>JAJSPD010000026.1:0-671447 GCA_021307315.1 Bisporella sp. PMI_857
GAGTAAAGAAGAACGAAAACATACTAATAGAGACCGAATCATCACAATCCATAGCGAAATCGAGTATCCGAAAGTTATCCCCTATTAAGCCGTGAGCTTGGCTTCCAAAAAAAATCAAAATCTTAGGGAGGCGCTCGCTTAAAAAGGGGTAGCATTATTTGATCTTACAAGACCTCCGTAGCTCTAGCAATAGTGTGGAAAAAGTCAATAAAACTATTACCATTGTCATTTGGCATATATGGAATATCTAGCAATGTACCCCTCAGACTCGAACTTTGCTCGCCAGTTGAGCTGGCCAGAGAGAGAATGTCCACCCTAGTCACTAGAAGACTGCTCGTTACTTCTCTAATCCAGCACGACAAATCAATCATAATCACATTGGATGTTTTTATCCTTGAAATTGAGCACTTACTCAAATCATAGTTTATATTTACATGCTATATCCTGTGCGATATTTAGATCTGAAACCCTTTGTTTACTTCGAGTACTTGAAGTACTCAAAACCATCGAAGGAATGTAGGGACTTTGGACAGCATAAAAAATTTATCGCCTAACAATGATTTACAGAATCCACCTGACTCAATCGAATTGAGCAGATCCCGGTGGGCGTACCACTGATGTCCAGATACAAATTTTGATAGCCTCAAGGAATGCCTTTGCAAGGTCATACATGGAATAGTAGACCGAAAGCCCAACCCAGTAGATTGAGTCACTCTCCAGATAATAATAACCTTATACCTGTTCAGGACTTTCAATCCAAACCAAAGTCATCAAGGTAATCCAGTTACTGCCTGTTCCACTGCTCTTCGCCCGAGGACCGAAAGCCAATCTGAGAAACAAAGTGCGCGGAGGAAGACCAACCAACACCAAACTCGCCTACGTTCAAGGCGGATTTTCAATGAGTCAACATACCAAAGTGCAAGGCAACATCGAGGCGCGTCCAAGATGAACCAGAAGTCTTGTTTTGTTTTTTTTTGTTTTTTTTTGGGCCGTACCACATCCTGCTGTGTGTCCAAATGATATCACCTCTGAATCAACCGCAGCCACCTTCACTCTCCGGGAAAAATACCCTGAATCACCAAGGACCGAAGCATTCGAAAGCATCATGGAAGGGGGGTTTTTCGCCTTCCTGTCTGTCACACATTCGCCACATTGCTGTCTTGAAAGGTTCGGGCCGTGGCATGCGTGACTTGGAAGGAATCCAAGACAATGGACTTTAAAATCAGAACGTCATAACGGCAGACTGAAAAACAAACAGAGACACTATCGTTGTGCAGAAATCTTGCACAGCCACCCTTCGAGACTTTCTCTGCAACATGCAAAGTAGACATATTTCCACACACACACTACGCTAACGTTGTGCGCCGCGTGGAGCAAACCAGGGTTCATATTCCTATTCCAGGGTTTCTCCTGCTGCCTACGCTTTGTCCAGTCGGAAGCGGGCCTTCCTCCATGTGCGCCTTGCTCAAGCCTCCTTTTACAGTAGATGTGCTTTAATTTTACCTGAATCTCATTATTGTTGAACCAGCGTCCTACGTAAAAGACAATAAGGACTCGGATATACACGTTCCACGTGACCTATATAACGGTCATTGGATCATGCAAGTGCAGCTGCAGCGGGAGAGCGGCGTAAGTGCGATAGTTCTACTCTAAGATCTAGTAAATTCTCCGACCCCAGGCTATAACCTGACGCATAAGATGAAATCCCAGCCTCTGATCACAAACAACGGTTGTCGTACTACAGCGATACCCACAGCAGAGAGAAACCGGCTCATGGAACTAAATATTAACATCTTCAAAATATGGTATTAAGTATTAACGGTTGTAAGTGGTAGTGATCCCTAGTCCCCCATGCCCGTGACCCCCGTGTATTTTTGGTGTGCCTGCCTTGATCAACTGCAAAGTGGTATCTTCAATCGGAAACCTCAAATGAACATGGCCATCCAAAGCCTGGACCCCGTCAAACACCGCCCTTCCCCACATGTAAATGCTATCGCACCCGAGCTAAAAAAAATATGGAATAAAAGGCAAGAAAGATATGATACACCAAAAACACCTCTCGGCTACAGTACAAGTAGAGCAGAGATCCCAAAGTCTTGGCGGGAAGAGATAGATCAAGGACTCTTATATTCGGTTCTGTGATTGAAGACCAAGGCAGACTTGCAGATAAGAGCACCCAGAACACCAGTTGTGCCTACGAAACAGGAAAATCTCAAAAGAAAGCAAGCGTACATGCCACACCCAGTAAATGCTTATACGAACGCCCCCCCATGCCTGGCCCCGCAAACAAAATGCTATGATCTAGAAGGGCAATCCTCAGATAAGACAAGGAGATGGCCACCGTAGTATGAAAGATATTAGACAGAGATGGGGTTATGGTGTACGCAAGGGTGGCCAAAGCCTCCCGACCGTGTTGATGTATGTGTGTGAGTCAGATGGAGAAGCGATAGCAAGGTAGCTGAATAACTTCTTGATGATGATGAAATAGATAGTTGAGATGGAGGTGGGCCGGCGCGAAGTCGTCGAATCAGATGTGCGGTACTGATCGCCTCGTGATAGGTGGACTTAGACTGGTGTCTGGGCTTGCATTCTCCAGAGCAAGCTCTTTGCTAAGCAGTTGAGTGCGTCAATGCAGGATTGATTGATTTCGCATTCCTCGCACATCGACAATAAATGACCTGACCGACCGGTATGGCGTCGGAAGTGTTGTGCAGGTATTAAAATGGGGTGCAGAGGGCACCCAGGCAAGGGCGGGTGTGCATGTGAGGGAATACGAGATGCGCCTATTGTGTTATTGTTAGGGGAGGGTGGCCCGCCATGGCGCTAGTTTCGATGTGCGCATGACCAATGAACTCGACGACACCCTCACATACATTTCGAAACATGCTCTACACCCAATCACACGCCAGCAACGACTCACGTACGCGGCATCTGGTGACTCTGGCTGCTTTGCTGCTGCGAAGATAGCCCTCGAGAATTCCTGTTATCGCCCATCGACACCGCTACATCGGCTGCACTTCGAGCATTCCCGTAGTTTAGTGACGGAGGATGAGATTGCGAGAGCGAGTGTGAGTGTGATAATGACTGCGATTGCGACTGTGGGGTTGAGCCTGGCCCAGAAGTGCCGCCGGCAGTCGCGGGTCCATTCTCGAGATAGTTCGACATATCCCAGGATCCTCGAGTGCTTTGACCACTAAGTTGACTAACTTGCTGATATTGCTGTGAGGCTGGCATGTGATGCTGATTTCCGTGCCATTGCCCTGATGCTTCCGGGGTTGGTTGTATAGGGACTGTCATACGCAGATCAGAAGGCGCATTTGGAAGTGTTGCCATCGACTTCTGGTAATGAGGGGAGATCACTCGTGTAGGATTATTACTTGCGTATACAGTAGATGTAGCCGAACCTGCTATCGAACGTGGAGAGACTGCTCCTTGATGTTCGTTCACGTAAGATATGCCAGCTGACGAGGCTTCAGTTGCATAACCAGTCGAGCTTACTGGAGTAAGGAGAGCCGGCGCAGGAGGCAATGTCGATGAGGGACTGGCAGACTAAGGGCTGTCAGCGCTTTGTTCTCAAAGTAGCTCAACATCTCTTTTACTCACGTATTTCCCAATAATCTTTTTCAATGCGCTGCAAAGGTCTTTCCAATGGAATACCTTAACGTCCTTCTCAATATTGCGAGGCTTGGGTGCAGGAAATGCCATGATGACCTTGAAAAACTCCTCGCTGTCGGCCTTGCCCTTTGACACAGTAAGGGGCCGAAACCCTTCTAAGTTCCTTCGAATCCTATTCTTCTCTTCTACTGTAAATCGTGCTGCTACCAGTTGCTCTAATAGGTGAATCGTGTCTACGCTTGTCACAAAACACTCATTCTTTTCTTCCCAGTATATACAGCTAATGCAGATACTGTTCGGCGGCCGCTCATCCGGGGAGACTGGCTGAAAAGTTGTAGTGATAGTGCTTCCTGACTGTGATCGTCTGAAGTGGACAAGTCGCCTCTTCGAATCCCATTCCTCCTCTGACCAATTTTGAGCCATTGAGTCAAGATCACCATTGATCTCTAATTTCGCCTTGTGAGGGTAGAGGGCATATGCGTTAAAGTGTGGGCCAGGTGGTGCTCCATGTGGTGTCGTTGCTGGGCTTGGCGTTTGCTGGAGCGTGGAGGTTCTGAATAATGGAGGATTCGCGCTAACAGCTGCTGGTGTAAGCCCAGACCTCAAATTTGCGCTGCTCGCGACAGCAGGGCTCTGAGATAGATTAGAGCCCACATTTGAATACGGGGGACTCCAGTTAGCCACCTGAGGAGACTGCGCCTTGATTTTGGGTGATGAGGTTGCGGTTGAATTCGGATAGCCATAATTAACGTGTCTGGATGGAGCTTGGCTTTGGTATGAAGCTGTCTGATTATATCGTGGTTGAGCAAAACTCTGGCCATATTGACCATTTCCTTGAAGGTATGGTGAGTAGGGGGTGGTTCCATCCGTTGGTGTGTAATTGTAGGGACTGTATTCCTCTTTAGGCCGTAGCTGCTGACTCGAAATACGTTTTATCGGGCTTCTCATCAAATCTGTTGAATCCGATGATATTTTCCTCTTCTTCGTCGCCTCTGGTGCTGGGACGTCTGTAGTATTGAGCGCATCAAGAAAAGCGAAGTCGCCTACATTCAATTTCGCTATCACATCCCCGTCCCCAGTCTCCATGAACATTGAAACAGGCACTTGTGCTGAGTTCCAACGGGTTGCTGCAAACTGGGGAACCTCCGTAGACACTGTATATGTACAAGCAGCTCCTTGCTGGCTTAGCTTCGCCAGAGATGCTGAGCATTTTTGGTGACCGAACATCAAGAAGAAGCTGGGTGAGCTGGATGTCTGTAATTCGTACAATGAAGCGATGTACACATAAAACTTCTCTCCACAGGCCCCTCTTGAAGGAGTGTACGAGCTAATCTCTGGTACAGGCGTGGAGCCGACATTCAGATACGGCCCTGCTTGGTCATCGAATGTAGTACGACCCTGGTACGCCATTTGTGTCATAGTTGTGGGATTTTGATAAATTGGTGCTGTGGTAGACGCGGACGCAGCACCTTGCGAACCATACACCTGCGTGGTGAAGTTGAACGATGCATCGGAAAAGGATCGACCATTGTCGAAGCCTGTTTAATATAAGACCGGGTTTAAAAGTGTAATGATGCGAGATTGACAAAGAGATTGAGGCGGACTTACCATGGACGCTAGGAGGTGGTTGCGGTTTCCCGTAGGCAGACATGGAAATAAGATTCGGCGAGGAGCCTGCCCGAGCCACGAGGGCTCCCTCGTACCCTTCCTCGTGTAGAGCTGCAGTTTCAGGTGATGCGTAGTTCTCGTCGAGAATGATGGGTCTGGTACAAGAGATATGTTCGGGCTGTAGAATATCAGTATGGTGACTCTGGCGTTGAGCTGGGATTTCAGGGACGCTGGGGATATAGAACTCACTTCGAACAGGCTATAAGTTGAATATGCCAGCTTGACGGTTTGGTAGAGCCAGAATGTATGATTAAGCAACCACAAAAACTCCAAGATCAGGGCAGCAGAACTGTTCGAAAGTCTAAACAATAATATTGACTCGCTGAGGAAATGCTGGGCTCCTTGTCCATAGATTTTGACGCAGCTGGAGGTGTGAAAAGTTACTGCTTTAGGTTTGGAAACTTCGAAAGGTAGCCAAACAAACTGTTGTTGATATGGAGTCAGATAGCGGGTATTCCTCAAGCGATTTGAGTGAAGGCACTATCTGTTCTAATACGCCGACAGGCTCACCAGGTTTGAGACTGTTGATGAACTAGGAGCGACCCCGAGAGTTAAAACAAGTTGAGACTTTGGGGAAGCGTGTTAAATGTTGACGTCGCTGCGAATCCCTGCTTTCCAAATACCACAACTAATGGTCAAATTGCGGCGATGTGGTATGGGCAGGTTTCGGGAAGCTGAAACCAGAGGATAAAGTATAGAGCAGAGAGTTCTTTCCTAGAGTGTCATGAATAGATCAGCCGGTGGTCTACTTGAGAGATCGGCAAGCAAGTCAAAGGGATTCGTAGGCCAGCAGCAGAAAGATAACATGCAAGTCGAAGCACGTACTGGCTGCGGACAAAGAAATTGAAGCTTTTGATGCTTAACAAGATTTGACCGGGTTTCCAGAGGTTATGCAGCCACCCGTGGAGGCGACCTGTTCGCATGGGGGGTGTTAGAATAAGTTCATGCCGTCATGATCATGCTGGTAAAGTGCCGGTGACAGGATATGGAAGTAGGATTTTGTTTCGTTTGGAGGTGCGAGGAAACAGGCAGAATGGTACCGCATGCCAGAAATTGACATCCAGGATGTTGGAGGAGTGGTGGGAGGTGGAGGGGCGAGAGCAAGGTTGTTGCGGGAAGGGGGGTGGGCTCCTCTGACAAGTGCCTCGATAGCGCACAGATGACCGAACTCTGATTTTTCTATGGCCAAGGACGCAAGGGAGGAAGAATTTCAAAGAAAAATGGGTAGGGCTCACTCTTCTGAATTATAGTGGCGGTCCCGTATGCCGCCAGGAGCCCTTTTCTTTCTTGTGGAGGTAACTAGACAAGTGCTAGCTAGCTAACTACCAGCTAGTATCGACCGCCCTAGATATCAATATATTGCTGGGCAAACAGAGCGCAACAGCTTCGACCACAAGTCACCGCCACTGCTCTACGGCCTCTCGACCTCCTTAGCAGAAGAAACTAGAGACAGGAGTAGAAGCAGGACTTACAGTCTGCTACTGAAAGGCGAAAGCCAAGCCTCCAAAGCTGAACGATCCAATGTGGTCACACCAAGCGAATGAAGTGTGCCGCTCCTCGAAAATGGCTGGGGCTAAGTATGGCGGACAGTGAGTGGACCCAGCCTGGCCCAGATGTATTTTCGAAAAGTGTCTCTTCCTGCTTCTGGCAATATCGTGTATCCGTATATTGTATAGTAAGGTTTCCCAAAAAATAAATTTGTCTTGTCTCTGGTGACTAGTCTGCTGCCGAAAATCTGCTAAAACCAGGAGAGTATTGGCAAGTCTTCGGTGCGGCTGTTGGAGAAAATCCGTTGGAATGGGGCAAACTTCGGCCGTGTTTGAGGCTCTAAAAGACGGTGTCTCTTGTGGCCACAATTCAAGCTGAATGACGGCGTGGAAACAACGAAACAACAGCAGGGTCCTCGGTGAAAGTATGTAGGATCTGCGCAAGGCAACTATTATGTAGGCAGAGTTGTATATTCGCCACCACAGAAAATTATTGTAGAAGGAGATCACCAATATTAAGTATTATTTTCGTTTCTGAGTCGGTAAGAGAATTTCAATCAAAAGAAAAGAAAGGCGCGTCGAGGATTGGTCGGGGAGCATTTGCCGTCACGGCACTTGACGGATTGTCAGGAGAAAGCCGTCTTCTCAAGTTCCAACCATATATGTTCCGGCCGTTTGGCATCTGCAGATATATCACTAGTCCTGCATCGATAGGTATGTTGTCGCAGCAGAGGGTTCTTGAGGACCGTGAAAATTTCGAGTATGATATTGAGTTAGGTGTTGGGTGAGGTTGGCGACTAGTACAGGGCTTTGCGGGCTTCGTTCAGCAGACCAAGAGGGAAGTTGGCGTAGGCATCGGCGTAAGCTGGTCTAGGATGGACGTTGATTCGACAAAGGAGGGAACTGGCATCAGCCTTGGGGGGGAGAAAAAGAAGCAGTGACCAGTAAGTAGCAAGGAGCAAGGGCCTTCACTTCTTCATGTCAGAGCTCCGACCTCAGGAAGCTAGCTACAGTAACGAGTCGAGTTTTGCGGGCGAAAGAAGAAGAGGGGGGGGATGATGGGGGGGGGACAGGAGAGCACAGTGACAAGAGAGAGAGAGAGAGAGAGAGAGAGAGAGAAGACTGAACAACGCATCTCTCGTTCTTTGGGTTCTCCTTTCTGGTGAGCTTGGACTGAGCCTGAACTTAGAGCTTGAGCCCGAGCACTACGCAAAATCCAATTTTCTTCGGTTGTCAAGCTTTGTTTCTGGAGCTTTCCCGTTACGTGGACATGGGGGGGCTTTGCTGCGGCCTCTATTACGCTTGGCTCGCTGTATTTATAGCGCATCAGCCCCTGTAGCCGCACCCGAGCCGGAACATGACCTGGTCAATAATCTCCAGATTAAACTCTCAATAATCTTAGCACGATGCAAAGAGAAAAGTCAGGACAATTAGGGACATAGGGGGAGGGTGTGCCTGTTGCGATGCGTACAACAAACAAATTAGCATGGAAAGAAGCGTTGATGAGCGAATAAATGAAATAAAATCCCTAGACTGAATTCCACGATGTAGCCATCATGCAATAGCTGGCCTGATATTGGGGGGTAGTTGCTTGCTTGCGTGCAGGTAGCGTCTGCAGCTGCTCCCGGGACTCACTATTCGTTGAATCACAGGAATCATCAGCAAGGGGGAGGGGGGTAGGTGGTCGAGACTCTTTTGTTCGTGTTGTCCTCCATCGGAAAAATCATTGGCCCTGCGAAACCTAGCGGCGGCGAGAATCAATGCAAAATACCAGCCAAGCCGATGAGGGTTCTACGGCTTCACATTACGGGTCGCGAGTCTGATCCGTATTGAAAATGGCACACAAGCACATTACTTTATCGGTATACTCAGGATCAACTATGGATTTCGAAGCGGCGGCATTGTTGGAGATCAAAGATCATCTAGAATCCCCTCCCCAAACTTCCGCAGCATCCGAGCAGTGGTTGGATCACGCGCACTGGATGCTGCTCAGCAACATCTCACCCATTGATATCATGGGAGCAACTCTTGCCATCCCCCCCCCTCTCTCTCTCAGCTCTGATATAATACTTGAGGAGGTGTATCCTCGATTCTTTCCCGACGACGTATGAAAAATCCAAGGACCCGCCTCAGGCGTCTCCCACACACACACACACACACACACACACACACACAACTCCACAAACGATGACAGTGCTTAATACGATTAGTTCTCCGTTCCTTCGTATTGTGCCAAAACAAATTGAGAGCTGGACACCACTTTCTTGCCATTATTCGCTGCTACAATAAAATTATCCAGCAGCTAAACAGGACGAGTGTGTTCCAATGAACGGCATTTACTGCTTGTGCAGCTGATCGTTACTCAACTAGCTTCGCGCTGCAGAAAACTATCCGCTTTAGGGGGGGGAGCATGTGCAAGCTTTCACCAATATTGTTATCTATTGCTATTGACGTCCATCAATTGACGCTTTTGATGATAGCATCTGTGGAGGTGCTCAGACAACGAATCACGATGGCAGATGATGCAGCAGCGATCGACACTTGGATGTCCTTTGCGGGTGTGTCAGCCCTCCTTACTGGACTTTATGCAGCAACAGGGGGCCACAGGGTCACAGTACATGTACAGTACTAGACAGTGGAGATATAGGAGTGGGAGTGGGAGGCTGGGAGAGCAACAGGCTTGCTCGGCTCAACTCCCGAAGCTTCACAGTGGTGCGCAAGCCCCCCAGGGTGTGTGCGCTTTTTTTTTCTTTATTTCTTGACTAGCTGGTCCGCATATTCCTATAGGACACACTTGTCCTCGTACACAACTGGGGTAGTGATACTTTGATGCAAAATGTTCCTTCCAAGGCACAGAGGTACAACCTTCATTGGTGTCATGGAAAGGTACTCATCATATTTCCCAGAATAATCGCGAAAGAGGTAATCCGCATCATAATCGATGATGCGTAATACGTTGATTATTAGGTTATGGGCTTACATGAATTTTTAGGTTGCACCGCATTATGCGATCGCATTTTAATTTATCTTGCAGTCACAACCAACAAGTGAATGACGAACGGGCGAGAACTTTAAGCTTTTTGCCAGCGAGGCTTGGCTTAAACGAATGATATTTCGTAAATCAGCACCCTCTGCATCTTGTTATTCATCCTTCACTGTCAGACGTACTATGAATAGATGGGGCACACCTCCTTTTACCAGAGGCGTTAAGCCACATAGCAGCTGATGCACACATTGCAATAATGCATTTTCCATCCGGCGAGTCCTGGCCGCCAAATGAATAATAGCCTTTCACAGCCACTCATCCTGCCATGGTTCGCCAGTCGTCAAACATGTTTGATATATGTGGCTTGGGGTCGTGCCTATTCGGGAACTTTTAGGTGCTTTCTTCCCCAGCTCTTCAAATTGGTGTTTGGCGTGCCAGCTGAAATTGCGGCGTGCATGGGTCTTTTCCTTGGGAATAGCTAGGTGCTTCGGGCTTGCACTGGTCGCAGATCACTGGAGATCCCATCTGCAAGGCACGATGCCGCGAAACATGGCGATGCCTACCAATCGCTTTCCGGTTCCTTTGCGGACGAGCCTCCAATATCAATCTCTACCTTTGTCTCCATCATCAGACCCATCTTTTTAGGCGATTCCATACTACGGCTAGGACACCACCAACGCTTTGCTGCTAAATGCTAAAAGATGCTTGAGTGATAAACTCGGCAGAGGCCGGCTCGCTCAGCCTGGTAGTTTGCCGCCGTCAATTAATCAATCTCGGGTATAGTTCATGCGCCACCAAATCCATTTTACCAAACCTTGCCTTCTTGGCATCTGCAGCTTCCTCTGAACTGAGCAGGTTCTCATACAAGTGACATCGAGGACTAGATCATCAACTATTGGAAGCTCCTTGCCTCGACTTAGATATTAAGAAGAAGATCTGCTGTAATCATCAAAGAGTGTGTCACATTACCACCGAGTTACTTCCGTTGCACTGTTACAATGCAAGGTCCCTTAACCAACGAACGAACTCGATATGGGACGGGACGGCCACGGTAACGACCGGAAGTAACGATCTATCACAAAGTAGCTTGTGGTTCTTCTAAGCCACAAAAGCCAACCTCGCCGTTATCAACACGGGCCCTATGTCGAGTTGACATGTGCTACTTGAACATCCTTTAATCCCAATGTTCTGCAAGCACAATTGAGCAACCATTATATTCAAATTTTTGTTTGATTCTACGAAAGTCTTCGTAAAAAAATTATTGTTTTGCTTTTGCTTGCCCTTCAAACCAACTGGGTATAATCCGGTCTAATCTAGGAGAACTTTGGGAGCAAGTGCCTGTGAAGCAGTAAGGCTGCATGCATGATGGGCACGGGCAGTAGCATTCAGACAATCAAAGGCTCGGCAAACTCCGGTCTCATCTCCTTTTCCCATTTGCCAAACTTCGGACCGGATACAGATTTGAATTGTTGGGGTGAGCTCCTGACATATAATCGAACCCCGAATTGCCCCAGAATCAACAGCATCATCCAATTCGTCGAGTCTTGTATGTGCCTTTTCGGTCTATTTGGGGGCCTTCCATAATGAGCCTAGGCTTGTGTAACTCGAGAAGATCCATCCATGGTTCTGGATCATCTCACACTTCGTTACCGGAAGCTTGGGATCCGGGGAAATTGCAATGCCTCTGCTGCTAAAAAAAAAAAAAAAAAAAAAAAAAAAAAGGGGGGGAGGGGGGGGGAGGGGGAGAGAGAAAGAAAGCCTTCAAGTGCTCATTACTCGTTTCATTTAGGTTCTCTAGCGAGAAGTCTTGTAGTGCGCCGAGTAGATGGCGATAAGGAGCACCAGAGCACGTGCTGCAGGTGTACCAATATGTATACGTATTCTTGTCATGGACTTTGTATCCCTGCCTGCATAGCAATCTTGCGTCCAGTATAGAGCATACTCGCGTACTTTGTTGATATACTTTTGTCAACTTGTGAAGTATGTAAAGTCAGAAGTAGCCAAGAAGCAATCTTGCTTTGGTAACACCCTTTATCCTGCGAGTGGCAGTCGATGAAGTCGTCCATTCCATTTACGCTGTCTAAGCGATTATACTACAGACTCCATCTGCTATTTTGAAGTCACGAGGTACATAAAGCAAGTGTATTCATTCAGAAAAGCACCATTCGTTTCTCGAAGATCGCCTTTCATAGCATGAACCCCGTCATCTGTGAATGCATTGTAACAAAGTCAATTCTTCGAGATTTGCTCTTCCAGTAGCTCTTCCTACTCAGTTTGCTAGGTTCATATACAATGCTAGATATGCTGTTCGATCTTGCTAGTGTGAATCTTCTTTGCTAATGGCTACTTTTTCTTTCAGAGAATGGATTGTGAAATCCAGGCCCAGATTTCTAGATAAAGAAATCACAAGCGATTAAGTAACCGATCGTTTGCATACAGCTTTCTTTTCAATGCGTAACCACTTTCTCACATAATACTAAGTTCGCAATCTAGAGCAATGTTTCGAATACAACTGATGGTACGCATTTGGTTTTTTAACCTTCAACTGCTGTGTCAAATTCACTCTGATGGTCATCCGAGGTTGGATCACAATAATCTGCAGCCTTCCTTGGGAAGCTATGGTTGTTGCTATTACTCCTCTTGCGGAAAAGGCTTCTTATGAATGATTGTTATGATGTAATATCTGAACATGAACCTATAGGACTACAACATGAGCTCGTCCTCTGCAGATGGGAAATATTCCGAACACGATTTCTTGAAGGAGTGAATTGTGGCTAGTGTTAACAGTTTGTTGTGTGTGAATGAATTCGCTTTACAAGATTGCCTCTCGAGGAATGATACTTGATAAGATTGATCGTGGCGCATGGTGGGATGCTATTAGGTGTATGGATCAGAGTGGTTCCATCTGGGCTCTGCCTATAGTTCAGATGAGAGTGTATTTGGCAAAGAGGGGAGCGGATGATAAGTTTTGGGGCATGTGGCCAACAAGAAAAAATGTCTGAGCTTGTCCATTGCCTGCATCGAGCGGGCCCTTGTGCGGCTGTTGCGATCTAGGTCAGCGGTGAGATTTTGTTAAAGAAGTGAGCCGTGTCGTGGACACGGACATGAATGTTTTAGCCTGTTGGGTAATGAAGCATCTCGCATGTCATGTATATGCAAAGGAATCTTGCTCAAGAGAATCAAGACGTGTATGTTATCTTCGTAGGGTAGTAAGTATACCTATAAAAGATTATTGAGCGTAAAGTGGACTATACTTGATCTTTTCCTGTGTTATCGCGTCAAGTGTTCGATACTTCTTTTGATATTTTTATTCAAATTGTTACAAGCACATGAGTTTCAGACTAGGCCGAGGATAGTATGTGTGTCGAATATATCTGTAAGTTCTAAAAACTGGGCCTTGTTTATAAAGCGGTAACGCAATGGTAGATTGGGCAGTCCTGCGAGTTTGTTAAGAATAAATACTATGGGCCGCCATGGGTTTAGCATCATCACGTGGGATCTCCTTTCTTTGTTAGCCTGATTGGGAAGTATGTCAACAATCTTAGGCTCGGTGTGAGTTCATATGTTGGTGCTATTTCCTGTCAGGGAGTATATCTATAGCTTCTTGAATTTGTTCTTCGATTGTAGTCGCCATGCTTTTGACTCTTATAAAAACCCTTTACATGAGCCGTCACAGCTATGTAAAGGCATCGGTCGAATGTATGATGGCAGCTGGCGACTTGGAAATTACCAAGCGAGGTCTTGCTTCGCAAGATATAATGACAAGACTCTAGATTCGAGCACATCTAGTGGTACTTGCAAAATTAGATTAGACTCGCCTAGGTTGACTCTGATCCATGTTGGCTTCTTTCGGGGCATCCGGTAAAGTACGAGCCGTAGTTGACAATCAAGCTATACTCACGTTTCCGTGATCTACTCTTGGTATTGTAAATTCAATTTCCGTACTCTGAGTGCGAGCAGTCGGGTATACAACACGTCAGTTCCTTGGTCTATCTTCACGGCTTTTGACTCCTTCGAACTTGATGGTAATTTTCCCTCTTTAATGTAGCATTCGTTGAAACCATATTCTCACACGCAAACCGCTCCAAAATGTCAGGGTCCGCAGGCAAAGAAGGACGCGTCGCCCTCAACTGAAGTTGTGAGCACTGCTTCTTACATATCTAACCTGGATCCCCAAGCCAACCAATTTGGGCAAGCTTCACACTAAGACAAGTCAGCATATTTGAAATCTCTTCCTTGTCTTCCTCGTCTTCTTTATTCAAGATAAACAAGCGGAGAGTTTCAAAGCTCGAAACCCTTGCTATTCCGATCCCATCGCACAGCGGGATCGTGGACCTCCTCCGGGGGGTACCATTGGCACGATTTTTGATTACTCTCATGCTGTATATGATCCCCCTTTTTTCGACGAGCGCCCATGATTTGTGCTGGGTCTTAAAGGAGAATGGCTGGTGTCTCATACTAGTGGTATGTTGTGATGCTGCAGGTCTAGCAAGAGGCGATCGTTCGTCCTTCGATTAATGAACTTGTCCCTCTCTGTTTGTACCATGCTTTGATGTTCCCCAACAGCTACAGAAGGCTCGCTACTTCCATTACCTTAATTCTAACCTGGGGAGGTCTGGGACGTTACGTACTGCGATAAATGGTTGTGCTACCTATCGCCCTCATCTTGTACTTGAATCATTCACATGAAAGCCTTTAGTTATCACAGAGTGAAAGCTTACATGAAAAATAACATGCCGTGCTAGATTGCTCGCTATATCGACGCTGTCTATGCTCTCATCAAGGAGCACATTGAGCTTTTTACGAGAAGCCAAAGTTTCATCGTATGAGGTCATAAGATATCTATAGTTGATGAAAAGTACTTCAATCCCCGCCGGGCATCCCTATCTGCTATACAGCTAAGGCCAGACTCGTAATTCTATTGACGCTCACCATCGTCGCGCAGCGCCTTTATCGGACGAGGAAGGCATGACACAGCTTAGATCCGCATTCGCCGGTGTACGGATCAAACACGACAAACCCAGGAATCTCCCACAAGGCAGAGCCTTAGATGCAGCCGGAAACCTCCCGTAACTGCTTGATTTGCTGTTGCGAATCAAAAATATAGCAGCAGGCCGAGAATATACTTTATCAATTCCCAAAGCCCAGTATCAAATGTGTCTCGCTTGAGTCCCACAAACGACGCGAAATCGGATACACCACACTTGTCACACTTATGAACCTTCGTGCAGTCTAACTGGAAGCGCACACAAGGGCTTCCTGAGACAACTTCTACTCTTTGCGTTGGCAGACAGCACTATTCACGTTCGGTGGTTTTCGACATGGGAGAAAATTTGAAAGGGGGAAGGCAGATATTTATACATTAGCAAAGGCACTAGATATTTAGTATATGGATCTACAACAGAATCCGCTCATCGACCTGTTGAGGAACTAAACCATCTAGCACCGTGACGGCTTTGCAACAGTTGCTAGGCTGTTTGTGCCAGATGATTCAGGATCTAACCAAATCTCTGTACTTAACTAGTGAGAGAAAGGTGTACTGTAGTAGTGCAGATCGAGTTTGGGCCAGCTGAGGATGCCCCTGTGGTATGATATCTGCTTGGGGTTAGCCCAGATCATATAGCACGGTTAGCTAATGAAAGTAGCATTGGCTGGCAAGATGTAGACTGAAAGAAAGTCAGCCTGTAGTGAAAAGAGCTGTAATTGTGTGACAATGTATCGCAGCTGCCCGTGTACACTGCGAAGATAGAATCACCAGGGCATTGTCTCTTCTCAGGTCTGGCCTATGAGGGACCGTTGCAGTGGCGAGCCACAGATAAATAATGACTTTCACCAGTAGCGACCTTTATCTTTCGCTAGTACATGGAGATAGTCACGAATATGAAGCTTTAGATTGCAGAAAAATGGTACAAATCCCAGACTCCATACAGGAATTTGCTAGTGGTAGGTTTAACAACGAGTTTCAAGGCCACAGCGACAGCCGTTGAACAAGATACTCTTGTTCAGAGTTGGGGTTGATACACCGAACTCGAAAGGAGCTAGTTCATTAATGCTCAAAGAGTATTATGTTCATAACATGAACTTGAATGGTGTACTTTGCTTTACAAATGTTGGAGTCTCCTGACCAATTCTACCATATCCACCATGTTTTCTATTCAGTCTTCCTAAGTACCATCTTAAACCCAGCGCCAAGAGTGAAACAAGAACCATACTCCCGGCACATGCACACATCCCTATCGTATATAAAGGTGCTTGGCTTTCGGGATACAGTCTCGTGCCAAGCAGAGGTCCACACTGGCCAATGAGTTGCAACATCGCGAAGCCTGCGCCTTGCTTGCTCTCTGACTCCTGATTATTGATCGTCCACGTGATGATGATAGTTATTACACTGAAAAAGCCGACAGCCGCAGGATATATGGCAGCGTATCGAAACCAATTATTCCATCCCTTGGCGCCTGCTAGAGCCATAAAGCCATATCCAAATGCGGAGAGGATAGCATGGAAGATGACGAAGGAGGAGCGGTCCTGCCAACGGTCGGACATATATGCGGTAAGAATTACAACGAAGAAGGATAAGAGGTAGGGCGGAGCGGCTAGGGCTTGAGATACCAAGACCGTATGCCCCATTTCGTGGATTATAGTAGGCAGAAAAACTGGCATAGACGAGAAGCTCATATTTGTAAAGAAGAACATGAGTGCTGTCAACCAGCTTTTAGGATCGATAATTGTTTCTAGCATCTCTCGGAAGTTGAGGCCTCCGGAAGGAGTGGAAGGATGATGTTCTCGTCTGAGGCGCAGACGTGCAACTTTCTTTTCACGAAGAGTGAGATAGGATGCAGTCGATGGCGAGTCTGGAATGAGATGCCAAGCTGCCACGGCGACAAGGACAGAGGGAAATCCCTCAATCAGGAAAAGTAGTCGCCATGAAGCTATAGGACAGTATTGCCCTAATTTTATGATTACCCAAGCCAAGGTACTGGCGAAGGATGTTGCGAGAGGCGCCGCAGAAATAAAGAATCCAGTGCGCAGGGCGAGCTCTTCACGCTTGAAGAAGAAGGACAGGTAGAAGGGAATGCCTGTGAAGCCTGCCTCCCCAATACCAAGTAGCACGCGGAGGACAAGAAGGCCTGCGAAGGACGTCGCAACTGACTGGAGCGATGCCACAATGCCCCACGATAGAACGATAACTGTAACATAGATATGCGCCGGGATCAGCTTCCAAAGGACGCTCATCCATTCGAAGCAGATATATGCAATATAGAAGGCCCCAATAACCCATTCATATCTAGTATCATCAAGTTCGAGGTCGAGGTCTAGTCCAGCAATTTTGGCGTTTCCGATATCTGCTTGAGTCAATTCTGTCCTTGAACGCGTATGAGAGACCTACTAGATCTATCTAAGAAACTCAACATGTAAAGTAATGCTACAAATAAAACCAGCTTCCTATCGAATTTCTTGACTACTGCGTTTTCCTCATCTGGCGTATAAAGCTGAAACGACCGTGTTGTAGAGGCGCTTCCTCTGCGCTCACGCCAGTCCTGATATATCTCCTCATCAAAGCTATCGTTCGCCTCACTTTCAACTGTCTTCTCAGACGTTCCCGGCGAGCGGTGTTGTAGTTTGAAGCTCTCGCCAACCGTCCCAGGCTCGAGGTCGGAGTCGTCCGAGTCCATATCAGGTGTCAGCCTCGTAGAGAAACTGTTTGGTGTTTCATCCGAACTCAATGTTTGGGGCCGAAGAGCACTCATACCAAGGCATAATTCGGGAAAGGAGATATTCGGCGCGAAAGCTGTTAGATCATGCTGCTGGGTAACACTTGCCTATGACATGTTCTACTGAGATGTTGTTGAGGGGGCTTACGTAATGTATGGTTACAGACACCCAATGTGTTATACAGGTGTGGGTGACACATTGGGAAGAACAATGAAACAAAGCCACTAGAATTCGGAAACAATAATCCTTGAAACAAGGACTTTTTAATAAGTCGGAATGCGAAGAATCCTTCTCAATGTAACATATGTTTTGGTAGATATTTCCTATAAGTATATGCTCTAGGCTTTGCGGTAATGTTTGCTTATTCGAAGGAGGCATGCTAACCTCTATATTGTTGTCTTTGAAAAAAAAAGTCAATCAAAATTAAAACAGCCAAATTCCCTGTAGCAAAGCTAGTGGCAGCGAGTTTGTTCTTTACAGTAAAATAGAACTGCACTGGCCTGGAATTCCATCTTGGCTACATGGTTTAGGATGTTTGTATGTTTATACCATTCTAAGATGGGTATTATTTGATCCAAACTTCTTGAACTGTACAGCAGACTTCTTCCCTCGAGGGGGAGGAAAGAGCTCGTGCATTCTCTCCAGAGATCCAATACTCCGCTCTTTACCCTAGGTGAGGAGGCACTTCCACAAGCAGAAATTCATGATGGCACAGTGTTCTCTGTACATTCAAGATGATTGACATTTATGATAGTCGGCTGGCAATGCCCAATATGGTATATAGGCGCTCCAAATTCAAAATACCCCAAAATTGAACCATTAACACCAGCTTATGTAACAGTCCAAAAACCTAATTAATACGTTAAAGCGACAATCTTTCCCTCCCATTTCTGGGAGTTTCCCTTAACACATTCCCCAAAGATCCATGCGCCAACATCTTCCCTTGAGATCGTATAGCCAATAGTGCTTGTAGCATCCCCTTTCTGACCCGGAAGCTCCGCACCCACCCGCAAAGCACTCACTCCTTTCGCCTTTCCATCCATCAACAAACTTGGGCGAATCAGCACATATCTCCTCCCACTCGTGATAGCGAGAGCTTCCATTTTCTTCTTGTCCTCATGGGGAACCGGGAGCATCCAGTGATACAAGGGTATCATAGCAATGGGTATGTCTCGGCCATGTTCGGAGATCCCAGTAGTGCTGAGCAAAACAAATACTGGCCCTCCTGCAGGCACCTGAACCGTTTTCTCTTTCTCAATGGCTGCGAGGACATCGAAGATGGCTTTTGTGGCCTCCTCGCAGATATGTGGCTGATCCGAAGTGAATTTGAGACCTTGTCGCTTCATTACCATTCCGAGACCAGATACAACAATATCAACAACACGGCCATTTGAGATGAGTGTGTCTCTGATGGCTGGTAACGAGGCAATATCTCCCTGTATCAGGTGGAGATTGGGGTGTTTTTCTGATAGAGCCGCGAGCTTAGCTGGCGTACGGACTAAGGCATTGACTGTGTACCCGGCCTCAAGAGCAACTTTCAGAAGCGCACTGCAACAGCCTCCAGTTGCGCCGAAGAGAGCAAGTGTTTTGGGTGGAATCGCAGCCATTGTGATCTGATAAAGGACTTCTGCAGAGAAAAACTGAGATGGGATATTGGTTTGTGGGAAAAGCTTGAGATATGAGGGCTTTACTGAAGGAAATTGTATACTGTATACCTATGGAGAAGGACTAGACTTTATATCCTCTTCTTTGCAAGTTGTTGCTTGGAAACCATCTCGCATACTTCATTGTCAGAGTAGACGAGTGCGGATTGGGGCTGAGTAAGCGGCGCATTCGCTATAGTAAATTTATTTGATTGGCCACAGGGCATTTGCGTGAGCCGCAGTCAGATCGACATAGGGAGGTGAATTGTAGATAGACTTGTGAAAGCGAGCCAAAGGATGCCTATTAGTCCCGATCAGGAATCATTCAGCGCCTTCCTTACATGGGAGTTCCAAGCGGTTATAGAGATTGATGTCAAAAACGGAGAGTTATCATAAAATATTTTCAGCCATATACTGGGCTCTATCTAAGTAAGGGTGAAAAGGACTTCAAAACCCATCCATGTATCCATGCTTGAGCCTTTGAGAAATATATCAGGTTTGGACTGGCTTAAAATGCTCCTGATCCAGATTATTATCGGGTTGAATGTTTACTCTAACAAATTGCTCGAAGAGGTGAGCCAAAACCTAGCTGAGACAGAGACCAATTGGCTTTTAGCAATTAATTTTCTGGCACAAGTGTGTAACCTTATCGGTTACTGCCTGTGCTTTTCCGCGACCAGGGAAGTGCCGCAATCTCAATACGAATGCGATGACTAACCTGGCTACCCTAAAAGTGTGGCTTCGATGGGCATCGTTCAGGAGAGATTTTTGAACATTGGTGGTTGTACTCCAAGCATTCTCTTCCTTTCTAGTTTCTATTTTTGTTTCTTGATGTGGCGTAGTGCTGCCGTGACTTGCGGGAGAAATGAAAGCCATAGCCGTGATATCCGAATGGTTCCACATCCGCGTTACAAAATTTTGGGTAGAGTACGGGGTATGGGGAACGATTCCCAACAAAGGAAGGACTGTACTCTGGCGAAGGTTGTGATGCGTAGAAATGTCTTGATGACAGATAGAAATGATTTAATATATTTGCTTCCTTCTTGATTATACAAGAGCTTCAGCACGTCTTCTTATTCGTATGAGCTTCGTTCACATGCTCGATAACGCAATTACTTGTCTTGTGCCGCGCATGCACACGGCTTGAGATGGCTTATGTTATCCCTTTTCGCACCTCTCACTTCAATGTTTCTTTTAATGATTGCACTTTTGCGAGTCGCTAAGTGCAAGCCGGCGATTTATTGGACGCTAATCAGTACAATTGGCCTTATATATGAAAAAGAGGAGAAGAAGAAGAAGAAGAAAAAGAAGAAAAAGTATTGGTACAGAGCAGGCATCTCTGAAATATAGACGTTTCTAACAAGTATTTGACTTATCATCATATGTAAAAGCGGCAACAATTCACTACAAAGCGGCGATGAGATTGCTCAAAGCGTCATGCCTCTGGAGATCCACCACTTGGCACAATTATCAAGATATCAATCACTCCTACAAATACAGCCAATTACTCATGGCTATAGACCTGCGGTCCCCAGAACTCGTTGTATTGTTCGTTTGAAAGCTTGACTCAAACTTCACTCGCTATCGCCATTCCCGACGCTCCGGTGTGTCGAGTTGGAGGCACATACTGAGCAGAACAGGACAAGATTGTAAGAGGATACTTCTTAGCACCAAGATCTAGGACCATTTCTTAGGGCCAAGACTACCACTGTGATCCCCTCACGCCAATACAGGTATCTTTAGCTGGAAGATATTGTACATAAACCAGCTCAGTCTAATCCAGTCGCTCATTATCCTGGTGGCGTGTGGGAAAGATACCCCCATCCCTCAAACCTGCAGTCTCCACGACCCATCCGACCAATGGCAACCCAATCATCCACGGTCGCAACAGAAGGAGGTGGCCCGACAAATTCAAGTTCTGCATCACCACAACACACTGTGTCGGTGGAGATGGACAACTTAGACACAACACGGACTGGCACAGCGCAAGGTCTTCTCAACGATGTCTCAATCCCAATCACATCGCCTATAGCCTCGGACTTCGCAGCCCCCAATACTGGCTCACCAGAGATGGAAAATAAGGATACAGAACCGAAGGATGACAAGGTTGTCGTTGCCAGAGATTTCGCAACCTCTGCCTCCAGTCCCGATGCAGTGGCAATTGGCGCTGATGGTACTCCTCCAACACCAATCGCCCCTTCACAAGGTCCTGTTCTCGTCATTACTCTACTTCTCACATCTGGTGCACGCCATCCTTACAAGATTGACGAAAAATACCTCACTAAGCGAAACGTCACCGTTCCAGGTGTAACGGAAGATGGAAAGAAAGATCCTTTTAGCATCAGCGTATACACACTGAAGGAGTTAATTCTAAGGGAGTGGCGCGAGGAATGGGAGGCTAAGCCAGTCAATCCTAGCTACATTCGATTAATATACTTCGGCCGGTTACTCGATGAGAAGACTCACCTCAAAGGTATGCTACACCATATTAATTAAGTCACGGCTTTTCTTCAAAGAATATTCACTAACCGAATTGCAGATTTGAAATTCAGTACCACCGAGGCCAATGTTGTTCACATGACGGTTAAACCGCAAGACCTGGTTGATGAGGAAGAGGCATCAAAAAACAAGACTTCGTCCCGGGACAGAAATGGCGAGGAGAGTACAGCAGGATGCAGATGCGTGATCTTGTAGATGGAAGTTTATATGGGGTTGGGCTGAGCATATTGCATATCTCTCTCAAACGAACTAGGAGATGAGATCATCTGGGAGTAATGAAGTCGGTGATTGGCGTTAAGGGTCTATCGCGCTTTCCTTTGGGTTCACAGCGTCGCTTGCATTTGTCCTGCTATCGGGGCAGGCATGAGGTTGGTACGGATAGTGTATAGTTATTATGAGGCGAAACTTATATATGGAGGGTGCAGAATTGTCACCCAGCGGGAAAGCCTGGATAGAATGCAGTCAAAATTCTTCCAGCAACAGATCGTGTGTGCATTTGTCCATGTTATCTAACGCTCGACAATACATGCACGGAGATCATAAACTTGCTCTGCAACCAGTATGTTCCGGTGCCCGTTTCTATTTCATCCAAGGATATTGAAGATTGATGCCTGGGAACAAATGATGACTGTCATGGTCTATGGAACTCACACTTAATTATGACAAACAAATGTCTTCAATGGCTAATGCAATGAGATCATTCCCGTTCTATGGCTGTCGTCAACGCCATTTAAAATCCTCTACTGATCTTACAATTCCCTCGCCATCCTATAATTTGGGCATGCTAATATCACCTTCGGCCCATCTTCGAATCCTCTACTGCATCCGTACCTTCTTCTCGACCTCGTCATGGAAGCCAGGAACCGCCCGCATCTCCTCCCCAGTGAAAACATCCTCCCACTCAATGCTCGAGTCTCTGCCCATCAAAATGTCCTCATGGACGCTTCTTTGTCCCCCTCCCAGCGCCAAGGGTCTCCAGCTTCCCTCCCGTGCGATCTTCAACTCCATGCCTCTGCGGATTGGCTCGGAGAGACCAAAGGTCCGGCGAAGCCCTTCCATCTTTAAAGCATCTTGCGTTTCCTCCCATTTCTTGAGCCGCATTTCGAGGGGATGCGCGCTGTCGGGAACGGTGCTGGATGAAGAGGTGGAGGCGGCGAGGGATGGGCCAACGCCTGCGCGGAGGGTATCATGCAGACCGGGTGCTGATGGTGCGCCTAGGCTCTGTGCTTGCAGGTGGGAGTGGGAGGAGGAGTGGTTTGCTGGAGGAGCGATTCGCATTGCCTTTTGATATCCAAGTTAGCTGTGGTTTGAGGGGGATCTTGGTGATTTGACTTTAACGTCAGAAGGTTGATAAAGCTTACCATGATTGAATTCTTTACGGATACCTGCTGATTGGAATACGAAGTCGTTGACAGAGAGTGTGGAAGGGTTTTGAGAAGGTTGTTGATAGATGGAGCTTCAGGCTACTGAGAAGACGTGGATTCAGGTGGAGCGCGATTACATGGTTGTTGATAAATCCACTCTGGTGTGTGACTATCTTAATTGGGGTACCCGAGCGACTGCGTGACTCTTCAGTCTTGAACTCCATCAACATGACCTCTTTTGTAATGCGGAGATGGGTAACAAAATTTCCTCGGGATTTGCGTCACAAACAATCTGGACTTGCAATATATGACGAAGCCAAAGCGTTGGTACGAATTAATTTACGTAATGACAAAAAACAAACCATCGGCTCGTTCTATAGACAACACCCAGCTGCCCAGTCTGGTGCCAATCCAGAGCTATTTTCAGGGCTTCGGCTTGACATATCATCAGGGCGGCTCGGAAATGGTTCCTTGAAACATTGGGCTTTCGTGGGACCGTCTTCTGCTGGCAAGACTACACTTTTACAAATCCTTCGGGGCCAGCATGTTTGTATACCTGCATCCGGACGTCGCTATCCTTACTTGGAGTCCGAGGAGATTCGGGAGAAGGATCCTAATCTAAGAGTGCCGAGTCGAGCTATCAAGTACGTAGGGTTTGATGGAGACCAGGGTCTTGGTGGTCAGGCGCCTAAAGGTGCATATCTTTCGTCGCGTTATGAGTCCAGGCGAGAAGACACAGATTTCAGCCTTTTTGACTATCTCCAGGGCAATACTCAACTGAACCCTCTCCAGGACATCGGCTTGAATACAGCTGTGGATCCTGCAGTGTTGGAGCGTGTCGTTGCAGATTTGAGGCTTCGAGATTTGCTTACACTGCCGGTATCAAACCTCAGCAATGGCCAGACTAGGCGTGCAAGAATCGCCAAGGCTTTGCTGTCGAAACCAGAATTGCTACTGCTAGATGAGCCATTTATGGGTCTCGACCCCCCTTCCCTGATTTCGCTGAGTTCTATGCTGCAGGACTTGGCGGAGAAGTGTACACCGCGACTAGTGCTCACACTCAGACCGCAAGATCCTATACCTTACTGGGTGACGCATCTTCTCTACTTAGATGGATGCCAACCACTCTTCATGGGCTCTAAGGGTCAGGTACTCCAGAAGATGGCAACCTGTGTAGAAGCTACCAAAAGAGGTCTCTCCAAAACTAACTTCACGTTACCTAGTATGCAGGAGTTTGGCCAAGTGCTCACGAGCCGCGGGATTGGGAAGCCGAAGCAATACAAAATACTGAACGATCTTGCTCTCAAAAAGAATAGAAAGGGAACACCAATTCGAAAACCCGAATCTGAAGCGGAGTCAGGACCAGGGAAGACAACGTCAGCATCGGCACCGGCTGGTACTGCTGACGGAACTGCTTTGAGCCGTGATGGCTACAAGCTTCATGATAGCCACCCAAATGAGAATGGGGAGGCCTTGGTAGAAATGGAAGGAGTCAATGTGTCTTATGGAAACAAATCAGTGTTAGGCAACTGGAGTCAAGAGGTCAATGGCGGGACTAAAAATGGCTTGTGGTGGACTGTCAGAAGAGGAGAGAGATGGGGAATTTTTGGGCCAAATGGGTCAGGAAAGACCACGATACTATCACTGATATGCTCGGACCATCCACAAACCTACTCCCTACCTATTAGACTATTTGGCCGCTCGCGATTGCCAGAACCAGGTCGGCTTGGTACCTCGATATTCGACATTCAAGCTCGTATAGGACACTCTAGCCCTGAGATACATAATCATATGCCGAAATCGCTGACTCTGCGGAAAGTGCTAGCGAACGCATGGGCTGATACTTTCAGAGGAGTGCCGAGAGTAGATGACGTTGCTAATGCACGTATAGACGCTTGTCTTCGATGGTTTCAGCAAGATTTGAAGCCTGCTTCCCAGCCTGGTGGGGAAGCTTCAGCATCTCATATGGCTTGGGCTGATGAGGTCCTCTTTGGCGGCTTGCCATTTTCATCTCAGAGGGTTGCTCTATTCCTCCGAGCTATCATCAAGCAGCCAGATCTTATAATACTAGACGAGGCTTTCGGCGGCATGGATGACAGAGTTAGAGACCGATGTCTTTTGTTCCTCGCACACGGTGAGACGAAGCAGTTCGCCTCGCCATCCTCTCGAAAAATTGTCGAGTCGGAGGTCTCGAGAAATGGGGCAGTAAAAATTCAAGGCCTGCAGGAAAGTCAGGCCTTAGTTTGTATCAGCCACGTAAAGGAGGAGATCCCAGGATCTGTTCGCGAGTGGATTTGTCTCCCAGAAACGCACACGGGTAAACCAGCTAGGTTTGGCAGATTGAATGGCCCAATAGAAGGAGACTATAAACGGTGGAAGGAGATTTGGGATATGTAACAAAAGTTGTTTAGGGAAAAAGGTAAGTCAAAAGAAGATACAAGACGCTGTACAAGGAACCTCCTTGCCATGTCCTACAAATCATACGCCCTAATTTCAGAAGGAAGATCAGCCATCATCCTTAACTGCTCCCTACGCTCATTGAAATTTCAAATAAACATTATGGTATTCTTAATTCGCTTGCTTCTTCCGATCGCATACATCACCGAACCTGTATTTTACTTGCCAAACACTTTACTCCCCCATCCAAGCTTATCCATTTCAATTCTTTTCTCATCAATATCCTACTCCTCCCCACCACCACCATCTTCCTCTTCTTCTTCCTCGCTGCTGCTAGAACTCTCACTCCCACCCTCGCTTCCTTCCTCTGCATGCTCTTCCTCACCGTGTTCTTCTTCACCATGTTCCTCATGTTCCCCGTGCCCACCATGCCCATGCCCACCACCATGCCCACCATGACC
Source organism: Bisporella sp. PMI_857 (assembly GCA_021307315.1). Classification (NCBI taxonomy): domain Eukaryota; kingdom Fungi; phylum Ascomycota; class Leotiomycetes; order Helotiales; family Helotiaceae; genus Bisporella; species Bisporella sp. PMI_857. The sequence continues at coordinate 25,834 of JAJSPD010000026.1, forward strand.
GGACCCATGGCCCTTCTTCGACTTCTTCGACTCCTTATACTTCTTAAACATCTTCACCCCAACCGCGATAGCCTTCTTCTTCGGGTCCTTCTCCTCTTTCGATTTCAGCGCGTCGCCTTGCGCTTCCGCGTGAGGAGCCGCCGGCGGCGCAAGCGCAGACTCCGCATGAGGCGCTGGCGCCACAACGGGAACTGGACGAGGAGCCTGGGAATGAGGTTCGGGCGGGTGTGAGGACGGGGTGGACGACGTACAGCCCATGGTTTCCAGACGCGGGCAGCTTCACTCTTCGAGAAAATTCCTTCACGCGGATACGGGGGCTCAGCAAAAAACGAATCCCGAACACGGGATACGGAGAAATCAACCCGCTGCGCTGACGACAATGTTTTTGCCAGACGTGAGGGTATGCAGGAGCCTATTGAGTATTGTGACCAAAGTCGCCCATACAAGCCTTTACCAAGTAACCGCACCCAAGACGGCAGATCTGTTTATTAAATACTATTTTCCCTCTAGCATGCACAACCGCGGCGCACACACCTTGCGCCATCAGAGGCATGCTACTGTAGACGGGCTTTTCTATTCATTAAACACAACAATAGATACAGTCAGACTTCAGCCACCAATCTCTCCACCCCCCTTTCCCTTCCCTCCTGCTTCTAGCAACCGTTTGAGTTGATCCCCTCCCAACCCCTTATGGACAATGGATTGGATGGGAGATGCAGCCTGCAGGCTTGGAAAACGAACTGGGGTTACACAGAATGTGATACCTGGATATTGGGTGGAGGCTATGCCGAAATTATGGCCAGCTTAAGCGAGAATTTATTCAGGGGTAGTTTCGTTGGGTGGTCAGGTAGGGCTGAAAGCTGATACGATGTTCGTAATTCAGCTATCCTCGCCGAGCTATCTTCCTACTTTCTCAAGAATTCGAGTTCACGATTGTGAAGAGTGGGGATTCGGGGCTTCGAGCCGCAATACTAGTTGTGTTTCGTTGCATCCTCTAAATACGTTATATAGAGCTGGATTCGAATTTAGACACGGGCGGTTGGGGCATGATTTTGCTTTTCGAGTGCGTTGAAGGGATTGATAGGATGATGAGGATCGAAACCGAAGTTTTCTCCTCACCTTGCCTGTGAATTATCGAGGATGTCGTCGACTCCATTGATCGAGCGCTGGTAGCGGAAGACTAGGGCGGGTCTACGCAACACCTAATGCAGTCCTTGATTTTTGGCGATACTCATTTCACTGAAAACCATGTACGAGACGGCTTTTCTCAAGGTGCCTTTTTGCTATTAATATATTAAAGCTATGTTATCTGACTATTTCATGCTTCCTGCGCAACGCAATGAGCATTAACCATACGCCATGTAAACACCATGTCGCCTTCCTAACCGATGCACCTGGCATTTCTATCCCATATGTATACCCTCCCATCCAGAACGCCTGAAATGCTACCCCATATGCACATCTCAAAATGTCCTATGCCCCACACTATCCATTAGATAGTAGATCATACCCGAGAAATACCCGCGCAAAAGAAATAAGACATTGCGAGGCATTGCAGTGGCAATGTTAGATCATAAGGAAAGACACCACAACAGTCGCCAATAATAATAATAATACTTCTGTGCTTATGCCCGATCGACTTGCCGCACCTTTCGATGGAATGTTATTCGTCGCAGCGCCCCCCAGGTACCATGATCCAATATCAGTCAATTGTCCCTTCTGCGTCAACATGGCAGCGTTTGGTCCGACGTTCGAGACGTCGGATCGGAATGAGCCAAAGTATGAGTATCGCTCAATATAACTGATACGGTCAAAGTATTCCGCAGACGTCTTGAAGAAATATTGCGTGTCAGCCAATGACTGGTCATTCAGAGCATATTCGGTGATCCAGATCGAGGTATTTGGATACCTATTTGTGATGTTAGCTTCTGAAGCAATTCATGAAAGGGGTAACATACGTTCCAACCACCTGGCCAATATGACTGGCAAGCCCTTCGAAATTCCCATACCAATGGATCGGGATGAAATCCACCGTGCAGTTAGTCCCTTTGGCAGTACAGCTCGAGAAGAAATCGGCTAGCCAAGTGAAGCCTCCGGGACTTCCGGTCACCGCCGGAGCGCCAGCTCTAATTCCCAACTTTCGGAGAGGTTCAATCTCATTGATCCAAGTTGTTGCGGCATCCTCGGGTTTTACGTTGGAACCCCCCGTGCTAGATGTGCCATCCGGTTCATTGAATGCGAATACATGGCTGATGTTCCTCCCATTTCTGATCAGAGTCTGTACCTGGGCGGAAAACGACGAGGATGATGAGCCCCATAACATAGGCACAAACTCGAACTCCTCCTGAGACTGGCTGGAGTAGGCCGCGGAAGGCGTTACCTGATAGTTGTAGTACCACGTCAGGTCACCCGTCAACCATATCTTGTTATCCTCGGGATGTTTGTCTGATGGGACAAAAACTAACCCTCGCTTATCGGAGCTTGTGAAGTTTTGAGCGCATGTTGAGGAAAGCAGAGCTGCTGCTGCCAGCAGGATGGAAGAAAGATGCATGGCGGGGGACAAGATGCGACGGAAAGTGCGGGATTAATGCAGGTTCGAGGTTTGACGAGAGCTGGTGCGTCCTCTGGAAGGTTTGTTGGGAAAAAGATATTCTCCGTGGTTGTGTAGCCCTTAGTAGAAAGTCCAGTGCGTTTAAGAAGGGACGGGATGTGCGGATGCAAGGACAAGTGAGGGCGTGAGGTCGGATGTCTATGGGCGAAAGACGGGAATGGCTGATGGAAGAGGAGGAAGAAGAGGAAGAGCAAGAAGAAGGAGGGCAGGTTGATGGAGGACCAAATTGAGTGTGGGCGGATCTGCTAGTGTTGAAGCGTCGTCCATGGCACACCAAGGATGGGAAAGTCAGTGTGGGTGTACTGTATGTGCGAGTGAACCGGCGCTGGGTGTGTTGCAGAATTGAGGCTGCAGCTGCAACCGAAGCTCGTAAAAAAGGCGTGCCAATACTTTCTAGTCGGATTTAGCACAGCTGGCGGGTGCAGGAACGCGTTCGATAGCGCTCAGCTAGACGAGAAACACACGGGCGAAAGAGAAATTAAAGACGAGCCGCGAAGGGGAAGTGGTTGAGCATGGGCGGGAAGATTGATTCCATGATATGATGGGGATGACAGATAGTGCATCCTATCCCTTTTCTTTGAGGATAGGTAGTACAAATACTGTGCCTTGGCCGACGATACCGATATTTCATTTAGCACGCTGCACAACACTGCACTGTAACATGGTATTATAGTTAGTAAGTTCGTATCGGATGGGAGTGGGGTTGGAAGTGAAAATTGAGTGCTGACCAGATCGGCCTGGATTCATTCCGTAGCGTGGTGGTGCTCAGCTCCATTTAGTGTATCAGCCATTATCCCCCTCTGATGCGCATCACCCGTCTGGCCCTTGAACTCTCCCTGAACAACTCCTGTAGACGGAAATAAAGTCAATTTGTGGTGGAGAAAAAGGCTCCGATCGACTTGGCACCTGTGTTGGGGTTAGCTCCGTTGCATCTTCAATATGGTGGCGTCGCTGTCATAGCAGATCCTCATCATCTGTGTAACATTACTTTATCAATGACCATAATATAATAATAATAACAACAAGAATTCGATCAATACAATCGAAAGGAAAAAAAAAAACAAAAAACAAAAAACAAAAAACAAAAAACAAAGAAAACCTGTTATGCCATGCTTGACTATGGACCAACTTGGCTTTGCAGGACCCATCACATTACTACCAGGGCCATCTAATCCATAAACATAGAAAAATCGCTACTGGGGAAGAAAACAAGAGAAAGTTCCCCTTTTCGCTCGCAAACAAGTCCCCTATGTCACCTTCCGTCATATCTCTCTTACATCTTGTGTTCCATTCTACCCTCCGTTCTTTCTCTCAAGATATCCTCCAGCTTCCGATGCTCACTATTCTGCAACATTGCTGAACACTTTCTATCAGAAACCAAACTCTCCCTTTCACATTGCGCAATTATTTCTTGAAGCGAATTGTCTTTCTGTGTCCAGCTGTCTTTTTTGGCCCGACCATATTCGACTTCATCTCGGACTCGAGGTTGCTCGCACCAGATATAACGGTTTCGATGCATTATCTCGGCCTACCGCTGACGGAAACCGTGAAGCACTCCTTCATTTCTGACTCGACTGGAAACTGGCCAGTCACAAATACACATCATCAGCACCCGGATTCCGTTGTTTTGGGCACTGGATTATCATGAAACATGGCTGATATCTTGATTGGAATTGTTTACCCAGAACTGAGTATTCTTTCTTTACAAGTTTGTGGGACAGCGGGGCAATCTATCCAAGGCACTGAAAAAAAGCGCCCGTGTCCATTGCGCTCAAACTATGAGTACTATTCCATTTGTGTCTGCTGAGCTCGGGCATCCATATATCAGCTCTGCTGGTCACTTACCCTAAGATCAATGTCCATATCCTGGCTTTGAAGCTTGCTTTCCCCAACGTCTATAATATGGAAGTATGTGATTCCAAAATTATTTGCTACAAAGATCCATGTAAGGTGCACGAGATATCTGGCCGGAGAAGATATTCTTCTTGGCTCACAACACGGCTTGTCGTACTACTTATGTGTGTAACTGCACAATATCGCTTATAACATGGATTTCTACCTGAATAGAGCAGGAGAGCGAACATCGGGAGGTAAAAGACTATATTTCTTACTCTTCAAGCTTTGCCAGGTATAGATGTCAAGAACTCCTATATCAGTCTTCCAATAATCTCTTCCAACAGTCATGGATGTCATATTTTTACTCAGTAAACCCTGTTTGCATGGATCGCAACTTGTGAAAACGGCCATATTAAGATTAAGACGGAGCAAGGTGTAGCCCGACTTCTCTCGTGAGCGTCGCGGTAGAGTGCTGTGGGTTAGTTTAATGGTGAGTGGGCGCTTCTGCTCTTTTGAAGATCTTTAATCATGATATGAATAGCACGAGTAAATACCAACCCAGATAAAAGACGCCGAACTATATAAAGGACGACATCTAAAAGAAGAAAAGAACGAAGGCGTTCAGCATTCTATTGTTTCTCGTACACGTAAGCATTATCGTCGGCACGGCGATTCTTTCCAGCGCGTGCCTCGGTACATCCGCACCCCACATTTTCCACAGCCGCTTCAAAGCACCAGCTCTCCGCAGCAAACTCCTCATCTTCTTCTTCCTCACACTGCTCTACCCAAACTTCTCAACTTCTCATCAAAATATCAAAAAATGGCAGGTGAAAGGCTAAGTTCTATACTCAAGCACCTCACTCCTGGTTCGTCAGGATTGAGTACCATGTAAGCTTGCATTCCTCACGCAATAAACACTGGCTAATCCTATCATCAGCACTTCCAAGAACGCCGACGATGTAGTAATCACCCTTGCGATTCGAACTCCTTTAGCCAAAGGATTCAAGGGCAGTTTCAAAGATACCCAACTTGACTTTTTGGTCTATTCCTTATTGAAGGAAGTCGTCGCGAGGTCGAAACTCGATCCGAAACTCGTTGAAGATATTTGTTGTGGCAATGTAAGCTTACCTTCCTAACGGCGCTTTTCCACCTACTCACCAATGTGCTCACAATTGGAAAGGTCAATGAAGGAAAGGCAGCATACCTCGTTCGAGCTGCCTCTCTTGCTGCCGGATTCCCAAATACAACCGCCGCCTCAACTGTCAATCGATTCTGCTCATCTGGCCTTAAAGCTACTCAAGATATTGCAAATCAAATTTCTAATGGATCCATTGAGATTGGGATCGCGTTGGGGGCGGAGATGATGTCCGCGCCCGGCGAGCGATTGGACCGACCTTTCAATGCCGAAATCCTCAAAAACCAAGAAGCGGCAGACTGCATGCAGCCCATGGGCCAAACATCCGAGAACGTAGGCAAGGACTTTAACATCACGAGAGAGAGTCAAGATCGGTATGCTGCCGAAAGCTATCGACGAGCCGAGGTCGCACAGAAGGCTGGCTGGTTCGATGACGAAATTGTGCCAATCGAAACCGAGGTAGTGAACCCCAAAACGGGGGAGAAAGTTAAAGTTACTGTGACCAAAGATGAAGGGCCACGCTGGGGCACTACATATGAATCACTGTCTAAGATTCGTCCTGCCTTTCCAGATTTCGGCGATAAGTCAACTGGAGGCAACTCGTCACAGGTTACAGATGGAGGTTTGTTTTCCTACTATATTTGGTGACTTATTACTGACCTCTATAGCTGCCGCTGTGCTCTTAATGAAGCGATCCAAGGCCATTGAACTTGGACAACCAATTCTTGCCAAGTTTGTGGGTGCCACTGTTGCAGGCCTTGCACCAAGAATTATGGGTATTGGCCCAAGCATTGCAATTCCCAAACTTCTTGGAAAGCACAACCTTACACTGGATGATATTGATATCATCGAGATCAACGAGGCTTTTGCATCGATGGCGGTGTACTGCAAAGACGTGCTCAACATTCCTCATGAGAAGTTGAACCCTCGTGGAGGTGCGATTGCTCTGGGTCATCCTCTTGGGGCTACCGGTGCCAGACAGATAGTTACCGGATTGAGCGAGGCTCGAAGACAGAAGAAGAAGATCCTTTTGACCAGTATGTGCATTGGGACTGGGCAGGGAATGGCAGGTTTGTTTGTCAATGAGCAACTTTGATGTACTTTTAGTTGGACCTAGGGATGAATCAAAAAGCGCTGATCCAGATTTCATGTCCCCGGTCTTGCTGAATAGCTGGTTATTTTTTAGCTCCTGAGATCTATTTCGTCCCCCTAACAATATTCATGCGTTGGGAATAGGTGTTGGCGGTATTGTGACTGGAAGCAAGTTTGCTTCGCTTAAGACAGGGGCTGACAAGCCCTAATCAGCAAAATCTCAGTGAGCTAGCTGGCTGGACTTGTAAGTGATAAGGACATGCTGAATGCACAACAATGACGAACAGATTAAAAATCGACATTAAGGTAGGCATTACATAGTGTAGACATAAGAAAGATTTTGGTTATTTTTAAAGGACCTATGCTCCAATTGGACTCTTCCCAGGTTTTGCCCTCTTCTTGGCATGCCTCGCTTGAAAAAGTGGAATCGACTTTTGCTAAATCTCCATATCGCCGGGACACCCTGCATTTCTCCCTATAGCCACGCCTCTCTCTCAACCCCATCGTTACCCTCTCCCCTGATATCATTACCTAGCTATCAATGATGATGAGGTTGCTTGCTTTGCCCAGTCGCCCCCCGAGCTATTTTGCATAGGTCTATAATATATCATATAGTTTGAGTCGCTGCATATCGGAGGGGTACATCGGCGCAGAAAGAACGTTCTGGGCCCAGCATTCGACGCCATCAACGCACGAGAGCAAATTACTAAACTTTCAGAGTCATTTGCGGCCGGTCTTTATTGCGTCTAAGCCATAGCGACGTCATCGAGACAGCATTCAATGGTGCCCAGTCGACCTTGACGAGGCATACGATTCTATGTCAAGTAAGGTAAAACAAACACAGCCTATTAGTAGGTTGTTCGCCTAGGGCGCGACGAGATATCGATGTCTGCTCGGCCTCAGAGGGCTAAGCTTGCACAGCGAACCTTGTCAGATTCTATGGGAAAGCATACAAGGATATCACACGAGAACGAAGAGTCTTTGGGTCGAAGCGGAGAAAGCTCCGACCTCGAAACCACAAATAAACCTCAACATTTCTCAAGACTTGAGATTGGTGATTTCCTCGAGTTTGACCCAAGACCAACGTTCGTGCTCGACAAAGATACGAATTTTGAAAATGCTCCAGTTGAGCCCGTTTTCTGCAATGCGGCATTCCGTTCCAACCATCAGCTTGCGACTACTGTTATCCAGTCACGATCGAATTCACCATCACTACCTTATCCAAAGACGTCGCCTGTGGAATTTAGAGTATGGGTGAAAGAATCAGCCCGTCTTGAACAAGACAAGTCCTTGGTTCCACCAACGTTTACTTATGCTGGTTACGTCTGGAATGCCTTTTCTATTCGCGAACGTTGGTCGGTCTTCAGCGGCACTGTCCAGAAGAACAGACGCATCTCTGGGAGTGTTTCATCTAGAGGTCACAGTCCTTCTAGGTTGTCAGTAGATGCGTCTAGAGATACTCCTCTGGTGCGGGCTAATAGTGCTCCTATCTTAAAGAATCATCTCGAAACTCGAAGCACGGAGATTCCAGCTTCTACATGGCTCGCACCTGGCACTCCAGACTGTAGGTATTCCTTTATCCACAGAAATCATTGGGACAATCATTCTCCTTCATCTAAGGGCATATCTTGAATAGCTCGATGTGTCTCTTTGGTTCGTCGTAGTCGATCTGTGCAACCTCAGAATAGACGAACATGATATTCACAGATCAGAAACTGACACGAATGTATCGAATAGGGACAGTACCTCATCCGGAAGGAGATCTTTCTCCTCATATTATATTTGCTCGAGGTGTAGACTGGGCTGCAACACCTTTAGGTGACATGAGTACTTGGTCACCAGAGTTCAGGGAAGTCGCTAATCTTTGATGCGCAACCCGCACCCAGTTGCTCTCTTCTGGGGTGATGAGTTGACCGTAATGTACAACAAAGCTTACGCTGAAGGAGTTGCGGTCATAAGCATCCTGGCTTAATGGGCACAGGTTTCCGTGGGCCATTCAAGGAGCTATGGGATCTAGTCTCGGAGGTCTTCGATGCCTGCGTACGGACAGGAAAGTCTGTAGCGATGAACGAGCAAATGCTCCCTATTCACAGACATGGATTTTTGGAAGAAACATTTTATACTTGGAGTATCACTCCGCCCTATGGTGGCACTTCAAAGATACTCGGGTTATACAATGCACCATTCGAAACCACTAGACAATCAATTAACGAGAGACGTATGCGAACTTTACTAAATCTGGCAGAGCAAGTCGGCCCCACAAAGTCAGTATCAGCGTTCTGGACCAGAGTTCTAGGTGCGCTGGCAGCTAATGAGTTTGATTTCCCTTTCGCACTCCTGTACTCAATAGTCGATGAGGACGGTGATGATGGGTCCTCAACGTCATCGGAAAGCTCCTATGGCCTGAAATTATGTGTTTTAGAAGGTTCACTTGGCGTCCCTGAAGATCACCCAGCGGCTCCGGCGAAACTTAATCTCAAACGGTCTCGCGGGGGCTTCATTCCCACGTTTTGCGATGCTATGCAGACAGGAGAACCAAAATTGCTAAATATGCTTGACGGAACCCTATCCGAATCTCTTATTGAAGGCTTGCAATGGCGAGGATTTGGGGACCCTTGCAAGCTTGCAATAGTATCCCCTATCCGCCCAACAACAGGCGAAAATGTGTTGGGATTTTTGGTGATTGGTTAGTTAACCCAAATCAACTTTGTGGGGTAATATCCCTTCACTCGTTTCATGAATTGTGAAAACTGTTTTTATCTACCAAATCCCATTAAGCAAGAAATTGACTTTGGGTTCCCCAGGTGTCAATCCGAGGCGACCCTATGATAAGGATTATGAGGCCTTTATTCGGCTTCTGAATAGGCAACTCGCAACTTCGTTAGCAAGTGTTACACTTTACGAGGATGAGATCCGTAGGTCGACCAACCTTGCAGAAGCTGCAGCGCTGGAGCGTACACGTTTAAACGAGGAGCTTGCCGTCTCGAAAAGTGTAAGCGACATAGTCCCTTCCACTAACCGGGCTAATGCGATCATAGCGGCTCCAACGCATTGCCGAAGTTTCGCCTGTTGGAATGTTCAGTATAGATGCTCAAGGTCTCCTTCTTGAAGGTAAGTTAACGTGGCGAGAAGTTGCAGATGTGAAAATCTCCGTAATTGACCTCATATGTAGCGAATGACAGATGGTTTGAAATGACTGGTTACTCGCAAAATACAGCGCACAGCATGTTCTGGCTGGATCTCTATAGCGAAAGTAGCCAATCTCTAACCTTAGATGGATGGCGCAGATTGGTAGAGGATAAGCTGCCATGGACAGAAGAACTGCAGCTCAAGAAGCCATGGTTTGATCCAATCACTGGCGAAGAAGTAGCCCACTGGGTTTTAGCGGTAAGTGCTTCTAGCGTTAATCTAATGCTGTACACAACATTTCAAAGTTTTCAAGAACGGAGGGTATACGGCATAGGCCAAGCGCCTTGATGCATCATGCCAATTTATCACGTTAGCAGAGAACACGAGGGAGGTCCCAAGTTCTCTATGCCTTCTCACATGTTTATTTTTCATGAAGTATGCTTTATCAAGTGAGAGAAATCAGAGCGCTACATAAATTAGCAAGCGCATTAGACACAATATGCAGTGGGGTTATACCCAAACTTTGCGGAATGCTATATTATTACGGCGCTGACTTAGAAACCCGTAGGCTGCGCAACCAGAGTTTAATTCAGATAACAGCATCAAGGGCGTAATAGGCTCGATAACTGATATCACGTTGCAGAAACGATCTGCTAGGGACGCTGAAACTCGTGCACGACTATCAGAACAGCTGCTTCTTCGTACCCAAGAAGCGGAAGCTTTACAAAAACAAAGACTGGAGGAAGCAGAAGAAATGAGACGACAACAGAACAATTTCATCGATATTACCTCCCAGTAAGAAAGATCATCTTCCTTGTTGAGGCTTGCTGATACAAGTGATTAGTGAAATGAGAAACCCTTTAAGTGCAATTGGTGGGCTCATCATGACTTTTTGAAATGCCACCCTAACTGCCACTACAGTTCAATGTGCAGATTCAATCTCGAGTTCGATGACTGAGATCTATAACACAGCTCATCCTCTGATTGATAAAGGACTTGCATCGGTTATCAAGAGCAGCATAGACGCTGCTGAGACGATTCAACTTTGTGCATAACATCAAAAGAGCATTGTAGATGACATTCTTACCATCTCAAAACTAGACTCTAATCTACTCATTATCTCGCCTGCACCTGTACGGCCAGTCAAGATTCTTCAACAAGGTATTTCTTTCTCTATTCCAGCTTTCAACGGCAAACTTTTGCTCTGTATATATGAGTTACAGCATGGTTAATGCCTCTCCTTAGCATTGAAAATGTTTATGGCTGAGTTCAATTCGAATGAGATCAAAATGGCAACACACATTGATGAGTCGATTGAAGACCTAAAAGTTGATTGGGTTCTATTGGTAAGTTATCGATCATGCAGAGCAAAGCTTCTTGCTCCGTAAAGTGACATGAATTATGTATCAAACTGTGCCTCACACACGATAGATGTTCTGAAGGCATGACACTTTCATTTGGAGAAAACTAACTTTGAAATTTGTAGGACCCATCTCGCCTGTTGCAGGTGCTAATCAACCTCCTTACAAATGCTATCAAGTTCACCAAATCAGAACGGAAGCGTTGTATAGATATCTCAATTAGTGCGTCAAGACAACCACCAACAGAAGGAGGCTCTAAATTCAAATTCTTTCCAACAAAGAAAACCCGCCTAGACCTGATCAGTGGGGAAGACTGGGGCACTGGAGAAATCTTATACTTGCGTTTTGAAGTGCGAGATACAGGGTGCGGCCTCACTGAAAGTGAAAAAAAGAATCTGTTCACAAGGTTCTCCCAGGCTTCCCCTAGAACACACATCCAATATGGAGGCTTTGGTCTTGGTCTATTTATATCCCGCCAACTCACCGAGTTGCAAGGCGGTTCTATTGGAGTAGCTTCAGAGGCAGGTGTTGGCAGTACCTTCGCTTTCTACCTAAAGTCTCGTCGTGTAGAAGCCCCAGACTCATCAGTGGTCGAGTCGCGATTATTCTCCGACATGGAGTCAAAAGCGCAGATTGCTCAAGAAGATGTTTCATTCTTAGCGGATACTACTATAGCGCTACGTAGGAGGTCGATATTGTCGAGTTCTCAGCACGCGTCGCTGGCTGATGCGAGAGGCTGGCACGTACTAATTGTAGAGGACAACCTAGTGAATCAAAAGATTTTGGCTGCTCAAATCACCAAGCTCGGTTGCACAACTTATGTTGCAAACCATGGCGGAGAAGCGTTAGAGATACTACGGAGTACGAGACACTTTAAAGGGCGGGAACTAGATGGAAAAGATCTATCAGTCATTTTGATGGATCTGGAAATGCCTGTCATGGATGGCCTCACCTGCGTGAGAAAGATACGAGAGCTTGAAGCGGATGGATCGATACGTGGACGCATCCCGATCATAGCAGTGACGGCGAACGCTCGCGCCGAGCAGATCGTGTCGGCCAAAGATTCAGGAATGGTAGGTTTTCTTCTTGTCCTATCATTTTGCCCTTGCACGACATACTAACTCATATAGGATGATGTGATGACGAAACCTTTCAGGATAAAGCAACTAATACCGAAAGTTGAGGCACTCCTTCAGAGTATAGCACCGAGTGCTTGATGATAGAACCTAGAAACAGATAGAACTATTGGAAATGGTACAAACGGTTGAATTCTACTAAACCATGGCTTCTACCGTGTATGAGAATATTGCCACAATCATGGACCGCATGAATATATCCTATCAACATGACGCAGCCACCTCTCACCTCAAGCTGTACAAATTGAAGGTTGAACATGCAAAAATCGATCGGTGCACGGAGTGTCTTTAAAGTATCAAAGGTGTCGCCGTAGAGTCTCCATCTCCCAAAAGTCTCTTAATTTCCTCCACCCACTCCAAGTGGTCCGGACTCGTTTTGCAAGTGCATACACCATCAGGCAGATGCGCTCTTTTGCATTCACGTAAATCCGCAAAACGCCATCATACAGCGGCCCCCAAATACGAAAAGCGTGTCTGCGAAGCATCAGGCAATCAACTTTGTTTTGCCTCCAGATGACCATCAGCCGCAATGCAACCTGCGGCTGATTGGCCGAGCCCACCCTCCATCCACGACCTATGAGATGGTTCAGGAATGATATGCATTTGTATCCCGTTCACAAGTTGTGTTAGCTTCAATATCATGCAGCTGCAAAGGTGGCTATGCTGTCGGACCGTATGGTTTTCGTAGCCTCAATTACGATATCGGGGTGAGACGGATAATAGTGGAGGCTGTAATGTCGGTCCTTCATCCACCGGTGCTCTCTGGGGGCATCATATATTATTAAGGAATGAGGCTGGTCGTTGCGGTTGCCATAAAGCAAGGCTTTCGGGCTATTCACATTTACGTCGCATCATCACTACTCAAAAAACATCAGATCTAAAATTTTGAGTATAGATCCTATTTGCAAGAGTATTTCTTTGCAATGTCCAATTGGCCCAAAGAGAAGTGTACGAGCGGGCTAGACCATGGTATAGATATCGAAGGTGGAATGCTGCACTACTTCGGCTGTCTGGAATTCAAGAAACGCCAGAAGTTTCTTGATTCTCTCCCAGCAGATCAACAGAGGCTGAAAAATACCATACTAGAAGAGACTACACGGATCCAAAAATCACGAGGGCTATTTGAGAAGGATGGTCAAAACACCAAATATGGAAAACTGCTTTCCAAATTCAAGATAGCACAGCAGATGAGGAAGAAGAGAAATCCCTTACATGGTCCCCCCAGAATTGATCCACCTCCAGCAGCTTCATCGACGTCTCCACGTCCGACTGCAGCCCCAAAGACCCCTACAACTGATGTTGTAGACTTGGATGATTTGAATGCGAACGTGATATACTTCAAGAACCATGCACCATATACTCACCCAAAGTTTCAGGAGTCTGGCAACTTTCCGAATCAGAAAGTTTCCCTCAATCTGCTGCTCAATAAAGACCAGGAGAGGAATCCGCTAATGTGGAAATGCGAGGAAGGTATGATCCGATACTTTCATGTCCCTGCCAATAATATGGCGTGGATTGAGGCAAGTGATCCTTTTTCAACACATTAGCATCCAGGTGTGCATTCTGATTCCATGTAGGAGATTATTGCACGCTATTATAATGAAGATAAACCGGATCTTGACGGCCCATATCGAAAACCCCAGGGTGGCGAACCAGAATCTAAGACGAGAATGCTCCTCCGGCCGCAGTTTTGGAGAGGCCTGCAGCATGGGAATCGTGTTGATTTACCCACTCACACTCGCCATATGAGGCCGCGGTGTTATGTAATATCCACTGGTATGTCTCGCTACGATATGGCGCAATCAAATATGACAGCATTAGACCATCACTATATTGATTTTCCTTTTTGACAGATTCCAAGAAAACCGAGATAAAGCCTAAGAATATTGTGCTTTTTGTAAGAATCTCTCTTCTCTCCTTTGCAAATGGCGAGACTGATTAATTGAGATGCCATACCTGCACTGGGAAACCGATAGAAGGAGGGCAAGAGCTGCAGACGTTATCAAAAGAACTAGTCATGCAAAGATGTCAACCATGGATGATGTAGTGGATGCTACAGCAATAAGTGAAATAGAAGGCTTATTCGAGAGAGCAACGTCTGACGGTTTGGTGTATAATATATCGACAACGATGAGGCGGTCAAGAAGAAAGCAAGCAACTAAACGAATCACTAATTCAACAATCCAAGGACAAAAATTACTTGGAAGTATTCTGTTCCATGCAGCAGCTCTCTATGAGGCGATGGATGGCCTCACTGATGAGAAACTGATCGAAACATATTTAATGGCCACGCCACCATTGCACCCTCGTCGGACATTAGATCAATCTTACTACTGGACTCTCAAAGATACAAGGAAAAGAGATAGGGACCAAGTTGTCTATAGAGGCACAGCTCCAGCATCGAAGCTCATGCACCACAGATGTTTTAAAGGAGAGAGAGGCAACAAGACATATAGACAAGCGCTGCAGGATGGTTCAGTACAGGCAGCTTGTAAGCAATGCCAGGAGGATATTAGAAGGGTCCCAAGAGTCGTGATGGTGGATCAATTATGGATGTGGGTCCTTGACGAGAGTGAGTAGATCTACCTTTTCGCCTCTGGTCATATAGGGACAGCATAATATCTAATTCACTTTGCACTAGATACTATTATAACCAGCTTTCCGAAGCGATGGGGCCGGAATAAGTAAGTCAAAGAGTTGCCACACAATGTACTGTTTATGGTGTTCTATATACAAAACATTCACATAACAAGACGGCGGTTCCTGACGTCAGTTGATGTAGGCCAGATCCTTCAGCAATTCAAAAATGTATTCGGACTCGGATCCAAGCTGCACGAGATGATGAGATTCGCACGGTGTATGATCTAGGCATTATTATCATCGATCAATGCTCTCGCGTCTTCTTTGACCGGACCCAATCGATTGATCTACAGCCACAAGTTATGGATAACTTTGGGAACGCGATTGGTAAAGTGGTAAGCTAATAGCTAAGCCTTCCTGTCAGTACTGGTTCTAAAGCATGACCAGAGCCACAAGACGACAATTGCCTTTGATCACTTCTGGGACTTCACCCGATTGACGTCAAAGAAGTACAACGCACATGAAGATGGGGAGCCAGAAACCCGAACCGTGCAAAACATGCAGAAAACGCTACTTGACATCAATCCAGAGGGTCAGCTTCTGAGAGAAATAAAGGATATTATGGATGAGCTATTCATCATGACCCAAATCAAGAATCAAGAAGAAAGCGTCGCTAGGACGTATATGAAACTTGTCAAAAATATCCTACATCCTAGTCTCTCATCGAGGGACAACATCGGAAGAAATAGAAGCGATTTAAGTTTGCCAGAGACGAGGGTCAAGAGACCCTCGTTGACGGTTGATCAACACAGACCGACATTTCACGAGCTGTTTGAGGGTGAAGGAGATGTTGATTTCTCGTCCACGCTAGCGACCGATCTAACAGACAGCTTTGCGGACCAGATACAGGAGTTAGGATATCTGAAAGCTGCTGGAGAGAGAACAGAGGCCGCCGTAAGTCGTCTTTGCCCTGAACCCAAATCAAGATGCTCAATGCTATATAGCTTAAGGATCTTATGGAACTGAAGCAACAGCAAGCCGGAGTAATGGAAGCACGAGAAGCTGTGAAGCAAGGCGAAGAGAGTCTTAAACAGGGCCGCTCCATCATGTTATTCACAGTGGTTACCATAATTTTCGTACGTAAACCCAACTTACCATCCATGGATAGATAAATAGTGTAGAGAATTAGTAGCTAGAAGACTGACGGATGCAGCTTCCGCTCTCATTTTTTGCAACCATATTCGGCATGAACGCCACCGAACTGACAGGCCAGACCGACGGCTTCAAATTCCGAGATATCTTCAGATACATGAGTAAGTTCTATGCACGCCCCTGTTAGCCCCATCGCTGACCACTATGAAAGTCCCAATCTCATTCGTAATGATAACCACGTCGCTCTTCCTCGCCTTCAGCAAGCTCACGCGGGCTGTCCTCTCCTTCGCCTTCAACTACGCATGGGCATGGATCATCACGCGCAGCCCCATCTACGTGTTATGGCACGACGTACGCTGGCACGACAAGCATGTTAGCAGCAAGACGTTGAACGAGCAGGAGAAACTGCTGGTCGACAAGATGAAGGCAGACGCGTTGAGGAAGCAGCGGGAGCGCAAGATCAAGAGGGAAAAAGACGAAGAGGCGGCACGGCAGGAGGGGACGAGGAACCCGACGAGCCTTGCTGGACGGGCAGAGAACGCGAGGATGGCGCAGAAGAGGAGGAAGCACGGCGGCGTGTGAGGAACTGGACATTGGCTGAGATGCAGAGCGCGCGTATACATGCTACGTCCTAGTACTCAATATTCTTGGGCAAAATCTACAATATCCTGTATGTTCTAAAGCACGTCTCCTACGATCTCGATGTATTATATAAACCTGTAAGCCCAAATAGGAAAGACTCGAAAGATTCATTTTGTCATATCATCGAACAAAGCCGCTCTTCCACAACGTATCCACCACCGAGAGAGAAAAAAAAGACCTTCCCAGAGCCCTGTATAATGTACAAAGGTTTCATACCAAATATATAGAAACAATGAGTTCTCTGCAAAAAGTATTCATACAAAGATGTCCTTATGCCCGATGTCCGAGCCGACCTCCGCTCTCTGCCGAAGGCACAGGGGGTTCGGGACATGGGATGGTAAAACCGCACTACAGCCGCGAAGCATCAGACATGCTCAATTTTGCAGATACACACCAAAAAGAAAACAATGATATCAGCGGCTGAAACAACTATTCCTCATAGGCCCAATGCCCGGCGATATCTCGAACCCCGCGCCGAAGAGGTGTCTGGTGCTGTATTAAAAGTTTCCTATTTTACCATTCTAGGCTATCCACACCCCCCCATTACCCGGCAATAAGAGGGACTTTAGAACGGACGTACACCAGTACACGCATAACATGGCTTTAAGCTCAACCTTTGTATCGTCCGTGGCCGAGAGTGCCTTGATTATTCATGATATTATGGCAGAAAGAAAAGGTATAAAGATATTTTCCATTTCCCATCGTTTCCTTTCTTCACGGAACCACTTTTCCATCTATATACGCATCGCGCAACTTGCAAAAATCTGTATCCGTGGTGTGATCTATACTTCATCTGCACCTATCCGTAAACCTATATATTTCACAAAATGTCAAGCGCCTTCAGACCCCCTCCCCCGCCAAAATCAGCCTTGGGCTACTACCGCATGCTGGCGCCCACAGCCTCCGTGAGAGTCAGTCCCCTCTGTCTGGGAGCCATGAATTTCGGCGACGCATGGGTAGATTTCATGGGGGAGTGCAACAAGGAGACTACCTTCAGCATCCTGGACCACTACTACACGTCCGGAGGCAACTTCATCGACACGTCCAACAACTACCAGGCGGAGCAATCCGAGCGCTGGATCGGGGAATGGATGGCCTTGCGTCAGAACCGTGACCAGCTCGTCCTGGCTACGAAGTTCACAACCGCGTTCCGCGGCGGGCACGGCGATAAGGAGATCCTGATCAACACCGCAGGAAACGGTACTAAATCGCTCCATCTTTCGCTAGAAGCCAGCTTGAAAAAGTTGCAGACGACGTATATCGATTTGTTATACGTGCACTGGTGGGACTTCACGACCTCGATCCCGGAGCTGATGCAAAGCCTCAACACGCTCGTGCAGCAAGGGAAAGTGCTCTACCTGGGGATCTCTGACACGCCGGCGTGGGTCGTGTCCAAAGCGAACGAATACGCACGGCAAAACGGGTTGCGGCAGTTCTCCGTCTATCAAGGGAGGTGGAGCGCGGAGCATCGAGATTTCGAACGCGATATTATCCCGATGTGTCAGGAAGAGGGGATGGGCATCGCGCCGTGGGGCGCATTAGGCGGTGGGAATTTCAAGACCGAGGAGCAGCGGCAGAGTCAGGAGGGGAGGAAATGGGGAGTGGTGGGTGAGGCTGCCATCAAGATCTCGAAGGTGCTCGAATCCATTGCCAAACAGAAGCAAAGCCAGATCACGAGTGTGGCGCTTGCGTATGTGATGGCGAAGGCGCCATATGTGTTCCCCATTGTAGGCGGACGGAAGATCGAGCATCTAAAGGGAAACATTGAGGGGTTGAGTCTGGAGCTGAGCGCTGAGGATATTGCGGAAATCGATGGAGCGAATGAATTTGATGTTGGATTTCCAATGAACTTCCTTGGTGGTGCCGACGCGCCGAATGATCCATCGAAGGTGTGGTTGATGGGCTCGGCTGGGATCACACAACATCTGAGGAAGCCACATACGTTGGGACCCTATAAGAGCTAGGTGGAAACAGATAATTCAATGTATGAACAATAACGGACTGCTCGAATAATACTTTCGGGTCATTGTGGGTGAAGGCATAGCTCAAAGTTGGACAACTCTTCTCTCCTAGCAAGACCATAGATATGAAAAATTTTATGATGTATTGGCGCTATATCTAGATTATTCATCCATCCTGTCATAGTTCAAGATGGTTTTCATCTCGTATCAGTCGGAACAAAGGGTCCAACTCGAACCATGTCCATTAATAAAGGGTATGGGACGAGGGACGCACTTCCACCATAAAATATACTTGATCTCCATCGCGCCACAATCAACCACTCTCGTCTATATCAATTGCATACCCTCTCGGCATGCTTCAGCCACTTCCGTGGCAAACAGTAGTTGCTACGCAGTAGAACAGATGCAATGCCGATGCTGGGCCATAAAAATATGGCTTGTAATCAAATCATCAACCACCCGCGCAATGCTTTGTTTCCGTAGGAATATCGAGATAGAAAAAGAAAATTTTGATGCTGAAAATATATAAAAACATTCGGCTCCTTCACTCTAGGAGTTCAACATCCAATCCAATAGAACGCATGAAAAGGTTGACATTCTCACGTCGTTGGATGGCCATCGCAGGAGGGAGGGTCTTGGCAAGGGCAATGGTCTCCATGACACGATCTTTAACAGCCATGACAAGTCTTTGCTGCTGTTCGTCTTTTGCGCCAATACCTATTGCAGCAAGGAATTGCCACACGTAGATATCTTCGCCAGAGTTGACCGTACCAGGGAAGATAGAAGGAAGCGTAGGCTCGAGAAGATCGAAGAGCGCGTTATAAGCATTTACCCTGTAGCTAGTTAGAACATATTTTGAGCAGGAGAGAATAAAGCAGCGGCATACCATTGCTCCCATTCTTGCTCATTTACCTCTCCGCCTTGCTTGATGAGCTCTGCGCGGCTGAGAACCATAGTCAATAAACTTACACCAACTCTCGTGCGAGCGACAACATCAACGTTGATATTGAGTACAAGACCAAGAACTCCAGCAACAATGTCTAGCGGAGCATCGCCAAGGTAAGCAAACAAACTTGGAAGCACGGCTGAAGAGAAAAGTTCCACGTTCTCGCGAATGCGAGCATTCAGGAGAGTCTCGCCGGTTAGCAGTTGAGCTTGACGGACAACATCAAGTTGGTCCAGATGAACAACAATCATGGTAAGGATGGTAGTTCGCTGTTGATGGGTGATGTGACGGAAGACTCGTTGGATGGATTTCTTGCCCTTGCTAAATGACAGAAAGGCGATGAATGGATGAACTTCAGTGGCGCCAATTGGCTCATGAACTTTCAGCTGGCGCCACAACTGCGCATTCAACTTCTCGGCTTTCTCCCGCCAATCCATATGATAGCCAACAAGCTCTGGGTCAACATCGTCATGCAAGGGTGGTGGCATATTACGATCATGGTCCTCCATCTTCATCAAAGTGCTGTAAACATTTTCGATATCTGCAAGAACACTCTTCCTATCAATACCAGCAACGGCAGGAGCCCTTCGGTCCCGAGCATCAGGTCCGCTTTCAGTGCGTTTGAAGTTGAGCAACGGCTTTGGAGTCTTTGCATTGCTGAACGAGATCTTGCCAAGACTTCCCTCAATGACGAGCTGTTTGTTCTTGGGCTTATTTTTAGCAGCTTCAACCGCACGCTGAACCTGTTGCTCCATGCGTTGCATATGATTGTCGCCTCCGCGAGCTTGCCGACGCATACCACCATGACGGCCGCCGGTTTGAAAAAGATAAGTCTGGGCAAAATTGCTTAAAGGTTGACCAGGATGTTGACGTGGGCCACCTCTGATCTGATTATGAACTTGGTAGTAGAAGTCCTCAGATAACCCAGAGTCCGTGCCATGCTCATTTGGATTTCCTGTAGCAGTAACTAGCTGTTGTAACTGAATTCGCGTGATAAAGTTCTTATCTTGAGGCGTCATGAGCCCGTTATCCTTTGACATCATGAATATTTTATGGTTCCGCTTTGCTCTCTTGGCATCTTCAGCAAGGAACTTCGTTCTCTCCTCCTCGGACAGATTAGTAAGTTGCTGGGGGTGTGTAATAACAGGACCAGAATTTGAATGGCGCGATTGATGAGTATGACGATGGCCTCTAGTGGGCACGTTACCGTGCCCAGTAGGGTGACGATCTGGGTTCTGAAGGATGGTGACTGGTACCTCACTGATCTGTGGAGCCGGCCCAGGTGGAGGAGGAGCGTTGCGCTGCAGAATCTGAATGGGTTGTTGTGGGGTATGCACTGGTCTACGATCCTCCTGGAATTGACGTTCTGTGTGTGGTGGTCCACTAGTTTGAACCGGAAATTGCTGAGGTGGCTGCTGATATTGGTGTTGCGCTTGATAATTTTGCGAAGGAGGTGAGGTAAACTGCTGAGATGGATTATGAGCTGCATACTGCTGTGGCGGAGGAGGTTGCTGTTGTTGCTGTACAGGAGTCGGCTTCTTCGCCTGAGCTCGCATAGCCGCCTCCACTTCTTCCAAACTCATCATTTTTCGTCCCCCAGAACTTGGCAAGCCAGGAGAATCTTGCGCAGGCGCCCGTTTTGGGACGGTTCCCCAGATGTCGGCATTGACCTGCATGTCGGGGATATAGCCGGGTTCCTTATAACGCTCATAGCCGGTGCGAGAAGGCTTCGAGAGAGGCTGCTGGGGGGTTGGGGCAGGCGCAGTAACTTTGGAGATGGGTTGCTGACGAGAAAAGCGTAATTGCTCCTCATTAATCGCATCCGAGACCTTCGCAGTTTGTCCAAAGAAATCAAAGTCCTTTCCCACAGTCTTTTGACCTGAACCCGCTGGCTCAACATCTCCAAAGGTATCATCGTTGAAGTCATCAAGTGTTTCATCCAATTGGTCACCAAGACCATCGTATGTATCCTCAAAGTCTAGGCTATGTGTGGGTTAGCTTTGTAGTTGATAGTTGACGCCATCACAACGAACTTACGCATCATCATCATCATCATCTAAAGGACGAGCTCCCCCGAAAGGATCAGCAGCTTGTGAGAAGCCAATGGCAGAAGCATTGTGACCACGATCGCGGTCGCGAGGTAGGGTAGAGTCGAATCCGAAGAATGACATCTGTGGTGTGCTATGTCTCTTGTGTAACTAAACGATATCAAGCAGATACGTAGTAGTTCATCAAGGACTGTATGATGTTGCTAGATCAAGGGGAAATATGAATAGTATAAGCAGGAGGTATATGATGTGAAGGTGGGCAAAGTGAATTGTTAGTTGATTGTGCGCAGGAGGTTTGAATTGAGCAGCAACTCTAAGGCTAAGTGGGCCAAAGGACGCTGGCACGGCAGTCGCGAATCAAGAGGATCCAAAACAGGCAGGCTTGAGTATTCTTTCCAAGACTGGCTAAAATGACGATGAGAGAATCCTGTGCGCGAAATTAGTACATCGAAGACTTTCTCCCAATCATACGCAAACTTCTTTGCAATATCTGGCGCAAGTCTGGTCCGCAGCCTTTCCAAAGGATTTACTCCATAGCAAATGACACATACCACTAGACACGATCAAACTTCAAACATAAAGGTGCCACCCGCTGTCGCAATTATCAGTTGAAGACAGTTCGCTAGATGTGGCGTCGTTGAGTTGTGGACGGCCCCTCGCTTGATGATGATATCCTTCAGGCATTAGGGATGCGGCTCTGCGAAAAAGGCTTGGCATAAATTCGACAACCTGAGGCGCTAGTCAGGGGCCTTCCCCCCCAAAAGAACCTAAGTACCTGCAATCCTCCGGGGCTTACTGTACTGTACTATACTGTACAGTATGTAGGGTAGGGGTCTACTTTAAAAGGGCTCTCTCGCCTATCGGCTATTACTGGAAACAAATCTGCGTCGTTAGGGTCTCGGCCAACAACCCCAGTACGAAGGCTCGAAGGGTACTGTACTCTGAGCGGGCGCGGGAGCAATTAAACCCTGTAGGCCACGAATTCTTTGAACACGAACGCCAATGCGTTCTTACTGTCGCATACATCCACCTCCTTTTATCCAAAGATCTCGTGTTCACTTCCTTCGTTTACTCTCCCTTATCTCCCTCCCTTTCTTCCTGTGTTTCTTGGGAGTACATGACCAGAGTTCCGGTAGTGTGTTGATTGTTCCTCCTTCATTCCATTCAACACCCCTCTCCTATCAGGATTAAACTTTCACTCCATACATATGGGGCAACCTTCGGAAGACGCATCACAACCTGCGAACAACAACTTCCCCAAGATGGCTTCTGGGACTGCAAGATATCTGAGATACATTCTCTTTGCCTTCTTTGTGAGTTTGCGCAAGTGGAGTAATTGTCCTGATTGTTCTGGTGCTAATCTTCTAGGGCCTTGGTGTCATCTACTTCATTCAATCCTCCTCTCAACAGTTTCCCGTAACAATTCCAAACAGTGGTGCACCAATTGTGCCGCCAAAGGCGGGAACAAGTCCGGCAGCAGGAGCCGACAAACAAACTGAGACAACACCGAATAGCCCAGCTGGTCTACCACCTGCGACGGCGGGTGGACCTCGAGTAAATGCGACCTTCGTTACGCTTGCACGGAATTCAGACTTATGGGAGATTGCTCGTTCCATTCGTCAAGTCGAGGACCGATTCAATAGGAAATATCACTATGATTGGGTCTTCCTCAATGATAAACCCTTTGATGCTACTTTTAAGAAGGTCACTACATCCCTCGTCTCGGGTAAAACGCATTATGGAGAGATCCCGAAAGAGCACTGGTCATTCCCGGAGCACATCGATCAAGACAAGGCTCGCAAAGTCCGCGAGGATATGGCTCAGCGCAAAATCATCTATGGAGATTCTATAAGCTACAGACATATGTGCCGTTTTGAGTCTGGCTTCTTCTTCCGCCAAGAGTTGATGTTGAACTACGAATGGTATTGGAGAGTTGAGCCAAGCATTGAGCTCTTCTGCGATATTGATTATGATCCCTTCAAGTTTATGGCGGACAATAACAAGAAGTACAGTTTCGTGCTGAGCTTGTATGAATATGTTGAGACTATCCCAACCTTGTGGGACAGCACGAAAAAGTTCATGAAGGCGCACCCAGAGCACATCGCTGAGGGCAATTCTATGGGATTTTTGAGTGATGACGGTGGAGATACATACAATCATTGCCACATGGTAAGTTTTTAGGCAAGCTTTCTAGCCAATATCTCTAACAATACCCAGTGGTCCAATTTTGAAATCGGTAACCTTAACTGGCTCCGATCAAAGGCATATCTAGACTACTTTGAGCAGCTTGATCAAGATGGAGGATTTTTCTACGAGCGTTGGGGTGATGCGCCAGTCCACTCAATTGCCGCTGGTCTGCTCTTGAAGAAAGAACAGATTCATTTCTTCAACGATATTGCTTACTACCACGTTCCATTTACGCACTGCCCAACTGGAGAGAAGACTCGACTAGACCTCAAATGTCATTGCAATCCCAAAGACAACTTTGACTGGAAGGGATACTCTTGTAAGACCTACACGCTACCCTGATGTCCTTTGTACTAACGAACTACAGGTACGTCTCGATATTTCGAGATTAATGGCATAGCAAAGCCTGAAGGATGGGAGAACCAATCTGACTAATCCTTAACGACTATTTCCGTTCTTGCAAGGAGGTGCGGCGCGATTTCTTGGGAGAAACCTATGAGAAACCATTATGATAGGATTTCATCTGCATGGATCAGGATGGCGTTGGTAACTAGGAAGCTTGACTCCATGTATATATAGACGATGGGAAAAGCGAACGTATGGTTAAGCATACAAATGGTATTACAAGTGGGACTATATTCTCAAGTCTCCGTGACCACATGCCCGTTTCTATAGCCTTGTAGTTCCTTTCATCTAGCCAACCAAGGTTTTTACAGATGTAACATCATTCCACCTTGATATAGTGATAACCTATCTATTCCTACAGGGTGGCGCTTCCTAGCTAGCCATCGCGATCCACCCATCAATCCGCCTCACTACGCGATACTTCAACTGGCCGCCGCTTTCTTAGGCTTCTTCGTTCCGTATTTGGATCGACTCGTCGCTCGATTTCCTACACCACCCTAACAACCATTAGCCCCAATCTATGACATATCAATCCCATGCCCTCCTCCCTACAGCTCTTACTCAATGCCTGTTCTCAGCCATTCTCTCCCATCCATTAACCCCCAGAACCTCAGAGAAAAGACGAACTCACCAAGTCCATAGCCCCCCTAACAAGATGATATCTCACACCGGGACAATCCTGACTTCGGCCCCCCCTAACAAGCACCACGGAATGCTGCTGCACGTTATGTCCCTCTCCCGGTATATAAGCCGTTACCACCCTCCCGGTTGACAGCCGTACCCTCGCCGTTTTCCGTTCCGCGGAATTGGGCTTCTTGGGTTTGGTGATGCCGACTTTTAAGCAGACGCCTTTGAGCTCCGGGGCCAGGACGTCGCGGAGGGCCGGGGACACGGCTTTGCGCGCGCGTTGCGCCTTGCGGCAGCCCTGCAATCGGCATTAGTAAAGGCTGGGACAGGAAACAGACAAAGAGAGGACATACGCGGACGACCTGGTTTATGGTTGCGAGTTGGGGATTGGTTGAGGAGAAGGAGCGCAATTGGGGAATCTGTGGCCTTTTCAGCGCTTTCGCAGCTGGACGCAGTGGTAGGCGGACTGCTGGCATTAGCAGCTGGCGCAGAATTGGGATGGACATTGTGGTGTGGTTGTGCTGGGTTGGAGGTCGATGGAGCTTAATTTGAAAGTTCGAGGTTTGGTGCAGGGAAAGTCTGGTCACGTGCTCATATCGAGATCGCTCAAACTTCTTGAACCATTTTCTCCATATCTCAGTCACATCCACAGATTCAGAGGCTCTACTCCTATGGATTTTTCCGTTCTAAATTTAAGGCCGGTGTAGTCACTAAACTACATGTAACAGTACAAACTGCAAAACTAACTTAACTGGACGACCAGAAGTCTGTTCGATCCGCAGTTGGTTGAACGAGATCTTTCTTTGCACTATTCCGTTCGGTACTCCATGGTAGTATACATTTAGTGCGGAGCCTTCGAGGCTCTCACTGATAGGATAGGATTAAAAGGAATGGTCTTCCCAATAGCATTTAAACGAGTTGCCTGGGTTCTTGATTTCTTTCATCTCAGCTCAGCGCAAATATCTTCTTCATCTTCAAATATCGTGTATAAGACTGCTTATACAATAGCTTCCAACTCGCGCATAGCTTAATTAGCCAAGGCGATGAGCAATGCACAGCATCTTGTATACTTCGGATTATGTCTCGGTGTCGATGATTAATTGTTCCGTGGGGGAAAGAGAGATGATTCGTGCGCAAATTCGTCGCTCTGCCCGCTGCAAGGTTTTTCAGTGCCGACATACTGGCTAAAGCTATAGGTCTTTCGATGACAGAGCAACATCGCAATTCCAAGCAAGAATTTAAGAATATCACGAGCTGTGGAGTCGTTGCTGCGCGTTCCTGACCATTGTTTGTTCTTCTTACCCCGCCTCATCTCGGAGTTCTCATTCCATCTCATGTTATACATCATTGTGCAAGGATGAGTCTTTTTCTATGTGTTTTTGTCTGTGAAGCTTGAATCGGGCCTACAGCTTTGCTCATCGGCAAAGATCCGAGAGGGGTTCTGTAAGGTATCATATGGAGACTGCATTGCCCCTTGTCTAGTGTATTTATAAGAATACAATAAATTTAACTTCTCGCATTGCTTGCCTGCGATTGTTGTGATTCAAGTTTGTATAGACATCTTTCACAAACATGAGACTCACTCGTGCTCTCGCTGCGCTTGTCCTTAGCGCGCAAGCTATAGCACTGTCAATTGGAGGGCAAAGAATACAAATTGAGAGAGGGAGTGATGGGCTTCAAAATATAGTAAGGCTCTAGCAACGAAATATTGTCTAAAAGCATCATATTATGAAAATACTAAGTAGCTATTCTGATAGGTCACATATGATCAGCACTCTCTAAAGGTTAATGGAGAGCGCATATTTGTGTTCAGCGCGGAATTTCACCCGTGGCGTCTTCCAGTTCCCGATCTTTGGCTAGATGTCTTTCAGAAAATCAAGTCCTTGGGATTCAATACCGTATCGTTTTACGTCCACTGGGCATTGCTCGAGGGAGAGCCTGGTCAATATCGAGCGGATGGAATATTCGCCTTTGAGCCCTTCTTCGATGCTGCAAAACAAGCTGGAATTTATTTGATTGCTCGGCCGGGGCCTGTAGGGTCCCTCTACCAATCTGCTGATTTATGTGCTGACAAAATGATAGTATATTAATGCCGAGGCGAGCGGTGGTGGATTCCCTGGCTGGCTGCAAAGAATCGAAGGGCAACTCAGGACTCAAGCATCAGATTATCTGGCTGCTACTGACAATTATGCTGCTCATATTGGTGCAACTATTGCCAAAGCTCAAATCACCAATGGTGGACCTGTGATCCTTTTCCAGCCAGAAAACGAGTACTCTGGTTCTACGCATCCAAATCCTCCGGTCACTGGAGGCTTCCCGTAAGAATTCTGGCATTGCTTCAATACTGGAGAACTAGATATCTATACGTTCAATGGCTAATACAAGCCCTAGAGATCCTGAATATTTCGCATATGTTAAGAAGCAGTTCCGCGATGCTGGAATTGTGGTGCCTTTCATCAACAATGATGCATGTGAGTATCAAGCAAATTTTTTGGAAAGTGGTTAACAGAAAACAGGGGCTCAGGGGGTATTTGCGCCGGGATATGAGAAAAACGGAAGTACTGCTGGCAACGTTGACATTTACGCTCATGATGGCTATCCTCTGGGCTTTGATTGCGCGAATCCAACTGTTTGGCCGAGAGGGAATCTACCTACGTATTACCATGCCTCTCATGTAAGTGCAAAGGTGAATCTATTAACAGAGACTAATATACGACAGGAGAATCAGAGCCCATCAACACTATATTCAATTATGGAGTTTCAGGGGGGGGCAGTAAGTGTTTTATACACGTCGCACAATAGCATCTAACAAATTATAAAATATTGTATTTGTGTGTAGAAAATGGCTAACTTGAAGTTGCTTAGTTTGATCCTTGGGGTGGTCTTGTAAGTTGCGTCGATATTTCGTCTATATTCGGCTGTGCCCAGGTTCCTCAGAATGTGATACTGATTCTTTATAGGGCTTCGCTCAATGTGCTGAGCTTCTAAATGAAGAGTTTGAACGAGTGTTCTACAAGAATAATTACGCTTCCGGCGTTAAATTGTTGAACATCTATATGACTTGTAAGTTCTAGCTTGAACTGATCAGATAGGCAGTTACTAATTATCTATAGATGGCGGCACAAATTGGGGGAATCTCGGGCACGCAGGTGAGTAGCTTCCCTATGAGCTAAACAGCTTTCTTGCATAATAAATTTTAACTAAGTACACAAGGCGGATATACATCATACGATTATGGAGCATCAATCGCTGAGAACCGTGAGATCTATCGAGAAAAGTATTCTGAGCTCAAACTTGAGGCACAATTCCTAAAAGTCAGCCCTGCCTTCCTCACCACATCTGTGGGTTCGACTGTAAGTGGGACATACACCACCTCTTCTGCAATTACAACCACTCCTCAATTCGGGAATGGAAGCATAACAAATTTCTACATTCTTCGACATACAGACTATCAAGAACGAATTTCTATCACTTATAAGTTGAATGTCCAAACTAGTCAAGGAACACGCTCTATTCCACAACTAGGGGGCGAGCTCACATTGAGTGGTAGGGATTCGAAATGGCATGTCACTGACTATGATGTCGGGGGAACCACTCTAGAATACTCCACTGCCGAGATCCTCACATGGAAACAGTTTGGAAAGAAAACCGTTTTGGTTGTGTATGGGGGACCAGGAGAGACGCACGAGATTTCTGTTATCACGACGAGCACAGCGAAAGTCCTTGAGGGCACTGGAGTAACTACAAAGACCACCAATGCCACAACCATCCTTAATTGGCAAACTTCATCAACTCGAAGAGTCACTCAGGTTGGAAGTCTGCTTGTTTACATCCTCGACCGAAACACTGCCTACAATTATTGGGTTCCGGATTTTGGGAGTGGGTAGTAAGTTTTACTACCATTAGTTTTTTAATTTTTTGACTTCAAAGCTAAATCATTCGCAGTAGCAGTGCCGATGCAGCCTCCGTGATAGTTGAAGCTGGCTACTTTGTTCGCTCTGTGTATGTCAAAGATGTAGCTCTGCATATAGACGGCGATCTCAATGCAACCGTACCAATCCGAGTGATTGGTGCTCCAGACAACGTTAAAACACTTCACTTCAACAGCCGCAAGCTGCAATTCAAGACTGATTCGATAACTGGCGAATGGACTTCAACCCTTTCTTACGACGAGCCAAGGATAGCTCTCCCTGATCTCTCCGCGCTCTCTTGGAAGTACGTCGATGACCTCCCGGAGATTCAGTCTTCTTATGACGATTCGGCGTGGACTGTAGCCGACCACCAAACCTCAAACAATCCCGTCTACGCTTTGAAAACCCCCACATCACTCTTCGCGAGCGACTATGGATATCACACGGGTGTTCTTATATATCGTGGTCGTTTTGTAGCAAATGGAAACGAATCAAGCTTTTACCTAAACTCTCAAGGTGGTTCGGGATTTGGGAGCAGTGTGTGGCTTAACGATGCCTATGTTGGATCTTGGACAGGAATAGATGCGGCAAGGGGTAATAACTCTACCTATACCCTGCCCAATCTTGTTGCAGGGAAGACGTATATTTTCACAATTGTCGTAGACAACAATGGTCTTGATGAAGCTTGGGTTATCGGAACAGATGAAATGAAGAATCCCCGAGGCATTCTCGATTATGGCCTGAGTGGGAGAGAGAAATCTGCCATAACGTGGAAGTTGACTGGTAATATTGGTGGAGAAGCTTATGTTGATAAGGTAAGATTTGATGCAGATTCGAAGCTGGTTCTTGTGCTAATGCAATACATAGGTGCGGGGTCCACTGAGTAAGCAGTTCCTTATAGATGTTAACAATTCACGTCCAAAAGCCCACGAGCTTCTATTATAGACACAATTCCAAAATATACCAGTGATGTGCTAATCATGTAAATAGACGAAGGTGGACTGTATGCGGAACGTCAAGGTTTCACTCAACCATATCCACCAAATCGCAACTGGCCAGCGGGATCTCCTTCAGAAGGCATCAACAAACCAGGTATTGCCTTCTATCAAGCAAGCTTTAACCTCGATCTCCCAAGAAACTACGATATACCTCTCTCTTTCCACTTCGGAAACACCACCATCGATGGAGCCAACGCAAGATACCGCGCTCAATTGTGGGTCAATGGTTACCAATTCGGGAAATACATAAACAACATCGGCCCTCAGAGCGACTTTCCCGTTCCTCAAGGTATGCATTTAGTCTTTGTTTCTGGTGATGTTGGGATGAGCGAGCTGATTTAGAGTAGGAATATTAAATTATCATGGCCAAAACTGGCTCGCAGTGGAGGTCTGGGTTCAGCAGGCGAATGGCGCTCACCTGACGGATTTTAGCTTGAAAGCTGGAAAACCAGTCTGGACGTCCATAAAAGATCCTACTTTGTCACCAAGGCCAAGCTATAGCAGGAGGCCAGGTGCTTATTGAGCTCATCGCCACTGCTTGAAACCTTCAGTGGCCAGCCAATATGCCATTCAAAGTACCAGATCGGGGCTTAAGGTAAACACAACGAATTACTAAGAGCAGAATTAGCTAATGAATAACCTTGCCCTTGCAAATGGTCGAGTCTGAGAAGGATTATAGTGTCTGTGAAACTCAATTCCTTGAACGTGGTAAGGCTAGCATTGACCACCCCAACACGGAACTCACCCGCTTTCCTTCTCCCATCGGTTACCCACCTGCCAATCATAGTGTCTCATTCCCAAGCAAACCCCAATCTCCCTATAAACACACGTTTAGACAATGTGATTTCCATCCTGGCCAAATATGGACTACAAGGTGCATGGGTGCAACATGTGGTGTTTGGTTGGATGATGCTACAGCTCCAGGGTGACACTCTACTGCAAAGAATTGCAAGTCAAAAGGCTGCTACGGTAGCACTCGCTTGCCATTGGGAACGAGAACCGCAGTTCTTCACTCTGGAGAGCAGGATACCTAAATACCTACCTACACACCAATTGGGAAGAGAACCGCGGCTCTTCACTCTGAAGAACAGGATCACACAAAACAGGCCAACAACGACTTGAAAAATCCAAAAGAGTTATCTATGGGGTCCCCCAAAATGGTGACCCGGGGCTTTTGCTTGTTCCGGAGGGTCTTTGCCGCCCGGTCTGCCCTGTGGATTAAGTTCAGGCGGTTATCGCGTTTGTGGATACTGCCTGAATGAGTTAACCCTCACACAGGATACTCTAGTTGCCACAGCACAACATGTGATGGGTGATGGTAAGCATGCCAAGATCTGCCAAAGAGGCAAGAACAGAGCTTCATTATATAGACGCCTTTTAGAAAAAGGTTATATGTTACCTATCCTATAAACCCACAAAAGGTGAAATAGTTCCCACCCTCTTGGAATAGCATCAGCGAAAACACAGGGAAATCATCATGTGTATGATATTTCTTCTTCCACCTAAGTGTGCAAGAGAAACATCGTCATTCATGCCTGCTTTAACTCTGATCATAAAGTCATGAAATGAATACATCCTAACACTCTACGGCCTCCACAATTTTCTTTTGCTTTACGAAATTCGTTAGGCCCTCAACCACAACCTTTTCAACCGTAGTCTTGTTGTGAACGATGTCTTTGACAGTATCGTGTATCATGGCCCAGTCTGAGAACTGAGTGAACGGGACGCCTTCTTTCACGCAGTAGGTAATAAGATCTCCACCTTCCTTGGCAAATAATAGATCAGTCTCTTTCGCGGCTGACAGGTCAGAAACTCCATCTCCTGCATAGAACAGCGTAGGCCGTCCTGGAAGGTTGGAGTATTTCCTGATTTCAATAGACTTGTCATGTCCAAAATCACTGTTTGGGAATTAGCTATGAGTTTATATATATCGCGTAGTAAGATGCTTACCTCTTGTCATGAAATTTAACTTTCCAACCGCCAGGGGAGTATAGACCCTTATCTGCATATCGCTGCTCGATATCGTTACTGACAATCTGGATCTCATTTGCATACTCCTCACCAAGAAAGTGCACCAGAAGTGCTTTGATTCCAGGTCGCACTCCACCACTCAAGATAACGACTGGGATGTTGTTCTCCCTTGCCCATGCGTAGAATTGAGCAAAGTAAGGATCCAACTTGATATTTTCGCACAGCAATTTGAGACACTCATCATACGGTGTCTTTACCGAATCCATCATCCATTCAAAAAGGTCGCGGGTCGATTTACCATTGAGCACGTCTTGGTTCGCCTTCTTCCGAGCGATTTGACCGATACCTATATTATCAATCAAGTAGTCGTTGGAGTCTTGTAGCGTGATGGTGCCATCGAAGTCAGTAAAGAATATAAAATCGGGCTCTGTCGCCATTGCTGGAAGAGTGGTTGTTGAATGATTGAGTCTATCAATACACGGGGAACCACCCGTGTCAACGGGGTGTATGCCCATGTTGATACGCTTCTGAAAGATGGCATAATGCGTCATAGGAGCTGAATCGCGGCTAGGGCAACACTCGAGGCTGGTGAGGGGACCCTTGGTATAATCTTGTCCCATATTGAAGATTACAAAAAATTAAAAGTCGGAGAGAAGTATACACTTGTGAAATGAGGGCAAGAAAGATCAGAATAATGTAAACACTAGACTATATATAGAGGGTCAAATTGGCTTGGCGTGAGAAAATAGGGATGAGGCACAGATTAAAATGGAGAGTATAATACGCACTTCGTATCTGTAGATAATAAAGCAATCACGACTACTTATATTTACAAGCAATATGACGCAAGATGGCGAGCACCAGCAGACTGCCTGGCGGGTGGGTGCTTCCCATCATAATTAAGATAAAGACTATAAATCTCTACTAGGAAGGATTCACGGCTTGGGGTAGGACTACAGGAATGGGATCAGAAGACATAATTGTGGCACAGTACTCTGAGGCAACAAAGTTCCTGCTGTGTCGTTCTGATAGCCACCGTGCTTAATTCAATAGAAGCTTTTAGTCAGTAGACTCGAGCTACAACGCCTGACAAGTCATTTTTTTGCCCTCCGATGCCTTCGAGGCTTTTCCATTAACTTCCGCCACAATACTTTTCAAACGAGAAACGCATAAATGGTGGGAAAAAGCTATAATAACCGGCTTGGCATGACTTACAGAATATATGGTCAAAGTCTCCTATCCCTCTCATAAACTCAAGAAAACAGTATAAAGGCATCTGTGAAGCTCCTGTAGATAAGATCGGTTGTGCTTACGGGATTGCATCAAGCCGTAGACTTGCCTTGAAGGGACAACATTTAGATATTGATTGTGACCTTTAGAAGCGTATGTTGTGTTACACAAGTATTCGCACCAAGGACAACACCCTAGATCGCGACAAGAACAGAAACACAAAGCTGAGTAGATGGAGCAAGAGTAATGGCAGAGCCGAGGTTTGTACAAAGAGAAAAATCTCCGCTCAACAATCATAGGTCTTCACA
Source organism: Bisporella sp. PMI_857 (assembly GCA_021307315.1). Classification (NCBI taxonomy): domain Eukaryota; kingdom Fungi; phylum Ascomycota; class Leotiomycetes; order Helotiales; family Helotiaceae; genus Bisporella; species Bisporella sp. PMI_857. The sequence continues at coordinate 59,100 of JAJSPD010000026.1, forward strand.
CTAGTGAAGTCGTCTCGATGCCTGCAATGCATCACGATGACAATAGTGCAGGCTGCACTCCAGATACCACCGACATCCAAGCTCGATTGGAACCACGATATCCACCGGGCTAGAATAGCTACTTTTTGTTAGTAAAGCGCCATAGTATGGTGTATTAGCTTGCTCACTAATTTATAATTTGAAGAGGCATTAGGTGACTCAAGGTGGTAGTCTCGAAGTTGACTTGTGCGCCTCACTAAGAGCTTTATCGGCTGACCCTTTTGGTTCTCCTATCAAAGGTAGTTGTTACTATCATCAGATCCGTGAAGGAGAGGTATATCTATGTACCATGTACACGCTGGCGAGTTCAAGGTTGTCATCGAAGTTTGAGTGGAGCCGGAAAGGGGCCAAGCGAGGCGGGATGATTCGGCTACGGCTGTTTTCTTCAAGATTCAGCCTCGACACAATATGGAGCTTCGACATCCCTTTCACAAAATCCGAGGCTTGAGCTCCACCCCAACTGGCAATGCAGCCACTGGTGCGCTTTGCCCCAAGGCTGGTACTCGATTCAATACCTTGTTCAACGTTCTCGTCTTCTTTGCAAATTGAGAGTCGGCAATCAATTCGCACGGCTACCGTTCTACAATGTAGGCGGCGTCGACACCAAGCACGGCTTTTTAGCCACAGCCCCAAACCTCCAACCACTTCAAGCTCTATTACAGACACGGAAAAATCTCCTCCATCATCGACAACTGAAGATGTCGTACACGAAAACCTTCCCTCTGCAGAAGAAGGTCGTCGATCAGAGATCACTAAACGCTTCTCCCATATCATGGATCATCTTCAGAGCAATATATTCATAGCTTCGCAGCGGATCAACGACCTGACAGGCTATTCCGGGATCGAAGCTCTAAAATCCCGAATAACGTCGCTCGAAACGCGCGTGCAGGATGCTCAAGAAGGCGTACGGTCTGCACGATTAGCATATAAAACTATGGTTGCGGATCGGGCATCAACGCAGAAAGAGGTCACGACTTTGTTGGCGAGGAAAGACAGCTGGACCCCACTCGATCTCGAGAGATTTACAAGCCTGTATAGGATGGATCATAGTAATGAGCAAGCCGTGCAAGAAGCAGCTACTAGGTTGGCGGATGCAGAAAGAGAGGCTGAACATGCAGCTAGCAAGCTGAGTAGTAGCATACTGAGTCGGTACCACGAGGAGCAAATTTGGAGTGACAAGATACGACGGATGAGCACATGGGGAACTTGGGGACTCATGGGCGTGAACATTCTGTTATTCTTCGTCTTCCAGTTTGGATTTGAGCCATGGAGGCGAGCAAGGTTGGTGCATGGGTTTGAAGAAAAAGTTTTTGAGGCACTTGAGAAAGAGAAGCTTCTTCAAGCTGCAAGGGATGATGCGAGCAAGGTCGAGCCACCCCTGGAAGGGATTGTAGCACCTATTGCTGAGGAGCTAGAGGCCGGAAGAGAAGACAATGGTCATTTTGCAGATCAGGTTGTGGAAATGGTTGCCGCTACAATCGTGGAAAGCGCGATACCAACTGAGGCATCAGTGAATGAGGTTCAAGCACATTTACCAGCACCTGCACTGCAGATCAGGAGACCCGAGACATGGAAGCCAGCATTGCAAGACTTGTTCAGCCAGCGAGTCATATCTCTGCGCAAACAAGATGTAACATTAATCGCGTTAGAAGGTGCTGCAGCTGGAGCGGCGATAGTGACATGCACCACCGCACTTATTCTTCGCCTCTCAAGATGAAGACTGTATATACTGTAGAATAATAAGATGACAAAGATACTTCATTACTAGTATTCTGTGTTGAAGGCATATCAATGGTAGTCTTCAGTTTCGAGATGCGATGCAGAATAGTAGAATTTCAACTTTATAAACTATTGTTATCCCGAGATTCTGAACGCAGCACTACAATGTTGTATTTCAAAATTCTATCCCATGACTGAATTTCTAAATATCGTGACGATGTGTGATATTCCAGCAGTGGGGCAATGAAATTCCAAGGCGAAATCCTCATGAATCCCGAGGATTCGTCAATAAGTTATTCAAAATTTGAATTGAATACGATTTGCCTGTCGACTTGAGATTTTGTTTTGGAATAAGGTGATTGATTGTCTGACGATTTCATGTGTTCGGTTGACGTCTCTTGAAGTTCCGGCTGCTTTTCTTAAGCTCTGATCCATCAGCCAATCACATCGCTTCCAATCCAAACCCGAAAATCCTCAAGCAACGATCAATTACCAGCTTCATACCTCACTGCTAACCCTTCCCATCATCAATTGACCACCACCCACGACGAGAACGATGGCCCCGCTCACCGCAGCCTCCCGCGCTCTGCTGCGGTCCATACCACGCACATCACAATCCATCCGCGCCATCTCGACCTCCTCCAACAAATGTAGCAGCGCCAGCACCTCCTCTTTCGAGTCTCCATTCAGAGGCCAGGGGGGCAACAAGGACTCGAAGATCCCAGATTTCAGTCATTATCGGAGTAAGGCAGGAAGCAGTAACAACTTGTTGTTCCAGTACTTCATGGTTGGTGCGTTGAAATTCGCCCTCGGATGATTTTGCGAAGTGTTCTGACTAGGAATAGGAACCATGGGCGCGTTGACTGCTGCTGGAGCAAAGGCTACGGTTCAAGGTATGCAATTACATTTTGATGAGGCTATACAACAGACGTAGCAGAGGACGGTGCACAAATTGGACAATGGCTAATTCCAGGATCCAGATTTCTTGGTCAACATGTCTGCTTCCGCAGACGTTCTAGCTATGGCAAAGGTCGAGGTCGACTTAAACACAATCCCAGAGGGCAAGAATGTGTGTTATAAAATCAATTGGTCTCTTAACGCCCAAATCTGACGTGTGCAGGTCATCATCAAATGGCGTGGCAAGCCCGTCTTCATCCGCCACCGCACCGCAGACGAGATTGCAGAAGCCGAGAACGTCAAGGTTGAATCGCTACGAGATCCCCAAAATGACGCAGACCGTGTCAAGAAGCCAGAATGGCTGGTCATGATCGGTATATCCCCCTTTTCCGATTCCTGCATATCACACCACCCTTTCATTGTCAACTACTAACCAGGAAAATAGGTGTCTGCACACACTTGGGATGCGTACCCATCGGCGAAGCAGGCGACTTCGGAGGATGGTTCTGCCCGTGCCACGGCTCTCACTACGATATCTCTGGACGTATAAGAAAGGGACCTGCGCCATTGAATCTCGAGATCCCAGAATACGAGTTCGCTGAAGAGGATTCGCTGATCATTGGTTAAGCGCAGTGTATACTTAAGAAGGCAGAGGTAGTGGGAGAAAGAGCGGAGGATATGATAGATGTGTTGGCTTTAGACGGGGAAGATGACGCCCTTTGTACAAAAATATCGCCCCCAAAATCTATTGAAAACTATTACAAAACTGTGTCTCTTCAACTCGCTTTTGTGATATTCATCATACATTAGAATGGCGTTTCCATCATTTCAGAACTCCCGATCTGTCAGACTGTGAGCCTTAATAGTGTAACCTCGATAGATCATACCGTTTTCACTGCGTAGCTAGCCTGGCTACTCTATTAACACAGACACCACTCCAAACCCACGCATCGGATGGACTAATCTTAAGAATAAGAACGTCGGGGGATAGCCACGGCTTATGTAAACTTTAAAGATGGCTCGATCAAATGCTTTACATATCTATTTGTAATATTACAAGCATCTACCACAACCGCCCTCATTAATGTCCATGTCCATCGTCCTCAGCTCTCTGCTCCGGATCCAGCTTAATCAGAGTATCTATCCTCATGATCGATATACAAGCCTCGACCGCCGACTTTAACTGCCTCACTTTGCTCATGCTCGGCTCCAAAACACCAGCCTTAATCTCGTCAATCACCTTGCCCTTGGTCAAATCAAGACCATAATTCTTATAGTTCTTCTTCTTGGCGATCGTCTTCTCATCCTCGTTTGCATCACCGTCTTGGATGCGCTGGGATAGGGCATGGCGTGACCGTAGCTGGGCAACGAGCTCAGCGGAGTCTTTAGCTGCATTGACAGCGAGGGTTTTTGGGATTACGAGGAGAGATTGGGCAAATTCTCCGATGGCGAGCTGTTCTCTTGAGCCGACGGTGCCAGCGAATTCTTCGAGATAGATGTGGAGAGCAGTCTCAACTGCACCGCCGCCTGGTACAATACTGCCACTCTCAAGTGTTCGCTTGACGGCGCAGAGTGAGTCGTGCACCGATCTCTCCATCTCGTCTAGTTGGTAATCATTAGGACCTCGGAGAATGATCGATGCCGATGTGTGTACTTTGGTGCCTTTGACCAATATACATTCATCATCCGAGATTCTTTCCTGAACTACTTCTTCTGCATGACCTAACGAAGAAGCATCGAACTTCTCGTCGCCATTGAGATCGGACAGGGAGCTGATCAAGGTAGCGCCTGTTGCCTTTGCTATTCTCCGTAAATCTTCCTTCTTGCATCGCCGTACTGCCATGGCTCCCTTCTCAATGAAAAGCTTGAGGACCAAGTCATCGATACCCTTAGTAGTCAAAACAACATTAGCACCAGCCTTCAGGATCATCTCTACTCGATCCATGACTATTCCTGCCTCACGAGCTCGGATCTGTTCTAATTGCTTAGGATCATCAATGGTGATATGCACTCCAAGCTTCATTCGCTCCTTCTGCAAGTTCATGTCCAGAACAGCGATCTTTGCATCGGTGATCCTTGTCTTCATAGCCTGAGAAGCTACTGTGCAATTCAATGCATAGCCCTTGACCAGTATTGACTCTAGTGCTCCCTTCCCGTGTGCCTTTAGGATGTTCACAGCCTTGACTGGATATTTGACCTCTTGTCTATTGTTCGTGGATTTCACCGCTTGTATAGCATCAACGACCATATTCGCAAAGAAGGCTGAATCTGAGCCAATGATCTTGCTCGACATTGAGGTTTTCGCAATACTGATCAGTGATTCCCGCCCAAGTTGGTCGACCTTTACGGCAATGTTCTCGTGCATGTACTTTACTGCTTCACGAAGAGCTAATCGGTAGCCAGTTATGATGGTGGTAGGGTGTATTCGGTTCTTCATAAGCTCGTTCGCTCTTCGCAGTAGCTCCGCAGCAATTATGACTACGGACGTTGTTCCATCTCCAACCTCTTTGTCTTGTAATTGCGCCAGATCAACCAGAATCTTTCCGGCAGGGTGCTCGACATCGAGTAAACTTAGGATAGTTGCTCCATCATTTGTCACAGTAACATCCTTAATAAGTCAGCTATTCTGTTTATTGCTATTACTCGATTAAGCCTTACTCCTATATCATCCACCATCATCTTGTCTAGCCCGCTAGGGCCAAAAGAGCTCTTTACAACATTCGCAATAGCTTGAGTAGCGAGAACTACAAATAGTTAAAGAGGGCCACATTTGCAAAGCATAGTACACATACCATTTTGGTCCCGAATATCAGCACCACTGATTTTCTGCCCACCAAGAACTGAACAAGGTTAGTTGGGGCATTTTCAGTAGCGGAAACTCCGATCTTACACAAAGTTCCAGCATTCCGGGGTTGCTCGAATAAGGATCCCATTTTGCGTGTGGAAGGTGGTTTTGTGCTCGCAGCTATTATTTCACATCCATATATTTTCTTCGCGGTTCTGAGCAACGCGCATCAACTGGCGCTAAACCGAAGATGTCTTAGCGCAATAGCCTTGTCAGTCTCCCAGCCTCACCAGCACTGTCGTCTTCTCCTAAACGTCAACAAGTCACTCTGCATGAATTGAAATGGAGTGTCTCGTATTATTCAATCAACTAATCAAGAAAGCATTCTTAATATGTTTCCTTTTGTTTGCGGGAAATCGCAACGCAGAGTCCAGTCTAAGCCTGATTATTACTTGCTAAGTGTTTCGCGTAACCACTTAAGTAAAGCTTGGAGAGTTGACGATTTACATTAATGGTATTCAGTAAATCATACTCACAGTGCAGGCCTCTAACTTCGGCAGTGAGAATTAATGGTTGTTTGTATTTTGTGTCAAATTGGAATATAATAGGTTAAACCATAGAAAGGGGTAATAAGGCTGAATTCTCGCTTAGAACAGCCCACCCTCTAAATCGCGGGGTGAAGAGTCAACAGGACAGCCTCAACCTTTGACTCAACTTTTGACTCAACTTTTGTCGCAAGCAACCCTCCCTACGTTAGATATAAAATCGGCCAGTCCCTCGCACATAAAATCCTCATAGAGAGAAATCATGGCGGATAACGGTACGAAATATCCATAAAACCAATCTTTTGAACTCGTCAAGCAATACTGATATCTCCCTAGCAACCCCTGCGGATGGGCCCTCCAAGAGCGCGTTGAAGAAGGCCGAAAAGCAAGCAAAGCAGGCCGCGGACAAGGCTGCTAAAGCTGCCAAACAAGCTGCGTTGCCAATCGTCGGTGCAAAGAAGGCAGATGTGGATATCATTGGAATTACGTCGAAGAAGGCTGAGAACTTCCCCGACTGGTATCAACAAGTAGTGCTCAAGGCGGAGATGATCGAGTATTACAATGAGATCTCAGGGTTTTTCATTCTTCGCCCTGCCTCAATGTATATATGGAATGTTATTCGAAAGTGGTTTCAAGAGCGCATTGAGGCTTTGGACGTTGATGAGGCCAGTTTCCCCATCTTCTTATCTTCGAAGTCGTTAGAGAAGGAGAAAGATCATGTTGAGGGTTTTGCTCCCGAGCTTGCCTGGGTTACCAAAGCGTATGTCGAATCTGGTCCTGGTATGAATGCATGCTAATTTGATTAGTGGAGATAAGGATCTCGAGGTTCCTGTCGCCGTCCGTCCAACATCGGAAGCTGTCATGTACCCTTACTACTCTAAGTGGATTCGAAGCCACCGAGATCTTCCCTTGAAACTCAATCAATGGAACAGTGTAGTAAGATGGGAGGCCAAACAAACCACACCATTTCTTCGAGCTCGAGAGTTCCTATGGCAGGAAGGGCATACTGCCCACTTGACAGAGCAGCTCGCAGGCAAGGAGGTCTTGGAAATTCTTGAGCTTTATGCCGGAGTTTACGAACAGTTACTGGCAGTTCCAGTTGTTCGGGGTAGAAAGACAGAGAAGGAGAAGTTCGCCGGAGGCTATTACACGACGACAGTTGAAGGATACATCCCATCCAACGGAAGAGGTATTCAAGGTGCGACATCACATTGCTTGGGACAAAATTTCAGTAAGATGTTTGATATCACAGTTGAGAATCCAGATGCTAAGCCTGAGGATACCAACAAGCATATCCACGTCTGGCAAAACTCATGGGGTCTTTCTACACGTGTCATTGGTGTTATGGTTATGATCCACGGTGATGATCAAGGTCTGGTACTTCCCCCTCGGATTGCCAAGCTTCAGGTTGTTATTATCCCCGTCGGAATCAACAAAAGTACTTCAGAAGAGGACAAGAAGAAGCATTATGATCAGCTACAGGACTTTAAGGATACTCTGAAGAAGGTTGGTGTAAGATCAGACTATGATATTCGTGATGGTTATACTCCAGCGTGGAAGTTCAATGATTGGGAGCTGAAGGGTGTGCCATTACGTCTTGAGGTAAGTTGTGTTGATATTAGACATCTTATATCCAGAGTACTGACAACTAACTCTAAATGACAGTTTGGACCTAAGGATGCGGCGCAGTCTGTGGTCTCCTTTGCTAGACGAGATACGGGGGAGAAGGGCACAATCTCTATTGATACGCTTAGTACAGGAATTCCTGCGCTACTTGAGAAAATTCAAAGCGAGATGTATGCCAAAGCCGAAGCATCTTTCCGGTAAGTTAATACTATCCCGGAATGATCGTGCAGATATCTTACAAAAACTATAGCTCGCACCGCATCAAGATTGAGAAATGGGAGGAGGTGGTTCCAGCGTTAGATTCCAAAAATGTTGTTCTCATTCCCCACTGCTTAGAGGAGAAGTGTGAGGACAAGATCAAGGAAATCACAAAAGGCAAACCTGATGAGACCGCCGGCCCAGCAGAGCAGAAGGTTCCAAGTATGGGTATGAAGAGCTTGTGCATTCCCTTCGAGCAGCCTGATGGCCTTGTTGTCGGACAAACGAAGTGCCTGAATCCAGAGTGCAGCGCCAACGCGAAGGAGTGGTGTATGTTTGGTAGGAGTTATTAGAGGAGTGGTTGGTATAGCAGCGAGAAAAGTAAAGTGCTTGAGCCGGAAAATGACTTGATGATACAGATGATTGCCTCTATTGCAGCTAACTACTATCCAGAAGTGAGGGTAGATAGATAAGAATAGAGATTTTTCACATTCCAGACTACTCAGAGAGTGTCATAGTAATATGTTGTTAGGAGGACTTTACTTGAACGTCTACACTCAAGTAATTGAGCTGAGCAGTGTACCTTTCCATGCTACAACCACGTGGATGATCTCGCTTATGACTAGCGCCTCAGATTGCATACCTTCGATATCTAGAACTGCAATCTATCTGCTTCTTTGCCTTATACAAATCGGTTTCCATTCTCCCCAGACATTTTCGATGGCGAAGTACGAGGAGATACCTTCAGAGGAAGAAGATGCTTTGGCTCATAGAAAGTCGATTTACACAGCTTTGAAAACGTGGCTGCAGGCAGGAATCGCCTTCTTAATAGTCTTTATTGCGCTCCTAGTTGGCTATAGCACTGGCCGCCGCTCCAATGTATTAACACACGGAGGTCTTCTGTGTTAGTTTCCATTACCGTTCTCTCAGGGAGTTTTTTCTGACGCGATTCTTCCAGCGCCAGAAGGAACTGTAACAGAGATTTGGTACCATAACCTGAGCTTTTCCGGACAGCCTACACCAGAATCTGAAGCAGCTTGGTCGTCCATAGTTCCAGGTAAGATGAGTTCCAGAACTGATTGACTTGAAATTCCTCCTGATCACTTACAGTTGGCCGTGGTTTTGTGCATCACCCAGAGATAGCACCTTTCATATCTAACATCGCTGTCTTCCACCAACTACATTGCGTTGTAGGCCACCTCTTTCCTCACAAAGAGTTTCAAGATCGCAAATTTAACACTCATCACTACAGCACGGAATTCGAGTAGCATACTATACCACGCTCCATGAGCTCAGAAAGTCAAATGGCTCGTCAGATTCTGATCCCTATCTTGAGTCCATTGGTGCTCGCACTGATAATGTGCATATGCGACACTGTTTTGACTACCTGCGCCATGCGATAATGTGTGCCGCAGACACAAATCTGGAGACCGTAAGTCGAGAAGAACGTAAAACAACGGGATGGGGATCAGAACGAAAGTGCCGGGACTATGGCGCTGTAAAAACTTGGGCAGAGAAGTGGCGGAATTCTTCGGACACAGGCATTTTATAGACAATGTAGATATTATAAATCCTTTTTACAGTCGAATTTCTAAACTACGTATTTGCGATCCTCGGTACAAGGACAGACAGGTCGCTCATATCGACCATCCTCCCTCGAGCCCATTTATCTAATTTCTCCCAATTAACGCACTCATGATCACTATATACAGTAGAATATGGTATTCCATCCCCCCACCGAAATGTTGACAGAGTTGTATCGCCTCTGCACATCGCTGCTTCACGCCAGTACTCAAGACAATGATCTACCGCAAGTCAATATCCAGCTTCTCAGATGCAATAACCTGAAGCATACCAATATGTGGGCCCTCTCTTCGCCTCTCATCATCCGTCATATTCGGGTAATAGTAATCAAGGTTCAAGTGTCGTCGAACACGTTTCTGTTTAAGATTTCAGTTATAAAAAAACCAGTGCTGAGTGCAAAGGAACTCACAATACAATGCAGTTCATGATATATGGCGGTCTCAGCTATATATCCAGATCCGTCTTTGAATGCTATACTTGTCTCGTTAATCGCATCCAATTCTTTCTGGGAAATTTTGATGGTCATTGCTGTTTCGTGTCAGTAAACCCGTAGATGATAAAGGATCTAGGCTGCTGACGCTCAATTAGCTTCCTCCATGCTTCGTCATGTTCTTGTCCTGGATCTCCTGTATACACATTGTTTTTTATGTTCCTCCAGAGCCTCCTCTTTTCGTAATGCATTGAGCTTTGAGCAGGTGCTTGAGAGGCGACTCAGCTATTCTCCTTTTTGTTCCTCAAAACTTAAATGAGAACATACAGAAAGTCAGTTTCGGTCGTATGCAATTATCTGTCTCATTTCTCAACCAGAGTAACATGAATACCACATTTGATATCAGCAGTACAAGAAGGGTGAGGCTGTGAACGGAAAGCCCTTTCCTCGATTTTTCGAGACCTCTTGTCTCTGATATTCTCAGTGCATACAATCTCGAATACCCCTTCGAACTCATTATCCTTCTCATCACCTTAAGTCACTCATCTTCAGATCCCATTGACACCATACTACCCATCAGCATGGTGTGTATTTAACAACAGACGTGGCTCTAATATCACCCTAAGCGAAATGTGGGGAAACCATTCAGGAGGCGGGTCGGCTAAATCCTGCTATGCAAGTGTTTATCAACCGCATGGCTGTGTAGCCCTCCATCTTGATGGTCTTCTTTGAATTTAACATCACATGACGCATACCAAAATCTCTAAGTGAAACCGGGCCTGGAATTCTATGCATGTAGTCTGAATAGATCAGAATGCACAACCTCCTCATTTATTAAACCCTTACAATCAATATTGTCACATCAACTCTCATGGATCCGTCTGTAATGCGTTCAACGTTGGGCAAATTAGGCGAATTATTCTGTCATTCAACATGTTACATGACAACCTCAACAATAATATCTCTGCATAAATGCCGTGTCAAACATGCAATCAGGATCACACCTTCCAGGAGAACCATACGACGTGCCAACAATAACAAACCTGTAAACGCCCTTGAGGATACAGCGAGGGGCAAAGGGATATCGAATTGGAGATTCTATGTTCGATTCTATTTTGAGCAATCATGATTGGTCAAGAAATGGTGGGTGGGCTATTATGTTGCATATGAAATTTGAATGGGCAAAAGTTGTTTTACTGTATTCTATCAAATGTAGCTGACAGTAGAGTCTCCGTTCCTATAGACCTCTTCTAAATACTCCTCTCTAAGTTGCTCATATGATATCAAACAACACTGATTTGGTGGTTTATTGCCTCCAACAGAGCAGACGTTCACGACTCAGTTTACCACCTGATCGGGAGCCCAACTGCTCCTGATCACCTCGTCTGCATCAGCGCCTCGATTAGAAATCTCGCTGGCACTCCAACTGTTCCGGATGGCCTCATCGGCATCAGCACCACGATTTGCAATGGTTTCGGTGCCCCAACTGCTACGAATAACTTCGTCGGCATCCGCTAAACAATATGTTATTCGAGGAAAGCATGAATATGCAGAAAACTGAGCAGGAAGTACCTGTAGCAATGGGCAAGGCCAGAGCCGTTGCCAAAAGAGCAACCAATGGAGTAAGATAGCTTGTGATTTTCATATCGAAGTGTGGCAAGTTTGTTCCTCGAATGCTGATGTGCAAATTCTTCTAGTGCTGTTGGAGGTTGAATGATACTGATTTAAAGAAGTCTCAACATCTGAATTTGGAGCGGAGTGGATGGACGAGAACTCCTCACATTATTTCCGTCTTGGCAAAACACACTTATGCATAGCCTAAGAGATGTCCAATTTACGATTTGAAGTGCAGCGTACATTCAAAATAGTTCTAAGACGCTTTCCTGGACGCCAGCAATCCGGGCGTACGTAAACAACCCACTCTCGCTTATTGGCGCTTTTACCCCTGAATATATGATGGGTTGCCATAAAGGGCTGCAAAGCTTGTTTACCTTGCCTCCATCGTCCTTGAATCAATCTTTGACCTTCCCTTGCAAGAAACCCGTAGCAGCCTAATTTGAAATAGTGCGGGGACGCAAAGCTAAGACGCTCAACATGTATTGATGTGGCGTGGCCCGCATGAACGCACAGGCCAATCATGGTTATCTGACCACTTCTTACCTCCAACAAACGTTGGTGTTGTGTAACACCATATCACGAAATTATCGAGATACATTAACCTGCATGCAGACTTCAGTGGTGCAAATTAAGTGAAGAAGACAGACGCTATCTTAAATTCGTGTAAAAACAGGAGTGAACAGTTGGCAATCTAAACATTTACTATCACAGTTTCAAAAGGATTCAAATTAAATTAGTAAATGCCTTGATTCTGTCGCTTCCCCTGGGCCTTCCAAATATTACGGCAGTATTTGAGGCAGCGGTAATTCTGAGCTTTCAATCCAGATGTGGAAAAGGCTCCCCACCCAAAGCTTAACGAAGTTCCTCATATTATCTTGACCACCAAGAAGACGAGACCCACGCCCAGAGCAGCCCGGGTGACTACCGCTTTTGCGTTAAAAATGTCGTCCCAGAAGCCAACAGTACTTTTCGTCCATGGAAGCTGGCACAGCCCTAAGCACTTTGAGAGTGTGAGGAAGTTGGTAGAAGAGAGCGGCTATCCGACAGAATGTCCTCTCCAGCCTACATTTGACGCAAAACCTGCACCCCCTTTGATTTCGCTCGCAGATGATGTCAAGGTTATTCAGGATTTGCTCACCAAGTTGATAGATCAGGAAGGGAAAGATGTTATCGTAGCAATGCATTCTTACGGTGGCGTGGTCGGATCAGAAGCCGTGCTTGAGTCCTATTCAAAGAAGCTACGGGAGAGCAGTGGCCTTCCTGGTGGGGTGATTCGACTTTTCTACATGTGTGCCTTCATCATACCAGTTGGAGCGTCACTTGCTACGGCTCTTGGCGGAAGTCTTCCTCCGTTCATCAAAGTCGAAGTATGAATTCTTATCCGCATTATCCGCATATTAACCTGCTAACGGTGATTTCAAACGATAGGAGAATGGACTTTGCAACATGGAAGACCCGCATCGCAGGTTTTACAGCGATCTTCCTAAGGAAGAACAAGAACACTGGGTCTCCGAACTGGCTCCTGGACCAGCCATTGCTCAACAGACTCCTTTGACATATACGGCGTATCAACATTATCCGTCCACTTACCTTTTCTGTACCGGTGACGAAGCTCTGCCGATTGAGGTTCAGCAGATGATGGTGGAAAGGTCAGGGGCCAAATTTGATACGGAATCCTGCACGGCTGGCCACTCACCATTTCTCAGCCAGCCGGAAGTTGTACTTGAGATTATCAAAAAAATTTCAGCCTAAAATGTTTGTCCGAAAGTTGAATTAGCTCGGAGAACTAAATAATGACTCTTTTTAAAATTTTCTATCTGTATGTATGTGCAATATATCCCTATTAGAAAGTGCCTTGCTAAAAGAAATTTTGATCCTCCTATCTCCAACACGCAATTCTCATGTCCCCCCGCATTATACATTGGAAAACTACAGTGCTTTTTCTTGACAATCATACAATGAAATATACAAGCATTCATACCACCTCAACAGTCCTTCTCACCGTGATGCCTCTTGGACTGCCCTCTGTATCATATCCACTGTCAGCAGCACGGATCTCGTTGCAGAAATTGTCCATCTTAAGATAATTTTGGCGGGGACTGTACAGATCCAAGTCTTGACGTGAGCTACTATTATTGTGGCTTCCTGATGATTTTCCTGTGTTCCTAGACTGGTATGCCGGAAACAGACTGCGGATCGTTGGAAGACAGCTGCACACCAGTCCGATGCATGGCTCGACAAATGTCCAGATTGCTCCATGGAAGGTTGTATCTAGAAAGAGCTGCGTGAGCAAGGATATATAAAGAAAATTTTTATACATACAGGTGATATCGTCGTTACTGATCATAAGAAGGGTGAGAATGCGATAAATGCTAGCGAAAACCACGCTGTGAAGAGGTTAGTATGCCGTACTGCACCAAATTAAAGCTCAACGCCGCTTACAATCCCCCGAGCAGAAATACACCAGAAAGAGCCAGTCTTTCCTGCCAAGGCCTATGAAGACCCCATACCGCTTTCATTGGCAGAACGAGAATTGTTGCATCCAGAAATATGTTCACTCCTTGAACACCTAGGACAAATTTCAAAGAATCAAAACATTTTCCTGGTATGGATACGTCCCAGAATTTCTGCAGAGGTCTGCATATGAGAGCTGAGGATAAAAACGTTGCTACACCCCACAGTATGCTCATAGCAATAAGCCCGTCAGCCATCATCCTGAATCCTTTTGAGATGAAAATGCGCCGATAGAAAAAGATGAGCGATAGCTTGACCAGAGGAGTTGTGATAGAGTACGTGAACATATTTGAAAGGAATATCTAATAATATTAATCTATTTTGATTTCATTAGACACACATGAAAATACCTTAAAAAATGACTGGATCTGGTCCAGAGGCAACTCCCAAATATGCTTCCCACTACCACCAATAGTAACCCCTTTCCATCATCAGTATCATGCTGGATGGAGTTGCTAACAGAAGGAACCTACATAGTATCTCTTCTGCAAGCATCGCGCCAATGAAGACCTGTGAGAAAGAGGTAAGATAGTGCCCGTCAGTATCGATCAGGACCTACTCACCAAGCTAGCCAAAGCCAACCAGTCATCAATCTCAGAGTTCAACTTCCGTCGCCATCGTGCTAAATTTCGTAGAGCAACAGCAAGAGCCGCAAGGGCAGACAAAGCAACGCTCACTCGAATCTCCTCCCATCCACGGGAGCTTGGTGTGTTGTGGTTCGTCATGTGATTTATAGAGTCGTAGTCTCAAGCTAAAGTAAGAACGTTACAATCTTCAAGATGGAGACTCTTGCGATAAGCGCCCAAAGAAACTGTGGAGAAAGCTAGGTCAGTTATAGTTACATAGCTCCGTAGAATCGCACTGGCCTCCGGCATGAGAGTGGAAGGTCAAAACATGTATTTCCCCAGATGAACGGTTAGACAGCGGATGAATAACCGGCTGTGATGACCACGCTCTGTTGAGACTTGGTAATATTTAAGCATGCGTAACTTTATTGGTTTCAGGGACCTTAATCCTTATCATTGTACTTAGCTGGACATGGTCTAAATATTATGTTGTTGTGCAGGCATGTCGTGTAACCACACGGCGGAACACAGCAAGTCATTTTACCCCTCAACATTGTATTGGCCGTTCTGTCTTACGCTTTGGCAGTACCAAAAAAAAGGAACGTTTTGTGCAAGATAATTTCCTTTTCCAAAGTGCCGTGTGCACAGTTTCCCCTTAATCTGGTTGTTCACGATTTTGTGAATACTCTAGCGAGCTCCCCCTGTATGATTGAAAAATACACTGAGCTCGAAGATGCCTATGGGAAGATGCACTTCCGTGGCTCAGGCTCCCCAAAGAAATTCTAAGCTTATCTGTCATTGCAGGTGGCACAGAGCAGATCTGTTGAGCAGAGGCAGGGCTGGTAGCTTTACGGCTCAACCAAGCATGGTGATCGCCGAATGACTTGGAAGCCCAAGCTGGCAACGCATGTGCCACGCAATGCACACAACCTCAGGAGATGAGTGTCAAATAAATATGACTGTGCAGGATGGGAGCCCGCTGTCTTTACCGTGAAGGTCTGCACCAGGTTCAAAACTATTGTCAGCTCGTATTGTGCTTGATTCATGATGCTTGTTTTCTATTTCCCCCTTTCTCATCTTCTTGCAAGCATACGTAGATCATAATTCAGGAGACGGAAAAGATATTTTGCCGGCATGGACGTATCCCTTGCAGCCCTGGTCGTTATATTGCTATATTTCTTGGCCTACATTGTATACCAGCACTTCTTCTCTCCTCTGAGAAACATTCCAGGGCCAACCCTGGGTCGATTTTCGATCTTCTGGCAGCTATGGCACTTGCATAAAAGAGATTACCACTTTTCTGTGCAGGATGTCCACAGAGAATATGGTATAAAATTTCAATGTTGGCATGCAAACACATGCCTAGTGTACCTTCGAGTAACATGGATTATTCTAGGTCCTTGTGTGAGACTTAGTCACTACGAAGTCTCCGTCTCCGACCCAGAGGCTGTCAGAGTCATTCTTCTGAGGCCGTTGAGGAAGCATACATGGTACAAGATCTTTGCGATGCCAGATAGCTCCTGGCACAACATGATGGCAGAACTCGATCCACAGAAGTTTGGGGTCATGGCAAAGAAGGTCTCTGGAGGCTATACCTCGACGAACATATTGAGATCTGAGCTTGAGATCGACCATGCAATTGAAATCCTGAAGTCTCAAATAGACAGACTTGATGATCAAGGAGAATCTGTGGCTTTGGATAAGTGGTTCACCTTCTTTGCCTTTGATCTTGTCGGTCAGATGACATTCTCGAAACCGTTTGGCTTTCTGGAACAAGGAAAAGATGTTGAAAACTGCATAGCCACATCTCATAGACTGGTGCCGTATCTCGCAATGATGGCGTATTTCCATATGATTCACGAGATCTTGAGTCCACTGCTGGTTTGGCTTGATATACAGCCTATGAGACATGTCATGGATACAACCATACAAGCAGTGAACGCTCGCGAGAAATCGGACCGCGTTGCCTGGGACATGATAGAACAGTGGAAGAATCAAAAATCAGGAGAACCGCTGACGCAACGAGAGTTGCTCGCAGCAGCTAACGCTAATATCGCTGCAGGAGGAGAAGGCATTGGTACCCAATCACAGGCCTTGGTTTACTTGCTGCTGAAAAATCCAGATTGTTTACAGCGTTTGTATAGAGAACTCAATGAAGCAGCGTTGAACCACCAAGTTTCCTCCCCGGTCCAGTATTCAGAAGCTCTGGAACTGCCGTATTTTCAGGCATGCGTAAGCTTTTTCTGCTGTTCTTTGCAGAAAGGTTGCTAATATCCGAACGATAGATGAAGGAGGCTTATCGCTTTCATCCTGTGTCCGCAACTCCATATCCCCGAGTCGCACCAAAAGAAGGAATCGAGATTGCAGGTCGTTTTTTTCCATCTGGAGTCCGTTTTCCACACTCTGCTCCTCGAAAAGCAAGTGCTGACCTCTTTCTAGACTGTGATTAGTGTCAGCCCTTGGGCACTCCACCGCGACCAAAGAATATTTGGGGCAGATGCAGATAACTTTAATCCAGATCGTTGGCTCACTTCAAATAGCAAAGAGCTAGAACGAAGCCTCGTTACGTTTGGAGCAGGATATATGGCTTGTCCCGGAAGGAATCTAGCGCATATATCGCTCTGTAAGCTTCTTTCTACATTGTTCCTTGAATATGAAATTGAGCTTGCTACACCTGAGCAAGATTGGAGGGTATCAAGCTCCTTACTAGCGCGACCGCATGGCTGGTCTGTTAAAATGAGAAAGCGGCAAGTGACAAAGGTATACTGAGTGACGGTGTATGTCCGTGGGTGGCAAATTGCATTGAACAGGTGTTGAGCTACGGTGTGCATTTGCAAACTTCTTTCCAGTTGAGGAGACTAAGATTAATATCATATTTACATCTACTTCAAAGGTGGGACCTTGCCTACAGCAACGCGGATTTTATGTGAGTAGAAAAGACCTTCTTTGATCTCAGCATGTGCTCCAATTGCAAGGCTCCTCACTGCTTCCGCCTTTTCTGTCATTCCCATGCCTTCCAGTACAGACGCGTGGTCCTCCGCTGTAAGACACCATATTTCCATCATCATATGTCGCTGCCATTCTTTTTCTGTATAATTTTCTATGGCGACGTTATGCAAGCCATGCCCCTGGAAGAAATCAGGAAGACGGGAGATCCAGCTACAGCGAATGTTAGAGGTTTATGACTAGTCAAGACATGCATTCTTACCCCGTAGGTTTTGTATTACTAAATATCTTATTTAGTGCACTAAGATAAGGTGAAGGGGATTCTGTTGATTGTAGCAGACGTTGTGAGGCCGCACAGTCAAGCTCATCCCATTGAAGATAACCCCCTGGCTCTGCATGACTGATCAGGACAAAAGTTAGTGCTGTGAGGATGTTATACTCACTAAGGAGGTTCAAGCAATGACTTATTACTGGTCCAGGATCGTCATTATCGACGACCGAGATCAGTAAACGAACGTGTACCACATCGTACTTCCCACACAAATCGAGAGGTGGAGGCTTTGTAGCATCAAGAACACCCAAAGTCACATTGTCCGGCAAGGAGTGAGGGTGAGGGAACTGGTCTGAAGAAATATCGAATCCATCAAATGAGGTAGCCTCAGGTGCGTTCTTCGCCAGTTCACAAAGCCAAAGCCCGGTCCCAGTCGCAACGTCAGCGACTTTCCAGCCTTCCTCAGGCACGGGAATCGCAGGATGGAGGACATACCCTATGGCTTCTTTCCACAAGTAGAACAGGAAGTTCAACCTTGTGCGTGGTCAGCAAAATGCCAACCCGGATCTGGCTGGGTCCGCAAACCTGGTAGACGGCTGGTAGCCTCTTGCCAGCAAATACTTGTCTGAGCTCATGGTCTGGTTCTGGCCGCAGGAATCACCGAGAACGGGGACTTTACATAATTGCCCGACAGGTACTTCTTGAACGGCAGGAAAGGGAAATGGTGTTATTGAGATGTATTTGTGGTTCCAATAAGGCCAGTCACAGCTATTACTTCATTAACCAGCCCGGCTCTCTAATGAATGTAATATCGGCTCGCTTAGCTCTCAGGAGATCTATTTGGCATTCGGCACCAAGAAATTACCAAGGTTGGCACGTTCTGACATGCATGCATGCAAGTACACACAGGGCACGGATGCTTATGGGTGCCTATCGCTGCATAGTGCCTCCTGATACGGAACTGACTTCCGCCCTTTTAACCTGCATAGATAACAATTCATCCGCATTATTCTTAAGCCATTGATAATTAGACCCCGAATATTTATAGATTAACTTGCGTTCATTTCTGACGCCGATCGCAAAGGATAGTGTCCTTCATACTATGCTCAAATGTTTCGGAACAGCTCTCTAGTATCCCTGCGATGGTTGTCTTCGCGAAGCCTGACCCAACGGCAACTATCGTTACGATGTGGCTTCCTCTCTAGCAAACGGTACAGAACGCCGTTGCCACACAAGCTCAGTCCTGTGATCTATTCAAGGGGTGACTTGACTGCTACTTCTCAACTCCCTCCTAACCCCATAATCAATTTTCATCGCGCAGCATCGTCAGTCAATCCGCTTCCGATTTACGAAGCCCCCCAAAATGGAGTGCTGTCTTTGCTGCCTAAATCCTGGGTACCATATGCCGAACTTATGCGAATCGAAAAGCCAGGCGGACTATATGGCTTTTACTTCCCATACTTGATCGGCCTTAGCTATGCGGCAAGCATCGCTGATCCCGTTATCAGCCCAGGACATCTTCTTTCCACCGCTGGTCTGCTCCTTATGTGGAATGTGATCCTTCGTGGTGCAGTGTGCACAATAAATGATAACTTCGACCGGGAGTACGATCGAAAGGTGGCTCGCTGCCGACTACGGCCGATTGCGCGAGGCGCAGTAACACCCGTACAAGGACATATCTGGTATACCGCTCAAGCCATTGTTGGACTTGGGTTCGTGAGCTTCCTTCCACACTCTACGGAATGCATGTATCATGCTGTGCCGATCATGCTCTTGCTGAGCATATATCCGCTCGCAAAACGAGTAACAGACTTTCCTCAGGTCGTGCTGTGTGTTCCCCTAGCCTGGGGAATCCTGATGTCGTGCTCAGCGTTAGGCATTGATCCATTCACGGCCCAGAGTAATGCCATTGCTGCAGCAAGTGCTTGTTTGATGTCTTCAAATGCTCTCTGGCTCATCATGCTGGATTATGTGAATGCTTGCCAAGACAGCCTTGATGATGTGAAGGCTGGGGTGAGATCTATGGCCGTTAGATATCAGAATACCGAAGCATTTATATCGGTTCTGGGAACGGCCCAAGTTTCCCTCATGGTTGCTGCTGGATATCTGGCGGGCATGACTCCAATATACTACGTTATAGCATGCGGAGGCAACGCGGCGATGTTAGTGGCCATGGCAAGGACTGTCACCCGTGCTAGACCGGACATTTGTGCTTGGTGGTTCTTGCGTGGCAGTATTCTCGTTGGTGGGACTACGGTCTTAGGCTTGCTTGGAGAGTACATGATGAAATCTAGAAATGTGGATTGAGAGCTCAACAGTCCTATAACATCATCAGTCGCGATCAGGAGTCAATAAAATATGAAATAGGCTATTTCGAATATGACCTTCAGTTTGGGGGAGAGTTGTTCCGCTCAGATCGAGCTATTCCGAACTCCCATCGCAGGGCACCGAGGCAGCCACCCTAGCCTTTTTCCTAGACCACCTTCGACATATTTCAATCCACAAATTCACAACAGACTCCGAGTTCCGTATCCGCAAGCGCATCGTATTACGTAATTGCACATAAAATTGTCAATCGTGGGGAGCCAAGCCTTCACCGTCTTCCACGCTGAACGGGTCCGGCCGACGATACTTATAAAAATCTTTCGTAGGCCGAGCGTGGGGCAGACCACTTTCTTTTGTCATAACTGCACTGGGCCCCCGTCATCTTGAGAATTTGTGTTATTATCAAAACAAATACTTGCCGCTATACGTCAAATAACCCTTTTCCTGAAACTGCTTTGGTATAGTCCATGCAAACTGGGGGACTTAGAGCTGAGGACAGCAGCTTTATAAAATACCACCCCCAATCAAACCATGGCACTCAAGGCCCAGACGCTACATCTCAGCAGGATGTTGAGAAAGCCGGGATAATAAGCCTTGATTGTCCGACTTTAGTTAAACATGGAGTTGAGACACAGAATCCTCAAGCGATGCTTCAAAAAGAAGCATCTGAAGTACCTAGACGCTCAGAGTCTGATTCTGAGAGCAGTAGCTTTGCTGAAGAGAATGAATCCGACGAGGACAAAGACAACTTTCCAGAGGGCGGCCTCAAAGCATGGTCTGTTGTTGTAGGAGCATTCTGCGGCTCCTTCTCCGTCTTTGGTATCATCAATAGCACCGCCTGCTTGCTTGATTACTTTCAAGCGAACCAATTGAAGGACTATAGTCCAAGTCAAATTGGTTGGATCTTTGGTTTGGCCCTGTTTTTGACGTTCTTCTGTGGAGCACCGATAGGGCCAATTTTTGACTCTTACGGCCCTCGAGCATTGATCTTCGCCGGAAGCTGTCTTTTGGTGTTATCGATGTTTTTACTTGGAGAGTGCACTAGTAAGTGTTCCAGAATGCGCCAGGCATCCATCTTCTGACAACCATGTAGAGTATTGGCACTTCTTCATGGTGTATAGTGTACTTAATGGCATCGGTGGTTGCCTCATAAATGCACCACTCATTGCCTCCATAGGTCACTGGTTCCTTAAGAAACGCGGAAATGCAACTGGAATAGCCATGACTTCCGGTTCTCTTGGAGGAATTGTATTCCCCTTGATGCTCGAAAAACTATTCCCGACTATTGGGTTCGCCTGGGCGACACGCATTGTAGGCTTCATAATTCTGTTTCTTCTCATAATAGCAAACTTGCTCGTCCGCAGCAGGTTACCACGCAAACCAATGGCAAACTTCCGCAATATAGCTCCGGATTTTACGGTGTTTAAGGACCTTCCTTTCACACTGTTGACACTAGGAATCTTCTTGATGGAATGGGGCATCTTCGTACCGTTGACATATATTACTAGCTATGCAACCGCTCACGGCCATACCACGGCCTTCGCCTTCCAAGTCCTCGCGATATTGAACGCTGGCTCCTTCTTCGGCCGTTTCTTTGCTGGTCTCGTAGCCGACATGATTGGACGTATGAACACCCTAATATTATCGCTTGGCCTCTGCGTGCTCTCTTGTTTCGCGCTCTGGCTGCCAGCAGCTGATTCCAAGCCCATGATCATTGTTTTTAGCATCATATTTGGCTTTGTCAGTGGCAGCAATTTAAGTCTTAGCCCAGTGTGTGTGGGGCAATTGTGCAAGACTGAGAATTATGGAAGGTACTTCTCTACGTGCTGGATGGCGGTAGCTTTCGGGACGCTCACATCGTTACCGATTGCTGGGCAGATCTTGACTGCTCATGGTGGCAACTTCTTTGGAGTCATCATGTTTGCGGGTCTATCGTATGCGGCCGCTACTCTGTCGCTAATTATGGCGAGGGTTTTGAAGGTTGGCTGGAAAATCCAAGTCATTTACTAGTTTATTCGGGTGAATGGAAAGTGGAGGTGGAGGGACTTCGATTTGTTTTCTTGGTTGAAACGATTTTTTCAATTTCTCAAACTGTTTTCAGTCAGCATGCTTAGTTCGTTTAATATAGCAAGTATTCAACATACTCAAATATAAGATAAAAGCATATACTGTCATTGTTCTACGTCAGGATTGACATTGTGACATCTTTGCAGCTCCAAAATCTTAAGGCTGCATGATGACCGACTAGTCTGACCTCGATATGAACTTGAGAAACTGGTCACGACCCGCTGAAATTTAACAAATTGTATAATTTTCCATGTTTCAATGTGTCACATTTTATGGGATATTGAGCCTCTATGTAATGTGTCACGAAATTTGAGCCATTTTGTTGCTAGGTGGGTGGATAACGTTGGCAAAGTAGTCTGTTCTCAATTGAAAATTAAAAACATCCCGCGCTTTTGGCATATGTTTGTCTCGCCTTTGGATTTGTTCCCATTTGGGACGCAGAATTATTAGTATCTCATCTAGTCCATGCCACTCAAGATGTAAGTAGGACCGAGCCCCTTCACTCTGAAAGAGACCAGTGCCCTAGTGAGTAAAGTCTCCATTTGTACAATATTTACATGTCTGGATACATCCTAGATAACGGGCCGGTTAGCCGTTCTTTAAGTTGACCAGATACCCACTATGCCGTCCCTTCTTCCCTCAGTCAGGTACCCATCCTTGATGCGCACCTTTTCAACAATTGATGGAGTCGTCTTCCTATCTACGTCTGTGGCTCCAGCTCCACAATCCCAGTGCCGGCCATCCATCTTATCATAAACTTTCGCTACATCTTCTCCTGCCGCCGAGACGATTCTCCGGCTGTCAAACATCATGCTTGTTATAGGTGCGTCATACGCGAACGCATCGTGGATCACTCCTGTCCGGAGATCCCAGATCTAAAATTGTTAGCCGTATGTATCTTGGTGACAGGCATATTTCAGCCTTACCCTTATGCTTCTGTCTAAGCTACCAGTCACCAAATGCACATCGTCAAACTGCAAACAAGTAACCGGGCCAGTATGTCCAACGAGACTGCGATGAACCTGTCCACTTCGCAAATCCCATAACCTGACCATACCGTCAGCTGTTCCGCAAGCGAGGGCGGCATCAAAGACCTGCACGGCGCCTATGAAATCTGCGGAAGCATCAGGTAATCGACCTGTTTGCCGCCAACCAGTTTCTGAAGAGCCCATAGTCACCGCAGCCTGTGCTGCTGCCCACATTACATCTAGAGTCTGAACGCAGCGTCCTTTCTCAAGATCCCATTGCCGAAGCGTTTTATCTGATGATCCTGATATAAGGGTGTCGCCTTTCATATACAAGGCTGTAATTTCATCTACGTGGGCTTCCAATGTGAATAGTGGACAATCAGCCATACTACCTGGGGGAGGCGGCAGTTGCTCATCCTCAGCATTTCCAAAAGCTAGTGGATCTTCGTCCTCATCTTCATCCTTGTTTATGCGGTTGTCTTGCGGCTCATAGCGAGCTTTGCTCAGGTCCCAGAGTCTAATTGTTGCATCCATAGACCCTGTTGCTACAAGATTATCCTCGACTTGAAGTGTCCGGACTGATGCAGTATGACCTTCAAGGAAACCTATACATCGTCCCACATTCATATCCCAGACTCGGACTGTGTCATCTAGGGCAGATGTGACCATGGTACCAAAAGGAACGTCAAAGTCCAGAGCTGTGATTGTGTCATTATGAGCTTGAATCTCACGGATGGCAGACCCTGGCTCAAAATGCTCATGTAATATTGGCATAGATTTCCTACGAATAGTTTTATGTCGTTTGGGTCGTGTAGGTGTGCTGTTTGCCGATGGTAACTTCTCGTATATTGACTCGGACATAAAAGAAGGCGGCTCGTCTTGCTCATTCTCTTTCTCAAACTCCTCCGCAGCCTTTAAAGTCTGAGCTAAAGCCTCGGCACTATCTTGCTCTTCTTGAGCATCCTCTAACCTGTTCTCAATATCGATTACTGCTAAAGGTCAACAAATATTTCATAAAAAGGCTGTATGACATACTGTCGTGTTCTAGTATGGCCTCTTCCTGTTCTAGGCCTGCCAATCGGTCTAGTACTATCTTGCGCATATGATTTAAGTTGGCGATTTTATTATCTATCTCATGTATCTCACTGCTCGCCATGTTTTTGCGAATGCTCATCATTTCAAGCTGGTGGATTAAGGACTTTTGCTCTTTTTTTAATTTCGACAAACTTGACGGTACGCCTTCTTCTTGCTTCTCGTCCTCGATGAATTTTCTACCCCTAGATACTCGCCTCCTATGGGTTTTATTGTCGGGACTAGTTTCCGGGAGCGTAGCCTGGAAACCTTGGAATAAGGAATAAGAGTTTTCGTTGTCTGGGATGTTCGCAAGCAATTCGTCCGGTAGGTATGCAAGAGCCCGATACTGTATTTCAGACGTGGATAGCTTGGACCGCATCATATCCGTAGGGGAGGTTTTCGCAAACGAGAAAACACTTCTCTGTAGATTCGGTCGTCTTAGTTGTTTGTGTAGGTCGCTCATCGCGTTTTGATAATGGCTAGATGTCGCGGAATCTGTAAGAGGTCCCATCAGATGACCAGCCGTCGAGGTAACCTTCCGCCCAAATGCCTCCAGTCCACGGGTCTATAGAACATTAGTTCAACCGGACATATACACTGAATGCCATGGGATGCGTACCGATATCAGGGTAGATTCCTCTGTTCCGTCAAGAGTTGGGTAGCCATTTTGGCTGCTTGACCCAGCCATTGGAGCTCCGTCCCCAGCGAGGCGAACATGCAAGATGCAGAGATAGGCGACTGTGAATCTCTAGACCTCCTCTGGATCGTGGTGACAAGTCCTCGGAGCGTTAGGCCTTGTTGATGCAGGTTGTGTGTAGCTGGACAAGAATGTAGGGCAGCCACAGTTGTGGCGTCAATCTGAGAACAATCACAGGTGCAGGCGGGTCCAACAAACCACAAGGCTGTGTGATGAAATTGCCGAGTGCAACCTCGAGTGCAGTAGCAGACGTCTCACTACAGCAATTGTGTTCTTTGGAGGGGTTGAGTCGTGCCTAACTATATTTTTGAAACATGGACGCCGCAATCGACCTCTCCGATGCTTCAAAAGCATTGGACCTCTCTAATATTAGATTCCAGCTCATGTAAGTTCTCTTGACTAACTCTACCACGGAGTGCTTCTAACAACAGTAGTCGACTTGAGGATACAATCACGTTCCATCTCATTGAGCGTGTTCAGTTTCCGCTCAATGGGACAATCTACCAAGCAGGGGCTTTAAGAATTCCAACTTCCAACCTCAGTTTCTTTGACTGGACGCTCAGGGAGCGAGAGAAGCTAGACTCCCTTATCAGA
Organism: Bisporella sp. PMI_857; assembly: GCA_021307315.1. Classification (NCBI taxonomy): domain Eukaryota; kingdom Fungi; phylum Ascomycota; class Leotiomycetes; order Helotiales; family Helotiaceae; genus Bisporella; species Bisporella sp. PMI_857. The sequence continues at coordinate 84,562 of JAJSPD010000026.1, forward strand.
CGTTTCCAATCTCCAGACGAGTATCCTTTCTTCCCCGACGCCGTTCAGGAACCAATTCTTCGACCATTATACTATCCAAAGATTCTACATACCAACGATGTCAATGTGAACGAGAAGATCAAGAAGACCTACATTGAGACATTCCTTCCTAAAGTTTGTGCCGATTTTGGTCGGAAGGACAGAGGGGAGACGGAAGAAAACTATGGATCTGCAGCGACTTGCGACATCAACTGCTTACAAGCTCTGTCGCGCAGAATTCACTTTGGAAAATTCGTTGCAGAATCGAAGTTCCAGACAGAAACCGAATTGTACACAAGCCTGATCAAGGCAGGGGATAGGGAAGGTATTGGTGCAGCTATAACGAATGAAGCGGTTGAGAAGAAGGTCCTGGAGCGCCTGGGACTCAAAGCCAGGACCTACGGCACTGATCCAAGTATAGGTGCCGAAGGCTCTGTAAAGATTAATGTCGATGCGGTGGTGTCCATGTATAAGGACTTTGTCATTCCCCTCACCAAAGAGGTAGAGGTAGAATATTTGATGCAAAGATTAAAGCCAGAGAAGGTAGGATAATAATCGTTAGTCAATGAACTGCATTTCATTGATGGCTGCCGATGTACTCGCCAATGGCTTTTACCGCGCCTTCAAACTTGCTTGCTTCTATCATAATTAAGGATCCTCGTGGTTTAATTCCCATATCCTGGAACGCTCTCTTACTATCCGCCATTCCTTCACCTTCCTCTTTTACGTAATCATACGTACCATACGCCAATGCATGCCGTTGCAGCACTTCGTCCTCAGGGTGGAAGTAGAAGGTTTCCCTGCTACCCTTTCCTGCCTTGCTCTTCTTCGTCTTTGGCGCATCCTCTTGGTCAAGCGTGGACTCAATCTCATGATATATTTTGGAGATGATAAGGTAATGTGTAAACTCGTATGGCTCCTTGTCTTCCACAGCAGCCTCTATTTCGTCAATGAGCATGTTATACAGTGGAGGTGAAAGTTCAGCCGGAACATTAATCAATCTTTCTGTAAGAATCAAGCCAACTTGTGCTGAAGACGAGAGCACTTCCGTAACTGGCGCGAGACCTTGACTCGACCTGGCCCGATCGCTGATATACCGTGTCAAGTCCTTGATAACTTTCTTTTCTCGGTGTTCGTGTAGATTAAGTGCTGTGAGAAATGCATAGGCATCCGTATCCTCGCCGTCAACTTTGACCGTTGAGCCAATGGTAGGTTGTGAGAGAATCAGATCTGCAAGAGCTGATAGATCGAACAATTGGGAGTCGGCATCGAGTAATTGTCGCACCAGATTTTTAAGGCCATGAAAGTCCACATCTGGCTTGAAATTGAACCATTCAAAGTCCACGTTCACCACATCCATATCCTAGATAATTCAGAAAGTGAGCTATGAAATATTGGCTGGAGACTTGCCTCATCGCTGCCACTTTCGTTATCCTCTGCCCGAGCTTTGGGGGCGTCAGGAAGAACTTCTGGGTCTCTAACTCTCTTCTTGACCATTTTGAATGTGATTCTAGTATTTAAGTGCCGCAGATATCAGCGTCGAGTACTTTTGTAGACAATATCTTGGTGTACCAAAATTTCTTATCTACTATCTTCACGTGGTGCGGGGTCAGGTTGGCTGCGACTGCGGGACGACAAATTCAAAATTCGAAACAATTTTCGGTTCCCCTTCTTTGTGCCATCCCAGATATCCGATTGATCCAAAAACATATATCGAAGATGGCACCCGAGGCAAAAGTCCCCGATGAGCCCCATAAGCTCTATGATACAATTCTTACTCTGGACTTTGGGTCGCAGTACACTCATCTTATCTCCAGACGGTTACGTGAACTCAATGTATGTGTTGAACAAAATAGAACCACATAATTTTCTGAGACATTGGTAATTAGGTCTACTCTGAGATGCTACCATGCACACAAAAACTAGCAGATCTCTCCTGGACCCCTAAAGGAATTGTCCTATCAGGAGGTAAGGGGCAGAAAACATCTATCCAAATCCTATCTAATGCCTCTTCTGCACAGGACCGTACTCCGTCTACGATAATGATGCACCGCATGTTGACCCAGCAATCTTTGATCTTGGAATCCCAATTCTCGGAATATGTTATGGTCTCCAGGAGATCGCATGGCACGAGAACATCGAGAACGTCAAGGCTGGAACCAAAAGAGAATATGGCCCAGCAAAGGTCCAAGCCAAGAGACACAATGGCCATGTAGATAAGCTGTTTGAGGGACTGGAAGATGACCTGGACGTCTACATGTCTCATGGTGACAAGCTTTCGAGCGCTCCTGCGGGCTTTCATACCATTGCTGAAACATCAAACTCTCCATTCGCTGGTATCGCGCATGAAACTAAGCCTATTTATGGCATCCAATTCCACCCCGAGGTATGAGTAGCAGCTTCACATTTGGCGGGAAAGTATGCTTATAGGATTTCTAGGTCACACATACACCACGGGGCATCAAGCTCCTAGAGAATTTCGCAGTGGGAATATGTGGTGCTAAACAAAACTGGACCATGGCAAAATTCTGTGATCTTGAAGTCGAGAAAATCCGTGCTCTAGTTGGTGAGAAGGGACAAGTTCTCGGCGCCGTCAGCGGAGGTGTCGATTCCTCCGTCTGCGCAGCTCTCATGCACAAAGCAATCGGCGACCGCTTTCACGCCGTGCTCGTTGACAACGGCTGCATGCGCCTCAACGAATGCGAGCAAGTCAAGGAGACCCTTGAGAGAAATCTCGGGATAAACCTGACAGTAGTCGATGCGTCCGATCTCTTCCTCGACCGCCTAAAAGGCATTGTCGACAAGCCCGAGCAGAAAAGAAAGGTGATGGGCAACACATTCATCGACATCTTTGAGCAAGAAGCCATCAAGATCGAGGAAGCAGCCGCCAACTCACCCAAAGCCGGGAAAATCGAGTGGTTTCTCCAAGGCACGTTGTACCCAGACGTCATCGAGTCCATCTCCTTCAAAGGCCCCTCCGCGACCATCAAAACGCACCATAACGTCGGAGGCCTGCCTGAGCGTATGAAAAACGGGCAGGGGCTGAAACTCATCGAGCCTCTGCGAGAGCTCTTCAAAGACGAGGCCCGCGAGCTAGGCAGACAGCTTGGACTACCGGAGGAGCTCGTGATGCGCCATCCCTTCCCTGGGCCTGGGATTTGCATTCGCGTCGTGGGCGAAGTAACACGGGAACGCGTCGAGATAGCACGAAAAGCAGACCACATCTTCATCGAGGAGATCCGCGCGGCGGGGCTGTACAACGAGATCTCGCAAGCGTACGCCGCGCTGCTCGCCGTGAACGCCGTCGGCGTCCAGGGCGACAAACGCGTCCACGCCCCGGTCATCGCGCTCCGCGCCGTAAAGACCACGGATTTCATGACCGCCGACGTCTTCGACTTCAGCAGGGCCTTCACCCAAAAGGTCGCTAGCAGGATCATGAACGAGGTCAACGGTATCAGCCGCGTCTTCTACGACGAGACGCCCAAGCCGCCAGGAACCATCGAGATGGAATGAGCACGAGGACCTAGGTTGGGCTGCCTGAGGGAGGTAGTTATCTCTCATTTGGAAGAGAGTTTTTGGCATTGGAATACCCTGATTAGCGGCGTTTTTGTTGGGCATCGGTGGAAATAGACGTAGAGCAAAAACAAAAAGTAAACAGAAAAAAGTGGAAATAGATATATATGCTACATACCACGGACCAACCCGGCCTGCTTCTTACTTCTCACCCTCTTTTGTCTAGGAAGTGCGTTGCTTCCTTGAAATTGTGAGCACTTGTATCGACGGAATGCCTGAGCTTCAGCAAGAGATTAGTCCATTTAAGCGATAGGCCGGACATCTTACTACTTCCTTCCTGGATTCCTTATCCTGCATTGCCGTAGATGATATCAATTGGGCTGGTCTAATCCAAGACTAGACGCGAGAAGCGCTCTTCTGAAACCGTAGCTGGTAGCCCTCACTATTGTCTTTCAAAAACTAAATGATAAACACCCCGCCTCTCGTAAATGTATATCTGCATTCATCATATCATCTTCTCTACGAACCCTACTTTCAAGGTATGCTAATACATGCTATGCTTCTTGCATTCCATTATCCTACTCACACACTCCAAAAAACACTCAGTCCCCCAGGTCTTCCATCTTCCAACACTTCCAATAACAACGTCCTATGAACATAATCTCCAACTGCTCAAGCTCAATACAAGAATTTGGGTATATGGAAAAAAAGGCGTGTATGTAAAGCATCGTTGTGCGATGACACGAAACGCATGGCTCCGCGATGTATTAGAAGCTTACGGCTAATAAGCCGCAGGCTTATGTTTATGCTGTTTGTATGATGCGTCCCCTCTTTGATGTGACGGCAAGGAGGAAGGTGAGATCTAGAACGTAATAGGCGTGAAATGAGAGGTAAGTAATGGTGCGGTATTGGCCAGGAGTCTTTGCCACCAAATGCGTTTGTGTTATAGGTAGCAGATGTGCAGGCCAAGGTCGAAAGTCTATGTAGACAGGGCATTAAAAATCCATAAGCCAAGAACGCCGACACCGTCATAAGCCGTAGAATGTAGAATATAAAGAAGTCTTCGATCATGGATTTGTGCCTTAGTGATCTGGAACAGTTTACCCGGTTTCTGTTGAGCCATCGCCTTCGATGGTTTTCCTCCAATGATCAGGAAGACAGACGCAAACCAGAGGGAAAGCCTTTATTTCTCCGTTTGCGGGTGGGGACTGCTCCCTGCGTCCTGAAGTGTTCGAAACACCACTGTCACGCTGAGGATTGTGTTTCGCTTCCCAGTCGTCGGCCCGCTCATCGATCAGCACTCCAGTTGCCCACCCATCATCCCATATTCCAACAACCTTTAGCATATCGCCTCTCTCCAGAGCAAACTCATCTCCGGCACGTGGCTGATAGGCCCAAAGTGTTGCAACTTTATCCCCGGGATGGATCTCGTCTTGCGAGTAGTAATCTTTGAAGAATGGCAATTGCTCCGATTGTTGGCTCGCAACACCTTGAGGCGATGACATATCACCGCCACTGCCAGAAATAGGTGACTGTGGGAGTCCTTCACTCAAAACTGAATTGCTGGATAAAGAGCCATGCCTCCTGCCGGTTGGTGGCGGCCGGAGAACTCCACCTTGATTATTCGAGACTGGACTATCCCCATACTCATCAGACGACGATTGATCGTGATGTCTTCTTCGTCCCGCCGCTGCTGCGGCTGCTGCGGCGCCGGCTCCCCCAACATTTGATCGAGGTGGTGAATCTGATGAATGTCCTTCCAGTGCTGACATTCTTGCAATCCGGCCTCCAGGAAGCACCTCGTAACCTTCTGGTGTTGTTGTGGCACCAACAGGATTATAGGCCATACCTTGGCTCTGACGTCCTCCTCTTCTAGCAGGGGATGGCTGATTGAAAACGCTGCCATGCTGGCTTCCACGTCGTCGACGCAGGCAATAAATAAGTAGAATGATGAGTGCGATGATTAGTGCCAGTAAAGCAATCGATCCAATCACAATACCTGCAATTGCACCACCAGATAATCCACTTCGTCCACCCGAAGACGGCGAACTTGTAGAAGAAGAACCTGAAGTTGGTGTGGATGTTACAGTTGCAGTAGGCAAGCCCGTCGAGAAGGTCATTACCTTAGTGATAGATGGCAGCACCACATTGGCACACCTTTCTTCTGCTCCCGAGTTATAGCAACAAGTGTCTGTGCTATTTTGTCCCCCAGCAGCACAATACTGACAAAAGCCAAGCGTGCTATTTGCAAAGCCACAGTCATTAGGCTCATTATCGGCGCCATCTACACAGGTTCCACTCAGCGAATTTGTGGGTAAAGCACAGTTAGTGAAGTCTGCTCTGATTTGAGCATCCGCATCAGATCCGGGGTTCGAACACAATGATGTGTCTGCGACAATCAATGACTCGCTGGTAGCTTGTTGCGCCTGGTGAAAGTCAACAGACGATCTAAAAGGTATGGTTATGTGAGGACTTACACATGTCTCTGCGCAGACTGGCCTTGAATTCTCATTTGACAGACCGCATGCTGTTTTCGAATTTTGTATTATTGCATTACAGATTACGGTTGTGGTAAAGCGTGCGTAGTAGTTGCTCGTATTCGTCAGGTTTATGCTATCACACCCAAATATATTCTGGTACCTGCATATTGCATTAGCTCTCAGAACGCAACCGAGGACGGGTAACTCTTACTTGTATTGGATGTAGTTTGTCGAGACGTAGGAGCTCAGCTGTTGATCGAATGTATCCGTACTCGAGACAAAAGCAAGAAAGGGACTATTTGTAGAAATGATTAGCTTTGCACCTCCCCTCCAGGACAATCCACCTACAATAACGCGACCAAAGTGCTATCGGTTGATATGGAAGCCGATTGGAAGGCAGGACATTGACTCGAGCCGGTGAGTGGGATGCAATTATTCTGTGCCATTGATACCGGGGCAGCCACGATGATTGATAGCAGCGCTGCTCTCATCTTCATGCCTGTTGACCTGTTATTCCTCCGCCTCGGATTGATTTGAGCCTCGTCCTTTAACATCGCTTTGATCGTGCTCGTTTGAGGTTGAGAGAATGGCGGGATCTCCATCACGGCGAATCGATTCGCATGGTGAATTGACAATAGCTGGGCCGTCTTGATGTCGTGGTTCTCTCCTGGCAGCTCCTCCCTCATAGTTCGAGTGCTATTCGCCGTCACCCGTTACATCTACGCGCGGGCGTCTGGCTCCTCCCCTTTTTTGACGATATCGAAGCGTAAGCGTTGATTGTAGCTTAAAAACAAAATAACCAAACCTCAACTAAACCAAAAAGCCGCCGTTGACAAGCAACCCGTAGAAGGGAACCTTTGGCGCAGATGAAATGAAAAACGAAAAACGAGTGACTGGAGACGGGGTGTGAAGGAGTGTGTGTGGTGGATGGTTGGACAGGTTAGGAGTGGAGAGAGGCAGGAGAGAGGGAGGGTAACAATACAGGTAACAGAAAAGAAAGAAGGAGAGATGGTTGGGGGGGGATTAGCAAGGGGGGGGGGGAGGGCAAGCTACAGAATGAATAGGTATGAATAGAAATGAGATTTGGCGGGTTTTTGCAGCGTCAGACTGGTTGTAGTAGACAAGGGGGGGGTTGGCAGCCAAGAAGGAAAGAGCCAGGCGAGCGAGACGCGCCAGGCTGGAACTGGGTAGAGGGTGGTAGGTGCATAACAAAGGGGACCAGGGGGGGGGAAGGTAAACAGAGTATCGTAGAAAAGTACGGATGATAATGCTTGTACTGTACAGTAACTTGGCACCAAAATAAATAATTACAGTAAATAAAATAGTAACAAGGCACGCGCATAGTGTACTAATTATTGTATCAGTAATTAAATTTATAATAAATTGGGGGAGTTCAAGGTCAAGGTAGTACTACCATGAGGCGAACAAGCCAGAGATGATCCCGCTCTCAGATCCCTTTTTTTTTTTTTCTTCATCAGATGCCCGTGTTTAAAACTTAACTATAAGTATATCCACATCATATCTCCCATGAATATGAACATGAAGATGGAGATGAATGCAGACTTGGAAACGTTGATACTTTTGATCCATTCCATCCAGACTTTTGCGGGCGGATGAACTGGAACACCAAGCGCGGCCACCCCCCCAGCACATATAAAGCACTTCTGAGACTTTTTTGTTTAGATCCTGTACGTATCGCGTGGTAAACAGCATTCTCCCGCTGCAATGGTTGGCCCTGGCTGGCGGAACTTTCCAATATCATTGGCTCCAAGGAGAATTACTGAACTACTTCAACTAGGGGGCAAGGAAGGGGTTGGGGGGTTACGAGCGTGCGCGCTTTGTCGTCTTTGGTTTAGCGGTTCCTGGGAAATGAGAGTTGTGAATTGAGCTGCAGCAAAAACAACCCATCGAAAATGCGGCAAGATTTCCTTTTTTGGTGAGATGAATTGCGACGTTGCGCTTGTCCCTCCAATCAATCTTCCCCATAGCCCTCGTTTTCCGGTGTGTGCAAAATATCGGTTCATCAACAGTATCCTTTTCAGCTCCCCGAAAAAGTTTAAGTAAGTAGCTTTCAGGGCTTGAGTTACAGCACTACTTATAAACTTTCCGTCCCGGTTACCAATCTTTTCCGCAGGAGGTAAAGGGTTCAACTTAAAAATATCGATATGTAACGCGTTGGGATTGATGAAGCAACTGTATCGGGACGCCGGAGGTTGAGCCTCGATATTCCTAAAGCTTGGGCTGAAATCACGCACACTGGAAATGACCCCTTCAATGTCAGCCATCTGCTGGTGGCTTTCATGTTCATCCAGTATTTCCTAGTCTCCGCACGACGGTAGATCTTGTGGACCAAAAAACAAAGAAAAAGAAGCTGCCTCCCTCGCCCGTCAAGTTTTGCTTTCTGCCGGACTTAAATCCTAATCAGCTTCACCTACTCCGCGTGGTTATGCATGCATGGCTGGCAGTTGATGTTTTAATGCCTTATGATACGTACAGACAGGGTGAGGTTTTCAAGATCTGTTTAGAAACTGCATGGTTCGGCAAGATCTTTCTATATTAATAGCTGCCCGCACAAGGAGAATTCATGCGAATTGTTATTTCTGCATTAGCAGGCTTCCCCAGGATGTGACTGCCGTCGCCAGCGAATACCACTCTTCAACAGGTTTTGGCCAGCACCTAAAACGTCTGAAGACAGGGTTGCGTTTGGAGAAAATATCCCCGATCAATTATCCGGATGTTTTTTTGTTTGGTTTTTTGTTTGGTTTGGTTTAGCTCCTACGGTAATAAGTATGAGAAAAGAGATGTGAGTATTGCTGACAAGCAGATATTATGCTGGCTCAGGCTACCTGGCTCTGATGAATTCCCAGACTAGATGATCATCATCGATTACAACATGGCTTCGGAAATTGTCAGATTGAAGTCGGATAGATTCCTTGTCAGCCCGAGCCGTTTGATCGGTTTGATCGTCCAGCCCAATCCACGCTTTTCCCTTTGTAGCCATGAGATATAAACACCCCCAGTTTCAAGATTATCGACAAACAACGAAATGGCTTCTCTGTAAAATGGATAAAATGAATCAATGCCAAGAAGGTTGAAAGAAAAGGCCGAAAAAAAAACAAGAAACAATATCGGAAATAGTAGCAGAATACAGTCTCTGGCCTTACCACTCTTCACGACTTTCGGAGAGTGTTTGATTGCCCCTTCTCGACCTGTGCCAGCTTCATGCAGCGACATAAGCAAGGAGATCCCGAATACGGACAAAGAGGCGGATAGAAATTGCGAAGTCTGGAGAATGAAATCGCAAATATTCCCAAAATGCTTACCATGCTTTCATGCGTCCGGATTCTGGCTTTGACCTAGAAGTCTGAGATCAAGTTGTTTGATGTCTTGCTAACAATACATGACTAGTATGGAGCCTGTGCTGACGCGTTTGTTGTTGGAACAAAGTATCCAATTCAAGAATTGCAAGCTATAAAGTATTTGCCAAGCAAAATGTGCTGCATTCGCCGAAACTCTCTTTTGCGGCAATGTCCTTTTGGCTCTCGCCTTGATCCTCTCAGTCACATTTGCTTGTCAAGGTCGAGAATCTTTTAAAAAATTTGGAGCCCTCATTTCAGGTTATTTGGTTTTGCTCTCGTTACTCTGTGCAGAGAGTCCCACTATGATGACAGTGAGGATGTCACATTATAACTGAATGACGTAGCTCAATTGACATTTCCACTAACAGCCTTTCCCTTCCACAACCATGGGCATGAGCATATTTCTTCCACATCTTTGAAACTATCAATTGAAACTTCTCAAGGGCCCTCCTACTACCACTTCTAATTAAAACACTTCCAATTTTCAAAACGAGTGGCAGCGGAACTTCAAACGTCGGAACTCTAATGTGTACGAGGCTAGGGACCAAAGAAACGTTAAGCAGGCCGATATCGATAAGGCGAAGAACGAGAACCGCTTTCATGAAGGAAAGGAGCACAGTCATTTAGATGACTCCAAGGATTCAAGAACCATTGCCAACAAGCTCGCGAGAGAGGAGAAGGTGCGTTAAAGGCAGTATACAGCATCAAGGAGAGGAAGAAGAAGAGAGTGAGGAGACCAAGGCATTCAAGCAAGACCCGACACTGCCTGTTAGCCTTCCGTACCATTCTGGTGGTTTAAATACTGCTAATAACAGAGGAACAGGTCAAGCTACATGGAAACGAACCAAGCAAAGTAAGTGGTGTTTAAGAAAGCTACTCTCTTTGCTAGAGATACTTTTCTCCTCGTCGAGATCTTTCAAGACACATAGAAACAGTATCCTAGGAAGAAATCTCGCTAATCACTGCTATATAGGGTGCTAAGATTATACCGAACTCCAAGCTGAGGAAGAAGCAGAACTAAAAACAAAGGGGAAAGGCATAAATGACGGTAAATAATATATTCTGTTGTTGAGCATGTAATGAAGTACTGGAGCATAAAAAAGAAAAACCTTGAAGAACCCATTCTTTTGCTATGGCTTAGTGATGCTGGCGTGAATATTCTCTGAGCTCCAGAGCTGTATGGCGGAAGCCTCAAGATCCGTGATCTGCCTCACTTTAGTTCTACTCTAACGGTATTACATTTTTTTTGTAACTCGGAAATAATATGATGGTTGAACATGTCTAGGACCTTTGTACTCGAAACCCAAACATAACATTGGGTTGCAAGGCTTCAGCCTCGTCCTGGCGTGAAGTCATGAAGAAGTTATATTTTGTCTCCATCTCCAGGAAATAACAAACAGAAAGGTAAAACAATGCTCTCAAGAAATCATTAACAGCTGTATCCTACCAATTATTTGAATCTATAATCATATCTCCGCACTATGGCTTCACTTCTAAGTTTGCTACCTGTTATCACCCCACGCCTGCGCCACAGATTCTGAGCCACACATGGCAACTGTTTGCCTTGTAGTTGATGAGACAAACATCACCAGGAACAGGCTATTCGTCAGTTGAGTAAGATCACGGCTGTCCAGAGGAAATTCGGCACCCTAATCGTGCCTAGCAGCTTGAGGACGGCCAGAACTGTCCCAAGCTACAATACACTACGTCGATGACTTCTCCCAGATGACACCAAGCTCATCTCAACCATGGGACAAGGCCTCTCCCTCACCACGCTCTCTGCGGGCTCCGCAGGCATCGATGTGCCACAGCTTGCAGACCTGGTCTATGAAAGATCTATGGGAACCGCGCGCTTCATGAAAAGCATCCGCGCAAGACACCAGGATGGAGTAGTTCTGGTCAAGGTAATGGTGAAGCCATACGAAATGCAATTAAGTAAATACCAGAGGAAAATTATAAGTATGTAACGGCTGTAATATCTTCTAGGTAGAATGCTCACATAAAGGTGTAGGGGAACGGAGGCTCCTTGCCGATGTGCCAAATGCGCTCGCATATCAACGTATAATCGAGACGGAGACGAACGGATATCTTGTTCGGCAATGGCTCTACAGCTCACTCTATGATCGCCTGAGCACCAGGCCCTTTCTAGAGGATATTGAGAAGAAATGGCTTGCTTTCCAGCTTCTGTGCGGTGTCAGGGATTGCCATGCGCGAGACGTATTTCATGGAGATATTAAGACGGAAAATACGTTGGTCACCTCATGGAACTGGCTATATCTCTCGGACTTCTCTGCCTCATTCAAGCCCACGCAGTTACCAGAGGATAATCCTGCCGATTTCTCATACTTCTTCGACACTGCTGGACGACGTACTTGTTACCTTGCACCAGAGCGATTTCTAGCAGCAGGAGAAACACTAGATCCGAAGGCGCAAATAACATGGGCCATGGATGTATTCAGTGCAGGGTGTGTCATAGCCGAACTTTTTCTTGAAGCACCAATTTTCACACTGAGCCAACTGTATATGTATCGAAGAGGAGAATATGATCCTGTGATAACTCACCTCGATCGCATAGCAGATAAGGAAGTCCGAGAAATGGTGGCGCATATGATACAATTAGATCCGGAGTCCAGATATTCCGCTGAAGAGTATCTTAACTTTTGGAGAAAGAAAGTATTCCCAGACTACTTTTACAGCTTTTTGCATCAATACATGGGACTAGTTACAGATCCATCATCTGGGAGATCGCCTATATCGGGTGCTACGGCCAATCTCGGTGAACCAGATGAACGAATAGACCGTGTGTTCTATGATTTCGACAAGATATCTTACTTTCTCGGTTACGAAGATGAGAAGAAGACATCTAGGAAAGCAATCCATGGCGGATTTGGTTTGGATGTCCTCCCTGTACAACTTAATATACCCAATAATGAACACCTAGCCGTCGTACCAGGTAAAAAACCGACAGATGATGGTACTTTAATATTTCTAGCCCTCGTCGCATCCTCGATTCGCAACACTGCACGAGCAACATCTAGAATTCGAGCTTGTGATTTACTCTTAGCATTCGCTGAACGACTAACGGACGAGGCAAAGCTTGACCGAATTCTTCCATACCTGATGACTTTACTCAATGACAAGTCTGACATCGTCAAAGTTGCAGCCATCCGTACATTGACCCAGCTAATGGCTTTGGTCAGTGTGGTCTCACCTGTGAATGCCCACGTCTTCCAAGAATACATCCTTCCTCGCGTGCAGACATTTCTTCCGGGATCTCCTTCAGAGCCCAGGTCTCTGGTACGGGCAACTTATGCAGCCTGTCTAGGCAGCCTTGCCTCATCGGCTGCACGATTCCTTGACATGGTAGCCACTCTTAGAGCTGACGGATCCCTCCCAACCGCAGATCCTGAAGTAGAGGATGGTGCTAATGTGGATGCCGCACTTCAAGGCCTTTTCGACAAGTCTCGAGCAGAACTTATCGAAGTTATTGGAACTCATACCAAAGCACTGATTACTGACGACAGCTCTGCTGTGAAGAGGGCATTCCTAGGATCAGTACCTGAATTATGTATGTTTTTTGGTACAGCGGAGTCGAATGATATTATCCTAAGTCACCTGAATACGTATTTGAATGACCGAGACTGGATGCTCAAGTGCGCGTTCTTTGAAACCATTGTTGGTGTAGCCACATTTCTGGGTGGGACTAGTCTTGAGGAATTTATTCTTCCCTTGATGGTTCAGGCATTGACGGATCCAGAGGAGTTCGTTGTTCACAAAGTCCTCTATTCTCTTGGTAGTATGGCGGAATTGGGGCTTTTTCAGAGATCGACAGTTTGGGAGCTTGTTGAGGTGGTTGGCCGCTTTACAATGCATCCTAACGTCTGGATTCGAGAATCGGCGACAATGTTTCTCTCTACATCAACGATGTTCCTGTCTATAGCAGACATACACTGCATAGTCTTGCCGCTTGTCAAGCCGTTTCTCAAGGTATCTCTTAAGGAGTTCTCTGAGTTGGCCATCCTTGATAACCTGAAAAAGCCATTGTCTCGGCCACTTCTCGATATGTCAATGACGTGGGCAACCAAAGTAGATAGAGGCATTTTCTGGAAGAATATTCATCAGCTGAGGACGTTCTCCTTGAATGCAAATGGTATAATACCTACAATATCTAACAAATATTATGGGCCACATGCTCTACAGCGAATAGCCAAGAATGATGAAGATGAACAGTGGGTAGGAAAACTTCGGAATATGGGGCTTACCCCAGAGGATGATTTTAAGCTACTTGGCCTTAGAGAATACATATGGCGTCTTGCGCCTTCCAAGACAAGGGAATCGGCCGAGAAGCCTCCGGTAGACTACACCAAAATCATCAATCTGCGCGAACATAAGATATCTCTTCAGACGGTCATGTTTGATGACACGAAAATCATAGAAGACACATTCCGAAATGACGGCATCACCGACGATGACGGGAAAGCCCCCCATACGATTGCAGAGGCACTGCTTGATGCTTCAATGACTATAGACGACTCGATTTCTAAACGACGGAGATCCGCGCTCCATAGCCATAAATCTAGAACGAGTAGTAATGGAGGATTACTATCAAATGGCCAAGGTTTTGGTTCTTCTACGCCCTCACCTCGTAGCTTCTCACCATCACCACGGGATACTGAATCTTTAGAGACGGAAGCTCGGCGCCGTTCGTCTTTACGTCATTTACTAACAAAAGACAATGGCAAAGCCACTGAAGATGATGGTAGCTCAATGCCGGATACTGCCTCCAGTGTCGATTCACGAGATAACCATCGTGCTATACGCCCTAAATCAAGTGCCATGAACCTCATAAGTCGCAAGGACGTGATGAAGTCAGGCCCCGAAACAGGAATGACTACAACAAGTGCCTTCGGCAAGGTTGAGGGCCCATTCTCTCATAGGACTGGAAATGCTTCACCTCTCACCTTGGCGAAGAAAAAACCAGAGTTCGCTGACGACAAGATCCGCTATCGGGCTGCGCATTCTTATGAAGGCAATGATCCTAGCATATTAAAGATGTTGGACGCGATGTACGTTGACAATTATCCAAGTGACATTGCCGAATTTGGGCCTATGATTGCTCCTTCAAGCCGACGCAAAGCAATTGGTAGAAGTGGTGGCCAGCCCACTGATCGCCCCTGGAGACCCCAAGGCGCTCTCGTAGCCACGTTTTCTGAACATACGGAGCCGATAAAACATATCTCTGTTGCTCCAGATCACGTTTTCTTTCTCACTGGTGGCGATGATGGTTGTGTGAAAATATGGGACACCGGAAGGCTGGAAAGAAACATTACGCACCGATCTCGACAGACCCACAAGCATGCAGACGGAGCAAAAATAAGCGCGCTATGCTTTGTCGAGCAGACGCATTCCTTCGTCAGTTGTGCAAGTGATGGAAGTATCAATGTGGTCAGAGTTGACTGTACTCAAGGCGGTGGTATTGTTAAGTATGGAAAAGCAAGACTTCTGCGCGAATATCATTTACCGAAGGACGAGTTCGCTATCTGGTCGGAACACTTCAAAGCTGAGACCAATTCGATTCTGCTCATTGCAACAAATCGCTCACGAATTTTAGCTATTGATTTGCGGCAGATGACACTTCTATATACCTTAGAAAACCCGATACACCACGGGACACCAACATGCTTCTGTGTTGATAATAAGAGGAATTGGTTGTTGCTTGGAACCTCACATGGCGTACTGGACCTTTGGGATCTTCGCTTCAAAGTTCGGTTAAAAGCATGGGGTGTGCCAGGAGCAACATCTATTTACAGGCTCCAGATCCATCCTACTAAAGGTCGCGGTAATTGGGTATGCGTTGCTGGTGGTAGCGGGCAGGGCGAAGTCACGACTTGGGATATTCAAAAGACTCAATGCCGAGAAGTATATCGTGCGGATGGGAGTAAACATAAGCAAAAAGTTTATGATCCTTGGCCAGTGGACGAAGATCGTCCAGAGGGAATGCTTGGTCGATTTGCTACTGCGATTGAGCCTACAGGATCTAGCAATGCTGATCGTGGAGTTCGCGCGATGGTAGTAGGATCAGACACATTTGACGATCCACGGAACTCGAAGTATGGCTTCATACTGACGGGTGGCTCTGACAAGAAGATTCGCTTCTGGGACCTAGCCCATGTTGATCAATCGATGGTGGTTAGTGGTCTCGAAGCGGATGAACCGAAGCCAAATTATACTTCTACTATTCCTACCGCATCTTTGTCACTAAACGTCGAACGACTGCCCCGACCAGACCCAGAGACAGACCCCAAGACTGGCGGTGCCTCAAGGGCTGCAAAAAAGGCATCTGGTAGACCACCAAGATCTACCGTCATATCTCTACAGCAACAAACGCTGCTGAAATCACATCTTGACTCTGTCCTTGATATTGCATTATTAGAATCTCCGTATGGGATGGTAGTCTCAGTGGATCGGTCGGGTGTTGTTTTTGTTTTCCAATAGAATTATGTAGTAGTTCGGTGAGGTATACCATATTCAGAGGCGAATACGGCGCCAGGGAAGCATATACATATATCAACGGAGCATTGTACGGTAGATGGATGTTCTAATAAAGAATGCATGGACAAGAAATGTATAATCCCATCATAATCTCCACTAGTTGAAGTTGAAACTCGTGAAGTTGGTGATAAATTCCCTAACTGGGAATAGCGCGAGGTTGAACATCTTCAAAATCTTCAGCCTTCAGCCTTGTTGATCATAGTACTCCCCCAACCTAACGACCTATCCACGCATCGCATAGTTTCTCTCACGCTTTACACTTCCCATATTCATATCGAACGAAAAACATATTCCACATCCATTCGAATCAATCGCTAGGTAACTCAACAAGATGCGGCTCACCGCGGAGTTGATCCAAAATTCCCTCTCCTACCTCAACCCTCTCAAGGAGCGAGAGCTAGATCTTCGAGGTGCGTTGGTTTCTGAAAAGAGCATGATACTACACTTTGAGGCGAGCTGAGTTGATATCAATTCCTTGTGGAAATACAGGACATAAAATACCAGCCATTGAGAACCTTGGTGTGGCGGGGGTAAGTCCTTTTTCTTCGCTCTACTGCCTTCCCTCCTCAGTTCTACAGTTCATGGATGGAGGAGGGGCTGGGATGTAACTGGGTGGGATATATGTGCTAATTGGGAGGGAAAAAAATAGCCACACGACGCAATCGATTTCACGGACAACGACATCCAGACCTTGGGCAACTTCCCTCTCTCCCCGCGGATACGCACCCTCCTGCTCGCGCGCAACAGGGTCTCGAGCATCCAACCCACTGTCGTGAGCGCGATCCCTTACCTCACAACCCTCGTTCTCACCGCGAACAACTTCGCTGAGCTGGCGGATCTGGATCCTTTATCTGGCTTCAAATTCCTCACCCATTTATCCCTGTTGGAGAACCCTGTTACGAGGAAAGACGTATGTTGACTCCATGGCATTTGAGAGATGTATAAATTCTGACAGGGAAGCAGAACTACAGATACTGGATCTTATGGCGGTGCCCTTCCGTGCGATTTCTGGACTTCGTGAAGGTTAAGGATGTGGAGCGGAAGAAGGCGGAGGAGTTATTTGGCACGCAAGCCGAGCCTACGGCATTAGCTCAAAAGGTTCGTTCCTCATCCCCCTGATCTTTCCTCATACAAAGAGAGCCGAAACTAATGAGCATCAGATCATGGGCATCAAGTCCCGGACCTTTGAGGCTCCATCCGCAAACGGCAGCGCGGCACCGTCAACAAAGAATTACCGCGTCAAGCTGACTGACAAGGAGCGCAAGAAGGTCGAGGAGATGATCAAGAAGGCGAAGACGTTAGAGGAGATCATCAAGCTGGAGAAGGAACTCAATGAGGGAAGAGTCCCGGCCGGTGTGCAGGATGTAGATGCAATGGAAGAGTAGTTTGGATGTATTCTACGAAACGAGACATAAAACGGCGTTTTTTAAGGGATTTGCAAGAAAAAGTCTGGCGTTTCTTTTGCATCGGCTTGATGTGGATAGAGCCATGGGATATAATGTCCAAAAATAACCAAATGAACCAAGATGAATCGACCTATTTATTGGATGTCGAAGCTCTCTATTTTCCTATAGTGCAAATACGGCATATCACCGATGCTACTTCGTAATAACATCCATAACCCCTTACCTTTTTCATAACTCTCAAATCTACACTCAGGACGCTTTAGACCCTTCCCTAAACTCTCAGCTCATCTCCACATCCTCCTTCCCATTAACCGTGCCCCCCGTAGACCCAATACTGCTCCTCCCACCTCTCATCTGCATCTCCCTGCTCAGCTGGCTATTAGGATCCTCATCCTCGTCCAGCGCATCCGCCTTCGTGCCGCCATTCACCCCTCCGGCGGCCCCATTCGCGGCACCCGACCCGTTTAGCACCGCGGCCGGCCGCGCGCCATCTAGCGTCGTCTGCGTGCTCTCCGCGCTCGCGCCCGCGCCCGCCGCCACGCCGTTCCCTGTCACGTCGCTGTTTGCGGGGTTCAGCCCCGCGGGCGCCTTCTTGGTCTTCACTTCAGAGAATGGCACCGTTTTGGGGATGATGTCTGAGAGGAACTCGAGGTTGTCCAACCGCGAGACGGCGCCCGCTGGGGGTTGTTAGTTTAAGGTGATGGTTCCGTTAGGGTAGGAGGGAGCAGGATGGAGCAGGGGAGGAGAGGAGTACCTAGATCCCGGTATTGGATGTTTCGCCTGGGTTTGCGTTCGGATTTTACGACGTTGTGGCCTGCTTCCGCTAGGTACTGGATAAACATTTCCTGTAGTCGTGTCAGATCTGTTGTCAAGTTTTGGGAGTGTGGGTTAGGGGACTCACGGTGGCTAACGTGATAACGAAGGCA
The DNA here is from genome assembly GCA_021307315.1 of Bisporella sp. PMI_857. Lineage (NCBI taxonomy): Eukaryota > Fungi > Ascomycota > Leotiomycetes > Helotiales > Helotiaceae > Bisporella > Bisporella sp. PMI_857. Next base: position 102,816 of record JAJSPD010000026.1, read on the forward strand.
GCTTGGTTGGAGCAGGTGTTTACGTCTTGGTCGATGTTGATAATGCGTTTTACACGCGCAACTACAGGGTTAGTGCAGGCTGGTAGGGGAAGGGGACAAAGAACGAACATGGTAATTGAGTTGTTCCTGTTGGCTCGTTTTCGAGGGGGATGGGAGCGGCATTGTAAGGCATGTTGATTGATGTTGTGGTTCTGATTTATGGTTTGATACTAAGGTGCTGAGATAGTCTGCGTCTTCAGAATCCTCAAAGATTTGACAACGAGGAATGAGATTGTCTGCTGCTTCGTCTGGTAGATTAGTCAGCAACGGTTTTTTGTGCGGCCGAGAAACCAGCATGAAAATGAGAAGATCAAATTTTTAGGGTATAGGCTTGATCTATATCTAGGGCATAGCGGAACATAGGTGGTATCTCGCGATTCAGAAACAAATTACGGCCATTTCCCGGGACTCACTCTCCTTGATCATATCCCACCTCATTCATGCATCAAGATATGCAAGCCTCCTATGGACAAAGACTTTCAACTCACAGTCTGATAGCTCAGAAACAAATAAACGTCTTTCAGTTCTCACAAACTCAAAGCTCAAAACGTGCGACTAACACTTGTCCAACGATATTCAACAAAGCATTATGAAATCTCAACTTAAAACAGGATGGCAATAGTTTGCAGGCAAAAAGAAAGCGCAAGTGAAGAAAGAACACAGAAGAACCATAAAACAAACGCAAGGATGCCAGAATCAAACTCGCCTTGGTTGCTTTTCCTCCCCGTAGTCCTCACGACTTCCTGAACTCGAGTTTTGCAAGGGGGTGTGGCATAGACTTGCTTGCCGCAATGCTCCACGTTGCTTTTGGTCTGTTCTCAATCTTAGATATCGCTCGCAAGATATTGGATAGCCTCGCGAAGTATAATGACACGTACCGGTGTTATTGTGAAATTTGCAAATCTGGGAGTGTTAGGTAAAAAGAGAAGAAGTCGAAGTCGCGTAGAACGCGATCTAGAGACACGTGATCGCTAAAAGACTTAGACCCTTTTCTTTACCAACTATCTAAACTTACACGTACCATGCTAGCAATTCCTTTACTAGTTCATTGACTATGTTCTGAATTACAAATCCGAAGTTAGGTATCATCTACTACTTTAAGAACGATATGTGATGATCATCATCCATGCGAGTTGCTATTTAACAAAATGATCTTGGGATCGACTTGCACATGGCTTTTGTCTAGTTGTGATCAAGACAGTCCAGTGTAAATGGCTATCAATGCCTGGCTCGGAGATCTTTTCACAGTGCTCTTTAGTTACGGGTAGTTAAACGGGGTTATTCAGACGTATGCCAAAATAGGTTATCTAGCTTTTTTACAGCAACGCCTGATCGAATGTTGTCACATGACCAATGAGGCACAGCATCTTCAGGCAGAAACTTTGCTCCTCTCTCAGTAGCTATGGGTCTTTTCTAAGTATTAGGACCCAGTTTACGGCCCTTTCGAATAACGCTGCCTTGTTATGCCAAGAATATCGGCTATGGTTGATCACTAGATGCAAAAGTATTGCTTTTAAGAATGTTAGCCTAAAACAAAGATGATAAAATATTTATCAGTCAATTAGCACACTGATTTATTCCAGCTCATGCAATGAACATAATGGAGGAATTGATAGCATCAGCATGGAGTGTAGCTAACACCTCTCGACACCACTTCTCAAGGAATAGAACTAACTGTTAATAGATCTATAGAGTTCTTAATAATGGTCCAGCTTCGCTCAAAGCAGCCGGCAATGATATTCTTGCGCTTCTGAGCAGTTTGGGGTTAGTCGCTGATCAGCTTCGAGCATACGAGCCTTCGCGGGTAGAAAACCGATCACTCAGAGAACGTCAGAATGGATGTGATCTATTACTAGAAGAATTGGAAAATGCCTTGGCAAGGTCCCGAATAAGTACTGGAGTTCCCGAAGATATTGCTGGTCTTCGAAGCCAAATAGTGGAGGAAACCAACCAGATTACTTCCTTTCTGGAGACTCTACGAAGGTCTTTAACACCTTCCATGACTTCGTTCGCTTTTACTAAGAGATGAAAGGTCTTCACAGGCGAGGATATTGGAAGTCCTAAATGAGATACGTGATGATAAGCCAGAAGAATTGCGACAGACCCTCGGGACCAATTGGATCGTCTTAGAGGCTGAAATGATACGACTAGGCCTCGAAAAAAGGAGTATCGATGCAGAATTCTTCTTCATACGCAATTGGCTTGGAGATAACTGTTCCACCAGTAATGGTGTGGTAGAGAATGAGGACCTACCCGACTATGCTCCTGGAGCACATCGCGGAACCATTGAGGAAAAAGTTCAAGAGCTAGAGCAGACTAACTTGATCCTGACACAATCATCAACAGAAATAGCCGCTACGCTGTACACAATAGATCCGCCTCCATACACTTTCGAAGAAGGGAGTGATGAGTTTTCAGATGGTCAATTCTCTCAATACATCCAAAATGCGATTAGGCAGGAAGCCAGTCATAGATTCACAAGTGCATTGGCTAATCCTCCTGTTGGACCCCGCCCATGGGACTGGCTGCCTCTGGCATTGCGACCGTGGGTCCTCCTCTGTGTCGCCACCTTTGAAGGCTTATTTATTGCGACATACTGACCTTGCTTGTTCTAGCCAATACAAAGATCTTGATAATGTTAACAAAACGATGGATTCCCAGTCTTTTAGCGTGATGGCCTACGAAACGATGCCAAGGTGCGCCGCTGAGATCGAGAGACTGAAACGTTTGATGAAGAACTCATTTGACCGCAAGCAAAGAGGAGGCGAAGAAGTTAATAGCGAGGCCTTCAAATCATTAGAGATTATGTCTGCTGCGATATCATGTTTTGCCCTCCTTCAAGATCAAAATCCACAAAATGTCCAATATTTCAGTGACCTGGATATATTGGACTACGAATACAGTACAGCTATTGTTATGGACCCGCACATCGAATTTCCCCATAAGGAACTCGAACTGATTCGAAAGTCATGTTATCAATTATTGACCTATGTCATGGGTTTCCTGAACGCACTCTCCAGTATCTATGTGGGACGCACATATGTAAGTCGATCTGACGAAGAACTCGATCTCGAGTGGAAATCGCTACGGTTGAGTACCAGAGTCGCATGGGTTGAAAAACAACTTGCGGAATGGACAACGGTCGAGAACACTATTGCCCATTGCAGGCAAACCCACCGAATGCAACCATATATCCGGTCTGCAGCACTTAAGGCATTGGATGGCTGGAAAACTGCTGAACGAGTTCTTGTGGGCGACGAAGTGGATAACATCAAATTAATTGTTATTTCTGCGACAGGGCTACCAAACATGAAGCGAACATGGGTCAAAATCGTAAGTAATCATCTGCGACTGCTTGGTCTGGAGCTCCAACCCTGATAAAATGATTAACTAGGTCTATTATGGTCCGAACAATCACGGGGGGGCAAGGCGCATGTTTGAAGGAAGAACCGCTGTAGCACAAAGAAGCATGAATCCTTTCTGGAGAGCACCCTTTGACATTTCTGCTGAATGCAACTCAAAGATGATTCACCTGGAAGTGTATGAAGAAGGCGGTATCATGGACAAAGAAATTGGTAGGGTTAAGCTGTTCTTCTCGTCCATTCGTGGAATGGAAGCAAGCTTTGTCGATAGGAGCTTACTATATGATTATGATGGTATGGACTCTTTATCTAGGTACTGTAGTATTTGGCACTGACATATAGCAGAGGAAATTGACCTCCCTCTCGTCATAGCGGGTGGGAAGGGCAAAGAAACGGCCCAACCTACTATAAAGGTTGCTCTCTGTTGGAAGGGTCGAAGGACAAGAGTTCAGGAAAGGGGACTTCCCTCCAATCCTCCCGGGAAGATGTTCCGTCCAGAACTTATAAGTACCTTGCCGATCGAACACTACGATAAACCTATATCAATCAGGAGCTCGACCAAAAGCGAAAGGTGACGGCTTTGATGGCTGGAGGGATTTCAAATAAGCCAGCTAGTACGAAGATAGGACACGTAGATCAGTATACGTCTAGACCTAGGCAATTCAGAGAGTCATCTCAAGAAACAGGTTCGAAAAGCATCTAGATGAAATATACAGTCATTGAATTTGTGATATTTTCCAATTTATAATGCTTACTACTGTGGCAAGAACGTTGATAGAAGAAGCCCATTAGTAAGCGAGGGGTATAAAGACTTGGCGAGGCTGACGCCATTATCTCCAATTGCTTAGAACAAACCCCACCATCCTATAACAACCCATACTTACCTCCCTATATCACATCATAATCTAGAAAACTTTCAAAAATGGTTCTGGAGATCAGATCTCTCTCCGAGTTTAACAAGCTCAAGAAAAATCCTCTGCTCGTCATTGACTTCTATGCAACATGGTGCGGACCTGTAAGTCTTGCCTTTCTTGACTTTTAGCCTTCTGCTACAGATGCATGTTTCAATTGTAGCTGCGCATCCGCCTTTGTTGTTCAAAAAACTGACTGTTCTCAATATAGTGTAAAGCAATTTCTCCTATGTTTGAGAAGCTTGCAAAGCAGCATGAAGGCTCAAAATCTATAATCTTCGCCAAGGTCGATGTGGACAAAGCTAGGGATGTCTCGCAGGAGCTCGGAATCACGGCAATGCCAACCTTCAAGTTTTTCAGGAACGGCCAGGAGGTAGATCAGGTCCGCGGGGCAGACCCAAACGGATTGACAAAGAAGATTGGAACATATACGGAAGCGGCGTTGAAGGAGGCGCCAGCAACAACTACTGTGGCAGATGCAAAGAGTGCAGGTCCAGCAAGCCTTCGGTCACTGATCGATGTTGCATCCTCACGGCTGCTTAACACATCAACCCTAAGCTCTATCAAGAACATTCAAAGCCCTCCACCGGCTGGATACGCAGTAGCGTCAGCTGCGGCATCAGGCGCACAATTCCTCATCCACCTCAACTTCACCCAAGCCGTCACCCCGAGCTTAATAAAGCTCACCATCTCCAAAGACTCTCAATCCAATGCACCATCACGGGTTCAAGCGGGCTCCAATGTTCCAGTCAAGATCACCAAGACACCAGAAGGCGTTGAAACCAATGACTTAGAGTTTGAGTCCTTGTCTAAGGCAGAGAATACGCAATCATTTAATGTATACTCTGATGAGTACAACGATGGAAAGACCGAGTTAAAGCTGAAGGCGAGCAAATTCACTGGAATCAAGAGCTTGACGTTGCGAGTGGATGCAAATCTGAGCGGGGAGCCAAAGACGATTAGCAAGATTGGAGAGCTGGACATCATCGGTACGAAGGCGTAGACGGATAGCTCAGGTGTGATCATCTGATTCATTTGTATTTATTGATAGCATAGCCTTTGTTAGTCACAGAGATCACTTAGAATTCACACCTAGCTCACTTCCATGGCATTCATCTGGTGTTTACCAAGTAAAGATTGATTCTTTTTTTCTACCACAGCACTATCATATCTAATCCCGAAAACACCAATACTAGAGTGCAAGGTGAGCGCGTGCGGTAAGTCTAAGTCTCCTTTCTCTTAGATAACCGAGAGCTCAAAGGAGACAGAGCCTCATTGCGGGCATAGGAATCCAAAGCTGTACATCCCAACTCGATTAGATTTTTTTCACTGGTTAACTTTGCCGTGCCGAACCGCCAGACGAAGCTAGGAGCACTAAATGTCCTGCTATTTCTCGTTGCTTGCCTAAATAAAGAAGTATTGCACACGAAAACCTCACATTTCAAGCCCAGATAATTGTCAATTGCGGTCACGGTGGTAGATAATTAGCCAGAACAACAGAATTCAAGAAAAAAGGGACGCAATTCCATCCAAAACTTTCAACATTTTCCTAATTAAGCCGTCTTATTTGCAAGGCTTGTCATTTCAAAACAACCCTTAGATCAATGGGTACAAATCCAAGCTGACCACTCTATCATGACTCTACCCCGTTTAACCTCTCCCCAACATCTGCAGCGCAGTCGGTGCTACGGCCGAACTTGACATATCCAAACTGACATTCAAGTCCATGGCCCCGCGCTATAACCCATCTCATATCATTCCACACCATCTGCTCAAGCTCCTCGTTAATCCGGCGTATCAGCTCAACGAAGCGAAGCACCGGACTCGTCCCGTCCACCAGCTTCTCAGAAACCGTCGGTCGGGGCGCAAAGAAAGAGTTCCCAATGAACCGTCCGATGGTGACATGAGCCGTCGGTGCGGTATAGCACGTATCAATTTTGATCCCGCTCTTCAGGGCAAGCTTATGCATCTCGCTTCGTAGATGCTGGTACGTGAAGGAGGCGTTCCCGGATCCTGGCGTTTCGGCATCGTGTTCGGCTTGCGGAGCGTCAGGAACAAAAGTCACCGCCGCGCCCTTACCGTCGAACATGAGCAATGGCCTTACCAACCCGATGGTTTGGTGATTCTTCTGCTGCACCGAGACAGGAAGGTTTACTATTTCTTGCACGGTCGATTGGGACACACCGTGATAGGTTTGTTGTAGCTCTGGGACCGAATGTTGGTGGGAGAGCTCAAGCACGGAGACGTGTTGGTCTGACGGAGGGATGGGGTGGAAGTCTGCCCGCGTTAGTGGTCGTCTAACTTTCAATAGATCTTGCCAAATCCAAGTACTTACCTAACCCTAGTAAACCAGCCAGTCGTTGTTGGATCCCACCGATAATATCTTGTACCTCATTACTCGGACGTGCCCAGAAAACCAGGCAATTCACATTTTGATAAGCCAAGCTTGGATCTGTGCCACTGGAGTTATTCCGCTTCTGCCATTCGAGATGTCGGATCAGAGCCTCGTCCGGCGTGACCTTGGCTAATGGGAGTTTTGAGGTAAAGTTTTTCACCGCTTTGATAAGATTAGATTGGCGAGAGCTCTCATAAGCTTGTTGAACTTTAAGCTATCCAATTTTAGAAAGCCAGATTAACTTATCATGGAAATTGTGGCAGAGTGGAGTGGCTGGAACGAGCGACTATAAAATAGTGAAGAGGTTGGGGCCTAAGACTAGATCACGTACCGGATCCCCTTTACAGTCTGGATGATCGAGAAGATCTTGATACCAGTTCTGGGTCGACGAATCTCCGGGTTGTAGTGGTGGGAAAGAAAACATTTTTAGTTACATCAAAAAGTTTTGTTGTAACAATCATAGGTACTTAAGGTGGCTTATATGACAAGAAACTTGTCCAGGTACTAACTGTGTTAGGGCCATTGTATATTTTGAACTCTAATTATTAGCAGTGGATTGGTTATGACCAAGGTATGATGAACGATCACATAAATGAATCCTTGAATGGCAACAATATGGTTAGTAAATGTAATTTGCAATCATAAGTAGCGTATTCTCTTTTTGAGGTACCGGGAAGTTATATTCCTGCCATAGGATTCAGTTGCGTGTGCTTCATAGGAGCAGCTCTAAGCGACCTGTCACTCCTCTTAGGGATTAGTGGGATGGAGGTAGATGAAATAGAATTAGTGGTGTCCTGGGGCATCGGCTCCAGCCGCTGTCACTAAACAGCCCGTTTTAGCTTACCTTGACAACGGAGGCGATCCCCAATCTACAGTCTCAACTACATTTGTTCTCGTTCCAAGTTCTATCGATTGGTGAGTGTTCTTTCGGATAATCACCAAGTGCATCCTAGGGGCCGAAAGGCAGGGGGAAATTTAAAAACTAAGCGTTTTAAATGAGGCAGGGTTAAGAGCATACTGACGCCACAGACCTACAGCAGTTGTCCAGGCATTCTCCCCACATAAAGATGTTGAATATCATCTCCCATTCATTTTGTCCTACTCGCGCCTTTTCATCATCGTGTACAGTGCTGGAAATCTCCTCAATTAATTTCATTCGCTAAGGCTAGAGAGCAACATGGAAGGCTCGGAAGGCTACCCATTTAACCTGCCATCCTATCATCTAGTGTTTGACGATGGCAAATTTTGTGAAGAAGAATTGAATAATCCATCAACCAGTTGGCGTTCGGAGGAATACCCATGCAATTCTAATGTTCTGATATTAGATCATCACCAGGGAGTGGGAACTTCCCAACATTATGACGATGCCGGCATTGATGAGCTCTTATCTGCAAGACATCCTTCATCTAGCCTTATATAAAGTCTAATCTCAGCGTTGTAGGCGCATTCACAGCCAGATCTTCGGATCGTGCTGTTACAGCCAGCTGTCAAAGTCCTACTGGCCGACCAAGTGCGAAAGAGCGAGAAGACCATGAAAATTCTCGATAGCAACCGGCTGATTCACCCACGAAAAACTGTGCAGCCATCCAAGCTAGACTCAGAATATGTTGCTCCCAACCACATGGATGTTTCGAGAGAAGCTTTACTCAAGATTTTGACGCACTATAGGATAGCGCCAGCGGCGTGCAGTCATATAAGGGGTCAAGAGCAGATATATGGCAGCTCTACGACCCATGGTAGCAATGGGGAAATCGAGGCCATACGTATGTTGCCAGTGGCTCGAATAAAGAACCAATACTTATTATACAATAGAATTCTGGTATGCCATCCGTGCCCGAGCGTTTATTCCGTATTCAGCTGTGGCTCATGAGTCTGACCTGAAGATCACAATAATCACACGGTATGACGTGAAAGCTCGCAAGACGTTTGTGCTTCTCAAGTACAGGTCGTTCAACGATCTCGCTGATGTCCTGAAGCAAGAACTGGTTGAGAAGCTGGAAGAGTTCATCTATGCGCCATCAACCAAATCTACTATCGCTGATCCCTTTATACCATCCATTCTCCATTTCAGCTCAACTATCCAGTATTATCGCCGGGCAGCACGAGAACCACGGGATGGTATCAGAAGGGAAGAGAGGAAAGCTCACAATCCTGCAACGCTCCATGAGATTGATCTCCAGCGGGTCCATCTCAATTTAGCCAGCCTGGATCAAGATAAAATCCAGCTAACATTCATCCTCGGAGTGATCACCCGCTTGCAACGACAGCATGATGAATTTTATCGCTTGGTGATGAAGCAGCCAAATCTTGAAGATCGGCCATGGCTATGGACTAGAGTTGAAGAAGAGTATGACCGGTTTACAAACCACATAAGTTATTGCAGAGACTCGGTTGTGGATGTTGCTGCTCGTGCCGACCGTCTTATGAACCTCGTAGGCAATTTCTTACTTTTATTTATTTAGCTGCTCACCCTGGCACCTGTTATTAGACGTTTAATCTTAATGCAAGACTTACCAGCCAGCAAGCGGTTTCAGAAAATGTGTCCATGCAAGTAATTGCCATTATAACAATGCTCTTCCTCCCAGGAACGTTTGTGATGGTAAATGCCACAGCTATACAAAGGGGTTTAAGACTGACATGCGCAGGGCGTCTTCGGATCGAACTTTATCGCAGGACCAGATCGTGAACATAAGGACACAAAACTCTTGGTGTCTAGCCAGTGGTGGGTTTGCGTTGTTGTTGTTATTTCACTAACGGCATTGGTGATGGGTGTTTGGTATTTCTGGCGCAAGAACATTGTGCTGTCTTTCCAGAGGACTGGTCTCCTGGGTGATGAAAAGAAAGAAGTTTGAATAGAGAAACAACGATTCAGCAGCTGGGTAGAAGGAGGAGTGCTTTTGACGCTCCTCGACACCAATCATGGGAGGAGGGCACCGCTGGTGGAGCAAGGGGCTCACAAGTTGGGCAGACTGAATTTTCGAAAGGTAAAAGGGAGAGTACTATGCTACAACAATGAGGAAGGGGAGGCTCACATGAACTCCCTGATGCTAGTTGGGGCCGAAGACCCAGGCGTCGCCTGATACCTTTTTCTTAGCATGGAAGTCCACTTTAACATATAAAGAAGGCTAGTTCACGGGCGATCAGGTTGGTTTTAGAATTTAGAGCATTAAATGCGAGCAAACGTGTAGCATTGGATCAATCCAGGCCCTAGTAAATGTATAGTTTGTAGCAATTAAGGAGAGTCAGAAAGTACTTGAATTGTGGTCAAAGAGTTGAACCTAAATAATAGCATAAATACTTTTGTTAAATAAAACTAGCTTCGACTTTTTTTATAATATATATATTGGTGCGCCATTTTTAAAAGAAAAAGCTTCTTTTTAAAAAGATTGTCAATAAATTATTTTAAAGTCTGTTAATAAAACTTTTTTTATATTACTTTTAAAAGTGCAAACTCTTAAACAGATTTTATAGTCTTTAGATGATCCTGTATACCCTTACACATTTTCCTGCGATCATTCTCCAGCCTAAGCACGTACGGGGTTGGGCTATAGACTAACTACAACATCCTTTTAGATGGGACCTATATTTCGTAAAGTTGCTGTCCCGATTTAGTGACCAAGGTCTAATACCACCATTGTCGGCTACGCAGCTCGAGGCAATGGCCGTTTTCGAATCCACCTGTCAACGACATGGTCTCGTATATGACTGTGAAGTGGGAGATATCCAGTTTGTGTCGTGCCGCCAGACTTTCCACTCTCGCACCGGCTTCACTGATCCGGACCTCTCTAAAGCGGGCACGCTATCTGCCACGGACCTGGATCGGAGCCCCTGAGGTATGAGGGGGGTGGTGTCTTCTCTTCTACGATAGCTGCCACCCAAAGAGAGGTGGAATCCATGTTGACAACATGCCCCCGCGAGCCGAGCCTCTTATCTGTTGGTGGCACAGAGTAAAAGAGAGAGAGAGGGCAAACCTATATTATATATTCTATAGCATAAGAAGTGAAATATTACCATATAATGAAGAACTACGAAGGTACAGTGGTTGATAGTTGTCACCAATAGAGCCCATGCATGAGGCTCACAACGTAGTAATGGAAGTAAATATGCATACACCGTCGCCCTACTTACATTTGTTTCCTCTGGCTACGTTGTAATCAGCCTACATCATTCACACCTTTAAGAATCGACGAAAAGCTTACAATCTGGCCTAAGGCATCTTTCCACCAGAGCAAGAGTGGGGCTACTCTTTCACTCGTAGGTACTTAAGTGAGGATATCCCCCCTCCCCCTTTCTTTAGCGATAGGTACACTTCACTTTGGATCCCACGAGCGTCACTTCAACATTTAATGTCTCAAATCATTAATCTGGCAGACGCAATTCAAAGCACTCAATTAACCGATCCTGCCACTCCGTCATTAGAATTAGAACCACCTCCGGATGGCGGATTCCACGCCTGGGCGCAGGTGGTATCAGGCCATCTCGTTGTGGCCCTGACTTGGGGATACTCAGCGAGCTTCGGGGTCTTCCAGAGTCACTACGAAAACTCGCTGCCGGAGTCTCCTTCGGAAATCTCCTGGATCGGCGGAGTCCAAGTCTTTTGCGTACTCTTTATCTCCGCTGTCTCGGGACGCGCAACTGACGCAGGACTTGCGCGGGAGGTGGTGGCGGCGGGCGCTGTCCTGCTGCTTCTTGGTACATTCATGACCAGCCTTGCTACCACGTACTTGCAGATATTTCTTGCCCATGGCCTTTGCGTTGGCATTGGCCAGGGCCTTATGTGGCTGCCTAGCGTAACCTTGATCTCAACGTATTTTGTGCGTCGAAGGGTCCTTGCCATCACTGCCGCAGCTACTGGCACGAGTACCGGTGGTATTATCTTCCCGGCGATGATCCAGTATTTAATTCCCCGGATCGGTGAGTTTCCCACCTCCTTTTCACCCCTTCCCGTTTAAACGATAGAAAAACTAACATTGGAATGAAAGGAAAGGTTTCCCCTGGGCTGTCCGCTGCATGGGTTTTGTTGCGCTAGCAATGGTGATTGTCATTGTTGCGCTCCTTCGTACACGCCTTCCGCCTCGTAAGTCTGGCCCGTTAGTTGAATGGGGTGCCTTTAAAGAGCCTGCGTACATGCTGTTTACTCTGGGCATTTTCATTCTGTATTGGACACTCTATTTGCATTCTTCTATGTAAGTCATACCTTCTATTGAGCCTTTCACTAGTGATACCTCTTTATGGGGCTAGCCTTTAAACCCCCGTGCGCTCGAAGTGGCCATTAAAGGACTAGCAAAGCATCACCTGCTCTAGCAGGTACCCTTTCCACGAGAACCGACTGACCTCAGCTTCATTGCAGATCTAAACGTATGCCACCGAAGTGTTGCAACTATCCCAATCATCTGGCGTCAACCTGATAATCGTTATCAATGCAAGTGGTATTCCCATCCGGGCACCCTGCGGCTATTTAGCTGACCGGTACCTCGGTCCACTCAACTGCTTAATCCCATGGGTGCTCCTCTGCAGCATCCTGATGTTTTGTTGGGCATCTATTCGCACTGTTGCCGGATTGTACGTTTTCGCCGTCTTCTACGGGCTGGCGTGCGGTGCTGCGATGGGCTTGTTTGCCGGCACTGTGCCGTCGCTGACGAAAGACATAAGCAAGATTGGAACTCGAGTAGGCATGATTTTGACCTTGATAAGTTTTGGACCGTTAACCGGGCCGTCTGTTGCTGGTGTGTTGATCGCTCGTAATGGGGGTAGCTATCTGGCTGCGCAAATATGGGCTGGCGCGTGTCTGATGGGAGGGGTGGTGGCCTTGGTTGGAGCACGGGTTATTATAACAGGGTTGCATCTAAAAGTGAAGATATAAATAATGATTGCTTCTGTAACACAAATTATGTGTAGATTATCATTACAAACCATGATATAAAATATTGTGGGCTATTGCTTGCGTCTTTCAGCTATATAAAACGGAAGACCATTTTCGATTTCCAGATGGGATATCATTGATGAAGTGAAAGTTTGATAGCACAGTATCTTGAAGGCTGCTAATTCAGTTGAATAGACTCGAGACTCGCAACACAACTAAGCTAAATGCAAGCAAACGCGTAGCATTGAATCATTCCAGGCTCTAGTAAACGAATAGTTTGTAGCAATTGAGCGAGAGTCAGAAAGCAATGCAACAACCAGCGGGAATATTTACTAATTGAGTTGTAGTCAAGTGGTTGGGCCTAAGCAATAGCATGTGTGCTTCTGTTAAACAAACCTAGCTTCGATTCTTTCAAGGCTGTCGCGCTATTCCTAGAAAAGCCTATATTTGAAAGGATTGCCGATGGATCATTTCAAGCTTTGTGGACACAACATTTTCTGATAAAATTTGTATTATATTACTTCTAAGGGTGCAAATTCTTAGGCAGATTTCATAGTCTTCACACGATCCTGTATACCCTCACACATCTTCCTGGGATCATTCTCCAGCCTGAGCACACTATCACATTCAACCCAGCTTACCGATTCCCACAGCAGTTTCTCAAGATGATCCGCGCTTGGAAAGAATTCGACATCTTTAGCGTCGGTCCTCACAAATACTAAATCAAGTGTAACATCCAGGAATTGTTGAAAATTCAGTTTCGGAGCATGCATATGCATGAACATGATCTGCTTCATGTTCAAGGGATTGAATTGACCCATGGCGCCATTGAAGACCGAAGTATCATCGTGCCATTGGGTGCCATTGAGATAAACAGCTCGCATTAATTCAAGTGGTCGTTCTGTGAAGTGGAATTTGCGACCAAGCGTTTGTGCTCCAAGGACGAAAGTGTCTTTATCTCCAGCACCCATGCCGTCCAGTGTGAGAAGCTTGTAGAAGGGATCTCCGTACCAATTATAGTAGCATGCCAAAATAAGAGACTCGAAGTGCTTTCGCTTATCGAGGACGATCTGACCTGATTCACATGTGCGGAAGAAGTTATAAGGGAAATTAAGAAGTTCGTGAAGGGTACTGGAGGCAGAGTTGGCCCAGAAGTCCGGCCAGAGTATCAATCCTGTCTCTGCATATTCTTTTGACTCCAGAAGCGGCTCAGGCGACAGCATTGGGACGTTGTCCGCGTCAAGAAGAATGACTTCCTCGAAGGAGGACATGAGTATTGTGAGTGCTTTCATCAGGTAATTCTGATTGTATCCGTCAGGAAACTCGGTGATATTGAGATAATCCGAGAACTTGTAACACGTTATCCGCATACCAAAGTCTTTCGCTAATCCCTCTACAACCTTAACAGTGTTCTTATATTCTCCCTCGTCCTTCGTCCAGATCTCAATGGGTAACTTTGAGCCTAGACGGTGAAGCATTTGTATACCGACTGGAAATACACGATCGAGGAAGAAGCCGCCTGTTGCCATAACATATCCTCTGCCGGAAGATATCTTCTTATATTTCGACCAATTCGGCATCTCCTTCTGCAATGCTTGCATTTGCTGCCTCATTGCCTCCATCATCTCAGTTGAAAGCTCTGGACTAAATTGTTTGACTTCTGCCTCATCAAAGGTCTTGTTCATCACATATTGCGGCATTGTAGGCCATGGTTGTTTCCACTTGAGATGGTCCAGTGGTAGAGGTGCGTGAGCTTCGAAGACATGATGTATTTCGTTCCATAGCATTTGCCGACTTGGTCCTCCGAATGTGAAAGGGTTATATATATGCGCCGGCGTATAGCCTTGTCTAGTGAGCCAATTGTAACCGATAAAAAACACTACAACTCCAAAGAACAGCGCAGGGTAGCGATATTTCGTCGTAATAATCATGATTGTTCACGCGTTTGGTAAGATAGCTGACCATTAGAAGTTGATGCGCGTCCAGCAAAACTCGATCTCAGTGAAACCCATTTGCTGTAACGAAAGACAGCGTTGCCTCTGTCATGAGTTTGTTAAACAGTTTTCTGCCATCAGTGCTGCGAAGCAGTGTCGTGGAGGATCTGCGAAACAATTCACATGTCGCTTTATGTAATACCTGAATGCAATCTGACATTCTCGGAAACGGAAACGCCGTAGTCTTGGCATCCTCGGCTAACCCCTATTTCCTCCTGACAGCGGTATTCACGTGATATGCCATTGCATTCAACCTATAGACAATACTATCCTTCATACAAATCGTAACATTGTTAAGAATAGCTACCAACTCAACGGAAGACATACATGTAGTCACTTAATCCCATATCAGAAGTTCCTTCATCCCTATTTATCATTATTTTTTCTCCCTGCAAGTGCACGCAGAAACAAACTGGCGCTCAAGGAAAATCCCATGGCCGAAGTAAGAACAAGTGGCTTTGATTCACTTTTAATATGAAAGTATCATCCTATTTTTGGATCTACTGCTTTTGTTTCTAGCAAAAATCGAGAATTTTCTTCAAATGGTAGTCTGGCTTTGCTTACGATTCAGAACTATCGTAGCTGACAATGTGGAGAGATGGAACAAAGTATATCCTGAGTAATAACTATATAATGACATAAGCATGCATTTTATTCCTAATTGCCCAGTGTAGTCTTCTTTTGAGGTCTTTGGTGTCAGTCGTGATTGCCGGTTTGATTTCCGACCCTCGTTCCTGCCTCGATAGCGGTAATTTCACCTCCTTTGCAAGACGGCCATGTCGGGCTTCACAACAATGTCTCCTGTTTCAAGGGATATTATCCCTGGGATCCATGGCACCGCACTTGGGAACCATGTTCCATGAGGGACAACCACAGCCTCTGTACCAATTTACCGATGATTCTGACGATATCACAACGGCAGCAACAACTCCAAATGACAATAAAGAGCCTAATCCAGAATTTGGAAGCAGAATAGGCTCTCAAGCTACCAAGCAGACTATTTCTTGTTGCGTGAAGAATATATGTTGCGTTGGAGCCGGTTATGTCGGTATGTCTAAATTTAGAGCTTTTAAAGGGGTTAAAGACTCAATGTGACAGCAGGCGGACCAACAGCAGCTGTTATCGCGTATCATAACCCTCATTTAATAGTAACAGTGGTAGATAAAGATGTGTCTCGAATCAGACAATGGAACTCGGGGCATCTTCCCATCTACGAACCCGACCTTGATCAAATATTGGCGATTACCCGTGATGGAATCTCTTCTCCCCCATTCCCAGAATTAATTGACAGCAATCTCGTCGACATGCCGAGAGGCGAGGATTCTGAACGTGAACATGGACCAAATCTGTTCTTCTCCAGTGACGTGGGCAGAAGCATCAGCCAGGCAGATATGATTTTTGTCTCTGTCAACACTCCTACCAAAACCACAGGGCATGGCGCGGGAAAGGCTACAGACATGACAGCACTAGATGATGTCGTGAAGGAAATAGCACAACACGCTAAATTGAGCACAATTGTCGTTGAAAAGAGCACAGTGCCGTGTGGCACGGCTGATTACATTCAAGCCGCTGTAAGATCTTCTGGCTCAAAAAAAGACCAACAAAAAAGTTGAGAACACTGAAACTGATCATATTTTAGCTGAAAAAATGCAACCAAAATAAAACCTTCGAAATCCTTTCCAATCCAGAATTCCTGTCAGCTGGTACAGCTATCCAGGATCTCCTCAGCCCTTCTCGTGTCCTAATTGGTAGCCAGCCCACCAAATCAGGCCAAATTGCAGCCGATGCTTTGAGTAAGGTATACTGCTGGGTTGATCCTTCCAGAATAATTCATACCAATACATATTCTTCTGAGCTCGCCAAGCTAGTCTCAAATGTTTTCCTTGCTCAACGCATCTCAAGCATAAACTCTATTTCAGCAATATGTGAGAAAGTTGGTGCCGACGTTTGTGACATTAGGGCCGCTGTTGGTGCTGATCCTCGAATTGGCTTCCATTACTTGCAAGCAGGCGTGGGATTTGGAGGCAGTTGCTTGGAAAAAGATATCCGGAGCCTAATTTACCTGGCAGAGGGTCTAGGATTGACTGAGGTTGCGGAGTATTGGGAGCAGGTGCTCATTATAAACGAGTGGCAAGGACGGCGACTTGCGCAACGAGTCGTGGAATCTTTGAATGGGACTCTTAAAGACAAGAAAATTACAGTACTGGGTTATGCTTTCAAGAATGGAACAGATGATACACGTGGAACTCCAGCACTGAGGGTAATCCGTATCCTGCTGGAGTACAAGCCGAATGAGCTAGCAATCTATGACCCTTTGTGTGATAGGGAGAGGGTGGAACGCGAGGTTGCACAAACAGGAAGAAAGGCGCTGTCAGAACAAAACGGATCTGTAAAAGTTTATGGGGATGTCTATGATGCCTGTCAGGGAAGCTATGCGATAATCGTACTGAACGACTGTAAGACACCAGAAACCAAGGAAATTTCGACAAGTCTCAAACTGCGATCAGGGTTACAAGTTTTGGCGACGGGAGTTCCAGCTCTACAGAGTTCAGTTGCCGCTTTATTGATAAATCGGCGTAACTCGAATGGTTTTATTCAATGCACAGATTGTGAGTCAGATATTGGAATGGAGGTGGTAGAGCGAGAAGGCTGCTTCGATCCCCTCAACTGGAGCAAAATAGCCTCTAGAATGGCAAAACCGAAGTTGGTATTTGATGGACGAGGGGTTTTAGAAGTGGAGGAAATGAAAAAGCTGGGTTTGCGGGTGGAAAGCATTGGGAGGGTAATCAATGTAGATGATTGAGCTGAACATTGATATTTTGTCCTTCTGCATTTCTTGATCTGGGCATCTGGCAGTTTTGTAAGAGCATCTAGTGGTAGCGGTGATCCAAAAAGTACAATACAATAACTTGTGGGATGTTTGGAAGGATACAATTTGGCACTGCCAAAGTATGCCTCCAAGGATGTTGCTGGAAATTCAACAAATATATTATTTATTCATTGTACAATAATCACACAAAAATGCATTATACGAAGTTGGGAAGTGTGCAGATCCATCAACTCTTACCCTCCCTCTTTGCTCTTATCGTCGTCTCGGAGTCGTTGGACTAAGTCGCTCTTTTTCGCCGTCTGACTTACGCGCAATCCTCGAGCCTCACATTCAGCGCGTAAAGAGAACGTATATACGTCCTCATAATCCACAGAGCCAGTTTCAAGCCACTTAATCATGGTAGCCTTCGGCCCTGATCCTTCCATCCCCCTCCTATCGCAGATTTCTCGTAGTTGGCGCTCTGTTCTCGAAGCCCAATGCGAGTCTTGCCATTTATAATCGCAAATTGGTATGCGTGGTCGCTGTACCTGCTGCTGCTGGATTCTATGGTCCTCCAATTGTTGTTGCTTTTCCTCATCCATGGTTGCCATGATATGTACTGGGTGGCCAATCCGGAGTTCTAGTTCTTTCTTAGCCAAGGCATGTGATTTCTCCAACTTGTTCAAACGCTTGCGGTCTGCCGATTGAAGCCGGGCGATCTGCTGAGCTTTGCTGCCCGTGGAAGACAGGTTCCGCTTCTTCAAGGCGGTCATGAGCCTTGCGGGCGTCCATGATGCGTACTGGTTCTCGGATAGCCCTTGCTCGCAATCTCTTAACACCATTTCAATCGCCGACAATGCGCCATGAAGAGCGCTATCGCGCGAGTTGCCTGTATCTCGGTCTAATTTGTCATTCAGTCTCAATCGTTCGATCTTGATATCCTTTGATCCTCTAGCAGTCATTGTTATTTGCCGCCGCTTCATCATCTCCTCTAGCTGACATGATTGAAGCGATTCGTAGTCGATTGAGGAGTTCTCGAGGCGGGAGATCAACTCTTCGCGGGTGCCTTCGGTGGACAGGCCGCGGTCGAGAAGAAATGTTCGGAGCTTGCTATTGTCTTTGGTCGCATATGTCATGGTTTCCTGCCTGCCATGTACGCCATACTCAGTAGCGCTGCGCGATGCAATCTGTTCTGCATTGTGTTGTTCTTTGTTACCAGACGCGGTCTTTGCGCGTTTTGTCCGTGTTGAAATACGCGTTGTATTTGGGTCAATCTCGGCCAGTATCCTTTTCTTAGGAGGCATTCTGTATGTAAATAAGAATTGACGTGTGTGTCAAGGCAGGTGAAGTTGGCACGAATATGTTGAAGGTCGAAGGGCTACCAAATCCATTATTGTCCGCGATGTAAACATGGCAATATGCATCAGCCTTGCCGGGTCGGAACTGGGATTCCGGGAGCCTTTGGCCCTCCGACCCGATGTGCCTCCCCTATGTTACGGCAGTTTCAGCGGGCCAATCTAGTTCGAACAACAGATACCGAGGATACATGAATAGGCATTCTGTCATATTGCACTCATACTGTATCTTTTCATTCCACGAGCCATGCAATTGACCAATCGCAAGGCTCCAATCGTATGGAATCGGAACAAAACGTCTCCCGTTCATGAGTCATCACATAGATAGGCAGAAGAATAAGAAGAAGGAATAAGTCGCTTCGTCCGTGCTACTTCCCATCGTCTAGCTACCCCTCCTTCTACAGTCTCACCCAGCCCCTTCAAATTACACAATAGATCCATTACGATTGCCATCAGTGTGCACCGTCATAATTCATTAATTGCTGCCTCTTTGCTGTGCCACCGCAAACTCATCTAGATACAGATTGCTACTATAATAAATATCTATACTCTTTACAATGTCTAGCTCCAACTACTCTTTCTACGCTGTATGTTTTCGAAGCCTTAACAATAAAGCATCCTTTTGACAGCTGCTAGGTACCAGTAGCTTGGGCTCTGGCCATGGCTCCACATGCATATGCTATGAATGCCGCTCCAAAGACATTTGACATTCGCTCGCCACGTTCATACGAGGATGATCTCAAAAAGGACCAAACAATTGATCAAGCCGTAGGTTCCTGCCCGCCCCCCTCGCACCCAATTGACCTGACGAGGTTTGCAGACTAGAAACAAGATCATTCGCGCAGATGCAGCATCAAAGAATGGATTCGAGAATCTCGCCTTCTTCGCAACCGGAGTTTTAGCAGGCAACCTGGCAGGTCTTCCCCCCTCGACCCTAAATGCTTTGAGCGCTGGCTACCTTGCAAGCCGCATCATTTACAACCTCATCTATATCAACAACACAACTGAGGGTTTGGCCAATGCGAGAAGCGTTGTATGGCTCGCTGGTGTCGGTCAAATCTTCGCCTTGTTTATCAAGGCGGGGATGATTTTGAAAGATAAGCCAGTCAATCTTCTCTAGAAGCATCGACTCACACTTTCCTTGGAAATTTTTATACAAGCGCGAGAAGAACTTGAAATAAGCTTCACGTTACTGTGGGGCTAAGGGAGTTGTATTGCATCACCGCTTACTCTTTAAAAGTATTGAATAATTACAAGTCGAGCGTTGACCTACAGAATTAAGCAGTCCCATACAATTAAATTGGCAGATTCTTCACATTTTCGTTTCTCAGCTGCGTCAGCCTATCAACTTTGTTGATCTATCCTACGATGTCAAAACAAAAAACATTTGGCCACCCGAATGTGCATTTTTGTTTTCTCTGCCGAGTGGCTTACGGATCCCTTTGATTTCAATAAAGCGGGATCTTCTTGGCGGCAGCTGTGCAAAGTCTAGAATATAGAAAGCTGTCTCGAAGAGGAAAACTCAGCCTCACCAATACCAACGATGATTCCCTGCAGTTACCAGGTCCAATCGTTCGGGACGGGATGAGCACACAGATCGCCAATCGACACAACTCCGGCAAGCCACCGAATGGGGGTTCAATATCCCGCCATATGTTTAATCTGGTTCTCCTAATAATACATATCCAAAATATAAAAATTTCCATTTTGGATCGACCAGGGGCACAGGAGAATTTAGTGATATCCAAGCAGAATGGATTTGAAGTGTGACAAACAGCCACAAGCTGGCAAGGTTGGAAGTCGTGTCTCTATCTTTGTCTTGGAGGAACTCAGAGCTGAAAGCTATCAGATGGCCAGCCCAACTCGTCCGTATGATATGAACAGTCCCAGCCATATTCTTGTCGCATGATTCTTTAGGATGTTATTATCTTTGCTACAGATTTTCAGACCATCTTAGCAAAATGCACATATTTCTAGTGTTGGCAATTTCTTGCACACTTACAACAGCAGTACCTGTTGCTGAGAGCCTTGACACTAGCCATCACCAAGTCGCGGAGCCCTTTCTGAATTCCACCAGATCAATCCCACAAATAGCTGCTTCGGGAGCCAACTTATTTCGCAGAGATAGTTGTCCATCATTATCACTCTTGTGTCCTAGCGGAGGCTGTTGTTCTTATGCTACTACGCTCACGACTTGCTGTGGCACAAACTGCTGCGCGGAAGGCTATCTTTGTACTGGCGGTACCCCAAGTAATCCGTGTTGCGTAGCAATTACAGACCCGACTAATAGTTGTGGATCTCAGAATACGAATGTAGGCTTACTCTCATGTGCTGAATACATTTTCTAATCAAGATAGCCATGTATTACTCCTGGATACCTTCCCTGCTCAGCTGCCAATTTCTGCTGTCCTCCAAGCTCAATATGTTACTTTGATAATTTTGGTGTCCCTCGCTGCGCTCCAAAAACACCAGTAGCTCCTCCACCAACTGTTGGTAGCCCGACTCCACCAGTTGATCCACCGCCTGTTGGCAGTTCCACTCCTCCAGTAAATCCCCAAGTGCCACCTGTTGACAGTCCAACGCAGCCAGTCAACCCACCCCCACCTGTGGATAGCCCAACGCCGCCGGTCCAGCCTCCTTCTCCTGTTGATAGTCCAACTCCACCTGTCAACTCACCGTTACCTCCAGTCGACAGCCCGACGCCTCCAGTCATTCCGCCCTCGCCTCCAAGTCCAACTCCTCCTGTTGACAGTCCAACACCACCCATTAACCCTCCCGGTCCGGTCAACAGTCCCACGCCTCCTGTTAACCCTTCACCTTCGCCAATTGTCAGTCCAACTCCAGCCCCAGACTCGGATGTACCATCCAGCCAGGTATCAAACAATACAGCGTTGGTGTGTGAGCCAGTTCGCTCACGTTATATTCCTTGGAAATGGTACGTCCGCCCAAAAACATGCAAAGCAGACTGCCCATCTCCCGAGACAACATTGGGTACATTCGCTGCAGTCAATCTCGTGGTTGCTTTAGTCAGCGTCTTCGTTTGTCATAGCTCTGTCGTTCACAAATGGACATGCACCATATTTGGAGGCAGAAACAGCGGGGCATGGAAGTTACTCTGGCTTGTCCCGCTGGGATTGCAATTAGGTGCCAACGCTATCATAGCCACATTATATAAGAACACACCAGGGTATTACGAAGGCTTCGGAATCGGCGACCTCGTGCTTTTCTGGACGACTCGTCCAAGGTTTAGTTGGATCATCTTAGCTATGCTCATGAATATTGGAGAGAGTGAGCATAAAGATGGGTACTGGGAGTCCGCCGCAAAATCAAGCATCATCGCCGAGCTTGTTCTCCTCCTCATATCTACCTACTACATGGGGCGCACAGCTGATTTCGCAGCTCAAAAAGGATTCTACCTTGCTTCAAGCAATATCGGTGGCTGGCCAAGGACCATGTACGCGGGAGCGTTGTTCTCGCTCATCACTGTATTTCAATGCACGATGTTACTGGGATTCACGATTGTGTGGAAACGCGCGAAAAAGGATGGTGATATTATTAAGTGGTTGGAGAAGAGGATTCCCGCGAGGTATTTCTTTTTTGGACTCTTGTTTTTGGCGAGTACCAGTTGGCTAGCGAGTTGGTTTTTTTGGGTTGGTTATGTTATGACTGCTGGGGACCTGTGAGTGTAAGTGTGATTATAGAGTAATAATTGACTGACAGAATATAGTTATTGTCCTCCGAGATTGGCGACATCTGGGACTATTTGGGCCGTTTTCTCCTTGATAGGTATGTATATCTTTAACAATCGCGAAAATTTGCTCATCTTTGGCAGGTAATATGGCTGGTGCTGGGGGAGCCTAGGGTTTGATTTGAATAAGGAAATGTTTAATATAATGGTAATGCTAATGATAATGGTAACTGAAAGGAAGATGCTTTCTGTGTCTAATATGAAATCATGACTTACATCTCCGTGATGAGCCCTCGCATTCGTTCTTGAAAGACATATTTCTCAAGCTAAAGGCAAAGTAGGAGTAAATTTCTGTCACTGCACAATCGGCTATTGAAGAGTGAAGACAGGCGTTGCAACGACAAGATGTATGGTCATGGATGTACAAAAGTGGGTCTCGCATCCGCATCCGCATCCGCCTGTGAGACGAGTGCGAAGCCTCCCCCTCATCACCAGCCACCAAACGCCACTATACCAAGGCAATGGGAAAAGCGAGACAATGAATTGATTTCTGATCCATTAAACGTCACAACTTCCCGATAGCCTGATCAGATGTTGGCTTTCTCGTTTGGTCTAACCAAAAGAGGTCAGCAAGATGCCGAGGGTGACGAAGCCGACCAGGGGCGATGCGCAGAGAGTCGCATCCAGCATTAGGACCGCGGACTTGCGCGAATATTAGTAGGAAGGATATCTTTGATGGATGAGCTTACAAGAAACTGCTACAAAGTAGCAGCTTAAAGAAAATTATAAAGACATTCTAGTTGCCACCCGTCAAAGTCGTACACGCAATCTCAAGTTTCAAATATTCATATACAACAAACATCAAACCACATTTTAGGCTTCCGTATATTTTAAAGCCTCAAGCTACCTCTCCAACTCTTGGCTTACAGAAGCCTTTTGAATATCAATTACCCTTTGGAAAATGTGCTGCAGAAATAGATCTCGCCAGGGGGCTTCCAGAGCCGCAACAGCTCGAGGTTGCTGCCGCCCACGCACGAGGTTCGACGATGGGATGTATGCAGGTGGAGCGTACGAGCCGAGACGGCATGGAGGGCTTTTGACGGCTATCTTTGGGAGGATGCTGGAGAGGCGAGGGCTCAACACCAAGCCTATCTCGCACGGTCCTGGACACGAAATGGGACTCGTTGAACCGGAGAAGAAGCATGTTGCGTACGAAAGGAACGTTGAGCAAAGGAGTGGCGGGGGTTATGTGACGGCAGACAGGGAGGCGGAGGAACCGCCGACTTACGGGGAGGTTATGAAAGGTGCTTAGAACTTCGAGAAGGATGGGGGAGAGTGGGCATGCGAAAATTTGCGGTTGGGAATTGGTATTTGCTGGCGTTGCTGGCGAGATGTACTGGGCTATTAAAGGGATATTTTTTTTGGGAATAACTTCCCATTGCAACGGCGTCATTTTGTGGGTTTCGAGACATTGTGTGTATGATGTAATTCAGAATTCTTTTTAGAACCTCGTTTTTCTCGAGTTTTAGGAAGCAAGACGTTTGCTGCTAAGGCCGTGTGAATGATACACATGAAGTTATTCTTTTGTGTTTTGACGACTGGTATGCAATGCACCGAGTGTCCCCATATCGGTCAGAATATGGCAGATTACATTGCGTTTCTATTCTGGATGGAGAGCCAAGATCTGCATTGCTTGAGATCTTGTTCTGATGGTGGCTAATCGATAGACTAAAGTAAGAACCTCTGTCATACAATTCCCTGAAACGATAATATAAGGCTATATCCTGCGGACTTGCCTATGACTGTATATCCATCCTGAATTGAGACATTAGCTAACTGCAATACATGGAGGAATTTGTAGCTTACGAACTTCGATCAACAATGAGAGGACATGTGCAGGAACCCATTCACTCGCGCTGGTCAAGAGAACAAAGATATCAATATTTGTCATTACAAAAACCGGTATCTATATTGCACAGTACCGGATATCATGAACAGCGCATGACAGTTTGAGAGAGCTTTCGATCCATTTTCCTGGGTCTCGTGTTCACCGCTCCATATAAAGCACGCAAGAATTTCCATCATTCACGCAATAGCCCAGAGACACTCATAATAATAATTTCGAGGTGAACCATAACTCTTTTTCTTCATCTCTGATCATTCTTCGACTTTTCAACCGTTGCTTCCCCTTGAACTCTTCGGCTAATATCCCTGATGCGGATAGCCCTTGAGATTGGGATAAGTCAACAAAGTTCAATTGAAATGAGGCACTGAGTGAACGAGGCTATAAGAAACACTCTAAGCAGAAGCCGTTGAGCAGAGAGATGAAAGTTTGATGGGACTGCCCAACCGACTCTCATAGCAGGCAGAGATACTAATCCCTTGAGTATCACTGTCTAATGACACACTCACTGTAGCTATGATACATGCTTCTTCAGTCTTTTATAGCCCCCATAAGCATCATTGAAGCGAGATCGAAGGGGCACACACCACTCTCTTCGATCACGTGTAGATAATCCAGGGTTGGGTCCAGATTAGTCCCACTTTCCCAAAGCTCCATCAACACACCCCACCTGCAGCATCTCACCGTCCTTCACCCCTCAATTTACCTTCATTCCTCTCTCTCTCCCACACAACACCTTCTAAACAACACCGAAACAATGTCGACCACCAAAGCCTATCCACCTGGAGGAACATTCCTCAACACCCTCAAGAAATCCTTTACGGATGTGCCTCTCAACAAGGAGAAAGACAACGCCATCGCAACCACCGAGTTCCTCGAGGCCGCTGAGTCCCTCACCACCCTTTTCGATGTCTTGGGCAGCGTAGCTTTCCAACCCGTAAAGGCTGATATGCTGGGAAACGTGAAGAAGATTCGAGATCGGCAGCTTGCGGCGCCTGCTGAGAGCGAGACCTTGCAGGAGCTGGTGCTGAATGAGCTGAAGACCAAGAAACACGTTGCTACCGAGGGCTTGGTTTGGCTTGTGCGGTAGGCTTCTTTCCCCTCGTTGACGTTCCACGGAGGAATCATTGGCTAATTGCACATAGCGGACTGGAGTTCACGTCCATTGCCCTCTCTCAGAACCTCACCAAGTCAAGCGAGGAGCTCAGCGCTTCCTTCCGCGATGCATATGCCGAGACCTTGAAACCACATCACTCCTTCTTCGTCAAGCCTATCTTCTCTGCTGCCATGAGCGCCGTCCCATATAGAAAGGACTTCTATGTCAAGCTTGGAGAAGATGAGAACCAGGTCGTGGAGCAGCTGAAGGTCTGGTTGGCTGCGTTGACAGAACTGATTTCAGTGCTGAAGGAGTTCTTGGCTAGGAAGGAGGCAAAGTGGTAAATACGTAATGAAAGCAACGTTGGCGCGGTTATTTGGCATCATGAAACTGTCATCAAAAGCGAAGATTCAATATTGCTGCATAGCTATCTTGACACAACGAATAGTTAAATAGAGATGTTATTTTGTGGCTTTCGTCTTACGATCGAAATGATTAAATCCTATATCCATAATGCTCCATATTTCACTATTCTGGTATCCCTTTCCAGAATCCTTAGTACCATCCTCCATTCCGCTAGGCTTTTTGCTATCCGAGCTCCAATGCTCATAAAGAACCGCTTTATCAAGTTTGAACGCCGTTCCATACTTATAACAGACTCCAAATCACATTCGTTATTCATAAACGCATGAAAATACCCGGTGGTCGTACATGCAAGAAGCTGCAAGTCTTTCGGAAACCGTATCGAATATCACCTCTCAAGAACCTCTTTCGTTTGACAGTAGCCACTTCCACGGTTGGGATATCTTCGTCTTCTCCCTCACTCTCACCATCGTCCATATCGTCGCCCTTCTTGCCATATTGCATCTTTGTGAATTGAACAATAGGAAGCAATAACCTATCGAGAATTTCCGGATTTCCAGCTAGAACCTGCAAGCTAGTTCCATTCTCGCCGGGCCAAACGCTAGTTCTGAATCTTGTCTTTCCTTTTCTTGTGAAGTCGAGCGCGATGGTGAACTTTTTTAGGTCGGGGAAGACTTCGCGTAGACGGGGGGACGGCGGATGGCCATGGTGGCCGGCAAGAAGATCAAGCAAATGCGCCCTATCAGCATCCAGAGCGACATTCTGCCAACCTTTCATGACACCTCTGCCAAGCGGAGAGTCAAGTTCCAATTCCGTCTCCAAGAGCATGAACGCCATATATAGACCCATCAATGTGTTGAGGAAAAGGGTGTCGGTCCGAGGGCTGAAGTAAAATTTACGAATACCCTTCGAACCAGTAGGTGCTTCGTAAGACATCAATTGGTAGTTTTGCAGGGCAATTTGTCGTGATTCGCGGCAGACACTTAGCAAGGTAGGGGGTTTGCTGTGATTGCTACGAAACATCATTTTTCCATTTTCCACTACATGCGTAATTAGTAGTTAATTTGAAATTGATTTCAACTCTATGTGAATATCAAGCTGTGTGATTTTGGCAGAAAGAATAAAATATGCATTCGAGGGATGTATATTTTGTAGATACGTACTTAACGTCGTGCATGGATGTAGCTCGTGTACTCGACCATCTGGCAATGCTGCCTCCCATATTATCAACCGAATTTCCTTGGGCAGAGTGCTAAACTGTGGGATTCGTTTGCAAAATCTGTCCGAGATCTTTGTACGGATACTGAGGGTAGGTTTTGGTGAACCGAGAACTACCGAAGCTGGATATACTGGGGACTGTGCTTTCTCTACTGCTTCACCTGGTATAGAGGGCTGTACTCTCTCCACAGGCTCGCTCGGTATAAACTCTACTTTCTCACCAGGCCCCGTTGTTTTGACGATAGGGTTCGGCCTCGACATTTCTATTGTGTGAATCCTAAATCGTGAATGGAGGTGCTGCTGAAGGATCAGGGTCGTGATGTCGACGCGACGTGGTGCCGCCGCTCGATCCCAGAGTTGCAACACTTGCACGAGAAGGTGATAGCAAAGAGCGGAGGAGCAAGTGCTGTAATAGACTTGATGGCACGAATGCAGATGAGAGGCGCCCCGATGACTTCCTTCTATCTTAGATGCTAAAGGGTCATCGTATATCGTACCCCTCAGAGGTGCGGCTGATATGATCTGGGCGCTTCAGGCGCTTAAACGAGATATGATTTGCGCCCCATATATACAGGGATACGGATATAGTTAAGGTTACCTCTAGTCGATACTTAACCTAGCCGTGGCTAGGAACGCGATTTTCTCCAGCTCGACATAGATTTTGGCTAATTTTTGAGCCAGAATTGAGTGTTTAATTGATTATGGACTCCTCTAGCTTTCGTTTCACCATTCCGCATAAGCTTTCGAACAGCACACTGTCAAACCCTTTCACCCATCTAATAGTGACTCGAGTTGTGGTTTGAATATCAGGAGCTTCCCCTATATGAATTCTGAACCCGAGGGCCATGTTTCCTATTACGAGCAATATTAGCAGAAACTTCGTATTTGGGATTTTCAAGAGCTTGTGTGTGTTATCTGGTACTAGCCATCTCTAGATGCTGCACTAAGGCTGGCCATGGTTACTCACCACCGTCTTCCTCTATGCTTTCTCGACCCTTTGCTGCATTTCGTCGAAATGCACGGGACCATACAGCATTGCTACTGAAACCCAGACCTGTAGAGGTTGCTTGTTTCCATATCCACTTCATTTGTAGAACGGACATGGTCTCATTCAAATTTTGACCAAGTCTTAATCTGTCAGAGCTGTTGAGCATGAACTCATACTCAGAAGGGAATGGTAAAAGCGCCTTTGCAAGACTGGCCAGTCCTCGAGCTATAGCCATCTTGGGTCTGAGGTCTCCAAAGCTCCAGGCAATGCCCCATCGTCTAGTCCTGCTCCCTTGGACGAATTCCGTTACGGCGTAATTGCTCACACCTTTCTCTTTCAAACACCTGATCAAGACTTCAACGCTTGAGTGCTTTCCAAGCATAGAGCTATACCATTGTACTCGATTTCGGAGATTAACACTTTCTTCGATCATTCTAGAGACGAATGCAACTTCGCCTCCTTCAGTAACCATTTCTGACTCAGAGCCTGTACACGCCGTGAATGGCGGCCTTTGCTTCTGCATGAGTCTCAAGTCAGAGAAGAGATCAGATTGGATAGGATATTCAGTATCAAATGAACCCTTGGGTTAGGGGTAGCTCAATTGAGGAAGCAAAGAAAAATGCGATCAAAGACGCGATAATCTGATAGAAGAGATCCTTAGATTACTTACTGCACCTGCAGAACTCAACATCTCAGATTTGGACTCATAAAATGGAGGGTTACACATGCTGAAGTCAATACTGAACGTAATTAGTGAGTTAAAAGTATCTCCCTCTTAGGACTTTCTTACTTATCTATGCTAAAAGCATCAAGCGGAAGTAGGGGCCCAGCTGGCTTTGTTTGAAGTACCCTGACCCTATTCTGAAGTCTGTTGTCCTGAATATTCTTCACTGCGAATTCTATGCTTCTGTCATCAACGTCTAGACGATATTAATAAATATTCCAGGGTCAGGAGGGAGGATGGATGGCCTACCAGTGGCAGCAAAGCGCCATCCTGGCCTTTGTGTACATCCTAGTAATGGATATATACAGCTTGCTCCAGTGCCGATATCTAGACCTAGAACTTTCCGTTCAGAATCATAAGAATCCGAATATGTGTCACTTGTAGTGTCCAGGAGGCTTTGGATCCATAGCAGATAGTTCAGCCGGTTTGGTACAGGCGGGCATAAACGGTCTGAGGGTAACTCAAGCTTCAACCCAAAGTCTCTCCTCAGTAGGGACTTTGTGAGCCGCCGTACGGATTCGGGACTGGTGAAGTCTAGTTGTCCGTTTGCTTTCAGTCTATTCAAATTGATGTCAGTATACGTAAAACGGACTATGACACTGCAGAATATTCTTTTGAGCTGGATAATAATATATGGAGTAGTAGAACAAGAAATAAAGCCCGACCCAACCTCTCAGGTAGGACATATCTTGGCTCTACAACATTTAATAAGATTTGCAACATGCCTGAAAGGAAAATTTATATTGAAGTCTTCATATCCTGCACTTACACTGCAGCGAATTCGGGATCTTGAAGCGCTAGTTCGGCGAAATTGACATCCTCCTTGTAAGGATTTTGAACATTGGATCCTGACGCCACCATATCGATTTGTACCAGGGGTCAAATCATCGGACTTATTTTAAACATCTCTTTATGCGTTTGTCTGTAAGTAGATTTTCAATGGCGGGGAGAATCGACATTCGATCGAAAGGAGCATGTAAATCACGTGACCGTACTGTAGACGACGCCGTTCGCAACTAGGTACTTGGCTGGACTGTATGTAGAAATTTCTTCTGTGGCTTAGAAATAAGCACTACATAGAAGATCAAATTGATTGAGAGCATATGCCAGGGTCTGAAGTTGAGGTAGTAAAGGTTGGAGTGTGGTGGGGTGAATAATGGCAAGAGGCCGCATCACTTCACTACCCCTCTAAACTGCCCCGCTTCCATAGCCTCACCAAGCTGTCTCAAAGAAAGCTCCCATGGTCTCTCACTGGACTTCGATATATTATCTTCCCCGTACTTTTGTTTCCTGAAGAAATTTCTTGTCCGGAAGACAAGTTGAGACCGAAGTAATTTATACGCCCATAGATTTCTAAGCTCACGAATTCGTCTGCACAAGGAAGCTTGGACATTCGTGCCTAGTTCGCTGATCCAGCCAGCTAATTTGACAGCCTTTGGATATTCATACTGTACATTTCCACACCATGGCTATAATTCCAGTGGATGAGATACCTACCATCTCGCTTCTCTACCACCTGAAGAAACTTATTCCCGCTACAGATGACCAATTGCCAAAGGAAAATCCTCAACCTTCCCAATCCTTCAACGATCGCATCGGCCTAATCCGGGGAGATATTACAAAGCTTGAGGTTGATGCCATCGTCAATGCTGCCAATCGGTCGCTTCTTGGTGGAGGTGGAGTAGATGGCGCTATACATTCTGCAGCAGGTTGGGGACTTTTAGAGGAATGCCGTGGTCTGGATGGTTGTGATACTGGTTCAGCAAAGATCACAGGTGCTTATGATCTTCCTTGCAAGAAGGTTATTCATGCGGTCGGGCCTGTCTACGATTATTCGTGGCACGAGGAAAGCGAGGAGGATCTAATAAGCTGCTATACTACTAGTAAGTGAACTATGGCTTTCTCATGCCGTCCAACTTCTATTTATTGCAAGGATGTTATCTGAGTTCCCTCACCCATAGGTCTTAAGCTGGCAGTTGAGAACGAGTGCAAGAGCATTGCTTTTAGTGCGTTGAGCACAGGAGTTTATGGATACCCAAGCCAAGAAGCTGCGCCAGTAGCCATTAAGGCTGTGAAAGACTTCCTGGAGGGAGAAGATGGAGACAAGCTAGAGAAAGTGGTATTCTGCACCTTTGTACAGAAAGACGTAGATGCATACAATGACTGGTTGCCGTAAGTAGTTCCTAGCCTGTATAGACTTCTTGGAGCTAACGTAGCTATAGTCGGTTCTTCCCATCCACTGAGCCTGTAGAATCGAAAGACAAGGTTGATGGCCACGACGAAGAAGTGAGCGGAAATGACAAGGAAGAGGAATGGGTGGAAGTGACGGAGGGCAAATCTGCTGAAAATGGCGCGACTGAGGAGGCAAACCCCGACTTACAGGTCGAGGCTAAGGGAACGGAAACACCTAAACTAGAGTAACTGCTTTGTCAATACTCTCCCGCGGGTATATATGAGTGCTGACAACCTAGGCTCCCTGAGGTGCCTAAGACAGATCCGGTAGTTGGGGGCCCAACACCAAAGAAACAGAAGCCAAACAAGGATGAAGATGACGCCAGAAATGAAAGCTAACTCGGTAGTGCTTTAACAGCTGATATGACGGAGTCTGGCGTTTGCAAAGAACCGCGGGAGTTTTGGGGGCAAGTGTGGCAGGATATGATGAATCTAGCCAAAGAAGCTCTTGATAAATCAGGTTTGATTTTAAAAGAGCTCTGAAACGAAGCACTAGACTTCACAATATATTACAATTTCCCCTCTTGATTGTATATAGCAATATTGAGGTCCGAAATTTGTAATTCAACATTAGAAAACAAAAGTGAATTATACCCTAACTGGATATAACCTAGCCTTAAATATCTCAGCCACCAAACGACTTTTTCGACAACAATTGATGCCTGAGGACACGATTCCTAGCCTTGCGATAAGAAAGTTTCAGGATAACAGCCTTCTTGGAGGGGTTTGTTGACTCACCGTTTCATCTATTATCCGTATAATAAACGCAACTCTCCTTCATAAAAAAGAATATCTTTAACTCGCCACTACTTCAGCTATAGCAAAGACGAATTAGCACATCTTGAGATCCATATCCCAACATTAGTCGCCTAACATGGCGGACACAATTGCAGCACAAACGGCGAAGCTCCAACTTGATGAAGAGACTGGGGAGATGGTCTCAAAGGGAGAGTTGAAGAAGAGGCAAGCTAAAAGAGCAAAGAAGGCAGCTACTGCCAAAGCTAAAGCTGCTGCGCCAGACAAGCCCGCCGCACCACCCAAGGCCAAACCTGATATTTTTGAAGCCCCAGATCCAATGAAGATGTTTGCCCAGGGCTGGCTAAATGATGTATACAATGAGAGGCCAGTCAAGCCTATTCTCACGCGGTTTCCTCCAGAACCCAATGGATATCTACATATTGGCCACGCGAAAGCCATCACAGTTAATTTCGGATTCGCAAGGTTTCATGGTGGTGAATGCTACTTACGATTTGATGATACGAACCCAGAGGCCGAGGAGGAGAAGTACTTTACGGCTATTAAAGATATGGTTGCATGGCTCGGGTTTACGCCTAAAGAGATCACCTACTCGAGCGACAATTTTGACAAACTGTACGAGAAGGCA
The DNA here is from genome assembly GCA_021307315.1 of Bisporella sp. PMI_857. NCBI lineage: Eukaryota > Fungi > Ascomycota > Leotiomycetes > Helotiales > Helotiaceae > Bisporella > Bisporella sp. PMI_857. The sequence goes on from JAJSPD010000026.1 coordinate 135,140, forward strand.
GAGCAGCTCATAACGGTTGGAGGAGCCTATGTGTGCCATTGTGATGGTAGGATGTAATGTTCTGTTACAATAACATGTTCTAATCGAAGGTAGATGTTGCAATCAAGGCTCAGCGTGGAGGAGAAAAGGGCGCTAGCCCACGGTTTCGATGCGAACATGCCGGGCAATCTGTCGAACACAACCTCACAGAGTTTCGCGCCATGAGAGATGGAAAATACAAACCTAGAGAGGCGTTCTTGCGAATGAAGCAGGATATCACAGATGGAAACCCTCAAATGTGGGATTTGGCGGCATACCGGGTTCTGAACGCATCGCATCACCGTACTGGAGATACCTGGAAGATATACCCAACTTATGACTTCACGCATTGTCTGTGTGACAGCTTCGAAGGCATTACACATTCGCTTTGCACAACCGAATTCATTCAATCGAGAGTATCCTACGAGTGGCTTAACAAGACACTCGAAGTGTATGAGCCTATGCAGAGAGAATATGGTCGTCTAAGCATCACGGGAACAGTGCTATCAAAACGGAAAATAATGAAGCTCGTGGATACAGGAATTGTCCGTGGATGGGATGACCCAAGACTATATACTCTAATTGCTATCAAGAGGCGCGGTGTCCCGCCTGGTGCAATCCTTGAGTTTGTAAGCGAGCTTGGGGTCACGACTGCTGCAACAAATATTCAGCTATCACGGTTGGACGAAACAGTACGAAGATACCTTGATCGGACTGTACCTCGACTCATGCTAGTGCTTGATCCAATACCTGTGATAATTGAAGATGGCGAAGAGCTAGAGCTCGATGTGCCTTTCGCTCCACCAATTCGCGGCATTCGGGAAATGGGTAACCACAAAATTAAACTGACAAAGACTGTGTACATTGAGCGGGCAGATTTTTCAGAAATTGATGATCCGGAATTCTTCCGTCTCAGCCCTAATCAACCTGTAGGGTTGTTCAAAGCACCATATCCCGTCGTAGCGACCTCATTTAAAAAGGATGGCGATAAGGTGACCGAAATTCGAGCAGTCTATGATAAGTCAGGAAAGAAGCCAAAAACTTTCATTCACTGGGTTGCAGAGGGGTCTAGGGTCGTTGAAGTGCGAGAATACAATGCCCTCTTCAAATCGGAGAAGCCAGACGATGTTGAAGGCGGATTTCTGAATAACATCAATCCTAACAGTGAGGTAGTATGGCCAAAAGCTATGATCGAGTCAGGGTTCGATGAAGTCAGAGCGAGAGCACCATGGCCTGAAGCAGCAGGGGAGTCAGAGTTAGGCAAGGGCGGACCTGAATCCGTCAGATTTCAGGCAATGCGGGTGGCTTATATGGTAAGTTTGTTCTGTCCTTGATTATATTCTTGCTAATTGAAATAGGCTATGGATTCAGATAGTACGGACGATAAGATTATTCTGAACAGAATCGTCAGTCTAAAAGCCGATTCTGGTAAGAAATGAATTACGACCGTGCAGATAGACTTCGAGAGTCAATAGACTTGTATCGGTAGACGATTTAGCTGAGTATTGCTTCTCAAGGCATATTTCCAAACTAGGCAAATTCACCTGTTTTATCCTACGTTCAATTTTGTGAATGAACAAGGCTGATCCCATCCAAGTCCCTGACGTCAGAAATTCCATAATACTAAGCTCAGGAATATAATCATGATATTTCAAACGAGTTTTAGAGTTGGTGTTCCTTGTTCTCCGCGTAACATCAGATGAGCATTTTCTTATGCTTCCCATTTCTTTGACAGCTCTTCCCTGTATCATATTCCCCATTCCGGTGAAGTCGCGAGTGCAAAATACAAAGAATATTTTCCACAAAGAGCATAGGCGTTTGCATCATTTGGTAGCCTATAAGCGCTATCCGCTGGTATTTTGAGATGTATTCGAATGTTGTGGCTTTGAGGAAGAAAGAGCCCGAGAAATTCCTTGGATGGAGATCTTCTACGGCCAAAGGAAAGTCAAAGGAAGACTACAAGCGGCCTATTACCGACTTTCTTAACCATCGGGAATTTATATCTTCGAGGGAGGAGGAGGCTCCAAAGCAACCGCAGCAGCAGCCATCAGTTTACTCGCGAAATAAACAGCCAGTATATTCAAGTGTGGAGAGGCCACCTTCCTCAGGACAAGAACTATACTCAAGGGTACAGGAATGGGTTTCAAGTCAACAACAACCATCAGATATTCTTCCTTTACCAACTCATATAGTAAGCATACGATCCATATGCGGTGGTGGAGCTGAGTCTCCAAAGCCCATGTTAAACATAGTCTATAACACTCGCTAACACTCCTTTAGAGTGATCCTATCATTCGCCCGCTATGACAGCTAATTATTCTTCTCTCTCGAGCGGTGTGATCGACTGGGATGCATTCCGGGAAGAGAAGGCGCCTGTTGCCGAGAAACAAAAAGCTGCGCAGGATCAGTTACTTCAATCGCCCCCGGTGTCGCCATCCTTATATCACAAGTTCACAAGTAGGCTTGATGCAGATATTGTAGATATAGAGACAAAACGCCAAGCAAGGAGTGTTGGGCAGCAACTGTTTGAGAAACTAGTTGGTGAAGGTTTGTTGCTATCCATTCTGCGGCCTCCAAATATTGCAAGCCATAACTAAGATGGAGTTCTGTAGATGAGAAAGTCACCAGTAGAAGGAGAAAGTTGAATGGGATCAGAGAATGGTGGGCGGACCATAAAGAAGCGTGGCATGACAAGAAGAAGGCCATTGAGAGAGCGGACGCGAGTATTGCTATAATTTTGTCTCATCCAGCACCCGAAGACTGTATGGGAGATTGGTCGGTGCTTGAGAAACGGATGGTGTCTCCTGAGGAGGAATCGAGGAATCGGCTAGCAAACAGTAATCGGCAGGTTAGATATCTGAAGAGATGGAAGGAAAGTCATTTGCAGTGGTTTAGAGAGAATGCGGTGTTAATGGATAAAATATGGTATGTATCCTGTGTGGAGTACTTCAGCACGCACCCTCTAGTTATGTCGTGGAACAATGCACGAGCTGTACCCAGCAGAATTGGCTAACCGATTAAATTTCAGGTTATACTATGAAGGCATCCGCGATGACATCCGAGGGTTCAATGTGCCAATCCGAGGCAAGATTAAAAGAATAGGGATAGAAGATGACTTCTATAGCCTCGATGTCAAACGTACTCAATGGTTGCATAGAGGCGCAAAATGGTGGCTAGTCATGTTCGCCGAAGACCTAGACTATCAGGCTTCCGAGGTGGATAAAATGTTGAAGGTCTTCCAAAGAGACATTGCTAAAATGAATAATAAGAGATCTTATTTGACGAAACGGATTAAGGATCCTCCAAGAGGCGAAGAGCTATTAGTTCCTGAGATGGAGGATGAAGTTTGGGATCTGGACTGGCGCCTGACGGCACATATGTGAGTTTTTTTTAATGAAAGAATCATTTTCTCTCTCTGAAAAATATCTCCATCGACTGTCTTCTGATCTGGGACTCTGAAGCAGATTTGCTGACATCTCATCCTTAGGGATACTTTACAACTGATCAACTGGACAGTCGAGACAAATGATGTTCTCAAGGAAGTCATCCAGACAGTCGCTGAAGTTCCAGTCTGGGAAGAAGTCAACGAGATTTTCCTTGAGCTTCATCGCATCTGCTGTTACCAGAACCGTTGGAATTGCAATAGTAAGTGATAGGCTACCGCGGGGACGAACGAGTTGCCCTCAATCCAGATTCTAGAAATACCTAGACTGACTCGAAATACCTATAGTGGAAGATGTATGGATAAATTACTGTGATAAAGAGCTTCCCACTTCCGCTCGCCTAGAAATGAAAGTGATATTAGACCCATACATGGGAACCTATTCCCCTTGGACGTTTGACGATCTAATACCGATAGTCCAACTGGGGCTTTCCGTAATGCAAGATATGCGCAATAAGTTCGAGGGGCTTGAAAAACTTGTAGTTGTTCGCCAGAAAATTTATGATATTTATGAGTCTAATAAGGTATTAATGCTAAAGCCTGAACCAGAAGTAAATGAGAAGAAAAAAGAAAAAGAGGAGGAGGAAGATAAGTGGGAAGTAAGAACTTTGGAGAAAGCGAACGGGATACTTAATAGGCAAGTGGAGTATACACACCCCGAAACCGGTCAGTATCTCTCAGTATCCATTCCTACGATCTCGATACCTAACCGAATTCTCTATACGCCATTCTAACTACCTTCCTTCACGTTCTTCAAAGCCTGCTGACTCCCATAGAAACCCTGCAAAGCTCCACCGTCCGCTCAATCTTCACACATTTCTTCCTGGAACCCGACATCAGCTTCCGCTTCTCCACTGCGCGCTTTAAAAACCACCACACATTCGCCACGTTCCTGCAGACGCTTGTCGACCCCAAATCCTACACCTTCACCCTCCCGGACATCGAAGCCTTCCTCATCTACTGCACCTACCACTCGGAGCTCTTCGCCATCCAGAACTGGGACTTCAGCCTCAGCTGGCGCATACCGCTGAGGCGGCACGATCTGGAAATCGTCCCGGCGCCGGACGGCTGGGAGCTGGCTCCATGGACGACATACACGCGCATCCCGAAACGGGCGCTGAAATTGGTAGTTCCTGAGCGGGCGGCGGAGATCGATCAGTTCCTGAGGGCCAGAGGGGCCGGGCTGTTTTGGGATGGCACTGTGGAAGGGGATTGGCGTGAGGTGACGGAGAACAAGGTTGTGGCGTTGATCCAGAATCATTGGTGTGCGCCGTATGGGGGGTGGGCTGGTGCGCGGGAGGGCGAGGAGCCGAGCCAGCGGGTGATTGAGGATTTTCTGGCGTATTCAGAGCAGCGGGGACGTTTTTTTCACTTGTGAGTTTAGCTTGCTATCTCAAGCATGGCGAGAATGAGTTAACGGGAAGATAGTACGCCGGACGGGAATCTGAAGAGGATTGATAACGGGTGGGATCTTACGAGGCATTTTATTCCTGGCACGTTTGACGTGTGGAAGGATTACTTCCTCATTATGCGTGAGGCGATTACGCATGAATATCTTCAGCCTTTTTTTATGGAGGCTATGGATCGAGGTGAGTTGCGCACCAAAGACCAGCTTCACGACTTAGTCATGCCGTGGAAACTTCCGGTGGTTAGAGATGGTGTGGAAGTCAGAGTTCCGATCACGCCGTTGAAGTTTTTGTTGTTTTTGCGGTGGTGTAGTAGCAATAATGATTTGTTTAGGTAAGTCGTCGAGGGAGCTTCTTGGGTTGGGCAAGGGAGGTGGAAATGGTGCTGATGGGAGACAGGATCTATAGAGATAACGAGATTAGTGTGTTGAGGAAGGGATGGCCGCCTGCAGAAGTGGATGACCCAGAATATTTGGTAGAGAGACCTACATTCACAAAAGATACCGGCTATTATGCGGACGATGTCGAGATTCTTGGATAGAGACCATAGGTTTATAATGTATTGGTTTTTCATACATGCTAGAACGGATACAGGCGCAGCACTTGTGATTAAGTTCGTGAATACTTTTTGGTCAAATCGAAGCCGGAAACAAGAATTTAGATAACGGTTGCAAGATTATCAAGACAGCTGATCGGGGAGTTTATATACATGTTGTATTGCGAAAGTGGCTTATAGCAGCAAGCTCTCAAATCGAAGATCAACTCGGAAAGTCTGATACCCTTTCCACTAGCCAAACATGCACCTTGGGTTCTTATCTATTAATTAGCATCAGGAAGTATCAAATCGGCTTGTGGTAAATGTCCAAAATGGACCAAAAGCTCATCACAGTCCTTTCTCCACTCGGGATGTCTTCCCTCCTGTCCCAAACCCTTCCTCAGACCCAAAAACCTCTCAACCCTTAACTCCCCCTCGACCACCACATCTGGAGGCTCCATATCTGGCACATCAAGTCCAGGATAGAGAGAATGCATCCTGATAATTCTCGCTACTGCACCAGCGATCCACGATACACTCTCTCTGCCTAAAAGCTCTTCACAGATAGCCCCTGCTGTATGAGTATGAGTCTCGACACGTGCTCTCGCGTTTGCGAGAAGGAAATGCTCGTGGTTCTTGTCTTTGCTGGGCATTGCGAAGTTGCTGGGGTACCACAATTTGAGACGTGAGAGCTCGAGCGACTCTGATATGCTGGATAGGGCTTGCGTTACCTGAAAAGATGAATCTGGGTAGAGTCGCTGGATGTCCCAGACGTATCCCCGACATCCTCTGCTCCACCCCAGAAGATTCGTCCGGCGCTGTGTATAGGTGCTGCCGTAAATCTTTTCCATTACCAGAACGTTGTCGACTATATTCCTGTGTCGGTCAGCCACTCTAGTTAAGAGGTCGATTTGCGACCATAGCGCTTCGAAGACTCCTAATCCTTTACTTGCGCTATAATTTTGTCTTTCCCTTTGTAGCGCTTTCGCTATTGCCGAGTCAAAGAAATCCAAGCCCTGCCGCCGAAACCAGAAGTACATACTGGCTCTAGTTAGACTTCCAAGATTGGTGCTACAGGAGCCATACATTTTAAGGAACGAATCAACCTACGATTGGAAATCTCCGATCTTCACTGCATAGAGGTGGAGAATTCAGAATAGGCATAGCGCTGGCGTCTAGAAACGTTGGCCATCCTTCACGGATGGTAAATGCCAAAGGACAGACCACAGTCCCATCCTTTTTGCCTTTATGGTGTACCATCGGCCCACCAACTCCTTCTATCATATGATGTTCCCAGACGAATCCGAGCTCTGCCACTGGGTCGTCCGCGAAGAAAGGTTCAAATGGCGGCTCCTTATCACGGGGAGATTTATACAGATAGAACGCACCATAGAACGCATGCTATTTATAAACGTTATCCAGATTCGCAGATGATTATAGGTAGCAATTGTCATCTTACCATTGCTTCATGCGATATGACTTCGCTCAAGAACCACTGCAGACCAAGTCTTTCGCCATCAGTCAGATCTTTCCTGAAGAGTGGCGTGGTGTTCTCTACAGAGAGATGGCTCCATGATCGCACTTGTCCATTGGCGGCGCTGGCTCTCTCTCGACTTTCACTTGCATAAAATTGACTTGCAAATCCATGGGTAGACTCTCTGCCCAGTGTCTGTATATCAGATAATGTTCTTGGACGAATAGTAAAAGTGCCAGCTGACTTAAGCGAGAAGCATTGAGCAAGAGAGGTACCTACAGCCACTCCTTCGTGACTTGCTGCTGCAGTCCATTATAACATGAATAGGTAAGCCATGTCTCGAAACTTTGAAATTGTAACAGCGAAATTATATCTTTGTGTCCTTCTAGCCTGCGACCAGAACTTTCACTCAATAGATTACGTACCCTAAGGGATCATCAAGCTTCGTGTAAAAAGCCCATTGATGTGAGCTCTTAGTTTTTAAATCTTTATGAATCTTGTTCTTCGTCGCTTCTACTTTTTTGTAATAGGTGTGGAGAAAACTGTGGCACATCAATAGCAATTGGTGCGATTTTGAATGTAGCAAACCATTTGCTGGCTTCTGGAGAAATTCTTTTGGGGTCGATTTCTCCTCTGGGGCCATGAAGAAGACCTTGAAACTATAGAATGTCTTTAGCACCGGAATTTCTGCATATATCGGCGCACACGTCCCCATGGCAAAAGATGCACGGAGCTTAGGGTTCGAGACGCAAGCTTTATTGACGGGGCTATGATTCTCCACTAGACAATCGCAAGTTAGGATGCTCAAACCGCATGCCTAACGGGAGTGTTCACGGTTTCCGGGTCATGACCTGACCATTTCCTGATCTTTCCATATGGTAAATTGTACAAATTTTGTCTTCCCTGCAAATATTAAACCACTCAGTACCTCCACTCAAGGCTCATCATGAACCAAGAACATTGAATCTCCTTCCCAATATCAGATAAACACCTCTTCCTTAAGAGCAGACTCACAAAAGAATTGGCATTGCTCTCCCACGAATCTTGCTTCAGAATCGGCATCATCGGATTGCTCAATCGATCTCCTCTCAAATGCCTGTCACTCACAGCATCCAAATCAATCAGCTCCTTTGTTGTAAATCCACTCAAACTGTCTCTTTGAAATTCTTCGACCAATTTGAACTGCCTCTCGAAGGCCCTATATCGCGCTGTATCGTAGTCTGTGCTCCTTTCTGGGAACACCCTCTGAACTGGGCTGAGAAGACTCCGGTGTCTAGGCTCGTCCGTGTATTTTTAGGGCGTAGGCCGAACGGTCTCTGTTGAGACTGGTTTGAAATGCCATGGTATTTGCGCTCTATGGTCATTGCGTGGCGAGCTTGATAGAGTGTGTCCGACATGTAATTAATCGGCAGATGATGCGCTTTGATCGACTCGGCGGGTTTTGTATCACAACAAAGAGATCGATATCTTCGTTGGAGAATGATGCATATTATCGTCTTCATATCAAGGAGCGCAATAAGTTTGAAATCAGGTATTATCTAGCGCATAATGCAATTTCAAGAAGATGTGACCTATGTTAGCAAATCCTTTGGAACATCGTAATATTTAGTAGAGAGCAGCTTTCAATCCAACATGGGCAGTGGCCGTCCAACATCATGATCGTTCTCTCCCACGGTCGTGGGCTCTACAACAACAGCAGATACAAGTTTAATTGGGAGCTAGCAGACACAGTCGTGGTAGGGACAAGCAGACCGAAGTGGGATCGGACAAAATGAAGGAACTTGAATGCGCTAAGCCATTTCCCACGAAATTCAGACTTATATATCACCTTGGCAGTATCCTTGGGATTTGTAGGGCGCATGGTGGTCCTCCGGATATATTGATTTCGGTTGAAATCAGGATTAGATATTGAAAGAAACCCAGATCTCGCAGAGAGTGGAGGAGAGAGCTTATTAACTTTTTCAAGGTTGTGAGGCATTTTTCATCTTAGGCTATCATTGAAAGAGGCTGCCAGATCTTCGATCTTGATGGCATAATGGGCGTTGATGCAGGAGTACAACAGTACGATGAGACAGGCTTTTGAGCAGGCTGATATAGATGGGGGCTGAAAATGGAACAGGTCATCATGGACAACTGACTTGATATGGGTTAACGAGCTAACTCTCCTAGAGCAGTGACGATCGTAAATTTGCATCTCAACATCCATCTCACTTATGATATTCTTCTTCAAGCGCCAGACAAGCTGGCGTCCCAATGAAAAACAAGTACGCGTGAGGCACTGAGAGCAATCAAAAATTCCCCCGATGAAGACCCCGAAGGATATTCAACAGTGCTCAACGCCCCGATGTGCAATGGAGGTCTCATACTGCCAGCCTGTAATTCATGAGCTACAGCGCTGTCAAGAAGGTAAGTATGAAGAAGAAAAGAAAAGAGAGTCAGAGAGGGAGGAGCGGTTGATTTATAGCTGTGGAATGGGTTAGTTGCTAGCGCCATCACTAGTCTGGAATAGGAAATTATGTGATTAACTTTTTGGTGCCTGGCAAAGGCTGAGGCTGGTGCCTGCTTCTGCCTGCTTCTGCCTCAGGCCTTGAAAGTGACTCACGCTAGCAGATGCTCCACTCTCCCAGGGTATAAAGGTGCAGCTCCTCTCCCTCTTTTTTCCTTTCTTTTCTTCTTCTCTTTAGCTCTCTTTGCCTATTGGCTTAGATCAAGTGTAGTATCTGTTCTTTTCAGTTTAATCTCTGAAAGATGGTCATAGACCATCACATTGATTATTCTTATTTTTACCACCTCCGGATCTCCCTCTGGGCTTGCCTATGGTGATCTGGACTGTGTCTCTGGCATTACACTGCCGCCAGATGATGCGAACCTCTTTTCATTGCTATCTCGCTCGGCGGGGTGTGAAGAAGAGAATTTGGGATATGGAAGAGGTATAACCATATTGGAGTTATTTAAGAGTGTAGATGGTTTCTGCTGTGTAGGCAGCCATCCATAATGTTTGAGCAAAGGTTGTTCAGCCGAAGATCCTACCGGCTTGTTTCGTGCTAGGAGATATCAATGTAATAAACGATTTACTATATTTCTCGAGTTCCTCCAATCCAGCTGTAGACCTTGCTATCGAAATTGGGTGGCATTCGGCGTTGACCGCCTTTTATAATGATTCCTTCGCCAACAATGTTGCTTCTTGCTGTGCTGGTTACACTATTCTATATGATCTTGCTCTGCTACATGGATACAATTCCTCAGAATTATGTAGAAAACATATCTACAATCCAATTAACCTTTGTACAATCGTGATTCGCCCACAGCTAATCCAACGCTAATCCGTATCCAGCACATCTCCTACGACCCCACGGCAGAAAAATAAAAAAGTTCGAGCTGCAGCTCAATCTCACCCTCACATACACGATCTTCAGACACAATGCCCAAACAAAAAAAGCCCAAAGGCGCTTCCTCGCGCGCCTCCGCGCCCAGCGATCCCCGTTTCTCCAGCTTCACGACCGATCCACGCTTCCGCCTGCCGTCTAAGAAGCAGACCCGTACCACGGTCGACAAGCGCTTTTCGCGTATGCTCAAGGATGAGGAATTCTCTAACACGGCAAAGGTGGATAGGTATGGCAGAAAACTGAGTAGTGGGGGAAAGAAGAAGGTCCTGGAACGGCTGTATTTGCCTGAGGAGGACGAGGATGAGGATGAGGCAGATATTGAGGTAGAGGACGATGATGTTGTGGAGAAAGAGTTGAGGAAGGCTGATGCTGCGCTTGAGGGTAAGTTTTTGATGCTTGTTAACATTTTGCGGCTGGTCAATTACCTTTTTTCAGAGGAGCAATTGCTAATATGCAATCGTAGAAGAATCTTCGTCTTCAGAAGAGGATGACAGCGACAGCGACGATGATGAGGATGGCGGGGTCGAGATCGAAGAACCAGAGTTCCCTGATATGGCTGCCGAACAACAAGGCGTGGAAATGGGTGAAGTTACGTCTAGAATCGCAGTTGTCAATCTGGACTGGGATAACATAAGAGCGGTTGATTTGATGGCAGTCTTCCAAAGCTTCCTTCCAGTCGGTGGCAGTATTAAGAAGATCTCAATCTATCAGAGCGAATTTGGCAAGGAGCGCATGGAGCGTGAGGAATTGGAGGGACCACCCAAGGAGATTTTTGCCAAGAAACAAGAGGACAATGGTCCAGACGATTCAGAAGAAGATTCGGAGGATGAGCAAGACAGTGATGACGAGGATGACGAGGAGAAGATTAAAAAAGATCTGATCAAAGAGGATGAAGCTATAGATTTTGACAGCACGGCATTACGACAATATCAACTCGAACGGCTACGGTACTACTATGCAGTAGTCATCTGTTCAGACAATGACACTGCCGAGAAGCTGTACGAGCATACAGACGGCAAAGAATACCTCTCCTCAGCCAACTTCTTCGATCTTCGTTTCATCCCCGATGGCACTGAATTCGAAGACAAGCCACGTGATGAATGCGAAGAACTACCCTCCGACTACAGGCCCGCGGAATTCACCACCGACGCCCTGCAACACTCGAAGGTAAAACTTACATGGGACCAAGACCCGGAAGAAGCCACACGCAAAGATGCCATTAAGCGCGCGTTCACCGGCAGCAGGGCAGACATCGGGGAGAACGACCTACGTGCATATCTAGGCAGTGATTCCGAGGAGGACGACGGTGAGGAGGACGCTGAAGAAGGTCAGGAGGGAGAGAAGCCAGAGGAAGAAGAAGAAGAAGCAGCGCCTAAACCAAGCAAGAAAGAGCGAGCAAGGCAAAAAATGCGAGCAGCCCTCGGCTTGCCAGACGAGCCCACAAAACCATCCAAGAAGCCAACCGGTCCGGTAGGCGACATGGAGATCACGTTCTTGGGTGGCCTAAGCTCGAAAGAAAAAGGCGGCGTTTTCGCCAACAAACCCATCATCGAGGAAACCACCGCCGAAGCATACGTGCGTAAGGAAAGAGAGCGCAAAGCGAGAAGGAAAGCCAAGGCGAAGGCGAAACGGGAAGGAACGGACGCGGATATATTGGAGGAGGTCGAGGTCGAGGTCGAGGAAGAGAAAGAGGATCTGGGATTTGACGACCCGTTCTTCGCCACGAACGACGCCGCGAAAGAGGCAAGCTCGAAAAAGTCGGCGAGGAAGGAAGAGCGGAAAAAGAAGCGGGAGGCAAGGGACGCCGAGGAAGCGGCCAGAGCGACGCAGCGCGCGGAGCTCGAGCTGTTGATGGAAGACGGGACGGAGGACCAAACGCACCTGAACCACTTCGACATCAACGAGATCGAGCGCGTCGAGAAGAAAAAGAAGAAGAGCCAGCGAAGCAGGAAGGGCAAAGAGGAGGTGGCGAGCAAGCGAGGCGGCATGCAGGAAGGGTTCGAGCTGGACGTGCAGGATCCGCGGTTCGCGAAGGTGTTCGAGAGCCACGAGTTCGCGATCGATACGAGCAACCCGCGGTTCAAGAAGACGGAGGGGATGCGGAAGCTGCTTGAGGAGGGGAGGAAGCGGAGGGGCGGGGAGGATGACGATGGGGAGGTCCCGGCTGAGGGGGCGAGGAAAAAGAGCAGGAGGTAGGTTATGTAAAGCTAATGAAAAATATCCCGCATTCCACACATAACGTACAATCATATCAGCTTTCCAATGTCCTACTTCATCCTGAACATAAAAAAACGTGAATATTTTCCATGAAACGTCTCGCTTAGCATCCTAGAGTAAAGGGGCTAAACGCACCTTACGATTTCACAATCGAAGGAGGAAAAATTTCCCCCAAGTATATTGGATTAATATTTATATTTTATAATAAAAATTGCTCAGATAAAGCAATATAATTAGTTCCCACCATGTCTATGCCCTTTGAATATCCATGCCCTAATGTACTTTTTTTGTGGCGTTCTTCGGTCATCTTCCCTCAATCGTTGCCTTTTTTGTATTTGGTCCCATATTGTACATGTGAATCCCCCAAATCGGCGTAATAATGAACCCCCTATCGTGCGCCTCCATATTCACCCTAAGTACCCATTCTACCGCCAGTGTCATCACCACCATTTTCGTCGTCTTCAATTTCACCTTCGTCATCACCGTCCGAGATATAATCCGGCACAACCTCTAAGATCATACCATCCTCGTCGGTTCTCAAGAATCCGAACAAACTAGCAACATCCTCGATGCTCAACGCAGCCTGGTCTTTCTTATCTCCGTCGCCTACCGCCTGCTCGCAAGTTTTCAACTTATGCATCTGCATACGAAGTAGGCGCATGTCCACTGTATTTCGAACCACGATGCGTGTCATCCACGTCTCCTTTGTCTGACCAATGCGGAAAATGCGTCCAAAAGCCTGCTGCTCAACCGCGTGATTCCACCACAGATCTAGACTAATACAGCGGTTTGCCCATGGAAAATTCAGACCGAGACCGCCGCACTTGAGACCTGCAATGAGGATTTTAACGGAGGGGTCTTTTTGGAACCTGCGTACTGCATGACCGCGGTGCTCGAGAGATGAGTCGCCGGTTAAATAAAGGAAACCCCAATTTTCGGAGGCACAAAGACGGCCTAAGATGCGGGCGAGAATACGGAATTGGGTATAGATTACAACCTATTTCAAAGTGTCAGACTTTGGTTCACATTCACAATTTATCGTAAATACTGCGGAGTGTGGGGGTGAAAAATGGCTACAAAGGTACCTTATCAGCAGGCGCCTCCTTAAAGCCCTTCAGCAAAATGGCCTTGAGAGCAGTAGTCTTCGCGCTTGGTGTAAGGGGAAACTTATCATCGCGATCACTTCTAGTCAACCATGCACTCGAAAGCGTTAAGGGCTCGAAGCCCAGCGCGTCACGTCCCTTGCTATTAGGGTACCGTGGTGGCTTCTTCTTATTGTAGATACTGCGTCTTGGCTGTTTAGTAGATCCGGGTCTGTTGGTTTCAGGAGATGGCTCAGGGGAGAAATCACCGTCATCCATCATGCGGGGACCGCTGTAAGGGAGGAGATCCGTGAACATCTTATCACAGGAGGGGCAGCTGAATGTGTGCTGCCGATACAAGTTAGCTTTTAGGGGTCATCCTTATTGTATAAATATAGAATCATCGAGAGCTCGATGCTAACAAACGGGAAGGGAACTTACATCTTCGTATTCAGCCACCATTTTGTGCATATATGTGGTAATACATTCCTCGCAAAAGATATGTCCGCACTATCGATTGTTATTTTTTTAACCATTTGAATGATTTGAGGACAACTGACATCCGTAATCTTCGGGCTCTGTGGCATATCCGAGCAAATAGCACAAACCACTCTCGCAAACATCTCGGCATCATTCAGTGTCTCAAGCGCCTTATCCATCTTAAATTCATGTCCAAAATTGCCTCGACCAAATGGCATAGCTGGAAACGTTTCTGGCACATCCTCACCTCTATCTCTTGCAGCCTGAGCATCATTTATCTCCTGCTTTGACTGGCTCACCCAGAGCTGGCACTGCTCATAGAAAGGCGTATCAGTCATCTTTAAGCGCCGAAGCTTGCTACGGAGCTCGGTTACATCTTCAGAAGTCCATGCATCCTTGATCGTTTGCTCAAGCATCCAAGGGTGCGATGTGCATTGGCGGAGACGAAGGAGTTGAACGAGGAAGTTGGCGTAAGTGTTACGGGGATCTTTACGATTGCCTGCAAAGTACAAGTTCAAGTTGGCACGAAATCGGTTCTCGGTCTGGTTTGCTTTAGCATTTATATATTACCTAGGGGACGAGATTGGCTTACTATTCTGTAAATAATACGCTCTTGCGTTGAGAAATCAACGTATTGGATCTCAGGATGAGGCTTTGGTAGATGGATAATAGGACGGTTGAGAATAGTGGTTGCCATGGTTCGACGCATCATGGTGAAGCTCAGGATGGTGGCAATGCGCTTCTGGCTTTCCTCGCCTTCTGCATCACAGAAGTAATTGCGAAAGGTGTCCCAATCCATGGCAAAGTGTGCCTTGAGGAATCGAAGATAAGGAAATAGCCTGTAAATTGTATATTGTCAGCTCTTTCGCAAATACATCATACGGAACATCTTACTCCTCAAGGCGATTGAGGATCGGCGTACCAGTAAGGCACCACCGATAAACACTCTTCAGATTTTGACATGCCAACGATGTCCTGGCAGAATTATTTTTGATCGTGTGTGCCTCATCAAGGACAACGCGATACCATGTAATACGATGCAAGATACCAAGCGATCTACTTGCCTTCTTCCACCACTTTGCATAGCCAACCCTAGCAATCTCCTCTCGTCCCTTCTGATTGGGGAATGGGAATTGCTGCATAACCTCATTATAACTCGTAAGTACAACATCGATATCTCTCAAGACCTCCATCGACAGCCTAAGCTTGGTTTTGTAATGCAAAATCTTAGGGAAGATCTTCCCTTCGGCGTGTTCACGGATTTCGGAGAGCCATTGGTTAATAACTGAAGATGGGACGACAATCAAGGTGGCGGTGATCTGGCGCCTTTTGTCGTCTTCAGTTGGAGGGTTTCCAACCATGCAAGCAATGGTTTGGACTGTTTTTCCGAGACCCATTCCGTCAGCCAACATGCCACCCTGGGGAGAGCTTTCCGATAGCTCTCTCGAGAGCATCCATTGTGCACCCAGAAGCTGGTGGTGATAAAGTGTAGATTTCATACCCTTCACGAGCCACTTTCCATTACGAGCTTTAACTCTTGCGTAACCAAAGGCTTTCGAGGCCAGCTGCAGTTTCTTCTTGTCAGACTTTGCATCTTGCTCGCTACTACCGGAAGGTATATTTGCAAATAGCCTCTGAAACTGAGTTTCCTTCTTTGTCTCTTGAATTTGAGGCTCCTCGCTGACGTTGAAGATAGGGTTGCTGATGCGATCTTGTATAGGGTCATTTTGAAAGAGATCGTCTAGCATCATTTGTGCAATAGGATCAGTACGACCGTTGAACCCTGAGAACATGCGGGAACTTTCAGCTCTGCTAGATGATTTTGCTCCCTTACCCTTAACAGACTTGCCGGCTTTGCCAGCTCTGCCTTTGGGAACATTAGCTTGCCCATTTTTCTTCCCTGCATCACGAGCCTTTTTGCGTTGAGCTACATATGTTAGAAATAGTCTCACCGGGGCATTTTATTAGGGGTTGACTTACACTTCATGCGCTCTTTCTCACGCTCCTTCTGACGTTTCTGCAAGACAACGTCCCGAGCATTCTTCGCAACTTTCTTACGCGGCTTACGGCTTTTGCCATTCTCCGTCTCCCTAGATAATGGAAGTTCCCCAAGATCTTGTCCGTTAAGTGCTTGCTGAAGCATGGCATGGAAGTGTGCATCCTTCTGATCTGTATCGTCTCCAACTACTCCAGCTGCTTCAGCTGGTTCAGATGACTCGAGATCTAGATTCTCCTCTGTGAAAGGACTATTTCTCTTGGGGCGCTTTTGGTGATGGCTACGTACAATATCTTCTCTTATCTGGTTCTTTGAAAGCGGTACGAAAATGAAGTCATCATTGTCCGACTCGCCATCGTTTTGTCTGCCTCGAGCTGCAGCAGCTTTGAGCCTTTCAATGTGTTTCTACATCATACCTAGTTAGTAAGGAAATAAACAATAACGGATATGTGCTTACAATCTGTTTGATGACTTTTCTCAGAATCATCACTTCATTCTGAGTAATCTTCCCATTCTTCGCCTTAACATCTAAAGCGGCCTTCTGCTCCTTCAACTGCGCATACTCCTCGTCACCTTCATCGTCTTCATCCATCCAGCTATGATCCTCGTCCGCATCTCTCATCGCGGCATCGACATGCTCCGGATCGTCGGGGACATGCTGGCCGTCCACTTCACGACGACGCTTATTTCTGCCTTCAAATGTAGAAGGTTCACCATCTACTTTGAAAATATCATAACCTCGTCTATTGTTGTATTTTAAAGAGTTTACGGGTACCGTCTGGCGATTAGGATGGCTTGGAAGAATTCTTGGGATACTAGGTGTGCGAAGGCGGCCACGAGTTGAGGGCTTCGAATTATTGCCAAGCAAGTGTACTAGCTCCTTGATCATAATAGCGTCTTGCCTTGGCTCTGATTTGACAAAAATTGGACTATCATCATTGGCTGGTGATGTGAACTTGTAGGGCACTGCCCATCGACGCTTTGCTTCTGTAGATGCGAACTTTGGATCGATGATAGCGAAGTCATTATCACTATCAACATCTACGACAGTAGCTTCATTATTAGACATAGTAATTTCCTCCCCCTTCACAATAGGCTTGATATTTCCAGGAGATATTTGGCTAGAGGTTAAGCCAGCAGACTCACTCTTTAGCGAAGGAATTCTCGTGGCCGAGCCAGGGAGGTTTGTCTGGGGAGACCCTTCCTTCACCAATGGCGACTGGGATATTTTCGATGCACCTCTAAAAGGAGATACACGAAAATTCTCTGCATTAACAGCGGAAGTACGCCTGGGATTGAAGAATGAAGCACGGACTCGTGCACGGGGTGGTGTAAGGGGACTGATAGCGGATCTCTCTGGCTCAAGCTGTCTAACAGGAGTAGCTGGAGTACCTGATAACTCGGCTTGCTTACTCTCTGTGGAAGCGGCCTCTACTTTGGCATCTCTGCAAATAAACGAGCGTTCGATGCTGGGAATTGGAACATCAGGGGAGATATACCCAGGGATGGCTCTGGGATTGTGAGAAACCGGGGTGATGGGTTCCATGTATGTTTCCATATTGTCGAAATCAGTGTTACTGGCGAAACTGCGGCTTTTTGAGGCTGACATAAAGTCGTCGGATTGACTCTCGTTGTCGTCAGCGGAGCCACCAAGCAATCCTTCCAGATTAATGGTGTTCTGGAGACTTTGAGGTGACTCGGGTGCACTGGAATCCTTGTCATTATCGTCAAGCTCACTTGAAAGCATTTCCTCGAAAGCTTCCCTATTGAGTTTAGGCTGTGAGCTTGTCTCTAAAGTTTCACCATTGGCTTCAATTCGACTTGATGTTTCAGGACTACTGTATTGACGCTCAATGAGCTCAGTATGTACCTCAGGACGCTTGGCCATATTGTCCATTTGCTTAGCCTGTATCTTGGGGGTTGATAAGAAAGTGCAATGTTCTTTGGGATAACATATGAATGTGGATAGGGAATAGTGTATGAACGAAATAGTATGGTGGTGGAAAAGGCGATCTGAAGTGTAGTGAAATGGTAATGAAGAGGCCAGTAGAGCTTGTTGGTTGTTGTTTGGAGAAGAGGAGCTGGTGGCATTAGGTAGTCTTATATGCACTGGAAGGAAATCCCTCGGACCCTGAGCTTTAGAGTTTGGGTAAGAACAACTTGATGAGCTGGCGGAAAGTGCAAAGGAAAATGATGAGCATTCAAGACGCAAGAAGACGGGATAAGGAAGAGGGGGCAGGAGCGATCTAATATACTAAATTTACATTGTAAAGGATGAACCGACTTACGCTAAGTAATACGGGAAATGGGAGAACAGAAGCGATACCATAATGCATGAAACCCACGCACGCACAAAGTCAAGGCAAACTCCTCATCACAACCAAATATGCAACAAGCCACCAAGGACGACCCAATCTACGAAACATGAAAATACATTAAACAGCGGAAAACCCCTTTGTACAGGATAGCGTATTTGATTTAAATCGTCTTTACACGCCATGCCGCCAATACATGAGAAATCAAAGTACATCAAGCAGGAGCAAGCTGCTTCGAATAGGCGAGGAAAATCACAGAGAAGATACATATTTTCTTAATGTATAGAGTTTAAGAATGTATTGGCGTATTCCTGGGAATGTTGGGTGCTTCGCGAGAGAAGCAAAAATTATTGTTATTTCATTCTATTTATTCTTCTTATTCATACGCGAATGTGTTGAAATAGAATTTGCACTAGAGAGCGGAGAGATAGTTCATTATATGGAACGAGAAGAGTATAGAGGCCGGAGCGTGAGCGGTTCGCTTGAACCAAAATAAAGCTTATGAGCATGCAACATAAAGATAGAAGGAAAATAGTGCCTCGGATCTTCGGGGTTGGATATCATTCAATTGCTTCTCTAGGATATCCAGACTATCTAGCGGCCTGCGCCTTTCAGATTCATTTTAAGTAGAAAAGGAATGCGAATGCATCGCTACGGTGTGCATCATGATAGGTCATTACAAGATTATTTACAGAAATTGGGCGGTTGCCCGCCAATGATGTACACATAGGAAATAGCCATTTGGTTTGTATTGTTCAAGTTGGAGGATGAGAACCGCTGTTGAGGGGAAGGTTTAGCTGGCTGGCTGACTAGTAAAGGCATGTTGTGTGGCATGTATGTGGTATTGAGTACTGGAAGCTGCACTTTCCAGTTGAGAGATACTTATATCCGCAAAGATACTTGTATTCGCAAAGAGACGGGTGTCCGCAAAGATACTTGTATCCACAAAAAGACTGGTATCCGCAAAGATACTAGTATCCATAAAAAGACTGGTATCCGCAAAGATACTCAGATCCGCAAGGAACTGATGGTGGAATAAAGTAGCTGATTGGTGCAAATAGCCTAGGCTGGGATTGTGCCGCTGTTAAGAACTTTCACCTGGGCATGTCCGGCCCGTGTCGGGATAGAAAAATGCGCATACAGCAATGATGCTGCGATGGTTAGTATAGTTGACTCATACGTAAGACAAGACTTACACATAGAGGCAACATAATTGTAGCCCTTCAAGCCAATGCGATTTTCCGTCCCTAAAACCTTCGAGTCAGTATTCATAATCCTGTAATCTGAAGTGAAGATCAGATTCTAAGGATCTCAGGAGTTTTCTACTTACCCTATAAGATAATTTACGAGCAAAACAGCAACGAAGAGGACGGCAATCTGGAAACCATCGAAGCTCAAAGTCATGCAGTCCTTGCCCATGATCCATGCTAGGACAACCAACAGGGGAATCAAGAATAGAGAGACCTGCATGCTAGATCCCACAGCAACTCCGATAGCAAGATCCATTTTATCCTTGATGCTTACGGTGACTGCTGTTGCGTGCTCTGCAGCATTTCCAACAATTGGTAGCAATATCAATCCAACAAATTCGACAGAGACATGGCCACCTTCAGTGATGGAACTGATACCGTCAACCATGAATTCTGCGCACACACCAACAAGGGCAGTAGATATTGCAAGGGTGGCCCAAGCGACCGCAATATGAAGTTGAGGCTCTTCGGCCTCATCATCTTCGTCCTCATATGCGGTGGTTCTTATCAACTCATCGTTCGGTGGGCGATCCTCCATCCCGGCTCTGCCTGGTCCTGCTCCAATACCGCCAGCCTTGACTAGGCCTTTGACAACACCACCATCAGGCATAGCATTCTTGCGTGGTTTTATCGGAACTTTCTGGCTCACTTCATTGAACAGAGCGGAGTGCGTACTCAACTGAAAGTATAGATACGCCGCATAGACGACCAAGAGAATGATAGACACGCCTCTGGAGAGCGAAGCAATCTTGCTGACACCAGTATCGCTAAACTGGTCAAAACATGTTGGAATTATAACGCTTCCTACGGCAAGTGCCAAAAGACTGGTGGCGGTCTGAGCAACAGTCTGGTTAAAATACTGCTCTTGTCTTCTCAATCCACCTAGAAAAAAGCACATGCCCAAAACCAATAAGAGATTGGAAAGAACACTGCCAATCAAAGAGGTTTGGACAACGGTATACTCGTCCTTAACGAGTGCAAGAATGGCGACAATCATTTCCACCGCGTTACTAAATCTTGTCAGATATGAAGTGTGAGTGGAGAAGACATACACACCCAAACGAAGCATTCAGAAGTCCTCCAAGGGATTCTCCGACATGGAGCGCGATCTCCTCGGTGGCGAAACTTAACATTGCTGCCAATGGAATGATAGCCAGGAAGTTGACCACAAAAACGATTTTCCCGTCGACTCCAGCATAATTGAGGGCAATACCAACTGGCACAGCAACAAGAAGGATGTTTATCCAGGAATTGAAAACAGTTGCCCCAATTTGATTGCGTACTGTGAAAGGCTTGTGATTCAGCACTTTGCCTTTGTACCATGGTCGCTTCTTTTCAACCTCATTCCCATCCGCATCTAAAGCTGCTTCTTTCTTCCCCTTTCTGTGAAACCGACTAAAAACACCGCTCTTCTCTGCCGTGGCTGTGATTTGCGTTGGCAACCTCTCCACCGCTGTCTTATCGCTATTGGGATGGCTGGTTCTGCCATTTGAAATGCTGCCCGCCCTCGTCATTTCAAACTCCTCTGGTTTTGACTCATCGTGTATATGCGCTGACCGTGGCGATTCGGGTATGGGTTCTGATCGGGCATGTGCCAAGGGTGCCTCCCTCTCTAAACTTTCTCCTCCCTCTACGTCCTGAGGTCTCTGGGGATTTGACCAAGTCGAAGAACGTGTGGTTTTGCGAAACGGATTATATGTGCTTCCATCCCCATACCAGGCCTCCTTTCTCGCCTTCCGCTTAATTGCATCTACGCGATAGAACATTGTCAGTATGTTATGATTGATTGTTCACAGAGTGTCTCGACTTACGCATATTG
Source organism: Bisporella sp. PMI_857 (assembly GCA_021307315.1). Taxonomy (NCBI): domain Eukaryota; kingdom Fungi; phylum Ascomycota; class Leotiomycetes; order Helotiales; family Helotiaceae; genus Bisporella; species Bisporella sp. PMI_857. The sequence continues at coordinate 156,560 of JAJSPD010000026.1, forward strand.
AATTGGCCCATCTTGGCTAATTATGTAGTCCTCCCGTAATCCAGAATCAAATGTGTAGCTGCCGCTCAAAATAGAATGCGATGAACTCTTGAAAAGGAATTTCACCACTAAATATGATGGATTGGATTAAAGTCGATTAGCTAGAAAAAAAAAGTCACCTTTCGTTGTCGATACACGCAAGCTGTTTGGGCGCTGTCCGCAGTTTCTGTGGGGAATGCTGTCGTCGTCGTGTCGTGGGTGGTGGGGGGGACCTCTTGAACGCCTTCAAGAATGCCTTGCTACCCCTCCCCAAAATTTGAATAATTGCTGACGACAAGGGTCTGACTTCTGCACTGCGCCGATTATCTATATCTGTAAGAAGTCTTTTATGTTGAAGCAAAGAAGAAGAGGTATGTGGAGGGGGGTTGGTGAAGAAAGGGAGGAGTTTGTCTCGAAATTAGGATAGGTCGCTCTTAATCTTAGGCACTTAAGGTTCTGGCCCCGTTAGCGCGTTTGTGCAATTCAATACCTGTTCCTGGCTCTGGCTTTGGCTTTTGCTCTGGCTTTGACCTTTTGGTTTTGGGCTTTTGCGACGCAGCCAAACAAAGCCTACCCTACCCTTATGCCACGTGGATATGATGATGTGACGCATGCTTTGCACAAGGTCCAGTTATTCACCATGATGCGCAATACCACCTTCTACCCACAATTGACAAACTTCTCGTGTATTGGAGCTTTTGGCGACGGCAAAAATCTGAACATTTATTTTTGTATGACGGCATGGTCGCAAACCAAGATTTTTTTTCCCAAGCGTCCAAGCATTGGCAACAGGCCAAAATGCGGGATTAAGCAATCCCAAGAGCAGAGAAGCTCAACCAAGCCCTATCTCAAGCTTCTGCCCAGCGTTGGCAGTGTGTGAGCGAGCAATGACCGTATTATTTCCTTGCTTTGGAGTCCTTTTGCTAAATGTTGAGTCGTGGAAATGCAAATCCTCGAAACGGCCATCGCTGCATCATTGTGCGTCGACTGATCATCTGCCGGTTTCAGTCAGCCACTCAGAGATCTACTTCTCTCCTCAGACACTCAATTCAGATTGGCTTCTGCGACGCGACACCCTGTCTTGCTGAAAGATTAACTGTGGCTGATTCCCGAGGCATAGTACACTCTCTTCGCATTGGTGGCCGCTCTTTGTTTATCCCCATCTATGCTCAGGATCTGGAATGCTCATGGGTTCATTTCCTAGTTAGAATACCAGCAGAATTGTCTGACTACAGTATTGAATTAAGATCATTGGGCAGAATATGATGTGATCTCTCACGTGACTCCCACTCCCAAATCAGCCTTTACTTCCCTTAGTCTCTCGTTTGGAGATATAGAATAAATGGATCTTCTCTCTACTACATAGAAGTGTTTGAATTAAAGCCGCTCAAAGGTGGTTCCATCTTTGCTACAACTCCCGTTTGTTTCGAGAGCAAGACAACAAAAGCTTGGCGGCTTTGTTTGATCAACCTGGAGCTTTTGTCCAACCTCAACTTAGCAACTTTGATTTCATCATTTAGGGACATTGTGTGTCTAGATAGATCCACTGCTTCAACATACGCATATGATGCTAACCTAGAGCAGGATGCTCGACGGAGATCTCTAATCCTTTGTCGATCATCATGGACTTCTCTTTCATCTGTATATTGTGGTCCTTTTATACAGCACCACATAAAGAGCATGTTCTCACCTTAGTAATAGCTGGGTTTCTTTCGTCAGGAATCACATTAGTTTTCAGACACCACACCTGCAAGTGCAGCGGCTGTTAGCATAGATGCCCTACTTCAATTGGCTGCGAATGTTGACTATTAGCTGGTTCCTATAACGAAATGCATTGTTCAGATTAATCTCAGATTCCGCCAGGTGCATTGCCCAATTGACTATATTACGAGCTATGTTTTATTCCTGTGAGGGGTTTCTAGGACAAAGAACGCGTGCAATACTCGTGACAAAAGCCTTTGTCCGCTTGAGGCAAGACCACTTCGGCATTTCTATCGAAGACCTTTCGAGACTTCCAACTCAGACACTCTGTTAGCTAATATCCCTAGCACTACGAGAATAAATCCTTCAAACCTAACCCCGTACGCAAGAAGATTCGGCCTTGCATCAGTACAAGTAGCCATCGACCCAAATAAGAGCGGACTGACCCCTGTCAGCCCGCTACTGCAGAATAGACAAGATCCACAATCATTGCAGGATGCTGAGGCTCGGCAAAGAATCACCGATTATCAGAAGTTTAGATTGCAAGGTTTGACCACCAGGAAATTACAGGAAGTGGATGCCATCACAACTCGTGAGCTTAAACCAAACGATCTCAACTGTCCCATCCATCCACTGCTGGAGAGAGAAAGATGGATGAGAGATCCTCAGATGACCGAGAAGTATCACCAGATGCCCAGGCAGATCAGTGGTTCTTCGGACCTTTGGGTTGCTAGTATGGTATTTTAGAAAGCAGTCTTTTCCACATTTTTGCATCTTTGCACAAATTTTTTTGAGATGCATTTCCTTTGATGGTAGCTTGTGCTCGCTTTTGTGTCCTCATTGTTGGCACACGCCAGCATCGTCGATCTCAAAAAACATGTCAACTGCCCAGTTATTTTGCCGTTGGATCGCTGCTAATTTTTGTGCTGTCTCCAGGCAATGATCGTGTAGTGAGTTCTCCTGTTCCGATCTCTCCAAAAATCTCTGATAAATGAAGTTCACGCGAATAACTCATGCTAATACAGTGGGAAGCATTGACGCCATGCTTGAAGTTAGCATCAATTGTTCTTTTCAATATCTTTCGCCATCCGTGGTTTGATACATTCTTGTGCGGGACTCTCCAAGATGTTGATCCAAAAAGACTTAAGCTGGATGACCAACTTACATTCTCTGGTCGGATCAATGGTATGCTGCAAACTTTGGAGCAGCGTCCACCACATCCTACGAATTATTCAACCTGCCAAACAAGGTTTCAAGAAATTGTGAAGTTTCTGACCCAAAGATCGATCTTTGACTTCTTCTCCTTCAAAAATGTAGGTGAATTCTCTTTTAACTTACATACTCCTTGAGCTGCAGCGAGGTATTTCGATACTAACCTCAATCAATACAGATTCCAGTCTCTGAAGAGTCTATTACCGCGAATGGATTAACACTTTCATTTCCCGACGGTCATCTAGCTCTTTATTTGGCTCATGAGGCTGTAGCCCCACTGCTTCAAGATGATTTGCCTACTTCGGATCGACTCCGACATCAGTTGAACATCGCCATTACCTTCTGCCATGAAGTCGTACATGCGATCGAAGAGACGCGGTATGCTTGGAATGACTTTGAGAACTTGCCCGAGAGCATAACCCTGAAAAATTACGATCCTTGGTTCATGGTATGTTCTGTGGTACTTGTTTTGGTGTCTCGCGAGCTATTCTTTGGAAAAGGCAACTATTGACTCTTACAAGGATGAAACCAGTGCTGAACTTGGATACTCAATTGAAAATGCATTGTTTGGAGGCAAAATAGTGGCATGGCCTCTTTATTCAATGAACGAATTAGGTATTTTGGCTTTTCTGTTATGTACTGCTGAGAGAACCAAGCAACTTTCAACCTAGGCTTGATTTGCGCTTTCGAGGCTTAGTTTAGCCTCTTAGAATACTGATGCTATGTATGCTAAAACCACATTGCTAACTCATCGGGTAGTGAACCGTGATAGCCAACCGATTCTTGCCTTATGCATAGGATCCTGGCCCGACGATCATGATCACGCTACTCCAACATTAGTAGAACCTGCCTTGGGCCAACCGGAGACCGTTATTCCTTTGTCAGTATCATACTTTGAAGCATTACAGAGAGAAGACTATTGGGCAGCTGGTTTTAGCTCTCCTGGGATTCTCAGACCACCACCTCCGAACACAGGTGTTGCAAAGATTAATGGCGAATGGAGGGAACTTGAACAGCTCGAACGCGGGTATATGGAACAGTAAGTAACTATAATACCGCTTTCGTTGCGTCATTTATGAAAATTTCCACAGAGACAAACTAACCACCGTGATCTGTTCAACCCGTAATTCTGTCCCGAAGCGTACACAACCTTTATAGCTATGGACAAACTCTTCTACGAAATATCATAGGTTATTGCTAACACTTGTCTCAGGACCGGATCCGGCAAGCAAATTGCAGATATGATCAAGTTGTCCCCGAACGAGAGACTGGTTTACCTAGGCCAATATATGCGAGAAGAGCAGACCAAGCGACTGTGGGAGATATTAGAGGAGCGCAATAAAGTAACGGCACGTGTGGAGTTTCAAGAAGAGTTCTGTGCTAGACAGACAAGCACAGATATGTGTGGACAATATAGTCTTCTGGTGGGAGCCTTGGAAGATTTGTTCGTTCCCCACAAAGAAGGAATTTTGCTGCTTCTATCTCTAGAGCAGTCCGGTCAAACCCTCATTGGTACGAACCACTCCTAGGAGGCAGCGTGACACAATTGCTAAAATAGATAGATACGAGAAACGCGCACGTCAGCTTCACCCGCAACTTCCGCAAATGCGTCCGACGCACGCTTGAAATTCTTAAGACGAACAAACTAGATGATCTCGTGCAGCGATTAGATAAGTTGGAGATTCAGCTTGAAAATGTACGGCTCCAGGTCCATGATCCAGTAGAGGCTATTTCCAGAGGACAGATCGGAGCAAGCACGCAAGAGGAGAACTATGAACTAAACCTGCTACGAAAAGCGGTGGATACACCAGATGAAGACCTCTGCCTGAGGGCTTGTGATACGATCATAGCATCACTAGGCTCTAACCTGTGGGTCAAGAGTATCGCTCGCGCCCTTAAAGGTACAAGATGCGAGAAACTTCCTAAAATGGACCGCATAAATAATCTGCATCGCGGTAAGCATTGCCGTGGAGAGAATCTACTATACGTGGCTGACTTTGTGCAGCAAAGGAAACGCTCAAGAAGATCACTCCACCTGCTCAGTTGACCGTGGAACGTGACCAGTGGGTCAGACGTTGCGAGGAAAATATCGTTATTTTCCAGAACGACAAGGAACCCAAAGCACAGACTTGAGAGAAGTGTTTGGGGCGGCAAAATAATGTTTTCCTCCGTTCTAGCATTACGTCCTAAGTTGTTTCGAAAGTCTATTTACGTTTAAGGTTCTTATCACTTTTTGCTTATAAATGGAGAAACCATACATTTCCTTTTGTCCGACCCATTAAGCGTAGCACCGCCGAGGACTTTAGAAAGATGATGGTTTCAGGTTTACCTCGTGGCTATGTTGCCTTCTTCATCCAGCATTGTTTTATACCTTGAGTTTTATGTGGAATAGTGAGGCGTGATGGTGTCTTAGTATTAGTGCACGAATAAATTGGCGAAATAAAGAATATATGATGTTGAATATGCAGACCAGAGCTATCGACCTTGCGTGACTTCGGAAGCCGTAATGGCCACCACAGTGAAATACATGCTACAAACGTACTGTGAACAAGTTCAGCTGTAAGAGCAAATATCCATTCCTTGTACTCACAGCACCATGTTCATGTTCATGTTCATTTTGCTCGGTGACTTGTGCGGTCGAAAATGCAGAGCTCGCAACAGGGAGGTAAAGGATCTTCCGCACCGTATACTTTCGTTATCTAGAACTTGAACCTACAGTACAAGTTTTGGACATGTCCAAGCTGTAAAATTCCTCTCTGGGAAACACTACAAGAGGCGTCACCACGGCTTAGGCTTATTCAATCCGAATATCTGCAACAGGTGCCCATCAGGCTAGTCCAAATTATAGATCTGCAGGTAATCAGAACGCCAGCATTCCTGCAAGGTTTCTGCGCCCGTCTCGCCGATGTGATGCTATAAGCCATGTTTACATGGTTATCACCTTTCCCAGTTCCCAAGTAAGCGTAACGTCATGCTATCATCAAGAGAGTACGCTTACGGTGTATATATAACGATTTCTTCCAGTTCACCTTTGATCCTAAGCTAACTGCATATACCGTATATCCTGAAGATCGATAGCTTCAAATGTATTCTTGATGCCCAGTATTCTGGGAAGAAAAGCCAAATTCCCTGCTCTCACAGCCATCTTTAGATTCTCCCGAGAGTCTTCGACTCACATTATGGCGAAAGGCGCTATCCCCATCAGCGCAGATCTCTTCAAGGCCCCGCTCAAAGCCAACCCCAATATCGAGTCAAATTTTGTCAATCCTCCTACCCTTGGCCCCGCTGTAGCTGCAGTTGGGACTGTGATGGCATCGATCGCTTTCCTCTTCGTCGCGGCTCGGCTGAGGACAAACCTTTGCGCACCTGGAAAGGTGGGCTGGGATGATCGTATGTGCAATGCCCTCTTTCCATGATAATACTTGACATGATCTAGTATTCTCACCTTGTGCCTTTATGCTCACTGTTGGGTATATGAGCCTTGCTATCAGTCGTAAGTATAGGTTGACGTGGTTTTCTTTGATTTATGTGCTGACCGGTCAACAAAGTTTCAGGTACCTCTCGACATATTTGGGATGTGCCGATTAGCATAGTCAATAATGAACTGCATTCGAAATGTTATACCTCTCCATACCCATCTTGTTATCACGGCAGCCAAAATTTTCTGTGCAGGAAATCTTTGCGACTGGCATTCTGTATGGTCCGGCTTGCTAGTTTGGCAAAGCTGCAATCCTGACGCTTTATCTCATGGTCTTCTCTGTAAAGAAGTGGATTTAACTTTCGCCATCCAACAATAATATTTCCTGCCTACAAGGAATAAGTGTATACTTTCCTGTCCCTGGTTAGTTGGCTTCCAGAAGCTCCAAAGATTGCCATCTGTAGTGGAGCCAAGTACCAACACCGGTGGTGCAAATATCAATAGTGATAATCAATTCTTAGGGACATGTCTTTGTCAAGACTTCGTTAATATTAATTGAAATATCGTTATCTCATATAAGAATAATTACCAAGAAGTCGAAAACTGGAGGCTGAACTAGAGTATTAGGCAGCCTACGAAACTTACTAGAAACATATAACCAGTAAATTTATGTCAAAGAGACGACAACATGTATGCTGTTATTAGCCTGTGAGTAAACGTGATAATAGGATTAATTGACCAGAACCCGTGTTGTCAGCAATTGGAACTTTGGGCCGTATGTCTTAGCAAGGGCGTAGTTATCACGATAATCTATAGTTTGCCGAAGCCCTTAGATAGCCGAAACTTATAAATGTAAGGCTACAAGATATTTCCCAGACATCTACCGCTATCAAGTAACGATGGAGCGGGAAATCTATTCGTGTTGTGATCCCTCTTCTCCCTCTCCTATATGGACCGGCCAATCCACAGGCACAGTTATCAATATCGGCGACATAGAAACCTACATCGCTCAACCACAACAACTCAGTACCACGAATCTCAATTCCGAACAAGATGTCCTACCGGCCAACACCAACAAGTGTAAGCGGGTCATCCTTCACCTAACAGAAGGCCACAGCATCTACTTCCTCAACGCGCAACTCCTCGCCGACTCCTTCTCATCCCATCTAAACTGCCCCGTAATAATGCCCGACCTCTTCGCAGGCAAAGAACGCGTCCCAAAGAACCAAACACCGCACTTCCCACCCGGAAAACAATCAACCCCGCCCGGACCCCACGCGGAGGAGGCACCACCACCGCCACCATACTTCCTGAAAGAAAGCTCCGAAGCGGAATTCGAGGCCTGGAAAGCCTCCGTGGAGCCGGGGGTCACGGATCCGATTATCGGCAGGGTCGTGCGCTGGATTCGCGAAACGTACGGCGCCGGGGTTGGGATCGCCGGGGTGGGATATTGTTTTGGCGGGAGGTACGTGGTGAGGCTCATGGGAGCGGACGTCATTGATGTGGGTGTGGTGAACCACCCGAGTTTCTTTACGATGGAAGAGGTTAGCAAGCTGGGCGAGGGAAAGAGGTTAGCTGTGTTTGCGGCGGAGAGGGATGAGATTTTGCCGAAGGAGAAGAGGAGGCGGATGGAGGATTTGTTGGAGGAGAGGGGTGCTACGTGGGTGAGTACGGTGTTTGGTGGGACGGAGCATGGGTTTGCTGTTAGAGGGGATTTGGAGGTCAAGGAGGTGAGGATGGCGAAGGAAAGCGCGTTCATGGGAGCGGTGAAGTGGTTTCGGGAGTGGTTGTGAATCGATATGATAACTGTTTGTGTTTCTTTTCTTGATATGGAGAGGTTGTTGTTCCAGAGCCATGGAGATACTTCGCGCCCTTGGAACCTTGTTGAAAGTAGTGAAAAAAAAGGCAAAAACTATTCAACCCCCTGTAGGGAGTTGCCTAGAAAACTTACTTCGATATGCAGTTTTTTATGTCGCTCGATTCGGCCTCGTTTATATCCCACAAACACAGTTTGACCTGAGCACGTTCCACCGAGCTGCCGCTGTGTTTGTTGGAGTTTGTCTTGCCTAAAGTAATCCATATATGCGCAAAAAAGCACGAAGATTAATTGGCCGGCCTGAGCTAAGCGATAGAGAAAAGGGGCAAAGCTCGCTTACTAAATAGGTTCTGGGCTACACAACGTATTTATATACATCTCACTGCATTGATACCTACTGACTCAAAGCCTCCCGTCGTCCCTTCGACCTTAGATCTAGATACGGCGCTTCCCCTAAACTGCATACCCGATCACCGGCCCGATTCTCCTCATAATCATACGTCGCGCAATGCCAATTACTCCGGTTATCCCAGATGGCCAAGTCGTTCTTGCTCCACTTGTACCTGACCTGCGCATCATGGTTCTGGGTCACCAGGTTAAATAAAAAGGGCAACAAAATGTCGGACTCGTCTTTCGTGACGCCGTTGATGCGCGTGGTGAAGCCTTTGTTCACGAATACGGACTTCCAGCCCGTGACTGGGTTGGTGCGGATCACCGGGTGAATGGCTTTCAGAGAGGAGCCTTGATTTAAAGGAGACCCACGGATCCCTTCGCGGAGGGGATTTCCCAGTCGAGAGGCTTCGTCTAGGAAGAATGTTGCATCGTGTGTGGCGGTTAGACCTTCGAGGAAGGTTTGCATAGCTAGGGAAAGGCGGTCGTATATTTCATAGCCGGAGGACCAGATCTAAAGTTTGGGTTTAGTAACGGAGATCTTCTTGCTGGAGGGGGATTGGGATGTGGAAAGGGACTTACTGTATCGCCTCCGGTTTCAGGGAGCGTGTGTATTTTTAGCATGGCATAGTCTGAAGGAACGGGCTCGAATGTGATGTCGGCATGCCATCCAGCACTTGCAAAGCGTGATACGTCGCTTAGTTGATGAGTTAATCCGCCACCTTTCTTTTGCTTTTCACTGGAGATGACGCTGATCTGGTCTCCCAGCTCACTGCCAGCTTCTGTGAGAGGGTGGATATGTAAACCCGAAGACTCAGGCTATTGAGTTTCAGCCATGTCACAACTTCTTAATATGAATCCAAGGACATACGCATCCTGCTGCTTGAGTGATTCTTTCACAGAGAATTTTCATTTCCTCGGGAGTTACATCTTGATCTTTCAAGAACACAACCCCTCGCTCAGAAACTATTCTGTCTTAGTCTACGTTTGTGGATAGGTGCCATTGTTCTTACATACTGGTGAGTGCCAAATCTTTGATGACTTGCTCATCAGCCTTGATGAGGTCTCTCGCCTGAAGTCCTTTATATTCTCGACCAATAACCGGGGTTAAATCTTTATGTTTATACTTATTGAGAGAGCCACTGTTGACTAGAGGCTGTAGACAACGAGTTTGTGCCTTTGAATTTCCACCTCGGATATGGGGACCTAACCCATTTGACTCAACTCCATTGGAATTGACTATCGCAGAAGGCATTTTGTATTCTGATTTGGTACGACAAGAATACTCGGATTATTCTCCGGTGTACATATATTGCGACTTCTGAGGCGCATAGCCAATATATCATGATGCCGAGGAGTTAGATGGTACGTCGCGTCATGGAACTTTACATCCTCCGAGAATTTCTCCGATTGTTAAAAAATGGGTTTGAGCTTGGATACCACTCCCCTAACCAGGCCCGACAAAAGCTCCAAGCTCATCTACTCGTTCCAAAAACACATCTGTCACCGTCGCTAGAGAATGGCATAATCATGCGGCGTGATGGCGACATTAATTCGATAGGGAATAAAAATCGCGGGTCGCCAGTGATGTGAACGACATCCAGCTGTCAACCTTGGGGTATCCTGAACTGTGGAAGTTGTACCCATTTTTTTCTCCAACGTTACCCGACCCACATCATGGGCATTTCTAACGACAGCGCGGCCGCAAAGCCGAACTCTAAGAACGGTGACGAGAAGGAAGTTGGTGTTTACCGCAAAAGTGGTATCAGCGGCCGCTCTGATTCTCAGCTTTCAGTAGCGGCTGTGGGAAGAGAGAATATCCGCGATGCTCTACCACCACATGAGTCTTACGAGGGTATTCATCGCTGGGATCCAGAGGCGACATGGACAGAGGCGGAGGAAGCTGCTGTTGTACGCAAGACTGACATTCGTCTTCTGACTTGGCTCTGCTTGATGGTATGTGTCTGAATCTGTAATTTCCAATAGAACATTGAAACTGATTTATGCTGTAGTTTTTTGGCTTGCAATTAGATCGTGGCAATTTGTCCAACGCTTTGGCTGACAATCTGCTCAAAGACCTAAATATGACCACCGACGATTATAATAATGTGAGTTCTTCTTCTACTGCGTCCTCAAGTTATTCTAACTTTAAAAAGGGCACAACTATTCAACTTTTGTCCTTCTTGACCGCAGAATTCCCCGTCCAATTTCTTACAAAGCGCTATGGTTTTCGTCGTGTGTTGCCGATTCTTATGATGGCTTGGTCGACAGTTTGTAAGTAGATCCCGCCAGTCTCAATCACTTTAGAGCTAACATTCTGCAGCATGGGCACAGGCTTGGATGACCAATAGAACTTCTTTCTACATCACTCGAGCTTTTATCGGCGCTTGCGAGGGAGGTTTCATCCCTGGTACAATTCTGTTCGCTACCTACTTCTACACATCTCGTGAACTCTCCATTAGATTGGCAGCTTTCTGGTCCACACTTAATGTATTTTGCCCCACTTCACTTCAAAACTTGCGTGGCTGACCATAAACAAAGGTAGCACGAGTGATCTCGGCTCTATTAGCTGCGGGTATCTTAGAGATGCGTGGGATTCATGGCAAGCCGGGGTGGTTTTGGTTGTTCCTCCTTGAGGGTCTCTTAACCTTCCTTATTGGCGTAATCGTAAGCAGTAGTCGTGGCCTCCGACCGTCAGCAGTATCTAATCTACCATAGAGTTATATCTATCTTCCAGCGACCCCGACGTCAACCAAAAGCGTCATATATCGCAACTCTTGGTACAACGAGCGTGAGGAAGTCATTATGACCAACGTAAGTTTCATCGCCAACCCATTGAAATACGAAAATCTAACATAATGTAGCGTATCCTTCGTGACGATCCCGCTAAGGGTCTTACTGCCGTTAAAGAGCCAGTGAACTTGAGAGATGTCAAGAATGCGTGGAGTGACAAGTCTATGTGGGGTCTCTACTTCATTGGCCTCGTGGCATACATCCCAGCAACGCCAGTTCAGGCATACCTCACTCTTACCATCAAACGTCTCGGATTCACGACGCTTGCAGCAAATATGCTGACGGTCCCTTCCGCCATGCTACAGATCTTCACTATGCTTGGTCTGGCGTTCAGCAGCGACTACTTCAAAGAGCGAACATTCCACTGCATCTTTGGCGAGTTCTGGATCTTGCCTCTCCTTACTGCGGCGCTCACCATCTCCGACGGAGGCAAGGAATGGGCAAGATATTCCCTCATCACCCTTATCTCTGGCTACCCATATTTCCATCCCATCGTCTCATCATGGATTTCAGAGAACACATTCGATGTCAAGAAGCGTCTCATCACTGCCGCTACTTATAACGTCATCGTCCAAATTGGATCTTTGATTGGATCACAGATCTACCGCAAGTATGACAGCCCATACTATAAGCAAGGAAACAAGGTCCTCATTTCCATTTGCGCTCTTTCCCTGATCGTATTTGTTGTTCAGCGGTACTACCTGATTATTCTGAATAATCGCAAGGAGAAGATTTGGGAGAGCATGAGTGCTGAGGAACGGAACGTTTATCAGAACGATATTGAGGCACGTGAAAAAGATGGCAACAAGCGATTGGACTTCCGTCACAAGTATTGAACTGGAAATGACACGTGAGGATGGTAGTCTTGGGAGATTGCATCAATGTGAGGTAATGTGCAGTTTTATATCAACCCAATGGATAATAATGAATGATCCTGAAGCAAACTACGGCACTGTAATGATTGTCTGTAAAAAATGAATAATAGAGAGAGTTTAGTTGCCAAAGGCGAAGTCAATTAAAACCGTCCTGATTGAGGTTGTGAAGATAGCAGGCGTTAAAATTGGTGCGCAATCCTTTAAAATAGTAAAATTGATTAAGGCTTGTATTAGCTTTTAGTTTGTTTTTACCTAAACTATAACTTTGATATTAGAATTAAACAGAAGTTTGAATCAAAAACTGACCTGTTAAGCTACTGTACCAATTTTCAATGTTTGATTTGTTGTTAGTCGACTGTTAACCGTAAGCTGCTGGTTCGATACTTCTGTAACTGACCTCATCAACACTTATGACGCAGGGCATGGGCATTCTGAGCCAATTAGACCATTCGTTTAGGGGCTTACAGTACCCCATTCCAGCTTCTTGGGCATTACCAAGCATGCATTTAGCGTAATTCCCCACCAAGCCTCGGCCCTAAGACGCCATTTCCAAATCGCTTTCTGAATTTGGGCTTCCTTCCCATGAAACCGATCATGAATCATGTCCGATGCGCCCTCCAAGCCACCTCCCAAACGCGCCTGCGATGCCTGTAGGGTGCGGAAAGTGCGATGCTCGGGAGAGAAGCCATGTTCCGGCTGCAGTGCGATAGATATCGAGTGCACTTTTCCTACGACGCAGGGAACGCGACGCGGACCGAGGAGCCTGAGGACGAAAACCTTTCAGCAGATCGCGCAGTCGCAATCGCAGAGAAGGGCCGAGGATGAGGCTTCATTACAGGAATTGGAGAGCGTGGGTACGGCGCTGAATGAGAATGCAAATGTTCCAAATACAATTGCAATTGCAGTGCCTGCTGTGGTTTCTGCGCTCGAAACCCCGCTCCCTCCTCTTATTGCTACCCCTCCTGCAGAAACTGTGCCATTCCATAGGTAAGATTTTCTATTTTTTGAATTTCTAGATTTTAACGTTTAACATTACCAGGACTCTAAGTGTCATCACTCCAGTTGCGACATTAATCCTACATCTCTGTGTCTACCGACTTCGAATGTTTCCTGTATGGCCTATAGTTGCGGTGGAAGATCTGATGGCTGCATTGCAGAAAAATAGCACCAATATGGAGGCATACGCACTTGCTAATATAGTGGCGGCGGCGACGATTGCACAATTGCGGCAGGAGCCATTGAAGAACAGCGCTGAAGTGGTGACGGCAGCGAGTATGGAAAAAGAAGTCCAAAGAATGAGAGCTACAATGCAGAAGGCGGTACGGCCGGGTGAAACGAATTGGTGGGTTTTGGGCTGATTGGGAATAGTTGACTCTGAACCAGCTGAGGATCGCTTTATTCCTGCATTACTATCACGAAAACTTGGAGGCAGGCGGGATCCAGTCACTACTGTATCTGAGAGAAGCTATCACAATGGCCCAAATCATGGGCCTGGATAAGGAGTCTTCATATAAAGACCTCTCCACAGATGAACAACAGTTCAGGAAGCGGGTGTTGTGGTTACTGTTTCTTACTGAGAGGTCTACTGTTACTTCCTACCAAATAAAGCTCTGACTAATCATATTTAGATCTGTTGCAATGCTACACAAACTGCCTGTTATACTCAAGACTGATGTTTCATTCCCAGCTATGGAGTATGAGCAAGAAGTATCCATCTTACCAGCTTTTCGGAAACTCGTCAACTTTTATTGGATCTTCGATAAATCTGAAGCTTTCGAGGTACTCCAGAGCTCCGAGCATAATCCTCAAGCGACCAATCAATCAGAGGTCATGCTATTGCAGAAGAAGCTTCAGGAAATCTCTGTTGACCTCCATGCTGCAAATGATATTCAAATTGTCGATATGTGTGTTACTCGAGCTTGGATGAGTGCAATCCTCTGGCGCATTGCTACGAATCGTGGATTTGTATGCTCAACCACAGACCCTGCAACGTCTATTTCCTACCCGACGCAGATAGCCACCGAATTTTTGAATATGATACGAAGCTTACCTACCTCGGTAGTTGAACCTCATGGTCCTTCTATGGTCAGTGTCACTCGTAGCATCAACAATTTACCATAGCTAATCCTGCACACACAGGAGCTCAAAACATATGAGATTGCTTGCTCTCTAGCAGACTCGATCGCCAGGATGTGGTCCAATGCAGACGCGGCTTCTTGGGGGAACTTCGACTCAAGGAATGCCCTTGATCAGCTTCAGAATATGTTATCAGCCTATCGAGGTGGTCACAGCATACTAGTTGAGCGAATAAAAGATAGGCTTGCCGCATTTCCAAACACTCCTCATGTCAATATGTTTTCAAGCCCGCCTATTTTAGATAGAACTAATAGCCACGACCTGAATGACAGCAGAGAGATGGGTCAGCAGCCTGTACACAGCCAAACATTCGTATCAAACGGGCAAGGACAACGAAGCCAGGATTACATGGATTTCTCATCTGCCTCTGGTTCAGCAAATGTTGCATCTCCAGGTTTCTCTCATATGCACCAGCAGCAGGATATCTCCTATCCATGGGACGACCCAATTGCCAATCATGCAGACGGTTTCCAGTGGCAGCCGGTATTAACCCAAAGTACCGGTTCTGAACCCTGATTCATAAATTGCATAAGCTGTACAGCATTATGACAACGATGAAAGCATAACTTCCCGGCGCGCTGTTATTTGCCTTCGGCTTCTATCTCGCTCGGTAATATGGTCGATTGCGCCATAGTTGCACTCGCTCGAGTGGGGCCGATATTTTCTCCGCCAGCGGGGTTGCCAAGCATCAAGAAGCCGGTCCACACTGTAGGGCCAAATTTTTTTGATCAATGCAAAAGAGTACGAAATCTTTGACATTTTTGTCGCAATCGAAGGATTGTGAATAACGGGGATATTTCGACAAGATCAATTAAGCCATACACCACAATGGCGTGGCCAGAACCGAGAAACACGGGAATGCTCTATAGGAGAGTAGGCAGATCGGGACTTCATGTCTCAGTTCTAGGATTGGGAAGCTGGCTCACGTAAACATTCTCCTGCTTTTGTCTAGAATTCTGCTAAAATGAACAGATTTGGAGGTCATGTCGAAAATGGTTGGTAGCATCACATGACCGTGGTTGATCGAGAATTAACCAAACTGGCAGAGCTCACATTTGCATGCATGAAGCAGGCATACGATTGTGGTATAAACTACTTTGACACGGCTGAGAGGTACTGAGTTCTGAAATTCAAAACGTTCACTGCTGACAAGGTATTTAGTTATGCTGGTGGACAGTCTGAGATAATGGTTGGAAAAGCAGTAAAGAAGTACGGCTGGAAGCGTAATGATATTGTCATTAGCACAAAACTTAACTGGGGTGGTGCTAATGGGGAAGTTCTGGTGAACAACCACGGTCTATCACGTAAACATGTGATTGAAGGCCTCAAAGCATCATTAGAGCGTCTTCAGATGGACTATGTCGACATCGTCTATGCACACCGCCCTGACCGCTTAACTCCCATGGAAGAGACCGTACGAGCATTCAACTATGTGATCGACAACGGCCTCGCTTTCTATTGGGGCACCTCAGAGTGGTCAGCTGATGAGATCAGCGAAGCTTGTGGCATAGCTAAGCAGCTTGGTCTAATCGCTCCTATAGTCGAGCAGCCATTGT
The DNA here is from genome assembly GCA_021307315.1 of Bisporella sp. PMI_857. Taxonomy (NCBI): domain Eukaryota; kingdom Fungi; phylum Ascomycota; class Leotiomycetes; order Helotiales; family Helotiaceae; genus Bisporella; species Bisporella sp. PMI_857. The sequence continues at coordinate 172,475 of JAJSPD010000026.1, forward strand.
ACAATATTTTGGATAGGAAAAAGGTGGAAGGCGAATTTCAGCGCTTGTACGAGAGACAAGGCCTTGGTTTAACAACCTTTTCCCCATTGAGATTTGGTCTACTGAGTGGGAAGTATAACGATGCGCTTCATGGCCCACCTGCTGGAAGTCGTTTTGCCGAAAGCAAAGACAAGTTTGCGGATTTCATGCGGGAGAATTATGGCAATGATGAGTGGAAAGCGAATGTTGCTAAAGCTGCAAGCTTAAAGGTCAGTTCTACCCCGTTTTCCCTTACCTGATGTCATCTCGTTTCGCTCACACATACATCAGCCCATCGCAGAGAGGTTAGGCATTTCGCAGTCTCAGCTAGCATTAGCATGGTGTTTGAAGAATCCAAACGTCTCATCTGTCATCACAGGTGCCTCGAGGCCGGAACAGATTGTCGAAAATGTGAAGTCTATTCAGATTTTGGATAAGTTGACTGCAGAGATTCTGAAGGAGATCGATGATCTGGTGGGGAGTAAACCGACATTAGACCCTGCGAGGCAGGATTAAATAGTGACAGCCTCATGTTTCTGTACATATACATAGATGAAACCATAAACCACAAACTGTGTGTGGCGACCATTGTCCGATCTATTGGTTGTTTAAAGTGAGTTTGTTTAATTTGGTCTATCGTCTTCGTTTCATACATTTAGTTTATCCCAATGAAACTACAATACTGAAAAAAGAAACCCCCAAACCAGCTCCAGCCCGTCCAAGTCAGTCGCCACTCATGCAGTGCTTAAATATCATTCCACGCAGAAAGGTTAGCTCAAGACTAGAAGTTGCCCATTCGTTACGACTCATTCATATCACAATCTCATGCTAACAGTGGCTAGATTTGATGGTATTGCAAACGCAGACTAGATTCTTGTAGGCCGTATATCAGATAGCGCAGCGAGTGGCCGTGTGCAGATAGGTGTAAATTCGGTAGAAAATCATGAGTGTTTGGCCTTTTTTTGGTGGCTTTTGATCAAGTTTCGGTTTGCTGGATGCTGAACTGGCGTGTCTTGTTCACATTTACGCTACGAAAGTCTGGAATAGTGCCCCGTTTCTCGGTATGCCGATGGCTGGGTGCGTTTATATATTGTGATGTGGGGAATTGTTGGCACGGGTCAGATCTTTGGTCTTGTTTGTATTGATATGTTCACCCGACTTTATGGAGCTTCATCTGGTTGAACGCATACAGCAGTATCACCGCGTTCTTGTACGCTAAACAATCTGTTCTCACACGGGCGTGTTGCCGTTGATTTTAGAAGCAGATGCTCTCTCCATTTCACGCCTCGCCTTCTCTGCTTTTGCTCTAATGCTCCTTGTGTTATACGCCGTTTTCCAGAATTTCTTGTGGGAGATATCGCGAATGCTTTGGGCTTGGTATTCTAGGCCTGCTGGGGAAAAAGTTTGTAACATTGCTAATCCAGCTGTCGGGACCCACTTCTCTAGTTCTATCGGAGCACCATGCGTGTTAGCAATATTCTGGTCAGTTCTTATGGCTTCCAGCCATTCCGGAGCACCGTCCCTCGAAGACATTGTATCGAGCCATTTTGGCAACGACGTTCCATCCCCAGTTTGCTCTGCCGCCATGCAAATAGGTCAGAAATATCATCTTGCGCTTGGTCAAGGTTCACATCTAAATCAACGTCATCTTCGACGTATTGGCGTTTGCCAATTATCGTGAGCATTCGCGCAAACTTTTTAAGATGAAAGCCATAAGTACTCGGATCTCTGGCAACTCTAGCAGCATAAACATTTTGCAACATGCCAATGCCACCCACGCCAACAAGATACCATGCGTGAGCCTTCAGTCCAGAGACACTTATGAGAATACATATCCATACAACCGCCAGTATCAAGGATATCGCAGGAGTTTCTAGATGGGGGATTGAGGTAGAAGTTGCTAACGTCTCAGGCGCCTTTCAACAAACAAGGACCATAATATGGAGGTGTCCATTGCCTCTGGTCAAACAAAATACGCTCTCCGAATTCAAAGTCCGCCCTGCCCATTTCTCTTGCTTCCATTAGGGCAAGACCGTCGTAATCAGAGAGAGGAGATTCCCACAGACCACAATCATTATTACTCCCCAGTCTCCATGTAAAAGCAACGCTACAAGAGCAATTCCGGCTTGCACACATATCGTCGCCCAGCCCATCCACCAAATGAAATCAAGACTTGGCATAGATGGCAGCTCCAACTCAGAAATATCGATTCGGACTGACTCAGCCTTTCCTGTCAAGGACGTGCTTGGAAGATCTCCATTAACAGGCTCGCTGGCACCAACGGGATACTTTTCTTCATGGTCCCGTAACAGGCGACCAAGCAACCAAGACTAGTTTGTCCTGGGGAATGTGTTCGCACAATTCACGATTATTGAAGGGATATCACTGATTGGCATCAACCTTCTGTCACCTACCGCTGATAAAAGATTGCTGAATCCATAAGCCACCCAGCCGAATGAGAATTCAACAGGTGCTACACCAATACAAGGTCCTTGTTTACCAAAAGGGTTAAAGGCGTACCTGACAAGCTGAGCGATAGCCTTTTGAACAGTGTTGCCGCCGATCAATAGAAGTAGACTCAAAATGTCGCTTGGATTCGCCCACTGGCTTCAGAATTCTTGAAGAGTAGCGGTGGACATTATATTATTGGAGGAGTTGCGGCCTCTCCACGGCCATTTTCGTCTTCAAACTCTTTTATTCGCAGGTTTATCTATTATCTATATCTACTTGTGCACAGCCTCAAGCCTGGCTTGTCTTGCACGCAGAACGTGCAAGCATCCATTGGGACACCTTTCGCCCGTCACGTTACACGGCTTGGGAAGCGATTGGACTCCAATCAAGATAAGCCCCTGACTGTCACCATGTTCGAAAATGGCGCACCTGGGTCGCATGTAAATTCAGCCTCACCATTTGCCCGATGATCATTCTTAGCGAGCCATTCTGCAACGATACCTCCTTACCTACTGGAAAGCGAGACTTTGGATGATTTTCTGGCCCACATTCATTTTCTAGAGTGCCACTGTTTGTAAACTAGATCTCACGAATACTTTGTGCCTTCATATGTAGAAGCCTAACGATCTCTGGAGGCAGACTCTCCGTTTGGCAACACATGAACGGCCCAAATACATTGACAGCAATCTTACAATACATATATAAACAGGGTACATCTGTGTGGCATAACAAGGCTCGTAATCTGAGCCCAGGATGGCAGAAGATCGTAAGCAGCCCTCCGCTTTTTATTCTATTTGACCAAACTTTCATCTGTACACTCCTATTCAAATGTGTTGAAGGTGCACCTTTCTGTCATACTTCCATATGTTAACACTTTAATAGATCTAAAGTATGCTTTCCGGAAGATATTGGAAGCGCTTGCGAATTGCGACTGGTTTGGGCAGAAAGATGCTCCAACTATCTTCGTTGTCTACGCCCATGATAACGCTCAAATTGGAGAAGCGTATGGCAAGGTCGCGCAAGCCTTGGTCAAATTCTTAATAGAGATCCGAGCGAGGGTGCTTTCAGACATGTCACCAACCTTCCGACTACTTCAGGATTCACGCGATGAAGGCACCACTGCAGCTCATGACATATTGTCAAATCAATTCTGCTTGCTACCTCCAATCACACCATTTGGACCTTATGATCCTATAAGTAGCGTTGATAAGGTCATCATATGCTGCTCTGAAGTCCTCGAGCAGTATCAGCTGGATGATCGAATGAAGACATACATTGAAGAAATAAAGGTCACTTATTTCGCCGCCCGACAACGTGGCGATTCGTGGAAAGCCATCAAAGAGAAGATTCGAGAGATCGAGAACAAATACCGAAGTGACAAGGGCTTTCATCATGTAGTGACAGAATTAGCTTTCTTGAACATACGTTCGCAAGAAATGGGCACCGAAAGTATTATTCCAATCGTGTTTAATGGCAATGGCATCAGTTATTTACCATATTGGGGCAATCGCGAACCGATATTTCTCAAAGCTCATATCACAAAGGTGACTTCCTTCACGTTTCAAAAATTGCACAAACTATATTTCAAGATCCTTCATAGAATATACGAGGCTAGATCTGGCGATATCCAAGAGTTTGGAAATTGCTATGCCAATTGCGCAGAAATCATGGTCGCTGCCAAATCAACCAATCCACTTGATGAAAATGATGTGCTAGCACAAGCTCGGATAGGAATTATAGTGGAAGTGGAGATAGGAAAAGCGATCACTCGTGTGAATTCCCACGGCTTGGCTACCCAACGGAGGGAGCCACAAGTTCGCCGATGTGAGTTATAAGGAGCTCCTTTTGTCAGCTGACATGTTTGACGTGTGACATAGTATTACTCAATCTACTTGATTTCCCTGAGATGGATGTCCGAGAAAACCAGATTCATGATGCAGAAAACGATTCTTGTAACTGGATTACAAAGCATGAAGCCTATATACTTTGGCGGAGGAAGAACGGAGGGGTCCTGGGGATTCGAGGAAAACCTGGAGCAGGGAAATCAACGTTGACGAAAAGGGTCTTTAACCTGCTGTCTGGCATGGGCAAAGATCAACATGTTGTAATTGCTTTTTTTTTCCACCGACGAGGAACAGCTATTCAGTACTCCCTAATCGGCATGTATCGAACATTGCTATACAGACTCCTGGAGCAAATTCCAGAAGCAGGCCAAGAATTCTGGGAGCTGGCTGAGAGAAAGCAAAAGTTGAAGCAGCGGAACGACCAAAGTAAGGACGTCGTCCTAGATTGGAATTCCGGTGAATTACGACAAGCACTTACCAAGGCTTTACTCCGTGCTTCAAAACTTCGTCCCATCAAAATAGTTGTAGATGCTCTTGATGAGGCAGGTAACAGTGAAGCTCAGGAGATAATACTGTACCTCCGAAAAATAAACAAAGATCTTTTAAATTTAGGTGGTCATGTATCCATCTGCTTCTCATGTCGACATTACCCAGTTATCGCATCGGACGAGGGCTTTGAGATTTTTGTTGAGATGCATAATACGGAAGATATATCCAAAGATGTTTCATGGAAACTCGCACATTTGATAGATTGCAGAGGACCATTGGATAAGAAGCTGCATGTGCTAAAGAAGTTACACCCCATAATCATGGAGAAAGCATCCAGTATCTTCATGTGGGTGGTACTCGTTGTTCCGCTTGTCGCACGATGGTTCAACGATGGAAAGTCGTTAGAAAAAATAAAGGCAAATCTTAGTAGGGTACCAGAGGACCTCAATGAAGTATATCGACATATCATTACGCAGGTTGTAGATCAGTCAGGATTACAGCAGAGTCTGCTTTTAATGCAGTGGATTTTCTTTGCTAAGCAGCCTCTCTCTTTAGCTGACATGAGATATGCTCTTGCTTCGGATGACGCCGCTATACATATAGGACAGAAGTCTTGTGAAGACTCAGAAGACTTCATAGACAGCGACGAGCGAATGCATAAATTGATCACCAGTCTCACAGGGGGTTTGGCCGAGGTAATTCGTCTAAAGGGAATTGAAAAGATCCAATTTGTTCATCAATCTGTCAACGACTATCTTTTACGAGACCAATTCCGATCGCTTCAAGGTGCAAGTTCCGAGAATTTCATCGGGGAGGCGCACGATCGACTCTGCCGTTCTTGTATCAACTATTTCAGGCTTGAGAGGGCTAACTTACATAATGAAATCATTGCTAAGAATTTTGCTAACTCGGTTCCTTTCTATGGTTACGCGGTTCGATACTGGGGTCCACATGCCACCAAGGCGGAATTCAATAATGTAGCACAGCACGGCCTTGTGGAGCAATTCGAATGGCCGGAAAACGGTGACACTGGAACTTGGAAGACCTGGCTCAAAGCATATAAATCAAATTTTGTCACGGAATTCATCGATAGGAATAATGACCATTACGGCCTTAAATATGAGCCTATCGATCATGCAAGTCTTCTAAGCGTTGTATCCGTTTTTCACCTTAGATCAACGCTAGTGGAGCTGCTCAGGCGCGGGCAGAGCCTCGAGAAGAGAAATTCTAATGATATGACTGTTCTTCACATTGCTGCGCAGAGAGGGGACAACTTAGCGGTGGAAATGCTGTTGCAAGCCGGTGCTGACCCAAATGCAATGTATAATGGAGGCGGAGATCTTGGCAATGTGCTAGAGGTAGGTATAATCGAAGGTCATTCTATACAAGTAGTGCAGCTACTCCTAAACGCCGGCGCTGACCCAAATGTAAAATTAAAGTATTTTGGCAGCGCTTTGCAAGCAGCTGCATGCTATTGTAACATTGATATTGTGCAGCTGCTTTTAGATGCTGGGGCCAATGTGAACCAAGAAGGAGGACCATATGGCAACGCTTTGCAAGCAGCTGCACGCTATTGTAACAATGATATTGTGCAGCTGCTTTTAGATGCTGGGGCCAATGTGAACCAAGAAGGAGGAACATATTGCAACGCCCTGCAAGCAGCCGCATGCCATTGTGACATAGGTGTTGTGCAGCTGCTTTTAGATGCTGGGGCCGACGTGAACCAAGAAGGAGGAGCATATGGCAACTCTTTGCAAGCAGCCGCATACCATTGTGACATTAGTGTTGTGCGGCTGCTTTTAGATGCTGGGGCCGACGTGAACCAAGAAGGAGGAACATATGGCACTGCCTTGCAAGCAGCGTCTTACCGCAATTATTTTGAGGTGGTTGAGTTGCTTCTGAATTTCGGGGCTAATGCTAATGCGAGAGGCGGAAAGTATGAAAGTCCTCTAGGAGTGGCAAAGAGAAACAATAGGTTGTGGAAATCTGGGTCTGAGGATCAGAAAAATAGATGGATGAAAAGTGCCGAAGCAATTATCAAACTGCTATTAGGTGCCGGAGCAGAAGATACCGGCTAAGATCCGAGGACAAGGATGGCTGGATGTCCTTGGTAATGGAGCCCTGGTTATTCTTGCTGATATTGCTTAACTTGAGAAAATGCGGCGAAGGATCAAGGCATATGGCTATCGCTGTATAAGCGGGACATTCAATAAATTAGCCACTTTTCAGTATGACCTTACTATAATGTTGACACGAGAAGCCTTTCCTAGACATCTCTTCAAAGGCATTTCCCCAGAAATTCTTCCGTTCGTGATTTCTTCCCTCTGCATGGCATCGCAATTGAAAAACTGACCTGCTAAAGTCTGAAGTCAAAAGTACTTTGACGGTGTTTCATGTAATCATCCATCTACCACACAAAACAGAGACGGACAGCTTCAAGAAATATCATTTTCGGAAAGGTTGTTGATTTTTTATGAAAGCAGACCTGAAGATTTAATCCTAGTTGGTTATTTAGTCTAGTTTTCGCGAATACATGACAGGTTTAGCATATGCTGACAGACCTGTGTAGTCTCCGTATTGCTCATTCCTCTGATACTCGTATATAGAGATTTGTTTGCCAAGGCTCATTCTTATGAATAAAATCAACGGCAAATATCTGATATACCATCGTTTTGTTGACAAATATCCCATATACCATCAAAGTGGTATATGAGATATTTGTCAACATTCATTGTAAAGCCTGTAATACACTCTGTAGCAACTACGCTGTAACAATCACAATACACGCTGCAGAAATATATACTGAAACAATGCAATTACAAATACAAATTAAATATAGTATAACTTTTATTAATTTATATCGATATATTATATATTGCTAGTTTATCTATTGTTACAGCGTGTATTGTAGTCGCTACAATGTAATTGCTACAACGTATTTAACTCGTAATTGTAAATGTATTGCTATAGCGTGTATTGTGATTGCTACAGTGTAGATACACAAAAAAACGATGGTATATAAGATATATTAGTGTTTCTCATATACCATCGTTTTGTCATTAAGTATCTGGAATACCACTGTTTTGTGCCAAGTATGGCATGACATAACAACCAACGTGCAACAACGCAAAATAAAGTAATGGAATATGATATGTGATCAAATTTCAAATCGCAATTAGAAATCAGCTATTAGTTTCAAAAAATACTTGACCAAAAAAAAGTAAAAATTCAAAGCAATACGTTTTTAGCTGACTTTTTTGGCCGACCTGATTAATTTAACTAGTATAATTAACATTTCTGGCTAACGTTTTTAGTTAGTTGTATTGTAGTTGAGTAACAATAAAGTATTAAAGAAATAATCTTAAAAAAAGAAGTAATATGTACAAGAAGTAAAAAAAGTTATGCAAAAAGAGTTATGTAAAAAAGAATTATGTAAAAGAAAGTATGTAGAGAAAAGTTACATGCAGCTTTTTTTTCTTTTTGTGTTAGGAATCGGTTTGCGTAAACAGGCTAAAAAGCTAGAAATCTCTTTTTTTCATTTACGGCTTACAAGCTTGTACTTTTATCGCTGCGATACTTTTACAGATCCTTTAATTAATTCCTTGCTTAATAAACTCTACTCAACTACAATACAACTAGCTAAAAACATTAGCCGGAAATGTTAATTATGCTAGCTAAATTAATAAAATCGGCTAAAAAAGTCAGCTAAAATCGTATTGCTTTGAATTTTTGATTTTTTTTGGTTAAGTATTTTTTGAAACTAATAGCTGATTTCTAATTGCGATTTGAAATTTGATCAAATATTATATTCCATTACCTTATTTTGCGTTGTTGCACGTTGGTCGTTAGTTCATGCCATACAAGAGACAAATGGTGGTATATGAGATATTCGGCAAAAAAAGTGTGGTATATGAAATATTTGGCAACAAAACGATGGTATTTGAGATATTTGCCGTAAAATCAATCCACATATTGGGAGAAGAGCCTCATGGAAACTTTCCTCAATATAAGGCTCTATAGCTTTAGTCACGAGATGGTTTATGGTAGCTACCTATACCAAAGTTCCTACAATAGGCTAATGTGCAGATCGCCAAAAATATTCCCGCTGGATGTGGGGAATGCTTGTTGCAGATCACCGGCCACGCCACACTAGGATATGAAAACCATCTATATTTAATGCTTTGTTTCACCAAAAGATATTTAAAAGTCAGTCATTATCGTGAATTGGAGTACGTGCAAAGAATCACACATGTATGGATAGCTCAAGACGAGACAATTGCCACTACAAAGAAGCAACCCAAATTTCTCTGGAGTATCTTAAAATGGATGATCGCATGTCCATTTCTATAATGCCAAGCTAAACGGCAGTTGAGAATATATTAAGAAAATGAAACAGCATAGTTGCCCACCGTATCGGTGATATTCCTTTCGACCTTAGACTTCCAAGATCCATAGCCTCTTATGGATATATTGAAACTGGAGAACAGTGGTCAATCGGTGGTCGGCTACGTTTATGTCTCTCAATCATGTGTGATACAAAGGGAACGTAGAATTGGCTAAAGAACACCGAGAATTGAGCACCATTCAAAAACGCCTGCTCTAGAAATATATTTGGAGGTAATGATCTGATAGACATGATGGAAAACATGGCTATTAACCGGATTGCATGTTATGTAAAGCTTTATCCCATCCTCGTTCTTGAACACTCGCAAGGGAAACACTAGTCCCCTAAAATAAAGATCAAAATGCGTTCCACAATCTTCTCAGTACTCCTTTTCTCCACCGTCCACGCCCAAAACGTCTCCTGCCCTCTCACCCCAAGCCCCTTCCCTGCTGCCGCAGCTTACTCTAAAATCACCACCCTCCCCGATCCCCTCATCTATCTCGACGGCAAAACCCGCGTCACCTCGCCCGCGGAGTGGTATGCCTGTCGCCAGCCCGAAATTCTTAAGTTTCTGCAATACTACCAGTATGGGACGTACCCAGATCACTCCCTCGAAACCGTAACTGCTACACGTTCCGGGAATAACGTAGCAATCACCGTCGCCGCTGGCGGGAAGACCGCGAAGTTCAACGCTGTGGTGAATTTGCCTACCGCGGGAGGGACAGCGACACCGAGCACGCCGGCGCCGGTGGTGATTGCGATTGGCGGGATCGATAATAATGCGTACTTGAGACAGGGAGTTGCGGTGGTGACGTTCGATTACTCAAGCGTAGCGGCGGATAGCAATAGTAAGACGGGTGCATTTTGGAGTTTGTATAATGGGAGGGATATAGGTATGTCCCCGATTCCATTCCATCCAATTTCATCTCACCATGGAGCCACATCATGAAATGACAGAATTGCTGAAATGAGGACATGAAAGGCGTACTCACAGCTTGGGCATGGGGTTTCCACCGCGTGCTCGACGCGCTCATTATCACGGCCCCAGAAATTGACTCCAAGAACGTTGGCGTCACGGGCTGCTCGCGCCTTGGAAAAGCAGCGCTGGCAGCTGGATTGTTTGACACGCGCATCACGCTCACGATGCCGATGTCCTCTGGGATCCAGGGGCTCGGACCATATCGCTATCATGCCCTCTCTGGACAAGATGAGACTTTGGAGAACTCGAAGTCTGGGGCGCCGTGGTGGACGAATTCTGTGCTTGGGACATTTGTGAATCAGGCGGAACGGCTACCGTATGATGCGCACACGATTGCCATGGCTTTGGCGCCAAGAGCATTGATTATTGATCAGGGACAAAATGACCCGTATGTGAACTCTAAGGGCACGTCCGTCGTGGTGTATCCAGCTGCAAGATTGATATATGATTGGCTGGGTGTTGCGGACAAGATCGGTGTTGCGATTCGGACGGGCGGGCATTGTGATATGTCAGGATAGTGAGTTAAAATTCCTATGATATTTATTTTTGAGCTTAAGCTGACATTGATAGTACAAATGTCCTATCGTTTGTGCTGAAGGTCTTCAAGGGTACAGCAACTTCCCGAGATTACAACAATTTATCTCCATGGACCGCTATGAAGGAGGCATATCCATGGTCTTCACAGATACCTCCTAGATAGGAGGAGTTTTTGGGAGAGGAGCACTATTGTATTCAGGGGTGGAGAAACGGGCAAAAGTTATGGAATAGACAGAAGCTATACCATGCCAGAGAAAAACAATAATTCGTATCTCATTCAACCACCAATACGCAAATATTTCAAATCTGTTGACATGTCGTACTTTCTATGGCCAGATAAATATCCACTCCTTGCATTAAGAATTGCAGTGGAGGATCTTATTTTGTATTGCATTAAAGCAGGGGAGATATGGGCGGCTCGCATTGCATGGCGCGTCCCGCCAAACAATGCAGAGAGCCTCTCCTACTTTAACAGAGGGCACTGCAGAGCCACAAGGCAAGGGGCCATAGACTGGTATAGCAGTACAAGGATGGAATAATTAAATTTTGCTTGTCATATTTCAGTTGCCAGACTATATTGTTGTCTGCAGCCCCGCTGGTTTATTTGTTAAACAATTTGTGTAGCAGCTTTCGCCTGCCACTTTTAACTCACGACCCAGCTTTCTTCTCAGTCAAAGTTTCTCCAAGCAAGCTTACTCGAGTACCACAAATCATGTCTCCTACTACCCGTGCGGGAATTCGGCACCGAAATTCCATATCAGTCTCGAATCCAACCGCCAATAGCATCGACGACAAAGTCGAAAACGCTGTCCAAAGAGCTTACGACTTAGTACCTTCTACAGACACAGCGAGCATTGTGGAAGCTTGGCAAGATCTGCGTCAATCGCATCTCGCTCTTCGCAACAGACGCAAGATTGAGTCATTCCCTCACTGGGTTCTTAGCCGAGTTCCTCATCAAATAATCCCACAGATGCTCGAGGCGGTATATGGTAAGGGCGCCAGGAGGCTTGAATTCTCTGCTCCTATTGTCTACCAACATTTTGGAGTACCTCAGTGGCATTTTGTCCTCTTTTTTGGTGGTCTTTCCGAGCATAGCGCCCGAAGATTAACCACTATTACTAAGAGGCGACCAAGCCTTTCATTTGATAGCCTATACCGTGAAGTCAAGCAAAACCGCTCCAAACGCCTCAAAGCTCGCCCCATGTCAACATCAGACGACGCGTTAGAATTCAAACCAGCTGATTTTCAATCTTGTTGTTCGTTGGTCTCCAAGCGGTATCAGCTTCACAAAGACTAACACTTACTAGTAACAACAGAGAGAGGCTATGAAATTGATTCCGAGAATGAACAGGATATCAGCTCTGTGCCGAGCCATGAGAGCGACTGGGAAAGTAGCAATGAAAGCGACCACAGCTGCGGCAGCGGAAACGACGAGGACAATCAAGGTAATATTCGCTACGGTAATTATGATGGCGACTACCAGAATGATCTCGAGAGCAATTTTGAAGAAATCCACTATGAGAGTGACTTTTTGGATGGTTCTGCCGACAATAACCTATCAACAGGGCCGAGGAGCCCAGTCGAAATAGTCCTAGACACCGATGTCGTTTCCCTAATCTCTACATCTTCGTCAACATTAGCATCAACTATACACGTTGATACATCAGATGGATCAAGGAGCGCTGGAGATATGGGGGTCATCAATACGAGACGAGTGGTTCAAGACCAGGAGGCACAAGATTTGGAGCCAGAGGTGCCTCAGGTAGGCAGGGTCCAGGACAGTGAGCTGATGGCAGAGGCCAGCAATATGGTTACAGCTCCAACTAGGGGAGATATACAAAGGTGTGATATTTGCAGGAATGAAACGGAGCCCCTGCACCTGATTACCCTTGGCAATTCTATAAAGTCACTCAGTACCAAGTATGGGGAGCTCTGTCAACAGCAAGATGCTATTCTAAACAGGTTGGCAGAGGCAAAGGAGCACTGGCATGCTAAATTGCAACTACTTTCTGACTTCGATGATAGTCGCCATACGGAATATGGCGACACTCAGGAAGCGATACTTTTGGAAATGGTTAATCTAAATAAGAAACGCAAGATCGAAAAGATAAACCTTCAGGAACATAAGGAACAGAAGTTGAAGCTTGATACCTTTGTAAATGAAGTTAACAGTCACATGGAAAATACCGCTATAGGATTAGGCATAAACTTTTGAAGAAAAAAAAAAGTATTAACCTTTCTTGGAAGTGATTAAAATAGTAAGAATTTCTGGTCATTTTTTACTGGGATTTATTGTGTAAACTAAGGAAATAAAATAAAAATCCAACTCTATGTTTCCCATTTCTTGCTGCCGCCTTCATTCTCTGTGTATCTGTTTCGTCTTCTTTATTATGGCACAGGCTGTGCATCAACGAACACAGTGGGTAACGGTAATATTTTCTGTTACTTAGAGACTATAGAATCTCCTTAATAATCTGTGGCGCTACCATATGCCTTCACGCATGCGTTTCTGTTACTTCTTTGGGTGATTGCGTTAATATCTCGAGTGGCCAGGATTGCATGCTGCGTAGTGGTTGTTGCCTTTCGTATACCGTTCTAGATTGTGGTGAGCGCTTAATGCCTGTTTTGTAGTCCGGGGGCATTTTCGAATTGTAAGAATAAGACTCATGGTGGCGATCGTGGCTTCTACTAGGTTTGTAAGAACGAGCACCTCTTTCGCAGATCCGATGAATAAAAGTACGCTTCTAAGACATCCATTAAAGTATGTAACATGGTTGTGAAAGGGTTAAGGCTATGCAGTTACTTGAGGAAACGTTGATACTATAGCGCCTATGTCGCACTGGGCGGTGCACACAAGGGTAGGCTGCTCAATTGACCAAGAGTAAAGATTTTAGATGTGGCTGTTGATGCACAATTTCAACCATGTCGTTCTCGCGTGTTTTTTTAAGGTTGCCAGAATGTTAAAGAAGACCGGCTCATGCCCTCAGGTAGGAACTATGTCCTGTACGATACTGTGCGGTATATAGCACGGCATGCAGTTTCATATGCAACTTGTGTACTGGGATGGCTTGGTTATAGTAATAGAGTATGCTGTGTTATATCTGCATGTCTCTCCACTGCCAGTACAATTAACAGGCAAGCGGAAGTCTATTTCTGGTATTCGGCTTGGTTGTGGCGTTTCTATCTATCAATATTACCATTCACTGAAAAGCGCCTGAGGCTCTGGAATTTCAATCCCATCTCCCTTCGCAACGACCTCCATGGTACTGTATGCTTTAGAATATAATACCTTTAAAAGTAATGTGTTATTTTGTGATTGTCACTAACCCATGTAACTTTGTGCTATAGACACATAATTCGGTTATTAGTTCTTTGCGTTTCAGTTTCTTTCCAAAATAGACAGCTACAACTTATTTTTTGCTATTTACAAATACAAAAGTATTTTCGTTATTTGCTTTGTTTAGACGTTTAATTAAACTGTAAAATATAACAATATATGAATACTCTAAAGACTGTCTAGAAGCACTAAATAGATGCCTTGACCCGCTCGAAGTGACAATTCTTATAGACGCTCTGATGAAGCCAGCAGAGTTTACCTTCGACATTGTACATCTCCACTACAGTGATGAACCGTAAATTTATACCCATTTGATAGACGCTGAAGATGAATATCAGGCTCTCCCAAATCCAAATAGTCCAGTTATTCATCTGCTTCGCCGGCTCGACTGCTACGATATCTTATACCAAAGTACTTCAGCACTACCTCTACTAAGCAAGCATGATAATCACCAGTCTAGCAACTTACAAGTAGCTTTTGCGTATTTATTTTCCTCATTCGAATCATTTCAACCGACGATGCCTGATCTGGGCAAATTCTCAAATGACGATCTCGCCAACATTATGACAGCTCCAGAATTTGTAGTCTCTCCTTCCTTAAGCATCAAGGGGACAGCGAGTTCAAAAGTAATGACAATATAACGGGCCTAACAGACATATAGAATGCCGCGGCTTATTTGCTGCAATGCAGACTGATCAATCAAATCAGAAAGCTCAAAGCCGTCATGAATCTTCTACGATCTCAGAGTTGGAGGAAACCATGCCTGATATTTCTCCTTATGCTATTCAAGAAATGAAAAGCGCCACCTAGAATTGCCAGCTAGTTCTTCAAATCTCCAGAAGTATCATAGCAACGAAGATCAAAACGAGGGAAGTAACGATGTTGAGGAGATTTCTTTTCCTGAAAATAAAATGTACTTGCTTTCCGACTCACACTCGAAATTTAATTGCGGAAACGAAATCTATTTTGAAGAATCCGATAGCACGTTAGATGGTGGGGATAAAACTCTAAATCAAGTCCAGGGGGACGGAAATATATCCAACTACGACGTCAAAACGCAAAAGGGTCTAGTCCTTCCACTATTGGAACCTGCCAAACAAAAGATTGTGAATCAAATCACGGAAAATTCTGGGAGATTTTTCATGATGATCAAAGATTGATGCGCTCTAACATTCGAAGTTGTGCAACGCCACATTCACCATCTTCCAAAGTTACCTTTGACGAAGACCCCCCTGTGGAGAAGCGTAAAGATACCAAAGGAAAACGTCACCAACTTGATAACGATAACCAAGCCTCAGGGGACGACGATAAAGAAGACCCAAAACGTTTTAAGTTTATCACCTTCGTGCCCGAAGATCTGGAGGATAAGGCAAGATTTGCCTGTCCGTATCGAAAACACGACCTTCAAAGTATTGTGTTGGAAGCTTGAAGATATGTGCTTTGACGAAGCATAAAACGGTGGATTGTGTCAAGTAAGGCTTTATTCTCTAGTTGCATGGTCTTAATGCTGATTTATAACGACAGAGAGCACCTTTATAGATATCATCGTGTGTATCAGTGTCCGAGATGTAAAGAGCCGTTTAAACTCGAAAAAGAGTTTCAACACCATAGCGAGGCTGCCGAAGCCTGCGAATCCAAACCGATGAAGGCGGTAGAAGGCATTACAGATCAAATCGAGAAGCTCTTACATAACAGGAAAAAGGCATATCGAGGCCAGACGGAAAAGGAGAGGTGGGAGGAAATCTACAAGATCCTCTTTCCCTTTGACAAAGTGCCAAGTCCTTGTAAGTCTGTGTAACCTGTATATGACAAGCTCCGTCCTGATACGCGGTTAAGACTTCGAACCAATTCAAGAGCAGCCGCATCGCAAAAACAACCTCGCAAACGCCCAACCTCTAGCTGACTACGAGGCGTACGTCCGCCGGGAACTACCACGGTTTTTCCGAGCTGAACTCGAGACAGCTGTTAATGATGAAGTCGGTCCCATAGAGGAGCGATTGATGAATCAAATCATGGACATGTATCAAACGTGTCAAGAACGTGTGTTAAGACATTCGTTCATATCAGGCTGCAAACACATGCTTAGAAAGAAGCCATACCACCACCTCGAGGCTTGGGGAGGAGGCATCTGAAGTTGGGGAAGGTATTTTGCGAAATGAACAAGGCTTGGGTGAATTCAGTGCTAAAACAACACTTTTGGGAGACGTTGAAGATTTGGCCGATAGCATCATGACATTTCAGCCCCCGCCGGATTCGCTTCCAAGCCCTTCAACACAAAATCTAAAGAAATTGACACAAGTTACAGCTTGTGATCATTTTTCTTTAACCGAGGGCTCGGAGCCTTCTTATCATCAAAAGGACTTTGCTTCCTTATGGCATCCGAATTCTTCACGACCTTTCCCCAATGAATCGACGATTGACTCGATTGCCGAAGAACACAAATTCTTCAATACTGAGCATTTGTCACAGTTGAACCCAGGTGGAGCAAACTCATCAATGAGCGTTGGACTTTGGAAGCTTTGTAAAGAGGTCATGCCTTCGAACGAGGATTTTATAACTGATACTCCCATCTTTCCTAAAGAACTAGACAAGGCAAGTTCATGTATTGAGGCGCAAGGAAACTTCGATTGGGAAAGTTTTCTGAATGTCGGGACATTGGCAGACGTGGCGCGTTGACACTTCCCATACCATACCCACAGAAAGGCAAGATTCGATGCCACTCAGCGCTTAGGAGGTTTGTTCTAAAAACAAAGTGATGGGGGAAAAGTCTTTCTGAGAAAATGAGAGAGGCCTCGGAGAGATAGGAGAAGAGATAAGAGAGAGATTCGATAGTAAGAGCAGACGTCTATTTTAGAACACGCGGTTCTTTGCTAATGTGTATAGGGAACCGAGAACGACATCCTGGTAGAATAGATATTACACATGCTGCCTGTCTCTACTCGAGCTTCAACACATGCAACCCTGTTTGGAGTAATGTCTGAATTCGGTACCGAGCTGCAGGTTGAGAAAAATTAAGCTGAGGAATAAAAGCAGATCGCTATATCCGCTAGAGGTAGTTCACATAGAGTGCGGCGCAAACGAAGAAACGAATACAAAACCTGCCTCTTGTTCATTCGCCAGAGCGGTGAGGTTATCCTTGCGGTTTATGCACCGCCCAAGGTAGGAGTGCCTTGCAGACCGAGAGCGGAATACGCGAAATGAATGCTTTAACGAGGGCAGTCCTGATTAATGGTTAAAGAATCATCGGAGAGTGCGCGACTCCACCACGTCGGGCCGACTCTGTACTTGCAAGTAGAGCGCTCAATGCTTACAGAAGCATACGATCTTTGTACCCTGATGTTCGCAGCTTCACAACGAGCATCTCAGTCCAAGTGGAGGACTTAGCCAGCCGTGCCTCATGCGGGAGAGCATTCTTTAGGAGTCAACAATTCCCGCAAAATGCCCGTCTTCGAGTCAGTGAAGATGTCATGGTGGCTAATTGCCCGCGGGACCGTCATCCCGCCTTCCCCAAAACAAGCCAAAGCCGTTGCCATGGGACAAGTCGGCGGCACTTCTCCATCGCCGACCCGCTTCAATCAAAAGTGCGGATACTTTGGATAAACCTCGGAAGTGTATAATCGTACCTGGCGTTCAGATGGGAGCGGGGTGATGAACGATGCCAAGAAATCGTATTCTGGGGCGGGGGAAACTGGGGACGAGAGGTCGGCCCTTTTCTTCCTCACATGATTTAGACCTGAACCTTGCGCTCTCCCCCATTCTTGTCCCCAAATCCCCATTTTCTCCATGCCTACGTACCCGGCTTTGTGGGGTTCCCATCCCTGCAAGCTCTGGAAACTTCCAATCGGTGTCTGCGTGGCAGCAGGATCGGTAAAATATCGGATGATGTATGTGGACTTCGGTGCACATATTCAATATTTTCGCGGAGAATAGATGGAGTTTAGGACTTTTAAGGTTGGCGAGAGAAGGCTAAGCATGATGATATCCATAGCCACGGCGAAATAAAAAAAATTATCATCGCCGAGGGCCTCGAGGCGAGGCGAGGCGTGGTGGAAGTCGTGAGTCGTCATGGTTGTCATATGGGAGCAGGGTATAAAGAGAGCAGATCCGGAGCACTTTTAAAAACATCGCTCTCAACGCTGAACATAGCAGGTCAAGTCTCACGATGCTTTCCTCACTCTTGCCGCTCGCAGCATTGCTGTCTCCAGCCCTGGCAATTCTTCAGCCAGCAAATGCCACTGTCTATGGCCCGTACGGTTTTGTGCCTCCAGTATACCCCTCTCGTAAGTCATACGCATCCAAAGCCTTTGGCCCATGTCTAACTTGGACGTAGCAAATGCCACTGGTGCTGGTGGTTGGGAAGATGCATTGGCCAAGGCAAAGAACTTCGTCTCTCAGCTGACTCTCGAAGAGAAGTCTGGCATGACCACTGGCGCTCCTGGCCCTTGTGTTGGCAACATTATACCTATCCCACGTCTCGGATTCCCTGGGCTCTGTCTCCAAGATGGTCCGTTAGCTATCAGAACAGTGGATTACGCCAGTGTTTTCCAGGCCGGTGTTACAACCGCAGCCTCGTTTGACCGAGCGCTGATGTACGAGCGCGGGCTTATGATGGGGGCTGAATTCAGAGGCAAAGGTGCTCATGTTGCGCTAAGGTAAACCTGTGCCCTTATCGATAATGCGGCCCTGCTAACTCACCTCAGCCCTGTTGCTGGTCCATTAGGACGAGGAGCCTATGCTGGCAGAAACTGGGAAGGTTTCTCTCCTGATCCATACCTCACTGGTGTGGCAATGGAAGAAACCATCTCAGGTCTCCAAAACAATGGCCTCCAAGCTTGTGCTAAGCATTGGGTCGCCAATGAGCAGGAGACCCAGCGAAACCCAAGTTATGATGCTAATGGAAACATTATCCAAGAGGCTATCTCCTCCAATCTTGATGATAGGACTATGCACGAGCTTTACATGTGGCCTTTTGCCAATGCTATTCATGCCGGAGTAGCAAGCATCATGTGCTCATACAACCGAATCAACGGTACCTATGCTTGTGAGAACTCTAAGGCTTTAAACGGCTATCTGAAAACAGAGCTCGGATTCCAAGGTTACGTTATGTCTGATTGGGGAGGAACTCACTCTGGCCTTCCTTCAGTCGAATCGGGTCTTGACATGGACATGCCCGGAGGACTCGGTATGTATGGTATGACCTTCGGCGCACCATCCTTCTTTGGGGGCAACTTGACAAATGGTGTGAATAACGGCAGTCTCGAGCTCTCTCGCCTGGATGATATGGTAATTCGTATCATGACACCATACTTCTTCCTAGGCCAAGATGAGAACTATCCACCAGTCGACCCATCATCTGCTGATTTGAACACATTCTCTCCAATTTCATCATGGCTGTATGACTGGCAGCTGAACGGTACCCGAAGCGTTGATGTCAGAGCCAACCACGGCGAGATCATCCGAAAGCATGCTGCAAACTCGATTGTTCTGCTCAAAAACGAGAAAAATGCCCTTCCCCTGGCGGCACCCAAGTCTATAGCGGTTTTCGGTAATGATGCTGGTGAGATCACCCAAGGCTTGCTAAATCAAGCCGACTTTGAGTACGGCAACCTCGTAGCTGGTGGTGGATCTGGAACTGGCCGTCTCACTAGACATGTTACACCCCTCGATGCTCTCAAAGTCCAAGCTGAGAAAGATGGTGCTCTTCTTCAACGATGGTTGAATAACACTCTCATCGCTAACTCTAACATCTCGAGACTTGCCAATCCCACCGAGCCTGAAGTTTGCCTCGTCTTTCTCAAGACTTGGGCGGAGGAGGCAGCAGATCGTGTCTCTTTGGATCTAGACTGGCGCGGGAATGATGTTGTCGACAGCGTCGCCTCCTATTGCAGCAACACTGTCGTCATTACCCACTCATCGGGTATCAACAACCTGCCTTTTGCTAACCACCCCAACGTCACTGCCATTCTTGCTGCCCATTACTCTGGTGAGCAAGCCGGTAACTCCATTGTAGATGTCCTTTATGGAAGTGTAAACCCATCTGGAAAGCTGCCATACACCATCGCTCTAGAGAATGACGATTACAATGGGCTTCCAATCACAAATGTTACCGACTTCACCGATCCATATGCCTGGAATGTTGACTTTGACGAAAAGCTTGAGATTGACTACCGCTACTTCGACGCCAAGAATATGAGTGTTCTGTATGAGTTTGGATTTGGTCTTTCATACACTACTTTCGAAGTCTCTGATTTGGCCATCTCTTCACTCTCCCCAAACACCACAGCTGTCACTGCAACCGCACCAGTGCAACCTACTGTTCCAGGCGGAAACCCTGCTCTCTGGGAGTCCCTCTATAGCGTCACCGTGAGGCTCACCAACACTGGTTCCATTCCTGGAGCGACTGTTCCTCAACTCTACATCACCCTTCCTTCATCTGCTCCAGCCGGAACCCCGCCAAAACAATTACGAGGCTTTGAGAAGGTCTTCTTGAACGCTGGTGGCCACAGCAAGGTGACTTTCCAGCTAATGAGACGTGATCTAAGTTACTGGGATACCACCGCACAAGACTGGGTCATTCCATCCGGCGAGTTCGGTGTCAGTGTTGGCTTCAGCAGCCGCGACTTGAAGCTTACTGGAAGCTTCACTGTCCTGTAAGAACGATGGTAGCTGAATATATAGGAATCTCAAGATTATAAAAGTTCGGTAATATTTGTACATAGAATGGAGGACGACGTTTATGATAATGAATAATAACAAGTCAATAATCAATAGCCAAGATCCGCGTTGCAGTTTACGTGACTCGCTTGACCAAAAAAAATCCACGTTATAGCTGTTAGAAGATAATTTCTTACTAATTTCGTGTATTAGATTTGATATTTGCTTCATACGTTGTAGCATTCTATGAAAATAAACGGATTCGATCTTTTTATGCACTTTTTTTTTTTTTAAGTAAGGATTGTCTTATGAAAGTCATGTGATGGTTCTCCCCATCACTCAATGGGATGACCTACAGTCGTATGCTATTGCCTTTTCTTTCCCCTGCGGGTATAAAAGCACCTCCAGCGAGATGAAGATGGCGTTATTCCATTCTACGATTCGTGCAATTCTGATCGTACCTGCATATGAAGCGGCTGAATACAGGCGGCACGGCGTTCCGTTTGACCGATCCGAGCAATATATCCTCATTTAAACGACACGCTTCATCTCATTAGCAATTTATCCCCCCCGTCACGATGCGAATCTTTATTAGCTCCCCGCGACCCCAGATTCTTCGAGGCTTGCTTGGGGCTTCTTGATATTCCCTCTAAATGACGCAAATGATGCTCAAATGGCATATTCTTCGGCCATCATGTTCCGTGGTTGATATACGCAAGCGCATATCTATTCTTGGCCAAATGAAGTATATTATCCAGTAGGTCAGACGGGCGCATGCTCCACAGTTGTAGGGGAAGCTCTTGGAGATATGTTCTTCCGAATATAAAGATCTTATTTTTCCTGTCTCTCATCTTTCCTCCTGCAGCTCAATTCTCGTACCTTCACCATGCAATTGATTTCTCTTCTTGCAGCTGCCTCTGCAGCAGGTGTTGTTAGCGCATATCCAACAGCTTCAGATATCAACCCATTCTTAGGCAAAGGTTACTTTGCGAACAAGGGGTATGCCGCGAAGCTAGAGCAAACAGTCGCTGCGTTCCAAGCCAAGAATGACACTCTGAACGCGGCACGAGCAAGGACGGTACAGAGCATCGGGACCTTTGTCTGGATCACCGCCCGCGCTCAGATTCCCAACATTGCCAGTACCGTCGCTGAAGCACGTGAGGTGCAACGTAAGACCCGCAAGCCACAGATTGTAGAGCTTGTTCTTTATAACCTGCCCAATCGAGACTGCTCGGGAGGCGAGTCTGGAGGTGAGTTCGAGCTTGAGGAGAATGGCCTCGAGCTGTACAAGAAGGAGTTTGTCGATCCGTACGCAAAGGCATTGGCGGCTGCGCCAGATCTCACATTCGCGGTCATTCTCGAACCAGATTCGCTAGGCAATGTAATCACAAATCAGAACGTGCCATATTGCCAGGCTGCCACTCCTGGATATGAGGAGGGTCTGGCTTACGCCATTGCTAAATTGCAATTACCAAATGTGGCTCTATATCTAGATGCCGCCCATGGAGGATGGCTCGGCTGGGATGGAAATCTTGGTCCTGGTATGACTTTTCTCAATCTTTCTTAATCACTGCTAATGCGTATAGCTGCTGCGGAATTTGGGAAGGTTGTGAAGGCAGCCGCAAAATTCACTGCGGCTGGCGCTCCAGCACCAAAGAGTAAGTCTCTACTTTTTCTTCTTCAGCTTCTGAACAGCGCTTTTCATGCAATTACCGGCTTCTCCAGGAGTGAAAAACGGCTAACATTTCCTCTTTCAAAGTTCGCGGTTTCTCCACTGACGTGTCAAACTTCAACCCTTATATCGCCAACCCACGTGCCAACTATACCGAATGGTCCAACTCCTACGACGAATTCAACTACGCCAAGTCTCTTGAAATACACTTAACTAATAACTCGCTCCCTGCCCACTTCATTATCGACCAGGGACGTTCCGGACTACAGAACAGCAGAGAGACCTGGGGAGAGTGGTGCAACGTCAACGCAGGTTTCGGTATCCTGCCTACAACAAAGACGAACAGCACACTTGTGGACAGCATCGTGTGGGCCAAGCCTGGAGGAGAGAGTGATGGTGCTTGTGGACCGCTTGCACAGGGAGTCGCGGCGCCATCTGCTGGACAGTGGTTTGAGGAGTATGTGGAGAATTTGGTCATTCAAGCTAACCCCCCGCTGAAACCGACTTATCGATAATCAACAGCTGTATTCGGACAACACAGAAAAGATATATCTAGAAGAGGCATATCCTTCAGGGGCTCTTATATGTATATACTCTCTTGATCAAGTACAAAATGATAGAATTACCTAAGATCGTTGTGGTACACGTTTAGTCATTCCTGTCTAATAATTTAAGTTTAACGGTTCTTGGCCTCTTCGACCTCTTTCCTCCGTCATATCTGGCAAAACCGCCACTTCAACCTTGGCCATGTTTATAGATGCGGCCATGATCCAAGAAAAGTCCGTGACCCGGCTCTCTCCTAACACAGTAAAGCGCCGTAACTCATTAGAACAAAAGTGTTAAATCGGCGACGCACTCCACAATTCGCTATTGTGTACTCATGACCTAAGCGTAAAGCACGTTGGGACTGGAGCCCGCTTTCAATCCATGTGGGCCGCCGAAGGTAACCCAAAAAAAAAAAAAAAAAACCGGAATGCAAAACATACAATAGTAAGGATTCGCTAGTGGCCACCCACTCAACTACTAGTCTATCGGTCTGAGGCTTATATATGGCAGAGCGGACGGGATGCCCGGTTCTCCTTAGTCCATGGCCGCATGTGTCATAGATTGATTCAACAAAATAATTAAAGTTCAAAAACCAACTTTAGACTTGCTCAACTTTATTTAGCTTGGAAGTAACAATCATAAATAGCCACGTACATCATTTTTTCATGCTTTTTCTTCATTATTCGTTTTCATTCTCACTTCAACATTCAGCTCTATCAAGACGGCAAAGCCCTTTTGCGGAACCACTCAATTTTGCTTTTATGCATTTATAGAGACAAAATTTACGAAATGGTATCTGCAAGCAACTCCAGCTCCGAATCACCGGCAATCCCTGAAAGAAAGTCGAGTAAAAGAGCTACTATAGACCTTGAAAAAGATTTCGTGTTCCTGAAATCACAGGCTGAAGATGCGCGCAAGAAGATTAAGCCATCCCACTCTTTCGACTCCAGCTATTGGACGACTGCAGCGAGTGCCATGAATTTAAGGGTTGAAGCTTGTATAGCTGAGACAAAGCTAGCCGCGAGATGCAGTCAAGAAAATTCTGATAGTAGCGCCAGCGACTGGTGGAAGACCGATGAGGCTCGTGAAATAGTTGACCGAATGAAAGCTGCTACATTCGAGAAAAAGATTTATGAAAAACAGGCAGAACGTATCAAATCGGGTGGCTCGATTCGTCGGTGCTTCGTAGCACTATTTACAACTAGTCAGATCGGTATAGGTGCTCTTCAAACAGGGACAGGGCATCGGCCACGATTAGAACAGGCTCGCTTCAAAAAAGGACTATTCGCAGCTTATGACGGTGCCAGGGGTTCTGGGAAACAAAAAGCTACCCTTTTGTGGGACATTGGAACCGGACGATGGTTGCGCAAGGATTTAGTACGGGCTGCTCATCTTGTACCGCACACTATGGGCAAGGACTTTCTGAATGCGATGTTTGGACCTGACGTTGAAAACGAGCTAAACTCTTACCATAACGGCTTATTGCTCGACAATGCTATCGAAAAAGCAATGGACGATGGAGCGATTGCTATTGTACCAGATGTCCCGGACGACCCAAGTGATAAACAAGTGCTGGACTGGGAGACGAAAGAACCGAAACAGTACAAGTGGAGAGTTATTGATGGTACGGCTTTAAGTCTGGATGAGGTTATTTCTTCTAAATTAGCGTCCGATGATTCAGATATGGATGTGAGAGCACTTGATCACAAGCCTCTTGTTTTTCGTAACAGCACCCGACCACGCGCTCGTTACTTATACTACTTATTTGTTGTCGCTGTGTTGAAACGAGCGTGGCGATTTGGGAACCGAAAGGATCCTACTATACTCGGCTCAAATTTGAGCAAAGGATTTTGGGGGACTAGAGGCCGGTACCTAAAGAAAAGTTTCCTTTTAGCGCTTTCAGATGAGATTGGCCACGATACTTCATTTATTAACGATATGGCTATGCCGCCTGCTGACGTAGAGGACGGTTTACCTGATGAAACGGGGCTTCTTTGGATAGCTAAAGTTATGGGAAGAATGCTTGCCACGGAGGTAGATGGAAGCGATGAGGAGGGGGTAGATGAAAGCGATGAGAAGGGGGTGGATGAAAGTGATGAGGATGAGGTAAACGGGCATGAGAGTTAAGATGTAATATACTCTATTCGTCAGTGTAAGCTTAATAAAGCATCCCTTAAATTGCACTTTCAATACGACTATTGCTTTTAAGTCCATCGCAAGCCAAATATGGCATGAACTAAGATTCTTCAAAGACTAAAAATGCTATTTTCAAGTTTGCTTGGTTTCTTATTCAGGGCAATAGCGAAGATATTCGACAGTTGTAGTCTTCTGCTGTCGGCGAGTTTAAAGTGCAAAAAATGCAATAACTAATCTAAGGACTACGATGAACGTCAGAACTGTACTTGTGAATGCACCTTTATAAAGGCGCCTACGGCGTTATATATAGGACGGTGTAATGGTGTCAAATATCAATTTTTGCATAATATTCATGGCACGAATGATCTCGTTCCACTCTACAGTTCCGTCTCCGTAAAGAATCAGTGCAGAGCTTCCATTTAACGCAGGCTCCTGCAGTGTCCAGACCCGCGTGAACCATGGGCGATCGAGGATGTCTTGCTTCAGACTCCATTTAGACGACAGAGTCTTCTGTCTACCAGTGATCGATATGCAGTTCCAAAACTACTTATAACCTTAAACGCAATGTACTATTACGTTGTTTCAGAATTATTGAACCAACCTCCCACTAGTGATGTCGTCGATTTCGACATTCCCAACAAGCCAGTGCTCTCTTTAATTGTTGATCACTCTAGGTTAGTATCTCCGTCATGATGTTTTATGCTACTACTTCAGGATAGGTACTACCATTACGGCTCATTTATATAACAATTGTCTTCGACTCTGCCCAATCAGCGTCGGACAGAAATGGTTCCATCTTTACTTGCCTCAATTGTGTTATGCTGATAGCCGATCGAAGACTCAGATATACATCCAGTCATACTGACAATATTCGAATATTGGACCCATTTAGGTACCAACAGATGTTTATTTTAACTCACCGCTCTCAGAGCACGTGAGCTTTGGAAGTTGAGGGTTGATTATATTTAAGACCGATTCAGGATCGATTTCGTGTAAAGAGCTTAGTTACATGAATCATTGGTAGCCGCTTCCTTCCCCTCCGAAGCTTGGATGGCCACGACCTTTTCTCTCCATTACAGCTAGTCCCTTGCCCTTTTGAGACTCAACTACCGCCATATCCATCAGCTTCTCATAAAATGGCACTGATCGATCCCAATCTGCGGTGAAAAGAATACTTCTCCTTAGGTATGGCATATTCTCGATAACTTCTTGAACACATTTGATGAGCCACTTTCCCAGTCCTTTGCCCTGATAAGTAGGATCAACCCAAACATCTGTTAAGTATAAGAACGTCGTGTAGTCCGTGACGCATCGCGCAATCCCGATCCAAGTCAAATTTAGACCTTCGATAGTTGAGGGAATTTGAGAAGATGAGGTTGTGATTACATCAGTCTCGAGATTCTTTTCCCCAACAACGTCATGTTGGGACACCTTATATAGACCAAAGCATAAAGAATTTTCCAGGGTTTCTTGTAGGACCAAATCTGGGAGAGGGTTCGCCCAGTAAAATTCTGGAGAGGCGAAGGTGGCATGGAGTGCCCGGATTGGAATAAGCGATGTATCAGTTGCGACAATGTATTGATGCTCTCTCCATACCAAGTCTCGAAGCTTGGAATTTGTTGTTTGCGTATCGGTAATAATAGGAACCTCAGATGCCTGACAACCCAAATAGGACGCGAAAGAAAGTCGTAGATTATGTCGAGATTCTTAATGCCGATATCGCGGTGTCCGAGGCACCCCCATATTCCAGAATCTTTGAAGGCAGATCTTCGCAGATTCCTGCGCTATGCATCCCAAGCACGATCGCCGAGTTTAACCGACATGATAATATTAGGCGGCGTCCTACAACTGCTCGTAAAAGTAAATAGCATTAAAAACGGTTAATATCTGGGATGCTACTAAAAAGTCAGCAAAGCTTGGATATCGCCTTGCCGAGTCGTTCCAACAAGGCACAAATTGCATAGTGACACATTTTAGAGAGCACATTTATTCTTTAATGGTAGCCTATATTTCTAAAGCACTAAGTGAGAGGCTTAAGGAAGAAATTTCTTGCGAGGCAATTATCTCCAAGCTTTATCTAAGCCACAAGAGCTAGCCTGCTCTTAAACAGTTTTGACCTGCTTGGTATGTTGAAGAACTGCCCCTTTTAAATCTTTTGAGATATCAGCCCCAACCAAATCCTCAGCAGTATGCATTTCGCTGATAATCTCATCCGCTTTTTGCGTTGTCCGTGCGCCGCCACCGATGTTGAACAAGATATCCATTTCTTCCAATGAAAGGCCTCTAGTCCCAGGCGCGAGAAGGAACTTTCTCAGATTGAGCAGGGAATCGAATACCAACGGGCAACCATTGGAATAGGTCGGCTTGTACTTTTTAAGGAGATACTGAGAAGCAATAAAATGCAATGGCGTGTCTTTCTAGGCCCATCGCTGTCCCTATGGCAGAATGGCTCGGTTATGCCATAAATTATTATTCGCCCATAATTTTCGAGAGCATCGTAATCACTAGCACAAACATCTCACACTTGACTACTGGTATATTTGGCATTACCAAAACTGTCATGACTCATGACGTTCGTCTAGATCATGGCACTCATTAACTAGCTCGGCAAAGAAAGTCGCTAATGATCGATACCTTATGATAGTCAATCTCACGTTGGATTGTTTTGTGAAACAACGCAACTGCAAATCCAAAGAAGTCTTAGACTAATGAGAGTACCTTATCTTCTAGGGGAACTGCTGTTATGGCATTCTATATCTACATGATATTTACACGGCGTCTTAGAGCAAAACCCTATTGATTACTAATAGCAAAATGCCGACCAAAATATCTGCGGCCTAGCCCAGGCTTTTGCGGCCGCCAGCAATTAGTTCTGAGACTTTATTATTACCCGCTTTCCGCCTCAGACGTTTGCTTCTATAAATTATGTTGTCTGATTCTTCTTGGCGTGACACCCGCACTCCAAATGCTATACAAATAAAGAGATTACTCCCAAGGCGACGAAATATCTAGTCTATAATCTGGCAGTGTCCTTATGCGTACTTTATTATAGTTCGAAGCATGCCACAATCTTGTACACACCACTATGACAGGAATTCTAGACGTTGATTCATTGTAACTTCTATACCAGGGATATAATACTATGTAAAAACAATAGATAATTAACCCACTTGTAGCCGTTCTGTTCTAACAACTAGCGCTTGCTCAACAGAGAGTGGACCATTACCCAGGTAAAAGACAGGCGATTTCCTGACAACGGGACCCACTGCGTATATTACGAGTGTCCCTCTCTTATTTCTTCATTTTTCCTTTAGTTTAGTATTCTCACGTAGATCTTATTCTTACGGGTGCCCATTTTTCGAGCTTCCCATATAAAGGCTATCATATCCTTAGCTATCCGTTGTAAACACTCGATGGCGATCTCTTTGAATCGCCTAGAACAGCGAACTCAAAGGGCATTAACAAGTCTATGATGATGGCCTTTGGTTAGCCTCAATGATGAACGGGACTTTGTGGGCCACGTTTTATTTCCTCGTCGCCATGCACGATCCCTGATGCCTACCGCGTGGAAATTTTAAGGCCGGCAAGGAGGTATGATAACTGGTCACTTGGCAATGGAAACTGTCATTGCATGAAATTTAAATACAACGATTGACATTGATAGAGAATGACGATAGGGTTAAGAAACATTAGATAAATAATCTAGAGCACAGCACTAACCAGCTGTTTAATCTCAACCTGTATTCCTATACTCTTCTTCCTCCCTCTCAAACCGCATTCACTGCGCCTAAACAGGTCACACACCACTCAATCGCAGCTCTATACCCGAAAGTTCCCAACCCACAAACGACCGCTTCGGCCTTATCGCTCAAATAACTCTTGTGTCTAAACTCCTCCCTCTTGTGCACGTTGCTAATGTGAACCTCGACAAAGGGGATGTTAACACCCGTGAGAGCATCCCTCAACGCAACGCTCTGGTGCGTAAACGCCGCGGGATTAATAATGATCGCATCGACACCTTCCGTGCGCGCGGCGTGGATGCGATCGATGAGCTGCCCTTCGTGGTTCGTTTGGAAGGAGACGAGAGATGCCCCGTGGGAGGTTGCCAATGTCAAGGATGAGGCCTCGACGTCAGAGAGCGTTTCGTGCCCGTAGATGTGTGGTTCGCGGGATCCTAGGAGGTTGAGGTTAGGGCCATTGAGGAGGAGGAGTTTTTTGGCCCCCATCCTGGTATTTGGAAGGACTATTCGTGTTTTATAAGAGACGGTTTGTCGTGTGAACGTCTCTAGATAAAGCAATTGGGACGAGTTATCTTGTATCCAAACAACTCGCGAAGTCAGATCAACCCCCTGTCATGTAGACCGGGAATTTCTTCTCCCATTCTAGTGTAACCATTTATTGTCTGTGTGGGATGAATGTCGCTGTGGAGAAGCGGTTGACTCGGAAAATGATAGTTCCATAGATTCCCTACAGGAGTGTTTGGCTATCTAACATCGCTTCGCCAAAACCCCAACGGCTAGTGTTTGTTCTTGATTCAACGTTCAAGTCGTACTAATTTATAAAAGATTGAATGAAAGTATTCCGCCTAGTAAAGCTTGAAAGGGGACTCTGGGCACGTGTACTATATGTATCACATATCACATGATTGGCTTCCTTGGGCCTAGCCAAGCGTATCATCATAATCATGGCATGCTTTACGAGCTACGTACCTAGAATACAGCCACCATACGGAGCACGGTATTTTGGACGCACAGTTACGAGAAACATTTTCAATTTGAACGAACTCCGTAAGAAGTCGAATCCAGTATCCAGTGACTGGCGCTCTCTTCTCGGCTATCGGGTATCGCGGCACGTCGAAATATGGGTTGCCGACATCACCTACGGGTAAAGACAAAGCCGAGCAAGGGGAAAGAGCATCCCACTTACTTATAGGAGCAAAATTTGGACACCGCATTTACACGAATACAACAACAAAAATGAAAGATCACGTGTTCCAAATGGTAATCAACAACGAGATTCTATGGTGTTGAGTGAAGCAGAGGTCGAGATATGCCCCAGATAAATGGAATTGAATATAAGGATGAGTCTGCATGATTGATCGATACATCCATACCCGTCGTCAAGATTCTGACTGTCTATAAATTGCTCTCTTCCCCATGTTTCCTATGTTGAAAAATAATATTTGAAAACGAAAGTAGTAGAATCCCCTTACTTGTCATTCCAACCTTCTATCTCCTTCTTAACCAGCTTCCACGCCTCAGCCGCCCTCCTGGCATGCTCTGTAGGGACCTCTTCCCCCGGCTCACTCATCGTTCTCGAAAAGAGCTCCATACTAATCCACCCCTCGTATCTCAAACCCTCAACAATCGCCCTCGTAACCTCCATTACTGGAAGATATCCCCCATCTTCCCCGGCAAACAATCTCGCATTCCTAGACCAGCTCATCCTGGCTGGCTGACCTTCCACATGAAAAGCATGACCCT
Organism: Bisporella sp. PMI_857; assembly: GCA_021307315.1. Taxonomy (NCBI): domain Eukaryota; kingdom Fungi; phylum Ascomycota; class Leotiomycetes; order Helotiales; family Helotiaceae; genus Bisporella; species Bisporella sp. PMI_857. The sequence goes on from JAJSPD010000026.1 coordinate 203,005, forward strand.
CCACTAGCGGACTCCTCATCTTCTCCGCATCGACGACCTGAACATAGAATACCTTCTTCACGTCCACCCTCCGGACCAACTCCTCCAGGCTTTTTTTTATATCCAAATCTGCATTCGGCGTTTTGCCATCGGGCGCGGCGGGGTCGGCATATACTCGCCCCGCGATATTAAACGTATCTAAACACATCCCGAAATTCTCCCGATCAACCTTTTCAACTAATTCGTAAGCCTTCTCCCAAGTATCGAAGTACGTCGACCAGCATAAGTTCTCATAGGCGAATTTAATCACTGGCGACTGCTGTGCACCCATGTCGGCCAGCTCCCGCAAATCTTTGATCACCACGTCCAGATCCCCCGTAATCTTCTCCCTTGGCAAGAAATTGCCTGGTATTTGAATGACATCTGTACCCAAAGCTTTAGCTAGCTCAAACCAAATTCTCAGCTTCTCAATCCGTTGCACGTGTTCATTTCGGTCGAGAAGGCCCTCGTAGTGGAGAAATGGCTGCAGGCTTATTATTGTAAGTTTTCTCTCCTCGCATAGTGTTTTTATTGTCTCAGCAGCGCGGGAAATGGAATATGGAGGGGGAGTTTCCGACGCGGAAAGGCCACTTTCTTCTCGTGCCAGGTATTCGAGGTCTTCGTAGAAGATCTCGACGCCCTGGAAATTGTGGGCGGCGGCTTGGTCGAGTTTATTTGGGAGCTTATGGACCCATGCGCGCCCGAGGGACATGGATGCTATGGCTGGCTTGTAAGACATATTAACAAGCGATTTGATTGCGAGGTGTTACGGCTTAATTCGTGGAAAACGCGAGAAGGAATGGAAGTGTGACCAGTGTAACTATGTTGTCATTCTTGCCTCTTTACGAGGAATTGATAGTAGAAGAGGGACTCATCACCACATTTAACCGATACTTTACCCACTGTCAGCTCGGATCCCGCTCCGGCTGCGACCTAAAGCTTCATAGTCCGAGGTGTGGTCAGCCTAAACCTTGTAAGGCGACGGGGGTTGTCTTTGCCGAATTATCAGGTCCATTGTCTTGATCCAATACTTTCGACAGCCTGCTAGAACGAATGTCTTGTTTAACACTAGCGGATTAGCCCATAGAAAACACCTAAATCAGATGTATATGTAGCAGAAAGCTGTGTCCGTAAATCCAAGCTGATCTCTACATAGTAAATGCTATTACCATTGTCTAGCATATAGCCTTGATGGAGTGGAATTATCAGATCCAAGCATGCATTTAGGTATTACTATCTACCTGCCTACCTACCTGCGCCCTTTCAAAAATTAATCGCCTTACTCTCATCCGCAGCTTTCCTTAACACCTCCCACGCTTCCTCTGTCGGGATCCCCTTCTTCCCCCCCTCTCCAGCTCCTGCCCACAATCTCCACTGCTCTTCAATCTGGTGCCCAATAACACCTGTCCCATCTACTACTCTCCACCCTTTCTCTCTCCCCAGCTTTAGAATTCTCGTATTTCTCGGTTTGAAACACATATCCAGCAAGACTCCCTTCTTTTCTTTTCCCAGGAACGTCCTAAGCATCTCTCTCGATCTCAACTCTTCCTCGGTCTTTGCCTCGAAATCCGGCACCGTGCCAACTACGTAATACGGCGCTGGCAACTCTTCCGCTTGCGCGACCGAGGTGATATGTATAAGCCGTGGCAGTCGAGAAGATGAGGACAAAGCATATGCTTTGGCATCCTGCAACAAATCCGCAACTTCCTGTGCATCTCGATTCACAATGTAGATTTCGTCACACTCCAACTCCGCAAACAGCACGTAAACCGCTGCACGGCTCGCACCACCAGCACCGATAATCAGTGCCGGTTGGCCTCTCCCATTATTCTCCCCATCTTTCGTTGCAGAAAGTAAACACCCTTTGATTCCCCGCCAATCCGTATTCGTCCCGCGTAACTTGCCTTCTTTCGTCAGGTAGACATTATTACAAGCCCCTAGCGTGGTTGCTAGAGGGTCCAGCTCGTCGAGGAGTGGCATAATGGCTTTCTTGTAGGGCATCGTTACCACCCCGCCGGCGAACTCTGTTGCTCGAAATATAGAGAGGACGTCTTGTACTGTGGGGCATTCTTGGTTGATGAATTGCCAGGGGAGCGAGAGGGAAGAGGCTATGTAGTTGTGCATTTGAGGGGCGATGGAGTGCGTTACATGAACACCGGCTAGATAGAGGAATTTGCGTTGGTGGGTAGCAGTATGGTTGAAGGCACCCGTAGCAGTGTCAATTTCTGTTCCGGGAGTCGTCATTGTTGGGAGAATAGGCTACCTGAAGATCATGTGGGAAATCCGGAATGGGAGAAGGAGTCTCAGCATGATGTTTCCAACTTCTTTTATATGAAATAAGAGGCACGTTTGAACCTCACACTAACTACCGTCCCGTCTAGAAGAGTCCTGGTCTCTGGATTTTTGGCCATTCCGAGAACTTTTGGCTAGAGGATGGAGGTCGCTCGCTTCCCCTGCCGCAGCTCGGAAAAGCGCTTTTCCGTTACGATACCCAGCTAATATGCAAATACAGGATCTAAAGTGGTGCCTAAGGCACCAAATATGTAGCACAAAGGCGCCATGAAGGAGGGTTGGGTGCGTGAGACCAAGCTTGAAAATGGGAAACAGTACAAAGTAGGTCCCTTGAGCATTTTCCACTCAATTATCAATCCGGAATTATCTCCTTTTATCAAGATGAACAAAAAATATAGTCCCATCACACTCTATAATCTCTGATTTGTCTCAACTTCAGCAGCTCTCTCAGCATCGGCTTTCTCCAGCTCACTAGCCATAAGCTCCTTTGGAGCTGGCAACCCCAACCACAATTGACTCTGGTCGAAAGCCTGCTCTAACAGTACTTCAACTCCCCTTACTATCGCCCACCCCTCGTATTTCTCTGCTGCTTTCAGCAACGGCGTCTCTCGCGGTTTATACGCCATATCTATACACACCCCCGATTCCTTCCCAAATAGTGATTTCGGGAAATATTCAGCAGATAAAACATCTGCTGGGATTGTGCCGATAATAATATCCGGCTTCTGTGCCCCTGAAACTTGTGCCAAAGTCGAAATAACGGTAATTTGAAAAAGAGAAGAGAAATCCGCAGCGATTCTCTCCGCTCTCAAGCGAGTCCTGTTGACGAGGAGGATGTTTTTGATCCCTAGCTGGTAGAGCGCATACAGAGCAGCTCGAGATGCGCCGCCTGCCCCTATCACTAGGCCGGTAGTAGCATGCTCAAGAACATAGCTTCCTTTTGACTTTAGGCATGAAATAAGGCCGCTCCAGTCCGTGTTATCACCCTTGACACTCCGCTGGCTCGATCCCTGATTCGGTGGTACTACAACGAGAGTATTAATTGCACCAATTATTTTGGCATGCGGCGAGATAGAAGAGCAGAATTTTCCAATGGTTAGCTTATGCGGCATTGTAACACTTGCGCCGCCGAAGTCAGGGGAGCCGATGAGGTGCGAGAGCTCGTCGACCGTCTGCGTCTGTAGAATTTCATATGTATATGGCAAAGAGTGGTATTTGAAGACTGCGCCATGAATGACAGGTGACATGCTGAAAGAGATTCCTTGGCCGAAGATGAAGAATTTCTTGGGCTGCGGGAGATCTGACGGCGATTGGGATCGCGATCCTCCTGCAGCCGAAAGTTGGGAGGTTGTTGGAGCCATGTTGCCCTATCGAAAAGGGTAATTATTGATAGCTCTGGAGACGTAAAAAAGAACCGATGAATTTGGAGCATGCCCTCCAATTTAACCGTGAATTCAGGGGCTCATAAAATGTCGAATTAGGCAAAAGGAAGAGCAGCTCACCTCAATTAGCAATTAGAGTATGACATCCACAAAAGCGAGTAGCAAGGGACTAATTTGCGTCTTTTGTGTTGAAGGAAAAAGACATATCCAGAGAAGTGGGTCCGTCTGTGGGATGGGATCCGGTCTTGGCGGTTAGAAACTTGATCGTAACCGCATGAAGTGCCGGTATTCTATAAGAGCTGTAAGACAAGTGTAGACTGGTTGTACTTCAAATATCCCTTTTGTAGTATCAATCTTCTTTCCGCTGCACTGTTCGCTGCTCACTAAATCCCCTACTTAGTCCCCTCCGTTTCCGAACCATCGCATCTCATCCTCAATTCTCTCTAAGCAAACTCATCAAAAATGCCAGATTTACACTCGCTTCCAGCTGGTTCGAGGCCAGACAAAGCAGTTCGAAATAATGGAATAGACAGCCTAGCATTCGAGCGATACAAGCTCCGCGAACTCGCAGAAGGTTGGCCGTGCTATCGGTAGGTTCTGGTCTTCTGGATTCTTCAATGTAACCCAACCAACATTAACTCAGCGACGCATGCGAGTGGGAGAACCTGAAATCTATCTTCCACCCCACAGCATACATCTATACAACATGGACCGGCCGAACACACTACCTAGACTTCATCAAAGGCTCGCAAGCCGGTATGGACAAAGGCGCCTTTATTATGCACCGCTGCCATGGGGTAACCACGGATATCGCACCCGATGGCCTACGCGCCGTAACAAAAATGAAAGCCACCATCACGCAAAGATTCAATCTTCAGGGGTGCGAAGTAGACGCCGAATCGGACTGCCGCTTCTGCTTCTTCTGGCAAAAGGAAACAGAGGGGGAATTGAAAGGGGAGTGGAGAGCTAGATTCGTGCGACATTGGTACGAGAAGGATAAATTGATCTGTGTAGATCCGAGGAAGGTGCCGAAGTTGGATGACGATAAGCTGAGTCGTTTCCCGACGGGATATAGATATCTTGCTTACTGCCAAGAGGAGACGATGGGGGTTAAGGTCATGTTGGATATGCCGGGACACAGGAGGGAGCCAGATACCCCTAATGGGAGGAAACATGATTTGTTGTATTGGCAATGCAAGGAATGGGTAGAGGGAAGAGCAGTGGAAATCTAGTCGATCTTTATGCGTGATGTGAATGAAGTTTATTTTCACAGATGCATAGGTCTTCCTCTCTAATACTATAGTCAAATCTGTCTGAAGCATTTATACCACGAAGCCAGTAATGACCTACCCCGAACAAAGCTTCCTTACAGGGCTGAACCCAACTCCATTTATGTGAGGCTGTACATCTTCACTTGCCGCTCCTTAGATCCCCGTGATAAGTTTTGTCGATCTTAGCTAACATGAATGAGACGTAGTAATAAGTACGTGATAATACTTAAATCATGCCCTACTTCAACAACTTATCTCCGAATGCAAAGCTAGACAGATGGACACTACAATTGACTACCTTAGGTAGTTATCATGAATACTTTGCGTCTTTCCCCCTATTCCAGTACAGACGACGCCCGGTCTGTGACTCCGTTCTGAGCCACTTGCAGAGTGTGAGGATCTATTTCTCTTCTGTGAAGTGCATTGTGAATGCGTCATGAACCAAGTCTTTTCATCGGTCCTTCTGCAAGTTCCGGAAGCCCACTTGTTGTCCAAACCATTGAGATCACTCATCTTGGCAATCGGTAGAGGCTCGCAACACACGATTTGGTGATGTGAACTGACCTTGAAGGTCTGAGGGGAGAAGGAAGCCGAGATGTCGATAGGTTTCGTCTTGGTCTCCCGTGCTGCGAGATATTAGTTCAAGAGCTATATTAAATTGATAGCAACAGGCTACTGACAAGTGGTCAAGATTTGACAACTCTAAGAAGTGGTCATCTACTGTCGCCATACACTGCAAAACTGGATCCAGCGTAGATCCTCCAATACCAGTTGGCGCTGGGTTCAGAACTGAGAAGCTCGTCTTCGGATTTCTCACCCTAGCCTTCCCATCTTGGCCTGTTTGAGGCATCCCGCTCGCCTGGCTCGATTGCGCAAGATGGAACAAATTCCTAGCCGCAGAATAATTATCTGGATGCTTAGTAAGACAAGCTGGACTGATTTCCACATTTTCTTGAACTGACATTCCGTCGCACAATGACTCCACCGTGGCCATAGGAGAGAGTGTATCATTTTGGACAACCCAAGGTCCCGGACTGAATGAAGTTCTAGCATCGATGGAATGCAAGCCACTTGCGCGTAGCCAATTCAGGCTGTCCGCTATTATCGCGTCCTCGCCAGAATGCGTTGTCAAAGAATTGATGCTAGGGTCAAATTCAGCACTACCAGAGCTTGCAACAAAGTTCCCACCTTCCCTCGACTCTATCACAGTGCCAATATCTGGCGACTTCCGAATAGCTTCAAAATGGGTATCGGGATTACGTTGCACCACTCTAGCTGGGATGCCTTCGCGAAAGGTGTCCACTCTGGTGGGTGCATCATCGATACCAGAAGATCCTGCTTGTAACAACGTTTGCGTCCATTGATGCTTGGAAGAACCAACATTGTCAAGGCCCAGGATGCTAATAAGGCAAAATGCAGGTGGGAAAACACTCGATCTATAAGCAGAGTGACTGTTGTGTACTCCAAGAATTTGATGAAGTGCATTAACGTCCTCTAGGAGCTTTCCAGTACTGACACTAGGCCCTCGCTCGGAAATCCCCTTGCAGATCAAGAACGTAATATCGAGGTTGAGCTGATGAGGAGGAATTGGTGCTGTCCGGGATATGCTATCCGAGCTGGTTTTTAACGAACAGTAATCTGGGAGCGAATCCTTCCAGTCATTGAACATAGTTTGGGCATCTTCGAGCCTTTTCTCTTGGGACCTTCCTGTGGCCTGGTCATGAGCCAGGTCGTTCAAAACACAAGCTAATCGAACAAGGTGGTTAAACATGCTGAGTATGCGACTCGATCTAGGGCGTTCTCCTAACTCTAGATATCCCCATTCTTCTAGTCCATTCTCGTCTAAAAAGCCGATACTGAGTGCATCTTCTCTCGTGAGGCGTGGGCCCCTTCTAAGGCAGGCGGAAATAAGCGTGTCAAGGTAAAAGCAACCCAAAAACACATTCTTGGGTCTTCCAACAGAGGTGCCGTGGACGCAACTGGACGAGGTGTTGATGCTAATGTCAATTGCAATGTTGATGGCTTGGCTAACAAGTAACCATGAAGCTCTGAACTGACCCATGGCCAGTTTCACGAGTGACAACACGAGTAGCGCTTGCACATGCCCGATACTGAGGTCAGAGCCCTCAGATGGTATTAGGCTTCTGGCCTTGTCGTAATAAGATTCAGCCTCGGGAGATTGTTGCAAATATCCCATTCCTCTGCTCTCGCGAGGTGGCGATGATCGCTGGCATTCTGCGTAGGCTAGGACAGCCCATATTGCTGCGTGCTCCCCTATTCCGAGAGAAGATGCCGAAAGCTCAAGGGTCCGGTAATAAGCAGCTAGCATTTCATCTTTCCCAATGATGGGCAGCCAGCAGTGTGTATAAGTGAAATAGATATTGAAAAGATCTTCCGCAACCTCACGCGGAGGTAACTGGAGTGAAAACTTGATTGGAGCGGCCACGTATCCTCCGTAACTGACGGAGTGCGGCTCCAGTCGGGGTCTTTTGCCTTCTTGTCCTTTGTTGTCTCCAGAATCCAGCAGAGGCAGCAGGTGTTCAAGGCTTTTACAAAGCTTGCTGGCTCTCCAAATCTCATGCAGGTTATCTCCATTCTCAGATTCGTCTACATTCCATTGCCGGATAAGATCTGTTTTCGCAGCTTCATCTTGCAACGCACCTTCAAACAATTCGGTCACACTTTCAAGGCTGCCAGCGTCGGGTAACAGCAGGCCAAGCAACTTTTCTAGACCTCGAACGTAGCCTTCCGGTAGACCACGCTTCTTCACTGCATCACCATAGAAGCATTGCCTCCCTAGAGATACACAAGTAGAGCATATTGGGCGCAGACCGTCACACTTGAGCTTCTTCTTCCGGCACTGATCGCATGCTTGAGATACCCTCTTTCGAACCCAATCGCTGCCATATTTCCTTTTCGAGCCACTGTTGCAGCCGTTGCTATTGTTGGACACTTCGGTAGTCGTCATTTGTTTGGGCATGTCGGGAGAGGTATATCATCGCTCGAATATTTGCGTTTTCATAGCATCTGACAACACCAAATGCCCAGCAAATCTGGTGGTAGACTTTTCACGCTGATTACCTTGTGCGATTTCTCAGATACTAGCATGAGATAATACTCCAAGCCTACACACCCCCAAGTCCACACGCTCCCGGTACCAATATTGCAGTTTGCTAAGCCCAGGAAGAGCCCATTTGACCCGATGATTCGTGCCTTCTCCTCTACCACACGGTCAGACTCACACACACCATTCCTGGCAAGCAAAAACACTCACGTGGGCTTAAAATCGTCTTGATTATGAATTTAATCTTAGTGATATGCGCTAGGGCTGAAATACAAACTTGTTGTCCAACTTGTCGTTCCTGTATAGAGCGGCATATGCCCGTCCTTTGAGTTCCCGAGCTTACATAACAAGTATATCGCTGCTTTTAGCTGCACTTTTAGTTTTTCAGAAGATGGAATACAACTTTTAAAAGCAGCAATGAAATTTATCCTTCTTCTTTCAAGCGTGGTGCAGCCTCGGAAAAGGATATAGCCAGTCCGCTAGCCGGGTTCTGGGTTCCTTTGCCGACCCACAACGGATATCTCCAGTGACGACTGGATGCCGATTCTCGATTATGCTTATCTCATTGTATTCAATGCATTTAGACATACTTCGGCCAGGCTACAATTCAGCACAAGCAAAGCTGTACGATCGTTGAGCACGCTCTTTGGGGTCGGAGGGTAATCCTCCCTCACCCCTCGCGACAGAGACGAGTGTGCCAATAGCGCAGGGGATATTCAGGCAGACAGAATTATATGGAGGCCAGAAATCCTTATAGAAATCCCACATCAGGGATGACACCGATCAGAACGCTCTCCGTATCGAATACGGGATGGCCGAGTTTGCCAGAGCGGAGACAGACTCTGAAAACATATTCGGTAGAAACATCCAGAGTCTTTGCCCCAAATGCCTCAATCGCTCTCGTCGGAATTCGAGGGTGTGGCAAGACATCTCTAGGATACATTGCTGCAAGGGCTCTCGGGTGGCGTCTCATCGAGGCGGATGATGAATTTGAGAGGATGACTGGGCTTTCACGTGCACAATTTCTGAAGAACACGGAGCACAATGTAGAAGAATACCGGAAGCAAGAGAGGCAGGTAATGGAGTCTATCCTGTCTGAGAATGAAAGAGATGCTGTTATTGTTTGCGGTATTGGAAGTATTGAATCTCACGGCCAGATGCTCCTCAGAAAGTATGCTCTTAACCATCCGGTTATCCACATTGTCCGGGAGACGGAATATGTCAGGGAGTGGCTTCGAATCCCCAAAGAAAATAATCTTGTGCAGCGCCTGGAACAGAGTGATCGCAAGCACCGCGTCTGCTCCAACTTCGAGTTCTACAACCTGTTCGATGGTGGCTCTGGACCTAGCATACTTCACAGGAGCATCTCTCGAGATGAAGTGCCAGGCCCTGGCCAACGTTCCCCACCATACGCTGGGACCCTACAGCGGACCCAGCAAGACTTCATCAGATTTATCAATTTGGTAATGGGCTTTCCAGATCCTGCGCGTCAGGTACTTGGCTCCAAGATCTCAGCTGCAGCAGCTTCACCCGTCGACCGCATATATACCTATGCGCTATCCGTGGAATTCTCCCAGATAGACAGTTTAAATTTAGATATCACAGAACTTGAATGCGGTGCTGATGCGGTCGAGCTTGAAATCGATGCATCCGACGTTCTAGGTCAGTCCGTCGCCGCCGATTCGACGTGGATCACAAAGCTCAGCAAACAGTTTGCAATTCTGCGGCGCGAAATTGCCGCACCAATCATCTATCATGTCAATAGGAACTCTTTTCTTAAAATACCAGAGGAGTGCCAGGGGTGGCGAGACGAGGTTTATCTAGAATTGCTTCATCTAGGCCTTCGGATGGGTGCCGAGTTTGTTACCGTGGATATTGATTTCGAGTCTACACGAGAGATCCTCCGTGTGAAAGGTTCAACGGAGATTATAGGAGATTATTTGGACATCAATCCGAGCCAGCAAAGCTGGGATGACCCAGGAAGATTTGGAAAGTACAAGAAAGCAACCCAACTTCGCTGCGATATCGTACGCATGAGCCAATTTGCATCTTCTGACGAGGATAACATTGCCATACGACGGTTTAATCAGAAATTAACCTCCCTGCAAGGGGTCCGGCCTCCGTTGATTGCGTACAATGTGGGCCGACTGGGGCGAGCTTCAATGTGTTCCAACACCATCCTTACGACTGTAACACACCCTTCGCTCCGAGCGCTTCATGGCCACAGACACCATCATGCCCTTCTTTCGATGCAAGAGGCATCAAAAATGACCTATGATTTAGGTCTACTTGACCCACTACACTTTTGTATCTTCGGAGCAAGCATACAGTACAGCCTTTCTCCAGCAATGCACAATGCGGGCTACCAAGCCTCCGGGCTACCTCATCAATACAAAATCCGACAGTCGCCCAGCATGCGGGATCTTGATACTCTACTAAATGACCCATCCTTTGGGGGGGAGCGGTCAGTCTTCCCTTCAAAATCGATGTTCTCGAGCAGTTAAACTCCATGAGTACCGAAGCACAGGCTATTGGGGCTGTGAATACAATTATCCCCATCAAGTCTCCGATAGACGACATTAGCAGGATCCCAAAGAGTCAATCTAATCATATCATTGGTTGGCATGGCGACAACACTGACTGGATTGGCATCACAACTTGTGTTCGACGACATCTGTCCCCGGCAAATATAATTCGACCTTGGACATCGAGTTTAGTACTTGGGGCTGGCGGGATGGCACGAGCTGCGATCTATGCGTTGATCCGACTTGACGTCTCCAACATATTTGTATGCAATAGGACTATCTCAAAGGCAGAGAAGCTTGCCGCTCATTTCAACGAGGTGGCAGCAAGCTTTAGGAATACCGCACGTCGGCCCAGCGCTAGGAATGTCAAACATCAAATCATGGTAATAAAGTCTATGGGTGACCCATGGCCTGTGGAATACGAGCAGCCTACAATTATAGTCTCCTGCGTTCCTGCTCACAGTATGGGTAGCTCACCAGCGGCGAATATAACATTACCTACTACATGGCTGCAGAGTGCCAATGGAGGCGTCATGATCGAGGCGAGTTTTACAATTTCCTTTACTCAGAGTTTCTTATTAATATTTGTTACGCAGCTTGCATATAAGCCACTCATCACACCATTGATTGCACAGATAGAGGAATTGAGAGAGATTGGGCGACCGTGGGTTCCGGTCAATGGTCTTGAAGTTCTACCGGAGCAAGGTATCGCTCAGTTTCAACTGCTCACTGGCAGAACCGCTCCGCGGCACTGCATGAGAGCTGAGGTTCTTCGGAAGTATAGAGGTGAAGAGGACCAATGTGTAAAAAGGCATGCCCAGAGGTGAAAACAGATCAGGACCCGGAACCAAAGATTGTTCTGGTGTGCAGGCAAGAGCCCTTCACCCCGCCGCCCACTGCCTCCTACACACCTCTGAGCGGCTAAATGCAAGTGTAAGACCGCCTAATGCGCTCTCACCATCAGCTCACCACTTGCAAAACTTTGTATGACATTGTGTAAAGGCAGCAATTCAAAAACGTTTCTTCCACAATCCATGGCAGGTTTAACACAGAGAAGAACTACAACAATGCGTATACTAAAACCGAAATTCTAATAGATGCCGAAGAGGTATCCTTCTGTCTAGCATTACCTTTCTCTCTCCCTTCGTCTCGTAAGTGATCAGCAAGTAAGCAACGCCTTTGCCTTTATATGGATAGAAGAAGTAGTCCTGTTACATGGACATTATAAGCCTCTTTCAAATCCTCAGGTGCTTCAATAGGAGATTGACCACTGCGTCACGCAGCCCAACAGACCTCGCGACCATTGCGCTTCGGATTAGAGTTCTGGGCCTTCGCTACGCATATCACGTTAGAATACATGACCAGAATCCTTATGGATAAACGACTAGTCAAGTTATTTCTTTAGCATTAATGCGTTAGGTTCTGGGCTCTATATAAACACCCAGGCCTTCTCTTTGTACTCGGTTTACAAGCTCATGATCGATCAAATCGGTCCTATCACAAATCAATCTGTTACTCTGTAAGACTAACAGTCTGATGCCTCGTCGCTTCCTTTGAGTATTTATATTGTTACGTAACGATTCAACCACCTCGCTAAACAAGATGGGCATGAAACACAAAATCACCAAGGTTTTTTTTCTAATTCAGCTAATATATTTAAAAATCCGCCCTTGCCTCCTCTCCGGCCCATGCGCGCCTAAACAAACACCCTTATCTTCTCTTTCTCCACAGGTCTGAGATTCCACTACGGTTTCTCAGCCGCAATCTCAGCCGCGCTATCCAAATCGTCCTTAAATCCAAATTTCTTCAACCTCTGCTGACTTGTAGCCTTCACAATAACACGTTTAATCCCTTCACAGCATCTCCCTCGCTCCTAGGCAGTGCCTCAGCAAGCCTCTTCATTGCTGATTAGGATAATTAGCCGTAGGTTAGGTGTTTTTTCACGTTCTAGACTTTTATTATTGTCCGCGTCTTGAAATATGGTAATAAGGCTCCAAGCCCGCCGAAGCACAATAGTTCTAAGCTATAAAGCCCCCGCAGCCTGCTTCCTCAGGTTAGGATTATGCTATCCCTAACCCATGCAAGTAGCTTTCTAGATTTCCTCTAAATTACCTAAGTACAAAGTCCCTAGCAGAAAGATCCTGCATCGCCTCGCCTTTCATTATGCCGTGAACATCTAATTAGCCCTTGGTTAGTAATAAGACCATTAAAATGGGCAAACATGGACTCTGGAAGTTACACAATTGAAAAACTGGGTTTAAGAAGGTGCGAATACTTACAAGCTTCTCCAACAAGTTGAAACTCCTCTACCTCCTTGTCCTTGCGGAGGATAAAGGGGACCCTGCCACCAAATAGAACACATACCTGATCTCCTTGCTGAAGTGAAGGAGGACCTCTACCTATATACCCTTGCTGAGTAATAAAGAATCTGCAATCATAACGCATGTACGAGGTCGCTTGGTCCACGCGAGCTCTCCCTCCAAAATTATTAGCAGATTCAGAAGTCCCGTAATTAAAGCGCGGATCACCAAGAGGCACTGCTTCGGGATCCTCTCGCAGTGCAGTGACACCTATATATTTCCAAAACATGTCATGAAATGTCCCATCAGAGAAGTCTTCCTCCTTTCCCGAAACGTCCCTGCCAAGAATCTGTGTCCCACGAAAGGCCTTGAGTCGCGCTTCCTCGTCCCCCCCGTATGGATTGGTAGAATCAACTAGTGTGCAATACAACTGCCAATCTAGCTCAGCAATCTTATAGATCTCTTTATCCGATGGATTCTCATTCTCCCGGTAATGAGGAGAAACGTGATCAACTCTATCAACAAGACCACCTCGGGCCACGAGACGAAAGTCGTCCTCGGAAAAGGTGCAGAGGGGTTCAGTCGTACCTGCTGCTTGGTAAAAGGCGGGCTTTGGCCCACTTAATAGCAAGTAGAGAATTCCTGGCTGGAAAGTTTTTGGGTGTGGGATCGTCCAATCTGGTATCCATGATGGCCAGGGCAATAGTTGGCGTTCTATTAAATCTATTGAATTGGCGTCTTTAAACAACCGTAACAGATCTGGTAATTTGGCTTTCCGCAACATATCCTGCATCGCAATTCGAAGATGAGGTACCTGCAATTGATTCTGCAATTCTTGTAGAGCATCGGCTTGGGTCTTTTGAGAATTTTCCTTGTCTCCAGGTGGATCCAGTCCAGCCATTGATGAGTCGTCGCCATTTAGATTCGATTCAGGAGACTCTTTCAAGCCGGACTTGTCAGCCGTGGACAAATCCTCAAGTTGCACATGGCCCTCAAGACTATTTAAAATTGCATTGGCCATATGAGGAACTCTTTCCAGTTGTTGTAGCATGTGCAATACCTTCAAATGTGCGAGCTGCACAGCTTTTCTATGACTACTCGGACGTAGGCTAGATCCTAAATTGTGACCCTTGCAAGCCGTAAGAATATCAAGGTTGCATTCCGTTTGGATCGCGTGCAGTACAACATCTCGGAATACAGTCATTGTCCCGTTATTATAGTTTGGCGGGAGTGGGCGGCCTTTGAGGTCAACCATGCTTAGAATCCCATAAACGTGATCTACGCTTAGAGTTGCGAAGCGTTGTCGGCTCAATAAAAGGCCATCCAAAAGGCTAATCTTTTTTGATACGACCTGAATGTGAAATTTAGCTAGCTCTCTAGCCCAGCCTGAGTAATACATCGCTTTCTGTGCGGCTAGTCCCATTCTAAAATTTGGCCAAGCAACCAGAAAAGAATGGATAGGCGTCCATGGGAGTCTTTTAGTGCCACAATGAAGTAAAGCTTGTGAAGACTGCAGAACCTCTTGGAGGATCCATACGCGTGTCCAATATTGTCTTCTAAACAGATGGGTGACTGCCATCCAATTTTGATCAAAAGAGCCATCGAAAGACGCTTTCATAATTTCTCTGAGCTTTGCGCGTTTTTCTTCCTCGTTGTCTTCTTCTATAAAGTTTTTAATCAAAGACAGGGTTTCCATGGCCAAGTCACTCCCGTCAGCTTCTTTTCCTAGCCACATATAGACGGCGCCATTCAGCTTATAGATTTGCTCCATCAGATTAACCTGTTGATTTCGCTCCTCGATATTATTTTGATCAATGCAAATTGCATCAACCCACAGTAATATCGGCTCCTCTCGCAGGCGTAATTGCTTTAACGCAGCGAATAGATTCGGCCTGATAACTATTGGCTTCCCTTCAACATATATAGTCTTTGGTGGATTAGGATCACCCCAGACATACGAAAGGGGATGATAATCCAGCAATTCACCAGCATAATCGACCTTCCGGCCAACTTTACCGGGAATTAGTGTACAATGGATGTTAGAACTTGGATCATCACTAGGCCTGACGTACAGGAGCCGGAATGCGCCATCTTCCAAGTCAAGAGGCGCATACGTGTATTCGAGAAAGGGTTGAACCGAATTTGAGCTGCCCTCTATTTCCATAGGTTCAGAAGTTTGCGACATTCTACCTAGATTTAATAGGAGCTTAAAAGGGGCGATTTTATGTCCTTTGGATTGTGTATTTTAGAAGGATAAAAAGCAAACCGCTGATCGGTTGTGCAAGTTCATGGTGCTGCTTGGCTGCATTTTTGTTAGTCAGGTAAGCGGTTTTCCAGCCAGCTAAGCGAGTCGGGCTGGCGCATCCTCAACGTTCGACCACCAGCTTTTTTTAAATCCTTTTTTGCGCTTACAACACAAGCAATGCAGCGCTGATTCGATGTTATTGTGATTTTTTATCAACTTGCAGTTATGTACAAACCATGTTTAACTCGGCGTACTGTCACTGCCAGCGCAAAAGCTAGTTGTACTGCTACTCCGCATTGTTATTTTAAAGGGCAATTTTGTCACGGCATGCGCCATGCACTAACCGATACAGTGGGCTGTAACGTTCTTGGCTGCTTTCGGCTCTGTAGACAATTCTATAGTCTCTTGGCAAGCATTTGTATTATGGCCGGGTTTGCTACCAACGCTACAGTACCGAGTCTTGGTACAAGCTTTTTCTGTATAACTATTACGTTAGCGTGTTTCTTGCGTTGTTTGTGCATACACTAGATACGCGAGTAGAGCCGACGTAGTTACAGCAACTTCAGGGTTGAATGTTCGAGGCAATAGGAACGAAATTGATACTACCATTCTTCTTGATGGTCCAACTAATTATCCTAGAAGATCTTGTCATATTCGTGCTCGGCCCAGCGAATATCAGGCGTAAGACCGGCGAATATCCAGGCGCCCTCGACTCTGCGATATGGCACAGTCGCCTTGCAATCAGCGTGTCCCTTACGCAAGACCTCGGTCAGCTCACCATTCTTGTGCTTTTGATGAGCCATGCGCATCTGATGGAACCCCGCGATCTCGCTGTCGCCGAGCGGACCTATTGCCAGCGCTGATGAAATGCTGCGTTTCGAGTGCCGAGTCCATTGTGCTCAAGGAATCGGTTCAGTGTTTATCGGCTCACTTTATGTCTCCACTTAAAATACACAATCCGAACCTTGAGATAGTATTGCTGTTCTAGAACGATCCGAACTGGATTTTAATCCAAGACATATCCAGTTTGTTCACATTCCGGTCGGTCCTGCCGAATGAATTCTACCCCGAAGAGCGGTCGGTGCGGCTGATCGGGACATATCAGGCTGACCCCTGAACTCATCCATCAGACGCATTGCATATTTGGAGCTCAAGCAAGCTCTTACTCAGATTGCCTCATAGCAAGACAGCGAAAGCAAATCATTCGCTCGTGATCCTTCACTACTAAGGCAAAAGACGCAATAAAGTCTAATGGATGTGAATTCAAACGATTTACCCCTTATCACTTTGCATGTAAATCGGAATGTGCCGTAACACCTTACTCTTTTGTGGGGGGGTTCTTCCCCCTTCTCACTTCTCATGAGCTATGCTGTTCCATTTAATGACCACTCAAGCGTTGTTGGAACGTTTGCATCTACATCCACTTGAAGGCTTCGTCGGACCAGACCTGATCCATGGCAATGTTGATAGAAGCCTGACCTGGCATGTCGATGAAAAAGCCAGCAGGTGTCGGGCCTCCAAAATTGTGCCCTTCCTCAGGAGCCTGAGTGCCTCCAAGATCCAGCGATGGGAAAAGCATGAGTGACATAGGACTGCTACCGCTTGCCGCATCCAGACTGAGACTTGGAGTGAGTCCAACGGACTGCTTCCCGGGGCTACTGCTTTGTGTCGAACGGTCGCTTGAACTCATCTGCATGGCCCTCATCCTGGCATCCAACACGAGGCGCGGTGGTGGCTCCGGTGGACTATTCTGTTGTCTCCGTAGTTTTTCGCGCGCCTCCCAGGTCTGCAGTGTAATGCGTGAAAATTTGAGGGCAAACATAAGTCGGGTGCGGTGATGTTTCGGGCCATTGATCAGTGCCTCGTAGTTGTCACACATTGCATTCCAAGCCTTGTCCGCGTGTTCCTCGCCAGGTCGCTTTGTCAGCCCGTTGAGTATGTGAAAGTAGGCGAGAATTGGGGAGTACAAAGCTTCGACGAGCCAAAGGTATCCCTTGGTAAGAGGCGACGTTCTGAGTTGCGTGTCGCATTCTAGCATGCGTAGTGCGTAGCAATAAGCTTTGCTGCGCTGAGCGTCCGTCAGCTGCTCCGGTGATGATTTTGCATGGGTCAAATAGTGCTTCATCAGACGGCTTCTGGCGAAGAAACTGCGCGTGGTCCAGATGGTCATAAAGTGGAGCGGGACTTCGGGGTTGCAATATGCGAGGTACTTGTTCTCCATCATTGCCTCCAACACCTTCAGCTCGTCGCTCTCGCGGTTTGCCTGGGCAATCATGTCCGCAGAGGTGTTACCACCAATGATGGCGAGGTGAGATGCGCTATGGCGGACGAAGTCAGCCAGCTCGCTTCGAACCACAGCAAAGAGAGCTTCAGTTGCCGACGTGTCGTGCTTAGCTGGCGGCTTTTTCATATCCGCCTGCATTTCAAAGTCGTTCACCTTCAGAGGAGGGTGACAGTCCCAGATCGGCGATAATGACGTGGATTTCTCCTGACTGACTATCTCGCAGATACGATGATCGAATAGGACCAGCGACCACCACAGCCTTCGACGCATCTCAGCTTCAAGGGCTCTACAACCAGAGTTTTTGTAGCTGGATTCGTAGTGCATGCCCATGCGCTGTGCGATGCGAATCGCAACGGCGACCATGCACGCGAGAGATCGTGGATCTACCTGTGGTGCAACCGAGACCTAAGGCCGCGCTTTCGTTAACGGATATCGGAATGCGACTCATCATGCGCGGTGGGGGGAGACGTACCAGATAAAGATACAATGCTGTCAAACGATCACGATCATTAGATCGCCATGGGGTGCATTTCAGCAACGCCTGTTTACATGCTACTTGATATCGTGCTAGAAGATGGTCTCTAGACAACCGGAACGAGACGAAGCATTCATCATCGGTCATACTTAGAACGGCAGCACAGTAGATGCTGAACATCAAGGCCTCCAGTGCCTCGTCGATATTCCAAACATCACCAGCGGCGTCAATTATGCGTGTTTGCAATGTAGGCGTGTGAGTCACTTTGAGTAGCGGGTTGACGTTGTCCAGGTAAATCTGCCACAGTCTGAAGATTTGCACATGGTCTGGGTGCATGGAAGGCAGATGGACGTCTGGGTTGGGGGCACCGAAGAGAAGATGATCGTTAGCCTGGATAGCCAACTTGACATGGTGGTCCGCATGCTCGTAGTTGCTGCTGTTACCATCGCTGTCGTCATTCTCATCGTCTAGCGCCTTAATTTCTCGTTAATCCATGCTGGCGCAAATGACATCAAGGGGAAGATATACCACTCGTTTGATCGACTGCCAGACGTCTCTGTTAGAGGATGGATTAGCTTGAAGCCCGAGCTCTTCGGCTGCATCCCGTATAGATGCAGTAATACACGTACATGGCTTCCTTGTCTTCATTCCTCCTGGCGAGATGCGCGTCGTCGTCGTCGTCGTCGTCGTCATGAGGAGTTGCACCCGCAGGAGTCGAGCCGTGCAAAGGCTCAAACGGGATGTTGTTCTGTCGAAGAAGATCTTCGTAGAGATGAAGGCGGTCCAGCAGTCCCCGCTCCGCGAACCGGCGGCGGCGTTGGTGGACAGTCGGTTGCACACATTGCACGCCTGCCCGGATGCAGTTCGTGCAAGGAAATGAGCGGCTACATTTAACACGGCGCTGCTTACATAGGGCGCATGCGAGCACCCTAGCTGTTGGCTTGGTCTGCTCGAGCTCTACGGAAGACATGTCGGGCGATGAAATAGAGATCTCGAAGGGACCGTCAGATAATGGAAACAGATAATGGAATGGAATCTGGATGCGCGAGTGAGCTGAGTCACGGGTTTTTCAAAGAGCGACCGCGGCAGGCTCGCACCTTTCCAATGTCCGAGCTCAAGATCTCGTAACCACCTTTAGATCTTTGCAATAGGTGAGAGTACTGATACCCCGACCTTTAATCCTCTCTCGGCTCTGCCACGTAAACAGACCAAAAGCCGAGTGTATTAAATCAATTCAGTATGATTTTGAGTCGATGTCTTTAATATTTTAAACGATTTGAATTAGCAGAAGAGCTGAGGAATGGCGGCGTCAGAATTTTGAAACCATGATAATTCAAGACGTAAGAACTAAAAGCCACAGAGTACGATTGAAAAGACGCGATAACGCGTTTGTCATAATATCGATTCCTAGCATTTAGTTATAGACTATTAGGTGGCTCTATTCGAGACTACTAAACTAAAGAGAACAGGTTGGTGGTTGCGGACAAAAACTGTCACTTAAATAAGGCTGACAGATCACGGGTACACTAGTTCCAACTAAGACTGTTATTAAATATAGGATCTATTGGTCAGAGGATCAATTAGAGGATCTGCGAGATTGTCACAACAATAGAATACGGGCCTATTACACACATTGTGAATAATCTATTCTTTTTCGGTTATAGGCCGTAATATATAGGTGTATCAGTACTCATAGGTGATCGGACAGTTCTAAGACCTGTCACAACCAACCGCCATAGCGTCACAGGGAGTACTATGTACCATCTGCATAGAGACCGGGAGTGGTACCTCCTTGGTCGGCTACATTATTGGGCTCCGCGCAAGCGATAGAGCGAAGTCGCGCCTTTCGAACCCCGAAGTTCCAATTCACTGTGGGAAGAGGTGCCTCGCTCGCCGGGATTGCACGACAAATAAGATGTGGATTTCGGCCATAAAGGCTGCCACTCAGTTTGTACTTGCCCTTTCTATATGCAGCACATTATTCGTTCTACTCTTCTCTTCGTCTTTTGCCCAGCCGTCCGCCATCGATTCTCAGTCAAGTCTCAAGTGAGATGAATCCAGCTAAGATGGAGATCAACCAAGAACGTCCAACAACTCCTTGGAGGGTCCAAACTTCACAAGAAACTCTTCCCCCCAAAGTAGCCACCACCGGCACCGGCACCGGCACATCGTCCAACAAAGATCCTGAGGAAGAATACAAAACTCTCAGCGAGACGAAGCCGGCCTGGGCCGTTCTCCTGGTGGTGCTGGGTATACTGATGAGCCTGTTCTTGGTCGCTCTGGACCGAACAATCGTCTCGACGGTACGCATTGGATGAAGTAAACCCATGCGGGCGGAAGCCGTGTGCTGTGGACTAACGTCGGGTAGGCCATGCCCGCCATCACCAATGAATACAACTCGCTCGACGACTACGGCTGGTATGGCAGCGCGTACTTGCTATCATGCTGCGCGGTCCAGCTCTTATTCGGGAAACTATTCACCTTCTTCTCCGTCAAGTACACGCTCTCCCTAAGCGTTCTGACCTTTGAGGTTGGCTCAGCCATCTGTGGAGCAGCTCCCAGTTCGATAATTTTCATCATTGGAAGAGCGATTGCCGGGCTGGGCGCCGCCGGTGTATTTGCCGGGGCGGTTAGTTGAAATGACCTTTGGCACTTACGAGTCTCCTAGTTGATGATTGCTCTTAGATGATATCCATGGTTCACTTGGTGCCTTTGCACCACAAGCCCAAGCTCTTTGCCGCCGTAAGCAACTCCCTTGGGTATTTCCCATATCGCCCTCTACGCTCTGTCTTCGGATGATATGTTCTCCTTCCATATACCTTTCTACATCGAGCAATTACTGACCCCGAGAAAGATGGGCTCGATGCAGGTCATTGCTCAGATCGGAGGACCCTTAATCGGCGGCGCTCTCACGACACACGCAACGTGGAGATGGTGCTTCTACATCAACCTGCCTATCGGCGGTACGGCAATGATTGCTATTTGGCTGTTCCTTGACATCCCTCAACAGCGAGAACTTGCGGACAAGCCTTGGAAGTGGAAGATGAAGCAGCTGGACATTCCTGGCTCTATCCTAGTAGCAGCTGGTGCAATATGTATTCTTTTGGCACTTCAATGGGGCGGACAGACATATGCTGTCAGTTCCATGTCCCCGTCTGACTTTTTCTGCCAGTTTGACTGACAACCTCCAGTGGAGTGGTAGGCGCATAATTACGCTGCTTACCGTTGGGGGCATATGTCTCATTGGCTTTGTTGTAGCCCAAATCCTGTTCCCCGACACGGCAACGATTCCCAACCATCTTGTCAAGAATCGGACCGTTGTTGCTGCCTTCATCTTGTTCGTTTTCTTCAGCTGCTCGAACTTCGTTTTCAGTAAGTCCATCCGCGTACTGTATATCATCATGGTCAATATCTCCGGGACTCACTAAAAGTACAGTCTACTTCATTCCGAACTGGTTTCAAGCTATCACTCACGTCTCGGCTGCTGAATCTGGCATCCGCACCATACCTCTAATGGCCGGGTCAGTCGCCGGATTAATTATCGGTGGAATGTCCACGACCATGGTCGGATACTATGTGCCAGTTGCCATTTTCGGATCATGTCTTGCATCCGTTGGGGCCGGGCTCATTTCCACATGGAAGGTTGATTCGCCTCAACCCGTGTGGGTTGGGTTCCAAGTCATCAACGGGGTCGGCCTTGGTTTCGTATACCAGATCCCCAACCTCGCCATCCAGGCAGTCCTGCCAAAAATGGATGCTCCGATAGGGTTTGCGGTGTCCTTGTTCGGCGGTCTCCTGCTGTCGTCGGTCTTCGTCTCCGTCGGGGAGAACCTGCTAGTCAATCAGCTAGTGAGCAGGCTTTCTGCCCTGACAGGATTGCCTATCTCTGCGGAGCTCGTCTATGCGAGCGGTGCAACGACGCTGCTAGAACGGCTCCCCGAGAACCTACGAGCCGCCAGCCTCGTAGCGTACAATGACTCGTTACAGGTCGTCTTCCAGATGGGATTGGCCTTGTCGTGTATATGCGTTCCCGCTGCATGTGCGCTAGAGTGGAAGAGTGTCCATGCGCCTTGGGCTAAGAAGAAAGACGAAGGTGATGAGACTGAAAATGGTACGGAGGAGGCCCCCCCGGAGAAGCCCATGATGGCTTTCTAAAGGCGGCAGGGAGGACGACCGACAAGAGAAATGAGTAGGCATATTGACGAATTGCGGTATGCTAATGTTGGAAGCGGCAACCGGCTCAAAAGGTAGCGTTTCCAGTGGTACTCCTGGACGAAAAGGGAATGGAGGGGATATCTCATGACCCTGTATTGATTCATCTCTCGCGGCAGGCTGACGACAGTGTACGGGTGCAATAGATCTCTCTCTCAGGACTAGAATCTAGATCTCCTTACTCACTTCTACTACCTGGTATATTTAAATCTACGCGTAAGCCAATGCAATGAGCTGACAAGTAAAGAGTCTGATGAAATCATATAACAGTATCACAAGCACAAAGTAAGCCATGATCTCCCCAAAGACCAGTTTTCAAGTCCCAAAATACCTCCATGGTGTCAAAGCTCTATAAACACGAGATCACCTTCTACCCAATTGCATCGCCGACCTGTGCGAAGTCCGGAGCTGTAACTAGCCCAGCGGGAAGGATCCAAGGCGGAAGGAAAGGCGATCGGGGCCAATGACGAATTGCCCTGTTCATCTGTAGAACAAACCTAAATCATCAAAATGCAGTCATCAAGGCCACCATTATCGCCGTTATATCCTTAGCTACTTTTGCCGCCGCCTTGCCTGCTCAAGGCGGCTCCCAAGGGCGGAAACAAGGGTAGCCTAAGCCCCAGGCTGCTGGTGATGCTGGGACCTACGTCGAGGGTGTGATAACTGGCCAGGATGTCTGTATGCAGATGGGAAGCAACGGGCACGAAATCTGCAGCAACTACCGTGCATGCTACGTTGGTCACGGATGCACTTGCTCCTTCTAAGTGTTTGGTTAGACTGGAATGGGAAAAAGGAGTTAAGGTATTCTTGATTTGCTTGGGATGATAGATGGCATTAGATTTTTTTCACCTTCGATCATGTTGGCAACTAGAAGGATATATAAACCTGCAGCTAAACTCTCAACTCTTGCCATGTTCTATACATGATAGCCATTCTTTAAATACGCATAACTGTCCAATCAAATGGATTCCAATTAAGCATAAGCTGTTTCACCTTTATATGCTCCATCATTTGGTTCCTCAGTTTCAGTCGTCAATGTTATCTTTGTTATCTTAAATATCATAGTTAGCAAGTCTGTAGCCTCTCTGGGTTCTATCTAGAGCCTGAACTGAGCATATAATAATTGGGACCGCTGATATCATGACTGGAGTAGGCTGCCATAGAGTATAAGCAATATATGGTCCTGCCTAATTTCTAATGTCAAGTTTATGCTCTTCCATCCAAGGTAATAGTTGCACAGAAAGGGCGCTCTATGCCTAGTGAAACCGGCAATCACAATCATATAAAGTAACCATAACTGAGTGATTTGAGATGTTGATAGCCGCTCTGATGAACCACATCCCCTGGGAAAAGATAACAGTAGAAATAATCGACGATTACTCAAACTACCAGCGCTTATAGCCCCATTCTATGGCGGCTATTCAGAAATGTGGTATTATCCTTCATACGTAAGGTAGGAGAACGAGTTTCATATGATATTCAACGAAAATACTTTAGAATAACTTCTACGCCCGTTTGACAACAAATTTGCGGAGCCGCACGTTGGTCTGGTAGCATAGTACCGCATAAGTCTCTCAGGGTATTGGAGATGCATGCCAACATACATGTGCTCTCCACATCCCAGGTAGATACGATCAGAAGTGCCCGCCCATCTTGTACGCATCTCGGACGGGCGATTTATGTTACAAATAACCTGCTTATCATATACTAACTTTGACTCATGGTACCTTAAAATTTTGGGTTAGTTACTAGGTAGCGTCACGCCAGATGCGACCTATATGTCAAATTCGCGATTACAACATCAGTGAATGCCCAAACGATACTCGTATATTGTCCCGAGAAAGCAGCGCCTGTATACCATGTCGCTTTAGCGCCTTGCAGTGCGTACAAATCCTGGATGAATCCCTTTTGGAGGTCTTCGGCACCAACTCTGAGGTGCATTGGTCCATGGTCCTTCCAAGCCAGAAACTTCACCTGTTCCTCAGCGGTTCCATTCAGTGTGCCAGCACCGATCATACGATCGATAGTCATTTGCACGACACCCTGAGCATCTGCGATGGTAGATGTATCACGCGTAGCTACAAGAGCTCGATGTCCTGGCCCGAGAGGCGTTAGGCGGCCTAAGTACGGTGGTGATGATGGCGAGATCAAATAATTTGCAGGCGCAGCACTTTCGGGTGTATTCACCAAAGCCACTTTTCCACTCAAAGCTGGATGTTGAATAATGCCCGCATGCGTGTTGCTGAATGTCCATTTCTTAAACAAAGCTCTCTCTTTGTCTGTCAAGCCGAGGGCGCTAAGATTATCGATCGTGGGCGGGATGGCTATGAGAAGCCTTTTTGCAGAAACCTTAGTCTGATGTCCATCATTCGAGCTCACGGAAAGTGTGATCTTGCTCGATCCAGAACCTCGATATGCTGAGACAACTTTGGAAGAGTAAAGGACATCGCCAGTGAGAAAAGAAGCTATCTTCCCATATAGTTCGCTGTTGTTATGCGAGCTAGGCACAAATAATGCTCCATTGAGCAAAGCACGCGCCATCGGCGCACCAAAAGCTTGCATCACGTACAACGTTATTGTCATCGTAGCGTTTCCCACACCAACTCCAGAAATTGCGACAATTTGTGGAACGGCAGCTTCAATCCCATATTTCTTGGCGAAGTCATAGAAATTAAGGAGCAGATCTGCAGGAATCTGATCCGGTAGTGGGAATTTATCGTAGCCTGGCAGTAGGATGTGTTCATATTGCTCAAGGATGGAGAGATATTTGGTCAGAGCTGCCGTTCTTTCGCTGCTTGTTGGGGGTATGTAGCCAGTGACAGGATAGCCCCTTGTGAAATCGATATAGCTGGTATTTACCAGAGTCTGAGTTGGTGATGTGATCGATACGTTAAAGCGCGCAAAGAACTCCTTAGCGGGTCCATAATCTATATATGACTGTACGCCATAGTCATATGAAGTTCCAGTTGTGGAATCAGTGTAGGTAGCTACATGACCTCCCTATATTTAGCGAGGATACATTTAGCTTGTGACATTAATTCGAAATCTTGATAACAAGAGAAATTCTCTGACGAGTAGAGCTTACGAGATGATCATCCTTTTCAATTACCACGATGCTCCTCCCGAGATCTCGAAGCCGAACGGCTGCATATGAACCTGCCGCACCCCCTCCCAATATCGCGAAATCTCGAGTAATAGTCGGCGTACCTTGCGCAATTACAAGCCTAAACAGCAATCCTACCACTAACATACCCCAAGTTGAAGAACTATGCATCCTCAGAAAATTGGCTTTGCCTATGAAGAAGTCGTTTGGTCTTCACGTAGCCTTCAGTCATGGAAAGATGAGATATTTAACCTCGAGGTACACATTAGCTGAGGGTGCTCGCTCCTTCTTGGGTGTACATCCTGCAGCAGAATTTATCCTCTGGATAAATATATTTCTGCGCCGTGGACTGGTGAACTTATCTGACATGCATATAGGTCAGCTTATCGCGGTATTTTGATCGAGAACCCCGCTAAATAGAACGCCTACCTAAATGCCTTGTCAAGGAATGCGTATATAATTCATACTAAAGACCCCACGAAATAGAGAGTTTTTGACTGATATGGGTGTATTTAATAGGAGATCCACCTTTCATATGCGAAAATAGTGTTACCAGGTTCCTCAAATGTTACACAGCTTATAATAGATTAAAAACTCGCCCCTTAAGGGAAATATATGATATCTTTATTTTCCTCTCGTTGAATGTAGAGGCATAAGTTTATATACAGGTATACCTACAAGATCATAATTACAAAGATGAGATCTAAACAGGAGCACTGAAGGGCTGGGAGGCTTGTATGATGGTTCCGCCACCTACTGAATAAGATTCAAATGCCGACAATTGGTTATTCTAACGTACTCTTGTCTCTTAGCGGAGATCTGAAAATAAGCGAACCCTCTATCCTCCTTCAGTCAATTCTGGTTTCCCTTCATTGACTCTCAATATTTAAGGATCAGGTCATATCCTCCAAGACCACGGCTTGGATTCACCACGAGTCGCCTCTCTTACTCCTTTCTCCTCAGCGTATAATTTAGTAGGAGGCCTTTTGCCTTTCTAGGTCATGAAAGGGCTTGAGACTTCGCATAGGCTCGTCTGCTCTATTTGGTGTATCATTACCTTAAGATGGGTGGCCATACTGAGATTTTTTTTGTGAGATAAGCCTGAGGTCATGGTCGCACCAATATTGGAGAACGATTTTGTTCTTGCGTCTGAGTGGTGCGCCAAACACTTTTGAGGAGAGGGAGAAGAGAGGATGGAAGTTTGGTCATGAGGAGGCGCAAGACGGAGATGTAAGATTAGGAGGGAGCGCATCTTAACCTGTTTACACTAATTTTTAATATCTGAGAGGGAATTTAATGCAAAGAACAGTGAAAAAAGAAGCATGAATGATGAATTGATAGAAGGAGCTGAAAACATATGAAAATTGATCTCAACACATTCTTGAACTTAGGAGAAACGCACAAGGTCCCCCAACTATGGTACGGCTTCTTGACAATGTGAAGATGCATACTTGCCGTATCTGTACTGTACAATTTTATCTCTCATATCCTCTACAAGAAGACTCTTACTCATGCTTGTTCCCCAAATTCTGCTGCGCCGTCCCACCAATCGCCCCGTCAGCATTGAAATTCTTCCCTATCGTATCACCCTTAGCGAAAGGCCCGCCGACCTTCTGCCCTATACTTCCGATCGCTCCATCCACCTCGAACTGCTTGCCGATTGCTCCGTCCTTAGAGAACGCTGGTGTGCCTGTGCCTTGGTTTTTTTTTTCGCCTACTAATACCTGTTTATCTTTTTACTAGTGGTGTTTCTGTAAGGATAAGAGGTGAGAGAATTGAAGGTTCATTGCTGGGGTTTGTTATGGAAGGGGGAAAGAGGAGGAAGTGGCTGGAGAGAGACGTACGCGTATGCGTGAGGACTCGTGGATGCTATCTGAGAACTCGCTATTGACGGTCTTAGCTGCAGAGACCCCGTCCATGTTTTGTGCTTCTGGCTTGAACGTACTATATAACAATACGTAGGATGACTTTTGTCTATTTCTGACTCTGCAATCGAGGCTTTTTATTGATCGCGTTGAACGCGGGTTGAGTTCTATTTTACTAGAGTTCATGGGTGGGACTACGTAAAAATTTAACGGCGGCGTGACATCTTGGTAGGTCTGTGGGGGGCACAAGGCGTCGCGGTTGTTGATGTTCAGGGGGAGTGGGGTGGTTTAGCGAGCCCCTGGTTGATGCTTTCGGGTATGGGCTTAGTTTGTCCTATACAAAGGGACGGGTTACAAGAAGGATGGGATGCATAGCAAGATTACTAAATGTGAAGATCACAAGAGCTCTTACTGTTAGTATGAGCAAAGCAGAAAAGCGAAATTATGGTAGACAAACTAAAGCTAGGAGATCTAGCTAAAAGTTGAAACCCTTGGAGGCATCGCTCAAATTTGAGGAATAAGCCTTGTACATCACACACTATTTTCAGACGTAGGATATAAGGTAACTGATTCAATTCGTTTAGTTAATGGTAAAACCTGATAATTCTTGCCTATATTTAAATATTACGTTTACTAAGGAATCCAGCTCACTCATAGTTGCTCTCATATCATTAGGCCATACAATTATTTCAAGAAACCAGCCTTGCCATCGCCATTGGAGTCAACCAGAGGGTTGAGCTTGTCAAGTAAACTGGCCCTTTTCTTAGTGCCCTGTGAATTGGTGGATCCGTTAGACTTATTGTGTGTCAAACCTGAACCAGTGGATGAGTTGTTGTCGTTAGCGTGAGTGCCAGTAATGCCGTTTCCGACACCATTTCCATTGGTGTATGTGCCGTTTCCATTGGTGTGTGTGCCATTTCTAGCAAGACCAGTACCATTCCCGTGAGGGCCGTTCAAACCGGCAGCAGTCCCTGTTGTAGCATTATGTGCTCCATGAGTACCGTTGTGCCAATCGTTCTCGGTCAAACTGGTGGTGCCTCTTGCACCAGAGCCACCTAAGGTGCCACCAACGGACTTTGGTTCACCTTTAAAAGCATCAGTCCGCTCTGCACGACCAGCCAAGTGACCGCCCTGTTTCTTGAACTCATCGAGAGTTACCGGTGGAAGCTGAGTAATAGAATGATGCTTGGCTTCGTTATGATGAATTTCGTGGATGGGAATTGTAGTGTGGACAACAGATGGTTGGATAGTCTCCTTTTGAATGACTGGCTGGATATGCTCATGTACATGGTGGTGAACATGCTCGCCTACAACAGTTGCGGCGGCACTCTTGGTATGGTGTATCTCACTAACTTCTCGGGTGTCCTTAAATTGGCTCTTCTCTGCCTCTAAGCGTTTACGGACATGCTCATCATTACCGTGGTTGATTTTTCGGTGCTCGACACCAACCAAATTATGAGTGTGCTCTTCTGGGAGAACTTCCTTGTGATGGATAGGTTGGATTGATGTATGATAGTGATCTTGGTGTACCTCGCGGTCGATCACTGTTTGGGCTTCGTCGTGTTGTGTACGGTGGATTTTTTCGTTCGTGATAGCTGGCCCAACAGTCTGATTTGGCGTTAACAAATGTGCAAGGAAGCATACCTGATCATACCTCGTGGACCGTCGTGTCATGCTTGCCATCCCTGTTGAGGAAGTTGCTTACTGCCGCCTTTGCTTTATCCATTCCGATAGAAGCTGTTTCGGGTGGTTATACCGCTACTATGAAAGTTGCCTCTGTGAGATGTTATATAGTGTATAATACCTCATGCGTTGATCAACGCAGGTTATTATACTTGGATTGAGGTGAGGGGTAATATAGTACCTCTTCGAAAACACATCATCGATGACGTTTCAGCAGCTCATCCGGCCATCATACTGATGGAAGTGTTACCAGCTATAGCAGAAATAAAGCTTTCTAGAAGTGACGAAAACGGGAACAATGATGTTCACAGGATAGATCTGCAACAACGATCTACGATCAAGGCACTTGGAGGACACCGCTCTTGGAGATTATAATCTCGTTAGTCAGACAAAAAAATGCAAATGCAAGTAATGAAAATACAAGTGCTGAATGGCTATGGCCTAGTGTGTGGGATGAAGGCTAGGCGGATATTTGAGACAACGTTCTTGGGTGTCTGAATGAGGGTTTGCCAATAAGAAGTCCAAACTTGCGGCTCAAAATGCTCCTTGGTAAACAATTAGCTTTAGAAAAAACGCTATGCATTGACCAGACCTTCTGTTATCCAAGAGCAGCGGATTGATGCACAACCCTGTAGAGTGGAGAGATAATTGAACTCCAGTAATAAAAGTAAAGCATATTCTGCTAGTTTCGATGACATAACATTCCTTATCCGTACGAATCAAGATATGTTATTCGCATTTGGAAACACCAATACTATTACAACAATACTAAAACTGATGATTTTACGTGATGGGTTAGTGGAATTCCCAGGGGCGAAGCTACATCTGCACTTGTAAACGCTATCGAAGATTTCGCTGCTTGATACACATCAATGACGTTTATACCACATTTAAAATAATAATAATAATGGCATTTGTTTGAATGGCATTATTTGGAATTCTAGGGCGTCAGAACTTGGGCCGTGTCTTGGCTATAGCAACACTTGAGGCTTTTGCTCTGGCTGCAGCTGAAGCGGCACAAAGATGGACGACATTCCATCGTTTTCAGCCAAAGATGTGGTGCCGCCAACAGCACAATACAGAGGTACAGTCCAGGCCTTCTGGAGGGTGTTGTGTTCATAGTTTATGTTGTCGATCCCTCTACATTAGTCTGAAAGTCAATCTTTGTGAAGATCCTGTGATCTGCCTAGCTAGGCTATTCTGTGATTAAGTTAGCTCACCGCAACTGGTATGACCTAGGCATCTTGTACGGAAGCCTGAGGCCGCAAACATAAAAGAAAGGAAAGGCAAAAGAGAAAAAAAAAAAAGCTAAAAACTAGGGATGAGCACTGGCGCTGATTCAGCCTCAATACTTGGCCTAGCGCTGCATTTGCCAAGCCAAGACTGAAAAGAGGAGTGCGGAGGTCATTGCTGCTGCAGGTCGCTGAGAAGTTGGCGTTGATGGCATTACATTGCATTGGTAACCTTGCTTTCTTCTAAGCAAACATTCCACTATTCTCACTTCTTTACACTTTTCCTAATTAATTACCAACTACTCTTCCTACGATCATCCGATCTTTCCCCTCGTTTCAATTGGTTCCTTCAGAATTAATAATTACAGAACAGTATAGCATTGGTCCGCTGGTAGATCTCCCGCGTCATCACCTGTCAGATTTGCTGCTGGGGTATTGATTTTGGAGAACCCTTGCGTCGCGCATTTCATCGTGATGGGTATCCGGACCCTGTTTAGAAAATCTAATAGCAGAAACCTCAAGGCCCAGGCATACGAAGCGCAGGTAGCTGCGGAACCACCCATCAAAGGATCTTATCCCGTCGCAGGCAACGGCCCTAATGTGCTGGAGGATTTGCAGAGATCGCATGCTCGAAGACAGTCGGTGAGCAGCGCGGCACCTGCTCCAGTTGTGCCACTACACCGTGACGCAAGACCGCAAAATGAAAGACCTCGAACCGCACCTCATAATGGAGAACCTGGAGGGGGATATCAATCTGCTACGCCGGCGATCGACTTCACATATGAAAGAACACGTTCCGGGTTCTCAGTGAAATCGCATCCCGGCTTTTTCGGAAGACGAAACTCAATTGGCAATCCTAAAGCCAAACGCGCAACGTGGTTCCCCAAAGCCGAGTCTCCTCCACCGTTACCAAGGGATGCGGAGGCCTACACTTCCGCTCAGGTCAAGACATATCAGCCTACAAGAGGGAATACAACTACGGATGCGACTGATAGAGGGAGAACCATCAACACACACGTCCCTCCTCCAGTGTCGTTTAATCCTGCGAGACAACACGCTCGCTCTGATTCTCGAGCGTCGCACCGATCTCATATCGATATCCTGGATGCACATTCGACGATACATGCAACCGAAGAGCTTTCACACCATCGAGCCGAAGCATCTGGTAGGCGGGAATTTGGCGAAGATGTGGCAGACCGTAATATGACGGAGTCGAGAGATCAGGAGAGCAGGCTCGATTTCAACTCTCCGGAATTAAGCTACATGAAGCAGTTGTATTCTCCAAGGAAGAGGGCTGCGCTCAGGGAGGCTGCAAAGGAGCCACATTCCCGAGTAGACTCTGCATTAGGACATGTTCTAGGAAGTGATGGGAGCAGCAGCAGTGATGACATACCGCAAAGGCAATCCGGTCCCCTACCCGCATCAGCACCTCACTCGCCATCCGAGCCCAGATCTGGATCCCGGGTTGCAACAAGTTACCCTCCTAAATCTGCCTCCGCCAGCTCCCACATCGCTCTGGGGAAACATGTTAAGCCTGCCGATCGCCCGTCAAATAACGAGCCCAGAGGCCGCATCATATCACCACTAGCGTCTACAATAGCTTCTACTAACGATGATACTGAATTTCAAATTCGATACCATAACCCTCCTCGAGGACCGGCTTCCTCGCGGGCAATTGTCTCCAACGCAAATGTGACCGAACGTGGCCGTCCACGAACGACATCATCAACAATCGAACAGCCTCTTCCTCAAGCATCTATTCCAAACGGCAGTCCTCAAACCCAAACACGTCGCCACAATACGTCAGTCTCAAGTGAACATACGATTGTTCCTGGTACAAAATCAAGAGAGAGCTCTGCAACCTATTCCGCATTTCCTTCTACACGCGATAACGACCTGTCTGAATCTAGCAACGTAGCACCAACATCTTCAAGTACCAAACGACATATTTTACAAGGAGAGGGTGTCAAAGGGCCACCGAATCTCAAAGGCATAGTGGATTTGAAAGACTCTGTAGACACAGAGGTTATCACAAAGACTCGACCTGGTAGATACCCTCGTTCCATGTCTCGCAGTTCTGTTGCTTCTCGTGTTTCTCGTGCATCAAACTCTACAGCACCTTACCTATCACCTCTTCATGTATCACCTCATGATATCCTCGATTTACCTTCGTTCCCGCCAAATTGGCCTCTTCCCCAACCTCAATCCAACCAGCCCAATCAACCACAGTCTTCCTCACGCTATGCGAGCTCTGCAAAATATGTTTAGCATTTCCGCGAAGTGATGCGAGTTGGCTAATATTTTGGGTTATTTAGCCGCCGTCCACGAGCACGTCACGCCGACCATACACGACATCAGAGAAGAACAGATTACGAGGGAGACCCATACACATGATGTGTACCATCGTTTACTGCCCGTCATCGAGACGGAGATTTTACCAACAAAACATTATATTTCCTCCGAAGATGGTAAAGGTCTAATCGAAATACCCGAGTCGATGGTGCCCAATTACCACGTTAGTGGCAAACTCGATCAAAACTGGCACATAAGCAGGGGTGCGATATGCAGTAACGATATTGAGACTGCAAGTACCACGTCCTCTGGCTCCGCCGCCTCAGCTCCAACTATTAGCCTTGCACGCAGAGATCCTAATGTCTCTTACCCAACCATAAAGGCCTCACGCTCACTTCGCTCGCATGACCGTTCATCTAGAAGTATCCTTGGTCCCTTTCTGTCATCTAAGAAGGAATCTACTGCCAAAGAAGGTCACCCCAAAACCGAATATGTATGGCGGCATCCGCCAGTCTTCGAAACTGTAGGTAGCAAAGCGACCCAAGCCGTCATTCCCACAGCATTTGAGGAGCATTACTATAGCTCGGACGAAGAAGAAGCCGTGTTCGGTGCTGAAAGAACTGAGGGAGATCTCCTGTTCAACGATGCTGGTTACGGAGATGGGGGGATGTTACCTGGCTTGCAAGAGCGTAGTCCGGCTGGTATGGCCACCCTGAGGGAATCTATTTCAGGAGAAGCGTCGAGCGAAGAGGCAAGGATACCTAGGGTGATGAGTGATGTCGAGGGCCAGGCTACAAGAGGATTGAGGAGGATAAAAGAGTGGAGACCAAAGGAGCGGAAAATAGTGTAGAAGACGGGATGCAAAGGCTGCTTTGAATTAAGGCATGGATGATATAACCTGGATATGTGATATGATGATGATATATAAAACTTATGAAACGACCGAGGAAATTTTATTGCGATCCAGCCTAAGAGGCGTTATGCCTCATTTGCAGACTGCTTCGGTTCTGTATGTCTCACTCAAGTCACATAAAAATCAGCTGCTCCTCGTCCTCCGATTACATGGTAGTGCGCTGCAGCTTTTCAAATCCCGAAATATGGCGGTAACCTATATTATTTGCTCAGCCAACACTTATTTTGTATTGCAACACAAAAAAGCTGACCCACATATTTCTCTTTCCCTTATGAGAGTAGGCTTCGACCAGTTACTCCAAGGATACAACCAATATTTTACATCCTACAAAAGAAGCCATGCGGCTCTCCAAGCTGTTAGTCAGGTACAGCTTGACGACTTATGGCGAACCATGTTATCGCAATCACGTCCGAAAGGTTGCAGAGTTGGCTCATCAAGCCCAGCGGCAGGAAAAACGCCTCGTTGCAGCAATTCGTGCCATGTCTCGGCAGCACAGCCTCATCTTCAAACATATAACCGGACGGTCATGGAACCCTACGCGCACTCTCTATTATGCTTAAGAGGCTTTTTTTTTTGGCTCGTCAGCATGACTATGATTGGGCCGACTTTGGCTGCTCATGTTGGCAAGAATGAGACTCGGATTGTCTGGTACGCGGCTCCGAATGAGCGCGGGACTATGGATATACTTTGGAGTTGCTTGTCTACAATCTTTATCTGTACCTGGACGGTGTCTCATCCTGCTATCTTCCCGAGGCATAGAAAGCGAAGGAAACTTCGGTAAGCTTGAACGCACCGAGGTAATGATAACAAAAACATTTGTGCTTAAGGCTGCATAGGTGGACGCTAGCTGGTGTCCTTATTCCAGAAGGCGTTGCAATTTCGGCGATGAGCGGATATTTGAATGTTAGGCGTTTTACCAATTACAATGTCAAGAATAACCCAGGCTGGCGGATGGAGCACTCATACATTGCATTCATGGATGGCTGGCAGATTTGGTCTGAAACTCTGGCACGTGAGAAGATACTCACACCATCGGAGGTTTGTTGGCTGTTATCCCAGCATTGTATTGACATGGACAAAATCCCATCTCACCATGAAATACTTGACAAAAGCAAATCAAATCCATTCTTGAAGCTGGTCGCTATATGCCAAAGCGGATGGTTGGTGGTTCAGGTGAGTTCAAATGAATGGAAAATGCTTCGTAATAAGAGAAACAATCAATGCATTATTTATTAGGTGTGATTTATGGCTAATGGGTTCTCAAAGGTATTATCCCGAGTCATTACACACTTGCCGGTCTCAGTGTTAGAAGTTGCAACCACGGAGTATGTGGTTTGTGCGTTTTTTACCTACATGTTTTATCTATCAAAGCCGCAAGACGTGGAGTGTGTCATGCGCCTTGAGTGTAAACCTCTCAATCCAACACAAATGATCGCCTTTAATTCTGTCACTGAATCATTCGAACCTTGGATGGAAAATCCTGTTGGCTCGTGGCTAACAACATATTGGGCGCGGTCGAGTTTTGTCCTTTGGATGGCCGCGGTATTCACAGCTATTCATGCCAGTATGTGGAGCTCTGAAGCGTTCCCGTCAAACGTGGAAAGAATTATCTGGAATGTTTCCTCAATCATTTCGGGAATAATGATTGTTTCTATGTCCTTTTTGGCGACGTCTCATCTCTTTAGAAAGAAAGGAACAAGTAACCATGCTTCATGGCAGAGACTGTTAGTGGCTATACTGCTGATTTTGTTCTTTGCCGTACGTGTATACTTGGTTGTGGAATGCTTCTTTAGCCTACGATCTGTTCCAGTAGGAGTATATCGGACGGTCGAATGGACAACCTTCATTCCTCACATCTAAAATATAATTGAGATATTATATACTTACTTTCAGCTGTAATCATGGTCTCAATTATTCAGCACGTGTGAAATTAACGTTTGTCCTCGCAGAGCTGGACTAGTCGCAATCACAACTCTCACATACGGCAGAGTATTTAGGGATAGGCAGTACTCAAAATATCTGGAGCTCTGATTAAAAACTGCACCGAAAGGACGTCGTACTCTCGGCGTCTGGTGTACCAAACTCCT
The DNA here is from genome assembly GCA_021307315.1 of Bisporella sp. PMI_857. NCBI lineage: Eukaryota > Fungi > Ascomycota > Leotiomycetes > Helotiales > Helotiaceae > Bisporella > Bisporella sp. PMI_857. Next base: position 238,248 of record JAJSPD010000026.1, read on the forward strand.
TTTAACGATGAAAAAGGGAGCGAGCTTAGGGGGGTGGGTATGTTCAAGCGAGAAGCCGCGGGCTTGGATCTGCTCCACTGTCGTCGCAAGTGAAACCCCGCTACGCCTCATGAACTGAAGCCAACCATTGTCCAGCCGTACACCTCCAACCTTGACCGTCTGGTGCCTTGACAAGTATTTGCAGATTGTTCTAGATAGCCTTGCGCCTCTCACCTACAAAGAGTGACAAATCATAATCGAGCCAGGAGCTCGCAGCGCTCAAGATGGGGCTCAGTTCTATGAAGGAGCAACGCGACAGTAAGCCTTCTGAAGTGGCAGTTGCGCGGCAATGAACTAACAATACCGCAGAAATTGTGGACAGCATAAGGCAGATAACTCGAGGCGACGTATGTTTGTTTACAATTTGTTTTGGCATGTGGTGCTGACCTGCGATTCAGTGGAAGATCTTGATTGTTGATGAGGACTCGAAGAAGATTCTGGACAGTGTTGTAAAAGAGGACGACATCCTCAACGAAAATATTACAAGTACGTCTTAGAGAAATAGTGTCCAACTAGGCTTTGACTGATAAGACAAAAGATATCGAAAGAATAGAGGACAAGAGGGAAAACCAACCGGACACTGACGCCATATACTTCTTGTCCCCTGAACCACATATTGTCGATTGCTTGCTAGCAGATTTTGAGCGACGAAAATACAAAAAGGCGCATCTGCTATGGACAGCGCTGCTAGATCCCTTACTGCGCCGGCGATTTGATGGTTCACGAAATGCCAGGGAACAACTCGCCAGTTTTGAGACGCTATCAATAGACTTCTTTCCACGAGAATCGCATCTTATCACATTCAGAGATCCTTGGAGCTTCCCAATATTGTACCATCAAGAATGCAATGGTCTGGTCCGCGATCATCTGCAATCACTTGTCCAAAAGGTATACAGGCCTATTATACTTCCCCCATTCTATACTAACATTATTGAAAGATTACTGGAATATGCGTCCTACTTGGCGAATACCCCAAAGTTCGATACTACAAGCCACGGAACCCAACTCACGAAGCTAATGTTTTATGTACGCATCTTGCGAGAATGGTCCAAGAGGAGTTAGATGCATACGCCGGATTCAACCAAAATTTCCCGCCCCCTAGCAGTCGGCCACAAGGTATACTTCTCATCACAGATCGAGCCATGGATCTTGCCGCGCCTTTGGTTCACGAATTCACGTATCAGGCCATGGCTCACGATCTGTTACCAATCAAAGAAGGCGATAAAGTTCTATACAAGACTATTGTGCATCAGGGCCAGCCAGACGAAGAAGTAAAAGACATGGAGATTGGGGAGAAAGATAAGATCTGGGTTGACAACCGACATCGCCACATGAAAGATACAATCGATAAGTTGATGGGCGATTTCCAAAAGTTTATTGCGGACAATCCACATTTTACGAATCAGGAAGGTGATGCTACAAGCCTTAATGCCATTAAAGATATGTTGGCGGGACTACCGCAATTTCAGGAGTTGAAGGAAGCATATTCGCTTCATTTGACTATGGCCCAGGAATGCATGAACATTTTTGAGAGCAACAAACTTCCAGATGTAGCAGCTACAGAACAAGACCTGGCAACAGGACTCGACGAATACTGTCGAAAACCTAAGAATATCGCAGAGCAGCTTGTGAAGTTGTTAGATGATGAGGGTGTCACTCACGGGGATCGATTGCGACTCATACTGCTATACATTTTGTATCGTGATGGGTTAATACCCGAAGATATCAGAATGTTGCTTGCCCACGCCTCATTACCACCGGCTCAGGAGCAACTTATCACCAACCTCGATCTTCTTGGGGCGCGTACCACAAAAGCGCTCAAGGAAAATAGATTACCCCCAACACCATTATTTCCTCGCAAGACTGCACCAACACCCGAGAACGAAGAATATCCATTATCACGCTTTGAGCCCAACCTTAAGCTAATGCTCGATGAAGTTGTAAGGGGCACACTACCTCAGGATGCTTTTCCATACGTAAATCCTCCTTTAGATAATTCCGAGGAGTTGGCGGCCCAAGCCCAAACATCTTTACGAAGCGCAAAGCCTACATGGGCACGAAATCGGATGTCAACTGTCGAGAGTAGGCAACGAATCATAGTTTTTATGGCCGGCGGAGCTACATACTCCGAGTCTCGAGCATGTTATGAGGTTTCTAAGACGAGTGGCAGGGATATCTTCCTCGCAACGAGCCATTTGACTACCCTGCATTATTTACACGTCAGGTCGCAGACCTGACAGCACCACGAAGATCATTAGGCCTGCCTGTGGATCGGCCAAAGAAGAAAGCTCCAGACCACCTATTTGCGCGAAATGATCCTCCACGACCCGCGCCTGGCCGTGCTCCTGGCTCGGGACAGTCTTTTGGTTTACCAGCGAATCCAGGCCGAAGCGGTGGGCTGCCAGGAAATCCTGCTCCTTCTGGTGGACAACCTAGACCTTATGATCCTAAGTTAGTGAATGGCATGGCAAATATGAGCATGAGCTCTAGCCAACCGGCTCCGTCGTACCCAGCAAAGTTGGAGAAACAGAATAAATACGACGGTGGAGAAGAAGAAAAGAAGAAGAAAAAGGGGCTGTTTCACCGGAGTAAGAAATAAGTTTTGGGCGTGCTGGTCTGTGGAGGTACGAATTGTAGGTAAAGAGAGTTGGGACGATATCACAAGGCATTCAATGGCGTTGGGGCATTGGGAGCATAGCTTAGGATACACATTTTGCGAATGTAGAACGATGCAGCTCAGGTAACTCTTGCGAGTGCCAAATTCATTTTCGCTTTTTTAGTGTGCTAGGTCAAATCTCGCACTTTTCTATGGTGTTATATGATACAAAGATCTCCACGGTTGTGTCCTTGCTGGGGCTATGGTTACTTCACCATCGTACTGATTTGATATTGTGGCATTTGCAGCAACTTTTATCAGATCGCTACGCAGATATCGCAACACAGCAGGCTACCATGCTCATACATCTTCATTCCTAGGGATAAATCGACTTGGCAGAGAAGGAATATGCAAAGACCACCCAATTAGGACGAGTCTTAAAAACCTAATCCTCTACGGGTCTTCTTTCCCGTCAAACCGTCTATAATCCTCGTCGACTCGATCATCCGAAAACGTCTGCCCTCTTGCCGGCATCAATACCAATCCCGCTAGACAATCACGATTCTCGGCTTCTCTGCATGTTCCCGCTTTACGCGCAAGGGGCAGACGCGCGGGCCGGTGAATATGGAGGCGGAGTTTATGAATTAGTGCCTGGTCGCCCCATCCTCCCTATCCTGTCCCGCAGGATATCCATCCCTGTCTCCGCCTTCAACCCCATCACCCTCCTCTCGCGTGTCCACGCCGCCGACGCCGCCTCCCGGTTCTCCAACCGGACGGGCAGCGGGATCGTCCAGCCGGCGGTCGAGACACGCCTGGCAGGCCGTCTGGCCGCTTGCTACCTTGCGTTGTCTGCAGGTTGGACATGTGGCCGCGATGCCGTGTTTCGCGGCGTCTTTGATGGCGCATTCGTGGCAGATGTCGGGCTCGGAGATGGAGCTTTCGCAATCAACGCATTTGTGCGGGCTTTCGTAGGTGACCCTTGGGCTGTTTTTGAGGAGCATGTGTACCTTTGGCGGCATGGTTTTGTCTTCTGGCTCTTGTTTTGGTTGCGAGGAGATGAAAGGTTAGCTTGATGTGGATTGGTAGAGTGGTTGATGTAAACGGGGTTTTGGAGACTGTTGTTGTTGGGGGTTTGGGAAGGGCAAAGACTCTCACTGGATGCTATGTCTTCTTTCATGCTCTGGCTGGGACGTGGTGGGCCACTGGACCCGAGGGTAGTCAAGGAGCTGGTTAGTCATAGTTGGCAATGGAGGTTTTGTTATTCAAGATTGATTACTGAATGCTTTGCTCATGAGATCATGGTATGAGTCAAGGAGATGTTAAAGATCGATTACAGCATACGATCCCGGTTACTTACTTATAGATGTTCCAAATAGTTCAGACGTATAGGATCTTTGCCATGAAACCTTCAAATGAACAGGTAGTTTACAACCAGATAATGCTCCCTTCTTCACTTATCATTCATGAATTGCTTCGGAGCACACCTCTACCCGTCTCATGTAAAACGTTAAAACCCCCCTGTTTCCCCTTGAGAAAGTGGGCCGGCTCCCCAATCTCAGCAATCCTTCCAGCATCTAAGACCACTACTCTGTCAAATCCCATCACCGTGTTTAGCTTGTGTACCACGGAGATCGCCGTGTGCTCTGCAAATTCTTCTTTCAACACCCGCACCATCAACTCTTCGGTCTGTTTATCAACTGAGGACATAGCCTCATCCAGAACCAATATTTTGCTCTCCCTCTTTCTCAGCACAGCTCTCGCTAAGCAGAACAGTTGTTTCTGGCCCTCGGACAGCGCAGTTGACGACAAGTCTTCATCCAAACCGTTCTGTGAAATGTGGTCCCAAAGCTCTACCTTTTTAAGAGCTGAAATAATTTCCTCATCACTGGGCTGACCCAAAGACGTTGCAGTCATGTTAAATCGAATACTTCCAGGGAATATTACTGGCTGTTGAGGTATGGTGATAATATGGGATCGTATAGTGTTTGGTGCCAGCTCGGTAGTTTCTATATGATCAATAGCAATCGTACCGCCATTAAGCTCAATGAGACGGGAAATCGCCAGAAGAAGTGATGACTTGCCACTGCCTGTTCGACCACAGATAGCTATCTTCTCCCCCGGCTTGATTTCTAGCGATAACCCCCGTAGAACCGGCTCTGGGTTTGTGCTATATGATGCCACGACATTTTTTAATTTAACATGTCCCTGAGAAGGCCATCCATCTGGCAGAGTCTTGGGCTGAGTCGGTTGAGATTCGGCTGCTGTTTCCTCGTTCAGAGATTTCAGCCTGGCAATCGCACCAAGGGAGGTTTCAAGAGAAGTCCACGAGGAGATGAGATTAGCAAGATTCGAGTTGAAACTCAAAATATTGATCAGTGCAACACCAATGGCACCTGCATTTGTTGTTCCAGGTATAAGGGTGGTCATGGCCACAAGCACGACGGCTAGAGCGCCAACAAAGAGATCAAGTACGAGCTGAAGCCAGCGTTGTATGCAGTATAGTAAATAAAATGGCCGCTGTGATAGGTCGAGCAGCTCGAGATTCTTGTCATGAAATGAATATTCCCACCCATATGCTCGTATTGTAGTCAGTCCACCAATTGTTTCGAGGATATGAGTGTATAATGGAGATTTAGCTTCGAGATCTAGATGGCGCAGTTGACGCGACGTACAAAGGTAGAACTTTTGAAGGCAATATACAAATATGAGAGCAAATGGAATGGCAGCCGCTAGATATTTCACTCCGACCATGATGAGGACTCCACTAGCGAGGCAATGTAGAGAAGCTGATACAGTTGTATATAATGCTGTTGGCAGTGACATGTCGATAAGGGACATATCTTGACTGAATCTGCTGAAAGATCAGTCGCAATGATATATTGATTTTGGGCAATGACTGTCACCTGTTAATGATAACCCCCGAATCTGTAGATACAAAGAATGATAAAGTCGCACTTCCAATATTTAGTGACTTTCTGAGTACATTAAGCGGAGTCAATTACTTACTTCATCACAGTTTTCAGTAACGTAAGATGCAGATGCTGGGCTGATTTTGGAGTTACTTTGACAAACATAAACCTAGATAACCCCGTTAGAGACTTCCCATTATCGATTGGGAAACTAAAAAATCACCAGATATCAAGGCCTATGAAGAATAAGCCAACAATGGAAAGTATAACATAAATTCCAAAGTACATTCCGGTATGCGAAGAATCGGCTTCTACCCAGAACCTTAGCCAAACATCTGCCATGTTAGATTAGTAAAGCCGATATACGTATATTATGGAGAATAATTACCTGGGAATACAATACAAAAAGTTGCTATAGCACCTAGAGAGAAGATTCCAAGGCTATAAAGTGACCCAATTGACTTGAAGTAGTACCTATAGAGCGAGGAGTCCCCAGTGCTTCTAAGCAGATCTTTCTGCTCGTCCGTCTCAGCTTGAATAACTGCTCTACTTTTCGCTTGTTCCCTTTGACCCCTCATATCACTTGCTAAGTCGTCTTGAGGAAAGTGATACAATTCATCTTCGGCAAATAAAGTCCTGATATATTCATCGCGTTGATTGAGTTCATCTAGCTGTCCCTGATTTATGACTCGACCTTCGTTCCCAAGGACAACGATTTTATCTGCATCTCGAAGATACCGTACTGAACGCATGAGTAGGCTTCACATATATAGATACGGAACGTTGAACTAGACATACGCGTGTGTGTAGCGATTACAACGGTAATTCCATGTTGGCGAAAGAGTCCTCTAGGACCAAAGACCATGCCCCAGATTTCATCCTGGGTCCTTCGGTCAAGGCCGCTCAGAATGTCGTCAACTATTACAATCTGTTTTCTTGAATAGATTGCTCTCGCTAGAGTCTGACTTCACAGTCAGCATGGCCCAGCAGTTATCAAAAAGTATAGATCTTACAATTCGCTGCTTCTGTCCTCCACTCAAGGACACTCCTTTACTACCAATCAACTGTTTATCACCTTGCGGCAGCTGTGCAAAATCTTTTACCAATGAACAAGCTTCTACTACCGTATTGTACCAGCTTCGGTCAAAGTTTGATTGTCCCACAATATTGTCTTCGATAGAAGAGTTGCGCAGCCACGTTTGCTGGTCACAATATGCAATGTCCTTTACAGATGTCTTAACAAAACCGGATAGTCTGAAGGCTTCGCCAAGGAGTCCTTTTAAAAGAACTGACTTTCCTGTTCCGACCCTGCCAATGACTTGTGTAATAGTAGAGGGTAAAATTTGAATGGTTACATCTTGGAGGATCAGAGGACCACCAGCACTGGCGGAAAATGAGCCATTTTGAACGGATAAAGCATATTCACCGGCAGAGAAGGATATCAGTTGTTGACTAGTGGATGCTAGTATAGAGAGCTCAATTTGACTTGCTGAAGGACTTGAAGATATAACATTGTTATTCAATGTACCAACCCTGTAGCCACAATGGTTTGTTTTGAGGAGGAATGTCTGGATTCTGTTAAAACAACCTAAAGCGCCTGCAAAGCTTGGAATTGCGGCTATTAACTGTGCTAGAGGAGGCATGAGCAGCCCAAGAAGAGATAAGGAGGTGAATGCGGTAGCAGCAGTCAATGTCTGACCTGTTTGGAGCTTGGAGGTGAGTATGAAGAGCCCAAATGTCGAGACAGGTGCAATCATTGGGGATGCGTTCCCTGTAATTTAAGTTAGTCTAGATTCAAAAATCCACAAGATCAAAGCATAGTTAGTTTACCTAGCACATTCATATAAACAATCAGCATCCTGAACTTTTTTGACAAGTTCAACTCGTGAACTCTCATATTCTGAATGCCACGCAGCCAAGTATTCGCCAGGCCTAAAAGTTTCACTTCCTTCATGCTGCCAATGATACTGGATGTCATGGATACTCGATTTTGGACTGCATCCATCCACACTCCCTGAGCTGGCCCCATAAATTTGGACAACCGAAAAGTTACCAGAGTACAGCCTGGTGTGATCAGAATACTGAATGGCAATGTTAGAGGGCTGTGATACTTACAGAGCACTACGACTGCAGGCGAAATACATGCCAACCCTATTTGCTTTTCCAAGAGCCAGATGGCTAATGCAATCTCTATTGGGTTTGCCCAAATTTCATGTAAGCTTTCAAAGGAGGAGCATATTCTTTCAGTATCTGAGTTGGCAAGAGTCAAAGCAGCAGAACCATTAAAGCCGTTAGTTGCTTCTAATCTGAGAATCTTAGAATAAATCAAGGAAACGAGAGACCCTCGGATCATCGTGATAAATCGATAGACCATGTGTTGGTAAAAGCCTGTTGATATCTAGCCAAAATAAGTTTTAAAATGTAATGATATCGTGGGACCATCTTAGAGTCTATGACGATCACTTACTGCTAGTCCAGCATATATCAAGGCAGTCGCGCCGACCAGCCCATAAGCCGTATTCACGTTTTCTGTGTGCTTACCCTCTTGCACATACGTAACTATCCGATGGATCAAAAACGGCTGTGCGAACTTGAAGCCTATCAGTGAGATACGAGGAATGATAGCGAGAAGTATGATATCTTTTACAGACACGATCACTGAGATTAGCAGAGCATGAGTTCCAGAGCGCTGTCTCTTCTCCCATGAACTTTTTACCCTTTTGAGCAGCCATTTAGACTTAAGCTTCTGGTCGGTAGCATACAGGCCATCCACTGAGAGAATCCCCCTAAAACCTGTTCTCATAAGACCATTCACCCACCAAAAAAAAGCGCGATCCAAAATTCCACTTGTTGACTCAGGGCTTAAATTCCGCCATGCGGCTCGCAGAATTTTACGCTTGCCTTGAATTTCTTGAATAAACATGATGATCTTTGCTGCAATCATAGTGGTGAAAACAGTGACGAGAGGTTCTAGATCAGCAGTGTAAGGGCGTAGACTCTGCATGAGCCATAAAGTCCGGCATTGAACAGCGTCGAACGCTATCGAGAAGAAAAGATAGACGCATATGACCGTGGAAGGCCGAACTGATCGCATGTGTTCCGCATAGGTCAAGAATGTGAGTGCTAATGAGCCGATTAAGGCGAGAACTGTCGATGCAACAGACACCTTAGATCTAGAAGTGCCAGGTATTTGTGTCCAAAAAACAAGGAGGGCGAGCTGAAGAGCACTTAAGAGAATGCTTGTAAGCTGCCCTTTATCAGTGACTGACAGGCACCTCAAGAACAATAAACCCACAAGTTTTGACCACCTTGATGGATGATCTCGGACTTTGTGACTTCTCTGCTACTCAGAAATCAGCAGTTTGATTTCAGTAATTCTAATTGATTCAAAAACTTTCTCTTCAGGGATGGCGCTAAGATAAAAGAACTACCAATCCTGATATAGCGTTCGAGCTGCCTGCGAGTTCCTGAAGAGAGAGAGAACTGAGCTTAAGGGTCAGACTTACCGAGAGATGCAAAATACGAAGTGGAGCGACAAGTAGTAGAATTGTAGAAGGTATAATTGAGAAGATTGACTGCTCAAATAAAAGAGAAAAGTCAAACTCGGTATGACAGCTGTGGAGAAAAGAGTCGTTTCCGCATCGTGTAATGTTGCTGAATCCCTCGCCGCCCAAGGCAACATTGCCTCTAAAGGAGGTTTCTAACATGGCTGAAGGAATCAATTAGTTGAGAAATACAGATCCGTGAAAGTTTTCTATTACAGCTTTTATAGAAGATAGACCACCTAGGCATCGAGTGACATCTTACGAGTTTACTAGTCCCAAAGAAGTAAGTGCAATAATATCCAACATTTAGTTGCGTATGATTGATCCGTTCCGTCCATTGATTGAGGGAGGACGACTTGTTCGTATCTAAATAAGGGCGATCATGGAAATGATTTATGCGCTTCACAACTTGAATACTGACTTGACAATCACTAGTGAGGTGAGGTGAATTGAATTTTTGTGCATAGCACATGTACCGGATCGGAGAATGGCCACTGCAAGTGCCACCATCCCCGCAACCCCCCCCCCCCCCCCCCCTGCTGACGCCGCCCTGGCCCCACATCTTGCCTTCAATTCTCTGTAATATACTGACGTCCGAGCTTCCATATCTAAAAATAATTGATTGTCCTGCCATGATGCGCCGCAAAATTTATGCTCCCTCGGATGTCAATAACGTGCATTGTTTCGACGCCTCTGTAGATATAAAAAGACAAAATCGTATTACTAAGAATTGACTCTCCACTCAGGAATGATTCAAATACCGGCGCCTTGCTACCTGATTATGGGGTTCAGTTTGTCGTAAATTTCGACATTTTACACTTCACATCACTAAACCTCTTAGTCGTAGGCGTATTGATCGGCTAAGAGCATGGAGCATGATATAGACGAGATGGCATAACATTTGGCCAAGCTTATTTCTTAAATTAAATTTAAGTTGATGTCCTAGACGGGGAGTAGAGCACATGAGCCCATCAAGATCGAAAACGAAGCATAGATAGTCTCAGGGAAATAGAGGAATCAAGTGAGTTCCATATTTCATCCTCTTGATAGCAGTGATTCCCATTAACTCGTCCAGGCTAATAATTATATGGTATACCTCTCGCGCAAAGAACTGGTAAGTATTCATAAACCAATGCACCACGCTAGGCAATATTCCCCACCGCCGCCAAAATTCCAAGACGGCCAACACATTAGAGCTTCTAACCTTCCCTCCGTACACCCTGAACACCTTTCTCGCTGACCTCTACCTCTACAACATCATCCCCAAAGACACCCGCGATCCTCTCCAAGCTTAGCTGGTTCGTCTCCTCCAGCGCCGCCCAGTAAAATACCGCCAAAGCAACTAGAGAGCTGATAAATACTGCATAATACTTCCATGTAATCGCCTCAAATGCATATGGGGTGACTTGACCAAGCCAGATGGCGGTCACACCCTGGCAGAGCGCAGCGATGGAAGTCCCATAGCCCCGGAGATGCTGCGGGAAGGTCTCCGCGGCGATGGTGTAGAGCGTGGAGTTAAAGAAGACGGCGTAGAGGCCAGAATACAGGAATATGAACGCGATGCCTGCTCGGGCGCCGTTGGCGTTGTGGCCATCACCGTAGAAGCGGGAGAGAGCCATAAGAATGGAGAGCATGACTGCGAGGACGAGGCAGCCGATATCTAAGCTTTTATCAACTCATGCAACCATAGGAGAGGAAATAGAATAATCATACACATAGTTTGTCTTCGAGACCATTTATCCGAGACTCCAAGCAGATTGATGATTTGTCCCGCTATTCCCATAAATCCATAGAATCCGCTGATCAATATTGCTCTCCTCCCCTTAAAGCCGAGGCTGGCGTATAACAAACCTTGATAGTTCTGGATCGCCAAACTTCCACTCAAAATCCCCACTTGCATGACCATGATTGCCATCGCAGTTCGATTAATGTATTTCTTCGAGAAGAGCTCGATTAAAGCATGGCCGATTTTGCGGTTTCCTCGCTGCTCTGCCTCAAGCCGGATCTGTTCACCGATTTCGAGCTTGGTGCGCTCGAAATAGGCCTCGTCCTCGTCTGAGTATAAGTTTCGCAAGCTGCGGTCGAAGGCCTCGTATTTTTCATTTTGCGCCACTGTTGCTACTTATTAGCTTAAGTCGTTTGAAGAATTGAAAAAAACTTACACCAGCGAGGAGATTCGGGAAGAATGAGGGAGAGGACCATGAGCAGAATCGCGAGAGGGCATTGCATAGCTAAAGCTAGACGCCAAGTTACATCATCCTGTGCATAGGAACAAGCATATCCGATCCAGTTGGCGAGACAGAAGCCAATGGCGACCAGCAAACCAAATATGCCAACTAGTCTTGCACGCTCCTCCGGCCTTGATAGCTCGGATATATATATAGGGATTGTAGGATTGAGGATACCCAAAGCCATGCCAGCGACAAAGCGCCCAACGATCATGAGTGCCACGCCATTGGCAGCAGTCTGGAAGACCGAGCCCACAATGGTGAAAAAAGTTGACAGTAGTAGAGTCTTTTTGCGACCCAGCTTTTCAAGGAGAAGCCCGTTGACTAGAGAGCCGATTGCGTTGCCTGTAGAGCCGAGGGAGACAATAGCGCCAACAAGTGAACTAACATGTTTTGTACCTGCTGGGAACATATAGTCATTAAAAGCTGGCTGGGCAAGAGTCGTGGCTATCAAGCCAAGGTCGATGCCCACTACTGCACCACCAATGGAGATGATGAGGATGTACCACAGGAAACGGGCTGTTGCTTTCATTTTGATATGCCTGTGTGCGGTGACGAGGTGTTGATATGCAGTTCAAAGGGACGTACAAAAGGTTTAAAAAAAATTCACGAAGATTCAAAGATGTAACCTTGTAACATTGAATAGTTGGACGAAGGGGTGGAAAAGGTCTGCATCACTTACGCGGTCACATATAACCCGAACGTCGTGTAAGCTGATCGTGAATAGGTGGCTGGAGGTTCTGTCTAATTCACTCAGGAGAGACAAGGCGGACGCCTTCGAGCTCGAGGAAATGCGGGGCAGAGCTCATATGTTGGAAATTGAAGCTTGATCGTCGTGATCTACCAATAACGTTGATATAAATGACCTAGGGTAACGATGCGACACCACCCGACCACCCCGCCATATATTTGATGTAACATCGCGTATGCAACCAACTTCTTCTACTCGGGAGCCGGCATTCATGTGACTCCACTGTGGCACATTACTCAGTACAATGATCTTGTTGTATCATCGGACCGTTGGTGTTATGCATTCATGACATACTATTGGTCTATGCAGATGCTGGGGTAGATGCGGGTTCTCCATGGGGCTCTACGCGAGAAGTTTTCATCCAAGGGATATCCGAGAATTTCGTTGGACAAGGTGTAAGCCAAATTATGTGAGTGTAATCACATTAGAGTAAACATGGGGAAGACATTGTCTCTTCGTAGAATGTGGTAGTGGTGTGGTAGGGGTCTGTGACCAGGTGTCGGTGAACAATAATCCGTTGCCGAACATGCTTTCTACCGCTTCCTCATGTTGGAGGAGGCATCTGATATCTCTTCTGCTCATTTTCGAAGGTATGAATGCTAGAGGAAGTTCCAACTTTTTCTTGGTATGACTATAGCTAGCAATTTCTGATTGGATGGCGAAGGCTCTATCGGCGAAATTTGGCAAATGTAAGAAGCATGAGATCATCTAGTAAGCTTGAGTGGATCTCTTAGTTTCTCAGATATCAACAGCAACACCCTATAGGCGCACGTGCAAGGTACATACCGTAAGTAGACATCCATGCCGGTACAGTGACAGTGAGGGTCAACCCGCGGCATATGAGTTGTCAAATGGGAATCCTGTTGCGCAAAGTGAAACTCAAAAATGGATTCAAGTAATCATCAACAAACCAATGACATGCCTGATGGTAGCTTTTTTTTTAATAAAAAAAAACACGTAGAAAAAGTGCACACGGTCTTGGCACTTCCCCTGAATATCAAATACTAATTGGGGAAGGTATCATGCGTACATATCAGCTTGTGAAAACAAGGGTGACCATAGAACAGAAGATCATGTTGATAACATTCAAGACTCTGATATAGACACGATACCACATCAGAAGATGGACACGTTCGATCTGAAGGCTAGCGAAATAAGCTTAAAGGTGAAAGGTCAAATGTCAATATGGCTTAGGCCTTTAGCTTCCCCCGATAAAAGGACTAGAAGTTTAAAGTTTGCTAGTTACGGCATATTGGAAAATACAATCCAAAATTTGTTCGACTAAGGCAATTCTGAATCCTCAGGTTATATGTTTGCTCTGTTACCGTTAAATCCAATGCAAACTATCTTTTGCGACTGAAAAAGATGAGACCCATCGCAAATACCATACTCACGGGGGCCTTGATCCTACTCTTGGGCTCAGCTCTTGCCTGTGCTTTAGCTATCCCTCAAGCTGATAACTCTCCTCTTGTAGCAACAAGAAGTGGAACTTCCACGGAGGATACTACCTACATTCTTCCAATTTGGGAGGGAGCCTTAGCAAGCCATGATCCAGCGAAAGATCTGGCTGTGCTGGAAGATATGAAGCAGCTGCTGGGTGTAGGAGGCAGTAAGACCAAGCTTGGATGGTCGTTCTCGTCTTGGGCACTCAGTCGTGACATTCAGGATGCCACCCAAGACTATAACTTCAATCCCACGAACCTGAAATATATGCTAGATCTAGCTGTCAAGGCAGGACTACCGATTTTGGTGCATATGAACAATGGGAGATGGGCAGACTGCTGCACCCCGAATTCAGATGGCGGTTGGGGAGATTTGTTATTAGATTTTATCGCATCAAAGCCAGATACGACTATGTTAGATAGTACAGGAGCATCGCAATTTGGTCACAATTATGGAAGCAACTACTTCACTTTGTCCCGCCTGAACGATGCATATAGAAACTACAAGAAACGCAACACGGAAGATTCAGCACGAGTGATTGCGGAGTGGGCAAAAGCAAACCCTTCATTATTTGCTGGGGTTAGTCTTTCATCGGAGACCATATATCCAAAGCAAAACGTCGATCATAATCCTCTCGCAACCGCGGAATGGAAGATGTGGCTGCGAAACACTGATATTTACGGACCGGGAGGCGAATACTTTGGTGCTGGTCGGGTACCTGCGTTTGATGATATCAATGAGTTCAATACCGCCACTGGCCAGTCGTTTGCATCATGGGATTCTGTAATCCCACCAGCCCAAGTGGTTCCTGGAGATGTATTTGCTGAAGAATGGGAACGCTGGAGAATCCAGATGATCATCAACCATGTTTCAGATGAAACTTTGTGGATCGCATCTGCTGGGATTGATCGAAACCTGATCTTTGGCCATGCAACGCCGCGAGTGGATGATTATACATATGCTGATAGCATTGAGACCGCAACAGCAGCAAATGGCGCGGGTGGTGTTACTTATTATGGATGGAATCCTGCTGACTTTGGTAAAGTCAATAATCCTTTGAGAGGCGTAGGCAAGAATAACTGGGGTGTATTCGAGCTTAACCCGCTGACAACGAATTCAGCGGTTAGCTACAACAACTTGTTGAACTTGTATAACGATGGTGTAAAGATAATCTGCCCGAACTCGTGGGAGGGCGACTCGGTGGTGAAAGATCAATATGCTATCTTTGGCTCTCCACAGTGGGGCGATACATTTGGTAATAACATCAAGCAGTTTCTTTTGGACCACGGCAATAATCCTCGAGATCTTCAACCAACATCATGGAACCCGGGCAACAAGGTATATGATCTATATGATCACTTTGATGTGGCTACGAAGTCAGGTATCGATAATCATCTTGAACCTGCCGGAACAGTTGGCAATGTGGTGCGAAAGAGCATATTATCTCACGTCGAGGGTGTCCTTACATATTCCATCAAGCTACCAGATGTATCTTCGGGAGAGAGACTCAACTTTTGGACATCTGTTGGCATTAAAGATGGCGCCGGCATTGGCGGAGAAGTCCAGTTCCAAGTTACAATTAATGGGAAAGGATTATTTGGGCCAAACTTCCATCTGAATCCAAATTACTGGTTGTGGAAACGTTGGGTCCCGATAATGGTCGACGTGACCGATTGGGCTGGCCAGACTATCTCTTTGACCCTCCATACTACAGGCAATACACGCTATGGTTGGACAATCTGGGGTTCCCCAGCTATATATCTGGCAACCGGTGGTACAGGTACTGCGGTAGGCGCTTCTAATAACCTCGCACTTGGAGCATCAGTGTCAACCAGTTCTGAAGCTGGGACGGCTTGGCGTTCGCCATTCGTGACGGATGGAAGTGGAAGTGCCTGGTCCTCTGTCTCACATCCGACAGCTGAGGCGACCGAATGGGTCGTTATTGATCTTGGGTCAAGCAAGAACATTGGGAAAGTCGTTGCGTTCCCTCGGGAGGATCTTTCAACATCTTCAGGTACTGGTTTCCCAACAGCGTTTGAGATTCAGAGTTCAGATAGCGTCGAAGGACCCTGGAATACGTTACTTTCAGTAAACGATTATCCGCACCCACGAGCTGGGGATGGGCAGGTCCTCACATTTCCCTCGACAGCAGCTAGATTCGTGCGTATTTATGCCACAGTATTGAGTGGAGTTGGGAGTGAAGCTACTTATAGATTCCAACTGGCAGAGGTAGAGATATATTCATAAACAGACTCAGCACAAGAGAGATTTGCATCTAGAGAGTTGTCTTTTGGGAGGCTAAAGAATCATGGATACCCCCCCCACCCCCCCCCCCCCGATGCAGGCTCATTCGAATATTTGGAGTGGTTCCAAACCACATATGTATAGTTGTTTAATGCAATAAGAGAAATTCCAGGAAATTTGTTGACTGAACCATTCCTATCGCAATTGTGATGTCGTGAAATCTTATGATTTTCGAAGCTAAATGTGCCTGTTCAATGAGTCGTGACTTCATTGTGGTATGGCAGGTGCAGTTTCTGTTGAGCAATAAGCCCTTGATGAATGATATACGCAGTACTATTGTTCGAGGTTTTGAGAATAGATCCGTACATATGTATGAGTTTAATTAGTGCAAAGAGTAACAGTGACGTCTCGACGAAAGTGAATATGATACAGGCAGTTTTGCACCAGGTGCATTGTTTGTCTTGTCCTGATCACGTGCATATCTGCAAGTATATCGACATGCAGGTCTTGAATATTTTGAACTCCTGAATATTGTGTTTATGTAAATAAAGTAGTAATACCGGTTTGCGTCAGTTACCCTTTAAAACACAACAGACAGAATCTTCAGCTAGAGAATGCAGGTGGCTAGAGATATGCCATAGACTTTACAATAACAGGTTTCCAGCCAGTACGCGCGATTTCGTTCTATTAACTGGACTCAACACAGCTCGATGGCAGCGTTGTCACTCAAGGCACAGGACATCCCACCTAACGTCTCTTTTGTCAGTATTACCGAACAGTCCATAGCTATCTTGGCGGTCAAAATTACGGAAGTATCGCTTCTGGAGCCTGATTTAATGGAGATTAGGAGAACCAACACCGATACTCTATTAAATCTCGGATTTGGCGCACGAGTGTAACCCATTCTCCATTGTTGTTAGGTCAGTGGTACAATCGCTACTAATCTGTTTCGCCCATATAACGTGGACCACATCTGGAGGCCATCACTCATGTTGCTTGGGATCGCCAGCTGCATGGCGCGTTTGAGCAAAAGGCGTCGCCATGGTCATAACTTCCATCGCACCAACGGATCTCATTAACCTCTAAGCCATAGTGAAGCTTTTCGCCAGCATTGGCCGGAAGTTCCATTTGGTTAATTTCATCCTTTGTCCCTTTCACTGCAATTGATGAGACTTAACATAAAAAAGGTGCTCGTTATCATCTGCGTAATACACACGATATAGATGTACTCCACTATTCCAAAGACCCAGAGCGTCCTGTTAGAGTCGTTGGTAATTATGTTCGGGGGTGGTGATGAGATTGTTGTCTCCATGAAGGTTATCCATCTTGCTGCCAACACGCATGACCATTACGGTCGACAGACACCTCGGGAGTGGCGAACTTATATTTATTTCTATTGAGCTTCTTATGTCATATATCGTTGTCTATCAGGAGAAGTTTGAAGGAATCGCGGAAGGCATCAGCACCGAAAGCTTGGACAGACCAGAAGAGATCGGTTGATGCTGGGCCTGCCCCATTAATTCGTCAGATATCCAGGCTTAAATTGATGCGGGATTGCTTCCCAGTTCTGGGTCATTCCACGCAAGACGACTATAAGTACATAGATTCAAAAATAGAACAGTGCACATTGACAATTCTTCTGTCGCCTTTCATACAACATTTCACACGATCTCCAATGTCGTGATCTCGCTGCGTGTTGTTATGAATCTCCACGCAGCTCGTACTACTCTGTGATTATTACCACCTAAGTGCATAGTTGCCATGCCGATTCTAGTGAATTCCTTATTTTCAAGGTCTGATGGTAGTAGAATCAAATACCACCAAATGGTCCGTTTTGATACTTGCACAGCATCAGCCGCGATCTCAAGCATATAAAATTTTCGGAGCCAAGGATTACGAGAGAGCAACGGGGTATTTATTGTAAGAAACGTCCTATGTCCAAGACCCAGTTTCATAAAACCCCAATTGCCGAAGATAAGCCTTCTGGGAAAATCGTACTGCTGAAGCGATCGGCACTTTAGGAGGCGGCCCCGAAGAACCAACTTGCTGCTAACGAGTACACCAAATTGATTGCCCTCTGTGTACTGACAAGTCGCCTCTATAATCCTTGCAAGCCCTTCGAAATCCGGCATCGAGATAGATGGGGGGTATGAAACATTCTTGTCCTTATCTGCGAATTTCCATGAGGACCATGACCAAGAAGGTTCATTATCGACTTTATCTATAACTTGGCTGGATTGCCATAGTAAGTCTTTGAGCAACGAACCTGACCAAAGGCCCGCAAGATATTTCTCATTCAGACGAGCGAGGTGAACCTGTTCAGCAACTGCACCTATAGCAACAAGTCTGTCGTGCTCATTGCTCAAATGTAGTCCTGAATAGTAGGTTACAATGTCTCTCCAAGAAGATTCTAGACTGTTCTCTTCAATCTGTCTCATATCTCCTCTATCGTCATAATTCTCGAAAATCATCCTAGGTGATAGCACCTTTTCTTCTCGGTTTATATTTAAACTTTTAAAAAACTGGGACTTCCGGTTAGCTTTCTGCGCCATAGCACTATTGTCTGCGCCACATTGACAGGAAACCTTGCTGATGCACTGGAAAGCCAGCTCGCTGTCTGAAAATAAGAGAACTCTTGGCGAGATCAAGCGTTCCTGATAAGCCCAAGCCCTTCCAAACAGTGGGTAATATTCTGAAGAGAAATAAGACTTCTCACGCCATTCATAGAATGGCAAATGCTGTTGTCGTATATATAATGGCCATGCCTTTCCACGAAGACGGAGAGTTGCGATTAGATTTGGATCCCTATCAACGCTCCTTCCCCAAAGCCCTGCGTTACTATCTTTTCCTGAGATGGCTCCAATAGTCACAAATGAATTCAGATACACATTGAACATCTTGCCTGCTTCGTGTAGCCAATCAGCCTCATCGTTTTGCATGATACACATACTGTCGATCCACAGATACGGGACGTCTAGTTGTCTTGTGATCATGATCGCGTCCTGGAACGTCTTAGTCAGACTTTTCCAAGAGATACATGTTTTCCTGTCAGCCAAAGTAGAAGCAGTAGTCTTGCAACCAGGCTCGAGGCCACCCCAGCAATAGCTTAATGCACAGTATCTAGCGTCTTGCGGTATCATTGAGCCGTCAACGAGGACAACATCCCCATCTTGATTAAGAGGCATCACACAAATTAGTCGCGTTGGCAAGAAATCCGACGCTGTGATATGGCATTGCTCATGCGATATAATGCAAGAAGAAATCTGGTTCTTTGCCCATTGAAGAGATTGCTGGCTCGTCGTCTCTTGATCTAGAAGGGATCGAGTAATAATGCCACAAGGCGGAGGCCTGGCGCATGCAGTTGTGAATATCGACATGCTTCTCCATGATGACGTTGATGCACGAATATTATACTCGCTCGAGGAGGTTTGGTAGATGTCCGAGCGAGGACCGATATGGATGTGGAGTGCGTCGAACATGAGTGTCATTAGTCGGCATTTGATGCATCCACTTTCCCCAGATGTCCGTAATTTCAGGATATTGTTAGGAACACCACTAGGTAACTGGATCTTAGAGGGCTGTCCTGTCCAACCGCAGACATCACATTTGCCTTTTCCTGGCTCCGTCCAGATACACCTAGTTCCTGAGTCCACATTCCAATCATCAGGAAGGATGATCTCAGGTACCTGGGAACTATCGGCTAGAAAGTGGTTGGAAGATAAGGAAGTGGTAGAAGAGTCTGCGGCGCTTTTGCGCAAAGCTACGAAATGTGTAAAACGTGGCATGACCTTGAATAGATGTCGATTGCGAGCCGAGATATATTGCGACCGGCTGCTCAAGCGGTATGAAAAGTGTCATCAAGGGCTTGGATCGGAGGCATGGAGGGAATCCCTTCTCGAGATTTTAGGATAGTATTGAGGTTCTGTCTTGGTGTAGATGTGCTGAGTCTTGAGCAGTTTTCACTGAACATGGTATCTGCTCAGCCTCAATAGATGGACCCAACACCTCTGATTGGCTGATGGCGATTATCATCTGCAAACACTCGACAGAAAGATCAGAAGCTGCTAGAAGAAGCCTCCGTATCCTGCCAAGTTGATATGAGCTGGAATAAGACAGACTTTTACAAGTAGTTTCACGTTTATGTCGTTCAAATGAAGCTTATTTGTTCATATCACGTGACTGAATAGGTACCTTGACTCACGTGAACAGCTAAGCTATTTTGAGATCTTAACAGCTTCTAGAGCCCCTACTTATATATATCGATCAGCAAGTATTTATCGCCTGAATAGGGCACTGGGGAGAAGATACTGCGAAATAACTCGGCTCGATTCGAAAGATATTAGTTTAGAAGCAGAATAGCAGAATGCGGTTCAAATCTTGTGAATGCAAAGAGAGAGAGAGAATAAGTTTAAACGATCAATGAAATTCAGCTTTTATCCAAGTCTATAAACAACCATTTTTGCATCACTTTTTGGTTTGCGGAGCACGCTGCTCGCTTTCCCTTTCCGTTTCATTTTTTTGTCCAAACTCCAAAACTCCGTCGTAAAGCAAAAGATACAACTTAAAACCAGCTCGAAATATGAAAAAATACTGACAAGTACAGGGTGAATGCTCTAACCATCGAGCATGTCAACAACATTGGCAGGCATCTTGGTGAGAGTGACGGAAGCAGGACCAGTGATTTTGGCCACACCCTGCTTGGCCTGTTGGGCTTTGATATCTGGGCGAGCGTTCCAGGTCTTGACAGCGGTCATGCACACCGGAGGAAGACCATCGATGTTGACGATCTGTCCTGGCAGCTTTTGAACCTTTGGCTTCTTGGATTTGAGTTGGGATGCGCAGTTCTTGAAGTGTGGGGTGACGTTGTCCTTGTTCTTCTTGACTCCATTGGTTTGGCTCTTCTTGGGCTCATTAGTAGCTGGCTTGGCTGGCTTCTCCTTTGCGGGGTCGCGGGTGTAGAGATCAAATGTATCGCGGGCCTCGAAAACCTGGTCACGGCCGGCGAGAGCACCACCAACAACGTTTGCTGCAACCATTGCCAATGGTGCGGCGGTGATGGTGGAGACCAGGGTAGCAGTAGCGACGATGTAGGTGAATGAAACCATTTTTGCGATTTTGATTTGGTTGAAGAAAGAGAAAATTGGAAGGTTTGAAGAAGAGATTATTGAAGAGAGACGTTGAAAGTGTTGTTGATTGTTGTTGTAGTGGATGCTGTTGTTGATGATGAGAATGATGTTCCCAGAGTCGAATTTCAAGCTGCCTATATACTTTTTCATCCATTATCCAGAGCATGAGATATCCTAGAATAGAGAGGATCAGAGGCTGCTGTCTTCATGAGGAGGAGGCTCAACGATCCTCAACAGATAATTACGACCAAGACACACTTTCCGGCACTTGCTTACAGAGATCCTTTAGTTGAGACTCAAAACGTTATGTAAAGGCTAGGCTAATTGGTGGTTGATGCTGAGTAGTTTGTGGCCGGAGAAGGAGTGGAGGAGCGATTGAAACGAAAGCCGTAAGCTTGGCATATCTATCTATACCGAGTAGATCTGAGATACAGAAGATATGCTAAAGGTCACGCTGGTGTTATTTGCTATAAACTGTGAGGAGTGCGGGGCTGAAGGTCGTTGGATGAAGTTAGCCTGACATATGGTTAACCTTAAGCCCCGTCATGGCGCCACCAGGATTCTCGCCCCATCATCTTTGATGAACCTTAACGCCGATCATGCAAGACATAAGATCGTGCGTATTTCAGGTACTGGGCGGCAATTGTAATAAGCATTAAGGCACGTGATGAGGCTGTACCCAGAATCCTGGTGAGTCTACACGCAAGATCAAGTATAATAGGCTTGTGAACGCATGGAAGCATGCTCGTAAATATCTTGGATACGCGGGAAATCCTGTATCAATGTCAGCTAGGACTAATTACCCCGATTTACGAAGCAAATGAGCTCAGCCTGCGCATAAAAGGTGTTCTAACGTGCGCTCAATGCTCAGTCCTATGGGCTGTAAGATTCAGTTGTTCTCGATTCATAGTCTCTGGTCAGTCCTATCTTCGTACTTCACGCAGAATAAGCTGGAGATATCTGTAACTCTCTACTATGGGATGCGAAGACAGGTTGCGACAGCAGCGCATTGATTGCTCTCTGAAAAAATAGTGCCGGAGAGCAATCAATGCGCTGCCTATCCGTCCTGACAGGATTGCACTGCTGCGGTTGAAACCGGCTATTAAAAGCTTATGAAGCAAAGGATGAGGCTTGGGGTTTATGTGGGGCAAGCTGAATAAGTCTTTGCCTGAGGCTCTAACAATGCATTGGGGGCTGAGCCACAACGACGAGGAACATCATCGATCTCCTGATAGCTCTAATACAGCAATGAAAATACAAGGAGGCACCCGAGTCGTTCTCAATTGCTAATTTTAAGATGCGCATGTTCTGATATTTCTTTTATAATCGAGTGCTAGTCCTGAGCGAAAAATGTAAATCATGTTGAAGATGACTGTCCAAACAGCTCCAAAGTCTGATAGAGCTATGTTCGATGGAAGTTGAATTGGATATCATTTGGCTCAATTATAAGCACATTAATGATCCAGATAAAGTGGAAGCGCAACTTGCTAATGTAATAGAGGCCTCAACAGTCATGCTACAAGCACATGGTTTTCGAACAAAACCTCCATGCAGTTTCCGGTTTACCTCAAATTGGCAGTGTATCCCTACTGCAGATATCCAATATAACCGCACCATAAGCAAAGGAATCCCTATTAGCCATGTGTCCGCCGAATTCTTCCAATTGCCATCGATTTGTTACGACACATCAGTACTACTTGTTGACATATCAATGCCTACATAATCATACCATACTCACCAATTTCTATATAGCTAAAGATGTAATGAAGGGTTCAAATCATGTGAGAGTGCTTCTAGTGACCAATGGGTGTAGCCATTCGGCAAAAGCTTTTTGAACATGTCAAAAGCCCAACGGCTTGATATAAGAATATAAGACCGCATCCAACTTCTTTTTCGCAAGACTCCAGAAATAGTCACTGACATCATGGCGAACGCAACCTTTTCACAAATATTTACTTTTTCTCGCAGAAAATTTACAAAAGTTTTTGTTTTTATTCTAGTGTGTTGACCACGCAAAGTTGGAACTTCGTGGTCGCGATTGCATAGATCCAGGCACTTTAACAAAGTCTTTCATTCACGAATAACTTTTGATTTAAGCATTTCTTCGTGTATAGTTCGTCCACTGCGTTCACAACCAAGGTTGTATGCCGTCCCATGTATTATCTGCAGACTCACAACTCTCGCCTCATCTAACTGATATGCTAGTGCTTGCTTACTATTATTCATAGTCTTCCACATTTCGAGTGAAAAAAGCAGCAATGGCGCATGAGACTTGCCTACCGATTGTCGCGACGATGGATTGAAATTGCACGACAGAAGCTATGTTCCAAGATCTGATGGTTATGCGAGATCCGTTTGGCGTGTTGACGATGAAATTGAACATGGCTGAGTGGTTATATAAGTCTCCAAATCTCCTGGTGGATGGCGCTTACCCTGCATCAGGTTATCCTCGAGCAAAGCATTGTTTGCATCCTCGCTTGCACTTCCACAGTTTAAAGGAGCTTATTCTTGAATATCTTCTCATGGCTGACCAAAAACAAGACCTGAGACAGCTCTCGGAGCTAGACAGTTGCCTTGGTACCAAATCTACAGTGGATACTTTTTCCATACAGTTTTAGGGTCCGGCGGAGAGCGCAGGTACGAAGGTGACATTATTCCACTCGCATTTGACTCGATCGAACGGCACAGACAAGAGACTGATCTCAAAGTGGCTTTATGATTAGTTGAGCTTATATTTACTAAACAACCGGTTTTCAGGACTTTCCTGTGTTCTGGATGTCCTATGGAGAAGAGTAATGAAGAGCGGCACAAGAAAGCATAGGTATCTAGCACCACTAGCCAAATTATTAGTCGCCAAGTTACTCACTCACAAGCCGTCCTAAGCACCTCAACCTAACTCCAAACTCTCAAAGCGCCATCCCAAAGCCTCTACCGATACCTAACTATCGACCCACCAGACCCACGACACCCCAACGCCGCTTCCAAACTCCGTTCAAATCCTCCAACCCCTTTCTCCACCTCGCCTAACAATCCCGGACCCCCTTTCAAGCCCCAGATGTCTGGCTGATCCGAGCGGATTCTAACATCAGCACTACATCAGCAAAACATCACGTCCCCGCCATCTTCATCCAAGACCCTTTTTTATCTCCTTTCCCCCGAATCCTCAAAGCTTGATGCTGGAGATCACAAAAAGCTTGGATATACCGCCCCTTTCACGTTATGAGCGGGTAGGCAAACACGGGCCTGCTTTCATGAACTGCGCATGCAATTTTACAAAAAAAAATTAAGATTTTTGAACTTCGGATTATGGGGATGATGGTTCGTATTTTTATTTGTCTTTTTCTTCTTGCCCCATATATCTACTTCTCCTCGATCCGTTGACTTGATAGATTTCATTGATCTCATATTTTCGACTTCTTCCAGAAGAAACAAAAATGGTCAGAACACAAATTGGACCTTGTGATCAACGTTCTGTACGTGAAGAGCGAGGTTGTTGATGTGCTTAAAGTGGAGCCGCGTATGGGGGAAGTTTGTTGAGTTCTGATATCAGGATGAAAATGGGATGAGATCGATGGAACTCCGGTGTGGATTCAGTATTCAAACTTGGCACAGGCTAGTATGAATGTTAATAAGTAATTGAGACAGGTGGTTTGTTTCGATTGCTTGTCATAGCTGGCCTTGGCTACAGTTTTACATTCATAAACCTGAAATTCAAGGCTGCTGTTGAGGAAGATATCTACACGTGACACACATACACATACAGAACACCGTCACACAAACGTCTTAAACATAATACATTATCTCGTTCATATAATACATGCCGGTGACAGCGACCTAGTCTTTACGGTATTCCTTATAGTTCAATGCAAAAAATCTATCAACATGCAAACCTCCATGAAAAATTTCCCCTCCTTCCCCAATGAATGTAAATAATGCCAACTTTTCTTCTCCAAACCAAACTCCAATCTGTAGACATAGCTAGCTATATATACTTTATGCATAGATCTCCCTGTTTCTATGGAGCCATGACCAGAGCCAATAGTGCCATGCGACAGTACAAGCCATATTTCATCTTCAGTTCGTCAGCAAGAAGTTTTTTAGCAATGAGAAGGTAGAAAAACAAACCTGTCTAAAATATGCAGCTCGCTGATCAAAGTCGACTTCTGCATCAATCTCATTGTTGCGAGGCAGAGGGTGCATAACCACCATATGCGCTTTTGCCGCTTTCAGCGTCTTATTGTTCACGATGAAGCTATCCTTCAACGTCTCATATTCCGCCAGATCCTCAAATCGCTCCTTTTGCACGCGTGTACAATATAGAACATCGGAACGAGTGACAATCTCTGGAGTCAGCTCTGAAGAGATGGTGAGCCTTGCGCCCGGTCTAGATTTAATAAGGGAGATAATCTCGTCGGGAAGTGACAGGAAAGGAGGCGAGACGAGCTGGATCTCAACGTCGTAGTATTGGAGGAGCTTGACAAGAGAATGTACTGTACGGCCATAGCGCAGGTCGCCGACAAAAGTTATGGTCAGACCGGTCACAGTGCCGAGTTCCTCTCGGATGGTGAAGAGGTCTAAAAATGCCTGCGTAGGGTGTTCCTTGCTGCCGTTTCCGCCATTGATAATTGGCACAGGGGAGTACTTGGCAGCCGTGTCAGCGCTGGACTCGTCTGGGTGCCGGAGGACGACAGCGTCGCCGTAGCAGGCAAGTGTGCGAATTGAGTCGGCTAGTGTCTCGCCTTTCACGGTCGAGGAATGCGAGGTAGCGATTGCGACTGTGCGGCCGCCGAGGCGCTGCATGGCAGCATCGAAGGAGGCGGAAGTTCTTGTCGATGGCTCGTAGAACATTGTGCAGAGCAACCTTCCTTGTAGTATCGATAGAACACCCTCGCGCTGAACACCAAGACGCATTTCTTGGGCGACGGTAAATAGATGGTGCAGGTCCTGTCGCGTGAACTGATTTACGGACAGAATGTGATGGTTCTTGAAAGGAGAACTGCCAAGAAGGGTCTGAAGCGATGGCGAGATAGTTGGTTGCGGGTATAACGGAGTGGATTCCTGGGAGAGAAGAGAGCGCTTTGGTGCTTCAGGGACAGCGCTTTCAAGAAGCCGCCCACGGGAGGAGGGTCGATTAGAATAGTCTACAGAGCTGAAACGATCCCGGGCAGAAACCTCAAGACTAGGCAGGATGCGTGGAGACCCCATCGCTTTGATGGCAGGTGACATAGGTGTGACGAGATGGGAGTCGATAAGATGAGAGGACATGTCTTTGCCATCAAGGATATCTGGGAGCGGTTGGCCGTCTAAGCAGGTTGTCTTGCCTTGGAAGATAACTCGTTGCACTGCGCCACGCATGAGCTTTCCTGTGATTGGAGACCAGGTCGGGGAAGCTGAGAGGGTGTAAGGACGATCTATTTCGACCTCGACTGATGCTCCGACTTGGTCATGAAGCTCAAAGATCTCCTTTGGATTGTCGTGCAGACGGAGCTTGATATCCTCAATAGTCAATTTACCATCAGCTACTGAAGAGAAGAGCAGTGGTAATGTATCAGCAATACCAACAGCAGGATTAGGCGTTTGCTTCGCAATGTGAGCAAGCTGGTAAGGCAGACTTCCAACCGAGAAGATATCAATGGTCTCTAAGTGTTCCCAGAGTGCAATCTGATCTGCAGCTGTGGGCAAGACCTTGGCTTCTGGAAAATCATCCTGAGAAAGGAACAAAGAATAAACGGAGACATCGCAAGTGACCTTTAAGCCTTTTTGCTTAGCCAGTGAAATCAACTTAATATCATCCCTGGTGGTTACGTTGGTGACATGGATTCTTCTGTTATGTAGGCTGGCCAACAGGAGAATAGAAGCAAGATCGGTCATCTTAGCATCAGTCACTATGGGCTTGAAGTTGGGCCATGCCTCAAAATGCGCTGTAACAGCAGCCACCTTGCTGATGTTGTCCGAAAGGTGGTTGAATGGGATAAAAAGTGATCCAACTTCACCAGTCAATTGGCTGATTTGATCAGCATTCTCCGAAGTTGCCGCAACAGAAAAGTTGTAATCACAATTCGCGCCACGTTTGCTATTAGCCTGAGCAGCTTTGAGCGCGCGAGTATCAGTGAGAGAGCCGTCAAGTCCAAGAGGCATTACTCGGATCATGGTGAAACCGGCAGCAATTGATGCGTTGGTCACTATCTGGAAATCTTGACTTCCTCTTGTAGCAACACCGGGCACAAATGCTGAAATGTTGATCAAACCAGGCAAGACCACAGTTCGATGGCTTGTATGTGCGTCAATACTGCTTATCTCAAGGTCAAAGTGGCGAACGATTGCCTCGATAAGGATCTTTGCGTTTTTGACGTTGGTGACTAATGGTGTTTGGTAGTCAACAGCCATTCTTCGGGACTGATATCCTTTACTGAGGAAGTTTGCTGGTCGCCTGAAGCGATTGCTGGATGGCAGATTAATATACAGATCGATAAGATTGTTTGCCAAGTGCTGGGTTAACGAAAACTCAGACCTCTGGTCATCTTCTTCAGAGCCAAGAATTTCGAGGAACTGAATGGGGATTCCATGTAGATCCTTATAGTAATCAGCCGTACCAGAAGTTCCAAAAAGCTTATATCCTAGCTTATGCAGCTGTTTAACAGATGGAAGCATTTCCAGCTTGTCACTTTGTTTACCAAAAGAAAGCAAAATGTTCCGCTTTGGTAGCTTAAAGCCAGTGGAGATCACGGCCTTCAAGTATGCTTCGTACTTGTTGGCACCGAAACATGCGACCTCGCCAGTAGAGGCCATTTCAACACCAGTAATAGGATCGGCCCCAGCCAAACGAGAGAAACTGAACTGTGGAGCCTTGACACCGACACAGTTTGGTGGTAATTCTGGCTGAGGATACTTCGTAAATGGAACTCCCATGATGGCTTTAGTAGCCATTTCAATAAGGTCAACCCCCATAACTTTAGACACAAAAGGGAAGGACCGTGATGCACGCACATTACACTCGATGACCTTGATCTCGTTGTCCTTTGCGATGAACTGGATGTTGTACGGTCCGGTGATATTTAGGGCTTGCCCAATCTTACGAGTAGCTTCTTCGATTCTTTTAATAGTGGTTTCTTCAAGATCCTGGGGTGGAAGAATTAAGGTTGCATCACCAGAGTGTACACCCGCATTTTCAACATGCTCTGAGATGAAGTGCCCAACCATCTTTCCGTTCAAGGCTACGGCGTCCATCTCAATTTCCTTAGCATTCTCGATGTACTTTGTGATAACTACTGGATGCTCACGAGATACTTCAGCTGCTTGTTGCAAGTAAGAGTGAAGATCAGGCTCGGAGTAGACAGTATTCATGGCAGCACCAGACAAAACGTAAGAGGGCCGAACAAGCACAGGATATGTCACTTTGTTACAGAATTCTTTCGCCTCTTCAAAGCTGGTTAGCTCCTTCCATGTTGGCTGATCGACATCGATATTGTCAAGCATACGAGAGAACTTGTATCTATTTTCGGCAGTGTCAATCATTTCTGGAGAGGTCCCAAGAATCCGAACATTAAGGCGATGAAGTGGCAGAGCGATGTTGTTAGGAGTCTGACCACCCATAGCCATTAGGACACCGCTTGAAGATTCAAGCTGGTAAATATCAAGCACTGTCTCTAGATTGATATTCTCAAAGTATAGCCGATCAGCTTCATCGTAGTCTGTACTCACGGTCTCAGGATTGTAATTGACCATGACAGTTTTGAATCCAGACTCTCGCAAAGTTCTGATTGCACGAACTGAGCACCAATCAAACTCTACCGAAGAACCAATGCGGTAGACTCCTGAACCCAGAACCATGACCTAAATGAATGAATTAGTAAGAGCAAAATTGTTGCAAACAGTAAAAAAAAATCAGTCCAAGAGGTCCAGAAATCCAGGTTTGAAAACAGTGCCCTCAGTCGAGCTGAGAGCTCGATAGGGTAGCCACCTTCTGGAGATGGCGTTCTTGCTATAGGTGCCGACTCAAGCTGCCCCCTTTATCGAAAGCAATGTTGCAGATTGTGCATTGATGTGGTTTGGTTTCAAGGTCTTCTGCCCTCGGAGGTGACTAGGTGTTGCATTATGCCTATCCACGAGGCTTTTCTTTTGGAAAGCAAGCTTGAGAGCTAGTAGTAATATGTTTTAGCCTTTACCATCTTTTGCTATGTACTCCATCGCAAGTCCCCATGTCTTCTCTGGGTCCTTGGCTCTGTGTTTTGCCAATTTCAAAGCACTCTCACTGAGGTAATCGTCATGGTTGACTTCCATCTGCCTGTGATGGCAGTTGGAGTTGGCCTTAGCTATTGTGAGAGTACGTTTCTCCTTTATGTCACGAGCGTGAGCTTCGAGCTGCTCAGCAGAAAGTTTGAAGCCCCCATTGATTCCTTTGTTCAAGCTGCAGTGTGAGCAGCATCCGTCGCACTCAAGAGTGCTACGGTCCAGAGACAAATCTGAGCCATGCCATAGTCTTTGGTGACTATTCGCATAGCCCAGAATACATAAGACAATGCAGCTTCTAGGGCAAGAAATAGGAGGCGGGTTGTAGGCTGCAACGAAGCATCAGGAATAGCTGTTCAGCAAAGTAGGCCTTGGCCCACTATGGTGTAGTCTTCTTTGAGAGCCACTTGGGCGTACTGAGGAAGCAAGACATGTCGTCTGCATTAGGAGAATCGAACCCGAACACCGTCTCGGACATCTGTTCCGCTACCGATATATGTCTCAGATCGAGATCCAGGTTTCTCGAGTAAAACAAGGTAGACAGGCCAAAGTTTATAATTATTTGTGGGAAGGTCCTTGAAGACAGTTATGGTAGGAGGTGTAGCAGATTGGAGCACATCTAAAAGGCCTGGGGTAAACACAAAAGAGACCCTTGAGGTAATTTGTTCAAAGAGTTCTTGAGTCGGCATAATCTGAGCGAAGTAGCTGTGCTTCTGCTTGACGGGGTGTCCCTCAGACAAGTCCAAGTAATCAGCAACACAAGTTGGAGAATAGTCTCAGCTTCGAATGCCATTCTTGTAGGCAGTTAGTACTGGCCACTGGCGCTATGAAAGCGTGGGTTCACTTACGCTCGTTGGTTCAGGCCTCGATCGTGGGTCACGACGAAGGCAGTGCGGAGGACGTCGCAACAGAAGGCAGCTTCCAGAGCAACGAATAGAAGGCGAATTCTAAACTTCCGAAGCGGGTAGAACAGGTATATAGCGGTATTATACAGCAGACTCGATAGTATCTTCCAACGAACTCCTGAAGGGTCTAGAGTTCACAGGTGATAATGACTTGAGCATGTTGGAGATGCTCCAAGCGTGCAATGGTGAGTAGGGTAGGTAGATGCATCCAGAGGGAAAGTCCGATCAGAGGGCACTCGCTTCGGGGAAGGTGGAAAGGCGGACCCACTTGGGTCACCCAAAATAAAAGAATATGAACTCACTCCGTGATCGTCGAATTTTACGTCGCTCTCAGAGCCGTTATACGTCATATAAAGATAGTTCGTATAAGCTGGAAATTCAGCCGCAACTGTGTCGATCTGCTTAACCACTGGCAAGATACCGTATTCAAGTCTCAACCTTCGAACAGCCACCTCATTCGAATTCCAGAACCTAGCCAGTTGGCGATCGCAAAAGCCGAGCTGCTTAGCTTGTCTGAACGATGCAACCGGAATCGATTTTACATCGTAGTGAAGCATTTCTTTGACAAAGTCACTTAGGCCCTTTAGCCTGCTCAAGAACCATTTGTCAATTTTAGTCATCTCCCATATCTTGTCAACAGAATAGCCTGATGCCATAGCGTTAGCAATCGCAAATAGACGCTGGTCGGAAGGCGTTTGTAATTCATCATCGATGGACATGAGAGCTTTGGTATCATTAAGATTAGTGTCATTGAAGCCCATGTTATGGAAATCAATAGCACGAATAGCCTTTTGGATCGCTTCTTCAAACGTACGGCCAATGCTCATAACTTCTCCAACACTTTTCATGGAAGAGCCTAATTGAGTGGACACACGGGTGAACTTCTTTAGATCCCATCTTGGCATCTTTACGACGACATAATCGAGAGATGGTTCGAAGCAGGCTGATGTTTCCTTTGTAACGGAGTTCTTGATCTTATTCAGTGGAATGTTAAGACCAAGCTTGGCAGCGATAAAAGCCAGGGGGTATCCAGTTGCTTTAGATGCCAGTGCTGATGATCTAGATAACCGAGCATTGACCTCAATGATGCAATACTCCTTGGAGTCAGGGTTGAGTGCATATTGGATGTTACATTCTCCCACTACTCCAAGATGGCGAATGACATTGACGGCAGTCGTTCGTAACATATTGTAATCTTCATCTGACAGGGTTTGAGATGGTGCGACGACTATCGAGTCTCCAGTGTGGATACCGAGGGGATCGAAGTTCTCCATGTTGCAGACAGTAATACAGTTGTCTTGAATATCTCGGACGACCTCATACTCAATTTCTTTCCAGCCTTTCATACTTCGTTCAATTAAGACCTGTGGACTTGCTGCGAAAGCCTTGCTGCAAAGAGCTCTTAACTCGCCTTCATTGTCCGCGAATCCGCTGCCCAACCCTCCAAGGGCATATGCAGCCCGAACAATGACAGGGAATCCAATACCTTTGACCACTTCCATTGCCTCCTCAACATTATTAGCAGAAGCAGACTTGGCGCATTTCTCGCCAATAGACTCCATGCTTCGAGCGAACAATTCACGATCCTCTGTAGTAATGATTGTATTGATAGGTGTTCCAAGGACCTTGACGCCGAGATCTGCAAACTTATCCTTGAGCTGAATGCCTACTTGGAGGGCTGTTTGGCCTCCGAAAGTGACGTAAATCGCATCTGGTCGCTCATGACGAATGACCTTCTCGACAAATTCGGCGGTGACAGGTAAGAAGTACACCTTGTCAGCCAATCCCTTCGAAGTCTGGATTGTAGCAATGTTGGGGTTGATTAAGACAGTGTAAATGCCTTCCTCCTTTAAAGCTTTTATGGCCTGGCTGCCAGAGTAGTCAAACTCTCCGGCTTGACCAATACTCAAACCTCCGCTTCCGAGTACTAGAACTTTCTTCACACTAACCCTGGGGTGCAATCTTTCATTCTCTTCAATCTTGCCGCCCGGGAAGTGAACCGGGCTGGATAGCAATTTGCTATCCGTAGATGTGCCAACGGCGGTATTAATGAAGACATCAAAGAGGAATTCGGTATCGCGTGGTCCCGGCGTGCTCTCTGGGTGAAATTGAACACTGAAGTAAGGCTTGCTGACATGTCGAATACCCTCATTGCTACCATCATTCGCATTAATAAAAAGCTCTGTCCATCCACTGGGTAAGCTGCTAGCATCGACCTCGAAACCATGGTTTTGGGAGGTGATATGGCATTTCCCAGTTAACATATTCGTACATGGAATGTTATGGCCACGATTTCCAAACTTCATCTTGCGTGTGTTGGCGCCTGCTGCTCTGGCTAGTAGCTGATGTCCGAGACAGATACCAAAAATAGGTGTCCTGCTTTGTTCCATTGCCTTTGCAATATGCTTTACCGTCTTTCCCATCAACGCTGGGTCACCAGGACCATTAGAAATGAAAAGCCCATCATAATCCGTGCCAGCAAGGTCCGGAAAATCATAATCCCATGGACAAACCAAAAGCTCTACGCCACGCTTCAAGAAACAGCGCAGTTGATTATATTTGAGACCAACATCAAGGCACAGGATACGAATGGGCCTTCCAGAGCCATGTTTGAGGGCTGTCGACGGATTGGGCTTGAAGAGTTTTGGTTCACGGATTGAAACTGGGAAAAATTCTTAGCTAAGTTTCAAGCTTTGTACAGGACAATTCATCATTTCTAAACTAATTTTATGAAGCATTGCGGAATAGATTCCACAATTGCAGTGTCTTGTGACTACAAAATTCAAGCAGTTGACAGACAACCATGCCAGTATATAACACTTGCTATAGTTGTGGAATATCATGGAAACAACAGTAAGAGATCTGGCAAACTTACTGTCTGCAACAAGATTCTGCGTGTTTGGATTTGCCCATTCTATCGTCTCGAAAACCTCTGTAATGGAATCCTTCGTGTATCCATTCGTCAAAGATTTTTTAGCAAGCATGCGGCCCAGCATACTTCCCTTATTTCGTATCCTCTTCGTCAACTCTCTTGTATCAACACCATATATAGCAGGCACTCCTTCCTCTTTCAGCCATGTCCCAAGAGATGACGTCGCCAGGAAGTGGGAATAGTCTTCGCCGGCATATGAAGCGACCTGATAACCTGGTTAGTAATGTAACACGTATAAGAGTCAAGCCGCATAGACTGTGGGCATTGGGGCATGATAAACTGGCTCTTTACTTACAATAAGACCTGCAATATGGATCTGTGAGGACTCGAAGTGTTCTGGTAGACCAAACTCGTCCTTGGCCTTCCGGTCTGGCACACCGTAATTCCCTACAAGAGGGAAGGTTATGACCAAAATCTGGCCGCGGTATGACGGATCCGTGATAGACTCTGGATAACCAACCATTCCTACACTAGTCAGTCTACGGAATGATTTCCTCTTCTGGGCCTTGCATACCAGTCTGGAAGACTAATTCTCCCGCAATGCTCTTCTTCTCGGCACCGAAGCTGTATCCTTGGCTGTTAATTTACGATTAGCCATTATTCTAACATCCAGTAATTTAACAAAGATGTTGGGGCATACTAGGTAGTGCCATCTTGGAGCTCGAGGGTCATCAACTCATCGCCTTTGTCGGCAGAGATTGGAGTATAACCCATAATGACACTAGATGAATCGAGTTCAGACGCAAGAGAGGGAGAATATCTCGAGCAAAGAGGTCTGAGTGTCTATCTGCTCATGAAGATCGTTCCTAGTGGAGGCGGTGCCGAAGAATTTCTACTTCAACACAGGCTCTTCTGTACAGGATTTGCTGGTCCTCGACGTTTATTTTGCTTGAGCTTCACAAAGGGTGCAACTCAGCAGCTCAAGCTACACAAAGTTGGAGGCTTCCCAGTGAAGTATTCTCGCACCAGCAAGACAATTGAAATTTTGCAAGAGCGTTAGAGAAGTTGTTTTCTCGAGAGAGAAAAAAAAAATCTCGGAGCGGGCTCCCCACCCGAGCTTGGTGGGGTTTAGCCGAAACCAGCGTGTGTTCCATCAGCCTTGCATGATCAGCCTCGCCCTACCTCTTTTACTTATTAAAGCTGTTTTATCTTTTCTGACTCAAAGGAACAAGATCCTTCTGGGCAGATTATTATGCCCGCCCTCTAAGATATATCTCGCGTGAGCACTAGATTCATAAAAAGGGATTTGATCTCTCCAGAAAAAGATACACACTTTTGCACCCCCCTCGTATTGAGCCATTTGGCTTGTATATTGTCTATCGATCAAGTTTAAGGGTGGGGTACAAAGGATCATCAATCATTTGATTGGTGCTAAGCAATAGCAGGGGGGTTGGCTTTCATGTGCATAATTTAGTATCTTTTTGTATGCAGCTGCAGCTGAGCACTGACCTACGAATTGACGAGTGAGAGCGGCGGAAAGAGAGCCCATGCCCAATCCATCTTTTTATCTTTCCCATCCCCTTCGATAGATCAAAATAGTCATGTGCACACTTATCATCAGCATGGCTATAATCTAATGCAATGCAATGCAAGAAGGGATTAGCAAGTCAGGAAAAACTGAAGCTATCCCAACCCTTTTTCCCTTCTAACTTGCCTTCCAGGCGGTGAAGCGCGGCTGACTACCAAGACCCTGTTTGGTTTGAGGACTCAAATTACGCGATAGTTTGTTTATAATTTTCTCCCTTTTTGTTTTCCATGCCACCCGATACCTTCTTGACTTGGCCTAAATTCGTTGTTCTTGTGCTTTGGGATCGTTCGTCTCGCATCTATGAGCTTACCCCCATATCGAGCCATGATCTAGCCCTTGCTCAGCGAGAATGTTGGCCTCCCTGCTTCGTCCAAAGAGAGGCCGAAGGCGCATCGAGCATTCTCCCTTTTCCTCACAATACAACGACCAATCTTCGCCCCTAGTTGCACGAAATCGGCGCATTGAAGCCCGTCACGCCACGGCAGACTTCACCGAAACGGATATAGATGACGAGATTACAGAAGATGATGAAGAGGCAATCGAGGACGATGAGGAAGATGAACCGGACGACGATGATGACGGCGGCGGAGACGATGAGGACGGAGACGAGGACACACCTTTGCTGCCCATATTCTCCGCCGCACATCTTGGTATAGTGCATGACTCTCTTTAGAGATCGTCCACTAATCTTTAGCAGACGCGCTGCCGGTATATAACCTCACCCACGCCATACGATTGATTGTGCTACCCAGAACCGAAACAACCCTATCATGGGATCAATTAAGGTCTCCGCAGGTCTCGCAGTTCTTGGTGAAACCGATGCAACAGCAAATCCGAACTTCACACTTCTCGCGGGCCACGTTGTATGCCCTCATGGCAAATTGCTTACAATTTCAAAAAGAAAGTCAAGCTAATCCAGGGAATGCTGGCAATAGTCGGACAAGGGCTTTGGTGTGCGAACTGCTAGCTATCAAACTGTTGAAGGAATATAACACGCGAGAATTAATTGATGCCCTGTCCTACGACTTCTTTCCTCTTCAGGGTCTTGCAGGTCAGGGACCATCAACCCCAAATATGAGCTGGGAGCGGAAGAATCGACCCAAACCAGCCGCTGCGCGGATATCTACATTGGAAGTGGCTATCCGTGCGTCAGCAAAACGATTCTTAGCACATCCTCTCGTTGTGCAACAGCTTGAGGCTATTTGGGCCGGAACGATTGTGTTCCACTCGGCCGCCGACAATCTTCACCGGCCTCAACCAGAAAGGAAGCAAATGCAGGAGTTGAGAAGGCGGAATGAGAATTCACATCTTCTTCAAGTCCCGATCAACAATACTGGCTATGGAACTCAGGCCCAACCTATAGCTTCGCCAGACAAGCCTCGGAACCAGCAAGTATTAATTCGGAGAACGGTTACCCTTTATGATCCAAGAGATGCGTCGCTGTTCAAGCTATCGAGGCTGAGGGTTCCGCGATATCGCCAGTTCTTCTCAACTTGCTCGCTCGCCATTCTGCTAGTCCTATTTTTAGCTGTTTTGGTCGAGCGGTCCATGGACATTACCACCTTAGAGGTCATCTTCTGGTTCTGGAGTGCTGGTTTCATGCTCGACGAAGTTGTAGGCTTCAACGAGCAAGGGTTCTCGCTATATATCATGAGCTTCTGGAACACATTTGACCTTGGAATCCTACTGTTTCTCATCATCTACTATGCCATGCGGTTATATGGTATCTTCTTGGTCGATTTTGGCAGAAGAGAGTGGAACAACATGGCGTACGATGTGCTCGCCGCCAACGCTGTTCTTCTCTTTCCACGACTCTTCAGCGTCCTAGATCATTATCGATACTTCTCCCAGCTTCTGATTGCCTTTAGGCTTATGGCTGTAGATCTGATAGCTGTTTTTGTACTGATCCTGATTGCCTGCAGTGGTTTCTTCGTTGCCTTCACCATGTCTTTTGGAGAGAATGAGTATGATGGTGCAGAAGTTGCTTACCGCATATTCCAAATTCTGATGGGCTTCACACCAGCGGCTTGGGAAGCCTGGCCAACCTATAACGTGCTTGGAAAAGCTCTCTTAATATCCTTCCTGATCATTTGTCACTTTCTCGTGGTTACAATTTTAATCACTGTCCTGACCAATTCTTTCATGGCGATTGTGTCCAATGCAAATGAAGAGCATCAGTTTGTTTTTGCGGTAAACACAATTTCTATGGTCAAGAATGATGCGTTATTCTCATATGTAGCACCGAGCAATATCTTTGCATGGCTTCTTACCCCATTTAGGTTTTGCCTACCATTCAAAACATTTATCAAGGCCAACCGCACAGCCATCAAAGTCACCCATTTCCCGTTGCTGTTCGGCATATATGCATATGAGAAGCTATTCCTTGCGAGCTCAGTATTCGAACCCACAGACCTTATTGAGAATAGAACCCGCAGCCGGAAGAGATTGCTCTCTTTCAAGGGGATGGGCGAATCCATGTTCAGCCCAAATATCCGAATGCGGCAGGATTCCGTCGCTGGCTTTCAGAAGGATAGAGCTTTGGATGAAGTATTCCGTCTAGCTCCACGTGGGGACACTCTTCGCAACAACAGAAAGGACTCAAATACCCACAACGTCGTTAACAATTGGATAGATCGCCAAGACCCTCATCCAAGCCCGCCGCCGGAGCAAGATCGTTCCGTGGTTGATAGATTAGAGAAAAGACGGCGAGAGAGGAAGGCTTCATTCATGCGTGGGCTAGGAACGAGACGTGTCTCGGCTACGAGATCTGTTGCGAGTGACCCAGCAGAGTTCAGCAGAAGATCAACAAAGGACTTCTATGGTGATGAACGTCAATTTCCGGAACATACAGTTGAATATGTCGGACATACCGATGCGGATGGAGATGATGAGCTATTGACAAATGATGAGGATGAGGGCCAGACCTTAGACAAGCGTACGACTACAAGTCATGCTTTCGACTCTGACAAAGAAAATGAAGAGGAAGAGGACTATTTCCACACACCAGCAACGGCACGGCGAGATTCCGTCAAAGTTTCATCTTCAGTTTCCTCACGACACCGCTATCCAGGAAACAGTTTAGCCGCTCCCAAATCCTCCCCTCCTAAACGCCGACAACACAATCGTCAACTCTCCACTCAAACAATCCTTTTCAACCCTGTAACCGCACACTCTTCCTCGACCTCTCCGCCACGTTCCCGCCCCATGACCTCTGCAAAGCACCAATCCAGCGCCAATACAGCGTCTCACACTCCCGCTGCATCTCATGCCGGGAACCGCACGCCGAAACATGTCATTCACGCAACTGCGTATACCAAACCACGCCCTATCATGCCCGGGCGTACAGGCACAGTCCCTAACTTCAAGAACGAAGATATGGCTCCGTCAACCCAACGATTGCCACAGCGCCAGGTAAGGCATAGAAGGAGCAGCCTTGATATGGGCATGAGTGAGCTGGGATTGGATACTGCTCCCCCACTGGTGCCAAGCAGTTTTGCGACACAGATGGCGTTAGCTACAGGCGGGCTGAAGGCGTTAAGGGGCGAGACAGGAAGGGGAGAGGATGATGGTATGATGGGGAGGCTGATGCTTGCTAGGATGAAGACATTGGAGGAGGGATTTGCGGAGGTGGTAAGGGAGGTTAGAGGAATGCGTACCGCTGGCAACAGCTCCGTTGAAGGAAACAATGAAACGAGCCGGGTTGGAAAGGGTGGAGAGGCCGGCTGGAAAGGGAAAGGCAAGGAGAAAGCCGCGGCCCGAAGGAAGAAAGAGGGCCTGCCGAGGACGAAGAGCGACGTTGATGTCCACAGAACCTTGAGCAGGGGCGGGCAGTATGAAGAGGGGATCAAGGAGGAGCAAACACCTGAGGCCGAGATCCTCGAAAAGTATATGGCGAAGGGAAGTTCACTTTAGGAGCTTGGATTAGCGGATCTGGATTAGGTTGTGCCTGGATGAGATTGCACTTGATCTTGCATTGCGACGGCGTTTGGGTTTCTTTCTCCTTCCGTATATGTACTCTATATTGGCGGCAGTTTCACTTTATTATACCACTGACGCACGTCTCTCATACATGCAGCGGAATGAACCTCGAATTGGAAATTAATTTTCTCATTTATGCCACATGCATATCCACGTATGCCTCTGCTCCTCCGCGAACGAACTGGTGTCATCTACCGCTTAGCCTAAAAATTATGCTGTTGAAACATCAAGCCTAGCTCTTCCATCTACGGCGGCAATTACCTCTCTTCGAGCGGCGCCCCTAATGATATCTAGCATATCATATTTCAGCGCCTCGCCCTTCTCATGGACATCCTCAGATCTCAGGATCATAATGCCAACCATCGCACCTAGCCTAGAGCGCTTGGGTGCTCACGGTGCTGCTTTGGGAATGCCAGCACGGAAGAAGCTCTTTATGTGCTTACCTGTCTCGGCCGGTATGGTCCTGGGATGTCCGTTGCCGATGGAGATGCACGTAAGTTACCAATAGGGTTACAAGTCGGTATAAGCTTTTGAGTGCTTGGTTTGGTTGTTTTGCGGGAAGAGATTCGCGGATTGGTTTTCGTCTGTGCTTGTTGTGAGTGTGAGAGAAGGTTAGGAGAATACGCGCTTCTATAGGGCTGATTATGGAGGGGATGTCGATATGAAGTGTACGGAGTGGTGGGATTATCCTGGGCTTAGCGTTGACGTCATGGGATGATGCGTTTCCTTTTGGGTATGGTGGTGTGCACGGTGGGGTTATGGAAAGTTGCGGTTATGGATAGTCGGTGGTGGGCCCAGATTTCGAAGTTTGGACCGCGGGATTTAAGATTGCGATATGAGGTTACGGTTTTGTCGTATTGTATACTACCAAAGAATTGTTGGTGGGTGGACGTCGAACAAGTAACCCTTTTCACGATCTTTTTGGGATCCCACCTGCTCAGATGACACATTCCTAGACATTTCCAACTCTTCGATCGTGCTCCTTGTTGAACCCGGGAAAGTTCAAACTGTGAACTTTACAGTATGTGTTTTCCTGGTAGACTTGGTTGCGCGCATACTCAGGCTGCGATACACACACCTCTATCCATATTCAAAAACTATTTTCATGACACATCGACTCAAGGCAGGTCGGCCCTGATTTGAAGTCGTCTATCTTGATGAGGAAATGTTGTCATATCACATAAGCCTGTGCCTTCTTCACAAACCGGGCTGACAACCACCAAACGCTACTTCTTAGAAAACTCGTAATATCCTCAGCCCCCCTCATCGACTCACCGAATCTGGTTGAAAGTCATCAGCAGGTCTATCCAGAGCACAGCTCGAGCTCAGGAGCGAGATGAAGCCCATAGGTATCCCCTAAGGCGGATGTTGCGCATGTACTCCAACCACAGTCTCAGCTCACGCGGCCACTGGTCACATCCCTGCAATCTGATAACTTGGTAACAGTGGAGGTCAGAACCGTTTTCTTGGGAACCTATTTTCCTTATCTCATCTAATAAACGTGGCTAGAAGACTGGGAACCTAGATTGCCTAACAACCTACAGAAGCAAGTGGGCGGCGTAGTTGGTATTATAACATCGAAGCACGTGTGAGGCTGCGCCGCTAACGGTTAGCCTCGTCGCTGAGCTTATGTTGGGTCGTGTGAGATCTGGAAACCTGGTACGTGGAAATTTTTACTACTTCGGTGGGTTCTGCTGAAGTTGGGAAGTAACATTAACCGGGCGTCGTATCAGGCTAGGAAATACGTCTAGCCCTAGTTATTTCCATCCCAGAAAATGACGCCCTTGTCCTTGAGGTGCATGTGTGGAAGAAGGAAATCTGGGGTAAATAGAGGACTCATTTCTAGCTTGCGAATATGTTGGCGGACCGCAAACTGAGAGTTTTGAGTTCTAATTAGGGGCAGGAGTTCAAGGCTCCCGCTAGTAAATCCTAATGACAACCAGTGGCGGCTCAGCTTGTGAGTTCTAATAAGATACCGAACATTTTGTAACCATCGATGTCTAGTACAAGACCCGCAATGTGGCTGTAAGCTTAGCCGTATCGCATGACATAAAACATAACTCTTGGTTCATGAACGTTGGAGCTTGGAGAGGATGCTTTGCAAACAACGATTGGATGGCACCGGCCAATGTGTGAGTCTGATCAGCACGTAAACGGAGTATGTTATACCTCGCTCAATAACTTGTCTTAGTCTAAGTGATATTTGGAAGATATGGCTAGGGGCCGGCTTATCTTGTGCCTGGCGCCTCCCATACAATGACTGTGACGGACTAAGGAAGGAGAGAGCGACTGGAGCTATGGCATGGACAAGGCGAAGCCTCCCTATTGTTCATAAACTGATCCCTGTGTGGTGGCACGAATAACCATTTAGACATATATCTGCCTATTTATCAGTCATTCGCTAGATATAACCAGAGAAGCAAATTCACTGTATAACATGTCTACCATCCCGCTCACCCACTTCAACTGATCTCATAAAGCGCTCCTACTCAACCCGTTCATTCTTCTTTGCTCTATTAACGGTGGGGAAGCGAAGAAGGACGAAAGACTAGTGATTCCTAGTAGTCGTCTCGATACAGACAGAATGAAGGTTGCAGTCATTGGTGCCGGTCCTGCAGGACTAACAACTCTCAAGCACCTCTTGACGGCTCACCAATTTCAAGAAACTAAGCCAATCGAGGCCAGATTATTCGAGGCCAAGGAGCAGGTTGGAGGCACTTTTCGATATCGAGTCTATGAGGATGCTGAGGTTATTTTCCAATGCTTTCGGCACCTTAACCCGGCTGACAAGTTTCCAGCTCGTCTCTTCAAAGTACCTCACTACATTCTCTGACTTCCGTCTTCCACTCTCGGAACCTGATTTTATTTCCACCGTGAGGTATTGCCAATATCTTGAGGACTATGCTACAAATTTCAATTTATGGCAACATATAAATCTCCGTACTCCCATAGTCAGTATTCGGCGTGCGGATGATGGCTTAGCCCATATTGTTCGATATGTAAATGAGGGGGTAGAAGAGGAATGGGAATGCGATGCTGTAGCCGTTTGTACTGGACTTCACATCGAGCCCGCGATGCCTCGTATCCCAGGAATCGAAAATGTCGAGAAGGTCATCCATTCTTCTCAGTTCAAGTCTCGGAAGGATTTCGGAGAGGGTAAAAACGTCTTGATCTTAGGTGCTGGTGAAACGGCAATGGACATTGCGCAATTGGCAGTGACCTCTCCAACAAAGTCAGTCACTTTGTGCCACCGAGATGGGTGGGTTCACGCTCCTAAAGTATGTTACTTCATCAGCTCCTTCATAGTCGTATTTGTTGACCATAATAGATTTTATCTGTCCCTATATTTCTCAGCTACTTCAATAAAGGCCCGCAACATAAGAAACCGGCAGATACTACAGTCCCCAGCCTTTTTGATACAGCATATGTCCATCCTATCCTACAAAAGTCAAACTTGCTCTGGGCCGCGTATGATAAATGGGCAAAGTTTTACTTCTACTTAATCTCCGGAACAAAGCATGGCTTGGATCAATGGGTCGGTGGTGTGTCAGATGAGCGTTATCATCTTTCTCGAGGTATGTAGATTTCCTTTCTCTCTTCAAGTGTTGTACATTAACACTCGTTGCAGTTGTCTTATGCAAGTCCAATAAAGCTCTTCCATATATGAATGCGCCTTATCGTACGCCCACCCTTCTCAACCGCATTCGGTCTAAGTTACTGAACATCCCAATGCCAAAGACAGATGGTCTACACATTGACGTCACGACTTGGCCCACAAACATCTGCAACGAAGGCTTCGTTACATTCACGCAAAACAATCGACCAGAGTCAAAGCGTATGATGGGTGTCCGCTATAAGCCTGATATTGTCGTCTATTGCACAGGCTTCCAGCAGCGCTTTCCTTTCCTGCCAGCTGACTATCCCGTTCCTCTTGATGCCACACACCGCGGGATTTGGGAGCCTTCCATGCCTTCTGTTGGCTTTATCGGCTTTGTCCGTCCCAGCTTTGGTGCAATTCCACCGCTGGCCGAACTCCAAGCCCAAACTTGGGTTCTATCTCTTCTTGACAAATTGCCTGATAAGCCAACTGTCGATATGTGTTATAAGTTGAAGTTTGGTACTTATAGACGTGATGCAGAGCGCTATGTGGTTGACCATGAAAGCTACGCTTACCAGCTCGCGTTGGATATGGGCTCTGCGCCAAGAATTACAGAGGTAGCAGGTTTTGGCTTTAAGACCTTGTTCACTTGGGCTTTGGGCTCAAACTTCAACAGTAAATTCCGTTTGGTAGGACCATGGAAGTGGGATGGCGCGAAAGGTGTCATGGAAGGCGAGCTTTGGGGCGTTGTCAAGCATACCGGATTCTGGATTTGTCAGTCAACCTCCCTCTCTTTCCTGTGCTGTTCTCTTTCGCATACGCTCACGCTCATCTTGATCTCGGCTGACCGGAAGAACAGTCTTCCTCACAAATACCATCCTCCCTTTCATCTTTTTCGGCATTCTGAGCATATTACTCTGGGTAGTATTCAGTGTCGTTGATCACCTTTCCGTAGTCGCCCAAGCTGCGGCACATGGTTTCCGACGGTTTTTCCCCCTGCACGTCCAGGACAAACCAAAGGAACAGGTCCGCTATGGAGACTCTAATACATATGAGTACCCCGCAACAGACATCAAATTGAAGCTTGCTTCAGTTTAGGTGTCTAGCAAGCCACTTACATATAAGGCGTCCGAGAAAGGGTTAGTTATGGACTGCTACAAGGTTATTCTGGTTCGCTCCTGGTGGCTTTTTGGTGAAATACATCCTTAAGTTGAAGGTTGTGGCGTTCTAGTGGGGACCGTTTAAGAATACCATTTCGGAGTTTGGTCTTCTCTTTTGACAGCCTCCAATTTCTATATAAAATATGCTGAGTTGGATGTTACATGTTGTTTAATCCTGGCAATCTTGAGTTATTTCTTCTGTGATTTGTAGACATTACATCTACACGCCAAGACCATCTCATTATTGCCATATCCTCTCTAATCTCAATTTACGCCGTCTTTCGTGGCTACCTTTAGGAATCTCGGGATCACACAACATGGCATATCGTGAAAATATGTGATTGTCTGCGCCTGACATCTGATCCCGAGGCCTTACCGAAGATGTTATACGATTTTCATTTTAATATGCTTGACTTCTTTCGTAGCGGTTAGATCAATAACCAGGCATACAGGCCATATTTCAAGGTTGAGAGAATCGAAAGTCGTGATGAAGTTATTTAAATCTATGGGTCTAACGTGGCTGACGATACGCTAGCCCAGGGCCAGGGCTTCAGGACTTTGAGACCTCGATTTTGAGGCATTGAAATTCGCTTATGACCCCTTTTCATGATTTGTGGCTGATTGGCTTCTTTTTGGGACTTGGGTATATAATTGAAATTTTATTGCAAAGTAATTTTATTCTGCATCACAGAGAAATCATAATTAAGTTGGAGAAGAGGTGGCCGTGACTTTCAACAGATGTACTTCACTTTCAAGTTCACATATTGCAGGCACATTGTGGATTTAGGTATCTGATTTTTCTCAAAGTAGCCCAGGAATCTATGCAGTAATTTTCTTCTGCGGTCCTGAATATTACCATAATGGCTTTTGCGACGAAAAACGTAAAACGAAAAATAAATAAATAGTTGTATGCAGGAGCTTATCATCTGTGGTGCTGTGAGGTTGTCTTCGTGGCCCTCATCATGTAAAACAAAAAAGGAGACAACTTATCAATGAATAGGAAATTTCAGTCCTCAGCCCTCAGTGCAGCGTGAGTCGTACAGTTTTATTACAACCCCCCCCTTTTATGTTCCTTCTTTCTCTGGATTATCCTTCAAGATCCTCAGCATGGGGACTTTCAAGGCCATCAATTACTCCACCACCGCGCTTTCTTGCAAATCTATTGATTATGGGGTCTTCATCTTCCAACTCATCCTCGAGAGTGGTTTGTATTGGTTCTGGAGTCACCTTTGGCTTTTGGGAGATCTGAGGGACTGGTTTTTTGACAGCCCTAATGATATTGGAGGAGACAATTTTCGCCGGTTGATCTGAGACCTTGTCATGGTTGACTGTGGGGAAGATAGCTGCCTCGGAAGGT
Source organism: Bisporella sp. PMI_857 (assembly GCA_021307315.1). Classification (NCBI taxonomy): domain Eukaryota; kingdom Fungi; phylum Ascomycota; class Leotiomycetes; order Helotiales; family Helotiaceae; genus Bisporella; species Bisporella sp. PMI_857. The sequence goes on from JAJSPD010000026.1 coordinate 282,816, forward strand.
GAAAGAACTGGCATACATTTGCCCTGGCCACTCAATCGCTTTTTTTTAACGGATTTGGCTGTTTCTTCATCCTGAAGACGCTTCTGCTTGCTCCTCTCCATGTCGAATAGACCATTAATTGTTTGTGGACGCAGTGGCTGGACCATCCGAAAACAATCTCCGATGAACAATCCAACCCACTAAGTAGACCCGCGCGACTCTACTCCCTAGACAACTTCCGCACCTTGCTTGCTGTCATGGTAATCTACCAGCATACTACGAAAATCTAGCAATAAAACGAATTAGTCGAAACAGAAATAGTAAAGAAAGACTTGTGGTGACCTGTTGAGATAGTGAAGCCTGTTTAGAAACATCGTGTTCAACGAAGCACATGAGCATAACCTCTGCCATCGTCATGAAGTCAGTGAAAAGAAAGCAGTATATTATCTGGAGATGTGCACAAGATAAAAATACTTGACTGCCAGGAGACTAGACTATTACACCACACAGCATGCCCTGTAAAGCAGGCGGATAGCACAGCTCTCAATTCTCCATTATATACTTCTTAAAATAATTTATCCGAAACCCATGGCCTTGATACCCTGGCCCGGTTATATGTGGTTGCTACTTTACATAATTTTTTACAAACATCTATAATACATACATATATTGCAAGACTGAAGAGCATTCTCATCAATATCGAATACTCAGAGAGCGTCTCCAGTTGAGGCACTCTGAATTCTCCTCATCCCCTCATCGATGCGCCATACGCCGAAGAATGAGACATCCTTTTGTAATCTTATCTGTCTTCACGAAAAATCTACCTTTCAAGATCTATTGACCTCCAGTGAGTTACATTTTGCACCCAAAGATTTGGGTCCTTCTTTGACGATATCGGTGACATTTGCAACCCCGAGGACTCCAACTCATCGGGTGACATGGAGGTTTCATCTTGTAAGCTTGAGATTACTTCCTCGTCTTCAAAATTGGGATGCAACTCCTCTCCTAAAGTACGGCTCTTGCGTTTGATAAGTTTTGCACGCCTTATCTTTCGCACTAGCTCTTGCTGTGGAGTCTTCATGGCTCCAGGGTTATCTAGACACTCCTCGATTTTCTGCTCAACGAGCGATCTCGCATGAAACGCTAAGGGCTGGCAATTGAAAACACCACCGAAACGATAGCTGAGCCATAGATACAGTGTAATACCCTTATGCAGGAACTCGACGTCCCGTAAGTACCCCTGAACACCTTCTTTGTGGTCGGTGACATCTTGGTCTAGTAGATCCAGTGGCATTGCTTTGATATCAAGGAGGTGCCCATCACTTTGGTTGGCAACACATTGGGCAAACTCCTTCATCAGTTCTATAGTCCCGGGCTCATTGAGCGATACGGGGGCCTTCATGAATGTGATGCGATCTTTAATCGTAAGATTGCAGCCTTGTATAATATCAGAAACCTGTATTAGGTCTTTGGCGGGACAAAGCCTGAAACGAGTGCCAGTAGTGGACACGCTAAACAAGCGGAAGAGAATGTACGAAAAAGGTGTATTGCGAGGGAAGTAAGAGGCGAACCGCTCGATCATGAAGTCTGGGGGAAAGATCCCGGCTGCTTTAATAATTGGAGCATTAGTCTCCATGGCTTTCCGCACTACTGGGAGATCAAAAGGCTCAAGAGATGTGACATAGCCCACATTAGGCTGGCTGCCTTGGACCAGCGGTACGATGTCCGCTGACTTACCGTCCATCACATCGCTCGCACCCTGCTTGATAACATCATGGGCAGTTTTGTACCTTCCTGCTCGCCCAGCAATTTGCTTGATTTCTGGTATTTGCAAAACTCGATGGTTGCTTCCGTCAAATTTGGACGTTGATTCGAAAATTATACGCCGAACACTGAGATTCAGTCCCATCCCGATGGCATCGCTTGCCGCCAAGAAATCGTAGTCATTGTTCGGATCGTTAAACAAGGCTGCTTGCTGAGCACGAGTTTCTGGGGGCAATGAACCGTAGACGACAGCACAACGTCGACCTGTTACGCTCTCGATCTTTTTCTTCATGCTATGGATAGCCATTCTCGAGTAAAGAATAATCGCATCACCTTTCTCCAGAGCTTTGATATTGCCCCGTAAACTCTTGGGCTGAAGCTCGAGAGGGCTCAATCGTTGATAACGATGAATAATAAGTTTATCGCCTATCGTTGCACACATGTCCTTGATAATGTCTTCTGTTCGTTCCTCACCACAAAGATGCACTTCTTTTGCTTGGACACCTAAGAATGCCTGAGTCCATGCCCAGCCTCGATCTTCATCTTCGATCATCTGAATCTCGTCTATAACCGCAACATCGACTTTGGTATTTACGGGTATCATCTCCACCGTGCAGCTAGACAGGACATGCTTTAGCCCTTCAGGGATTCTACGCTCTTCGCCTGTCATCAATGCGCACAGCTTTCCCTTCGCGTTTAGTCTTGCATACACCTCATGTGCAAGTAGTCGTAGGGGTCCAGCATAAACACCCGTTTCAGCAGCCTCTAGTCTTCGCAATGCATGATATGTCTTGCCGGAATTGGTTGGTCCGATATGGAGATGTACTGTGCGCTGAATTGCTCTTGTAGCAGGGAACCATTCGTAAGGATGCTTGAGGTCGGCAAGTTTCTCATGATTTGTCCATATATCTCCGTTATTGGGTAGCTTTTCCTTCACTATACTGTTCATAAAGGTAAGCGTTAGAGCTTGATACAAGCCTCCAACATGGCGATAGACAAATGCGCTCAAAAGTTGAGCAAAGAGGGGATTTATCTTCGCATTTGTCTCATTACAGTTGATCGCAAGGTCCATAGACTCCCTTACAGTTTCCTTGAAGGTGTGTATCCATTTTTCGCTCTCTTTTTCGGACTTAATTCCCAGGGCCTCGCTGGCCGCGCGCCCTAATTTAGTGGACCATTTGTACTCGTTTTTAACTATCGACATTTGTTCATACACAAGTTTTGCGAAAAGATCGATTTTGTCGAGTCCGTTATCTGACAGTGTCCTTTGCCCATCATTAAGGGGTGGTTTTCTGCCTTGCCTGAGGTCTGGACGCTTCCTCCTGTCATGATCCTTTGGGTAAGAGCTTCGAGGCTGTACGGGCAATTGGAATGAGCCTGCATGTAAAAGAGTGTGGTAGCGTACCTTTGTATGCAGAAGGGGTGACAACCCAGAGAGTGCGCGTCTTCCTCGAGGAGTGATTGAAGGGGCAAGCCATTCTGAAATCTGAAAAGCACAGAGAAGACAGCGAGATGGCTGTTTGAAAGCAAATGGCATTACAAACTTATTAGGGAATGAGCGAATGAATTAGTCGATAGGTATGGGCCGAAATTTGAGGAACCTTCGACAACACAACAATTCTTTAACGTCTGGCTCGTTCGCGATGATTTTTTGAGCGGCAATGTCGTGCAGGTCGGTGGATTGATTACCTAATGAATGACCAATCAGCCAAGGCGATGGGTATGTCCCTAATCTGGACAGCGACGGACGTCATGCATCTTACTTACACTTCATAAAAGTGATAACAAATTCCAGAGACTTGGTTCTTAAACTACATCGCGAATCTCCGTTGGCTAATCATATAACTCCATCTATCTTCGTCAACGCGATTATCATTCTTCCCAGAATAGTGTTGTTCAAGGGCAACCTATTTCCGCTATGGCGTCCTCATCAACACCGCCAACTCCGCTGCTATAGTAAGCTCTGCCTTTGTTCTCCGTATATTCAACAAAATTAGGCTCACAGTTTTAGCGCATGCATAGCACATAACACTACTATTCTCAGCGAGCACACAGCGTCTGCCAGCTCTCAAACCAGCAGCCTAGCATCTCTCGTCCTCCCCAAGATTTCGCACGAAACGCCACAAAAACTCACCTATACTCACAACTCGAATTTCATTCATTACATCGCCTCTGCTCCTTCTGAATACCCAGCTTCGGATGCTTCAGCTGGCGGTCTGACCTATCTGGTGGTTGCCGATTCATCGCTCGGTCGTCGTATACCTTTTGGCTTCCTGATCGAGATTAAGAACAGATTCCTCGAAAGATATCCTGCTGACCGTACCGATTTTGCTTCGATGAACAGCTATGGCGCGGGAAGCTTTAACAGTGAGTTGAAGAAATTGATGGTGGATTATGGCACAACCAAATCCGGAAAGGCGGATGCTATACAAAATGCGCAGGGAGAGATTGAGAATGTGCGAGGCATTATGAGTCAGAATATTGAGAGCCTACTAGAGAGAGGAGAGAGAATTGATCTGCTGGTTGATAAAACGGATCGCCTAGGTGGAAGTGCACATGAATTCAGGGTCCGTAGCAGGGGCTTGAGAAGACAGATGTGGTGGAAGAGTAAGTCATCTATTCTCCGTGTACGGATGAAATTGCTCACTCCTATCACTAGATGTAAAGCTGATGGTTCTTCTGACTGTTGTGGTGCTATTCTTGGTCTACTTATTTGTTGGCTTTGGTTGCGGATTGCCTGGTTGGGGAAAATGTATCGGTACAGGAAAATAAGATTATGGTATAGAAGAGTGATCGAGGAGAATCACTACGGCTGTACTACTCGGATGAATAGGCAAAAATACACTGGGATATCATGGAGTTGTGGATGCGGTATTGCCATTTCAATAATAATTAGCGGATATGTATAATTTAGCAAGCAGATGCGTTCTGCTAGGTCATATCTCTCATTTCGAACGTGTATAAGCAAGGAATTATAAGTGGTCTAAAGTTGTACTGGGAACTGACAACACAAATCCCGAAGATTTACCACTTAGAGTTTGCATCGCAGCTTGGTCTCATTTGCGGGGAGACCCACATCCCGCCGTTAGGCATCTGCCGAGGTCCATAGAGTACCTACAAAGCGTCAGAGCAACATCATCACCTCCAGCGACCCTTCCCTAATATAAGGCCTCCACAACGGCATCAACTATTGTCACGATCAAGACAATTCAATTCATAGAACAGAATACTTCCAGTTCGACTATATCAACCTCGAGGATTTTATAATATCCCCAGTGAATCCATCAAAAACAAAGATGATTTCCTCCGTCCAACCATCTCGACCCCGCGTATGCCTTTCCCGTGCTTCCCGTCCCTCCTCTCAGGATCACGTACTAACTGGCTCCAGCTTCCACCTCCCACTACAAACGCGCCATTAAACCAACAGCCTTTCCGCCTATTCACATCCACATCCACCACCAACACCTCGCCACACTCCCACCTCTCCCTCTCGCGACCAAGGACACAAATCGAGGCCTTCCCCCCCGACGCTCACCCTGTCGGTCCGCACTGGCCCTGCTCCTACACGCAAGAAGCAAGATTAGCGCAGCTGAAGAAGACGTTCGACACAGCGACGCGACACCCGGTGTTCTTTGTGGGCGACGGGCGGGTGAAGCGGGTTCCAGCGGGTGTTGAGGCGGGGGATGGCGCGTGGAAAAATCCGGTTGCCAGGGGTTATGTTTTCGAGGAGCGGAGGGAGGGATTGGAAAGGAGGGAGGGCAGGTTATGAGGGTGCTACGATCTAAAGCGGAAAGGTTATATTGGCTCGATTGAGGAGTCAGATTGAGAAGGGCTTGTGCGCTTGAGAGGATAACCTTCGAAAGGGTGATAATGCGGCTCTGGGGAGGGAAATGGGATGAGTGTGGATCTGAATCGGCGTTGATTTGAAGGGCGTGGTGTACATGTGAAAATACGGGACCGTGGATATGGCTCAATGAGGCGTATTTTTGCTGGCCAGGGCCAGATATGTGATTCGAAATGCCTGGTCGCTGCGAAATTATTCCCGCAAGGAGAAACCATTTATATATATAACGGTTTCCTAAAACGGCTTTCCGAAGTAGTTCACACAATGCTGTATCATAAAATAGTAGCTGAATGAGCCAAGTGTCGCAACATCTTTCTAACCCACGCCAATGTGTGAAGGTACATAATATATTTAAATTTTATTTAAGAAATGCGTATTTAGACATTTTGCAAAAGTAATATCAAAATTTAAATAGTTAGATTGCTCCAGTTAAACAGGCATGCTTTGTTTAACGACTTGTGCTGAGATTCTGCAAAAAACAACATGTAAGTTATTTGAAATCCTAGATGTTGATATACCTTTTCAATTAATCTCTTGCTAAACTCTGAAAAGCAAAGGAGGCAAGATGCGTAGATGGCGACAGGAATGGAAATCATGGAAGACGCTTAATCCTCAACATATTCTATGGTATATACATTTACAAGATGATTATTTTGTAAATCCGTTAAATTATAACATTATTTTCCCCTACTGGCCCCAAAACACCACGCTATGCACCATCAATCGCACCCAATGCATATATATTAATACTTAATCAACGGGTTGTTGTTTGAAGAGGCTCTTCCCTTTCAACCACTTGCCATACGCTTTATATCGCTTCTTGGGCAAGTCCTCTTCCAATACCGAGAGCGGGTCTTCCGCCACCGTCAGAAAATCAGATAGCTCAGCAAAATCCTCTTGCGTAACCCTACCGAGTCCATCGGTATCGAGCACCATGCCGCCGCCATCTTTCCAGGCGCCATTCACATAGTCGAGATATTCGGCATCAACTTCGGCTGGATAGAGCTTATTGCTTACAACCAGGGGGAGGTTCTGAGGATGGCTAATATATCGTACGTAATCTTCTTCTTCTTCCTCGCTGACGGAAGGGTTTAATGACTCGTGACAAACTTGCGTGAATGTCCACAAAGCTAACTTAGTTTTATCCAACTTCTTCATCTCTTTGTCCCTTTTCTCGTTGTCGAAATGCGGCTCTTTCATGATACCTTGAATGGGGTTCGCGGCATTCTGTGGCTCGTGAATAGGTTGTAGCCATCGTTGAATGGAGATTCGTTTCGCTGGAATGGTAGAGGTTGATTTGATGCTCATGTTGTCATCGTCGATAATAGACTCATCTTCTTCTTGTGGCTCACGTATTGTGACACCTTTCTTGTATACTGGCTTCTTCTTCTCAGGTACTTCCTGGTTGAGCTCGGTGCGAACTTTGAAAGGAGAAAGATCGTAACGACCTCCTTGGGTGAAGTTGACAGGGGTATATCTTAATGGCGAGTTCATCTTCCCCATGTATGAATAAACCTTCATGAGAGACGATACGGCCAATGGTTTATAGTACTCAAGCCAATAATCGTCAAAAAAGCCAAGTGGCTTATCAGTCATAATTTCACAAGGGCCACATGGTGCTGGTAGAGCTCTTGGCTCGAGAAACTTCGGCGTAAACCAATTATTATATGATCTGCGGAGTTTGGTTGACCATCCGCGAGGATCGGAGTGGTGAAGGTAGTAGTCCGTGGTCAAATCCCATAACATTGGTCCACCTTGAGTCCATATGTAATTTCCGAGAAATAGGTTGTAAGCTTCTTGACGTTGACCATCCATGAATGAATTGTTATAATATCGCTTGAAGGACTCGACCATGTCTCGAGAATGAGAGGTCCACTGGTTAATTTTCCTATAAGTCTCCATTGTATTCACAAGTTGAGATCCGCCATACTGTATAGCAATGGTGTCCCCATGGTCATGGAACATATGTGTGAACAAGTTGACGGCATCCGTATCATACTCTATAGTGGTGTCTGGAAGAATCCCGAGTGCATGAAGCTGGTGTCCAAGAGCTCGTTTTCCAATCACAAATTGCGCGGCATTTGTTCGGTCTAAACAATCTATACAATTTGTCCTCGCAATACCATTCTGAACCGATGGCATGGCTGTATGGCCATCGCCATTGTGGAAGAAACCGGTGGTCGTCACCACCTCTTCTGCAATGCTTTCTAATGTGCCAATAACATCTTGATCTGCTGCTTTGGATGCTCTGGACATGTCCCACGCTTTATGAATTATCTTCTTGTCGTCAGGGAGGAATTGATTGAGATAATTTATCGCTTTAGTGAATTCTAGAAGGAGTTTGGATTCACGAGGTGTGCGCTCCTTGGATTTGACCAGATTTAGAACATAAATGGGTGCACCGTATCGCTCGAAAAGGTTATCAAAATGAAGAGCAGCGGCTGAGTAGAATGGGTCGACAAGATTCAGCTCGATAGGTGGCTTTGGCGTTACTCCAGTGTTATCTTGTGTCCAATATAACGGGATACTTCCTCGATGCTGGACATACGAGGTAAAGTTTGGGTTGGCAAAGAGCTTTGGTCCTGGTGCATGAAATGATGTTGTTTGGACCTCAGAAACTATTTGCTCGGTCTCAACATCATTAGCTACATAGCCAAGGTCATTTGCTCCGCGCTTTAGGAATCTTGCGCCTGCAAAATATCGAGACCGTCTTGCGATGACAGTGATATAAACAGTCCGACCGTAAATAGAGAGAGCTGCCTGATCAATATACCCATGTATAACTGGCAAACACCAATCGTAGGTATTTTTCAGGGCGTGAGCTGCGGGCTCTAAGAGATAGCTGTTCCATACGAACATCGAGTTGTAATCCGTTGCGTGAGGGTATGACACTCCTTTGGCTATACAACCCCTTTCTACACAAATATTGTGCTGTAAAGTTCTAGTAATATCGTATGAATAGCTGAAATAAAATGACCTTGTCAAGTCCAAATTGTGCAGAATGGTTAGAAAACGTGCCTCCTCTGGATTTTTTGTATCTGTCCTAAATCTTGAACTTGTACCTGTCGTTAACGGAATGAGCTCAGTGCCATCAGCTTGGTATACAAAATGCCCTCCAATCATAGCAACTTGACTTCGTTTGGTAATTAGAAGCATATAATATGCTCCTGTAAACCTGATGAAACCCAAGAGTCCCCAAGTGCTACATCGCAGCTTCATGCCTCCGGTTGCCTTATTACCATCATCAATAGCATTGAGCAATTGAGTCATTTCTTTCTTGGTATACACAATCTCATCCTCGGCAATACCTAAATTGCCTGGTTCCGACATGCGATCAATCTTCAGGATACGGAAGCGTCGGTCCATCACATCTGCGCCAACTAGGTAGTATCTCATGGCAGTCTCGTACAACGAAAATTTATGCATTTTGCAGACGCCTTGATCGCCAACCTTGCCATATTCCGCACCCTTGTTCCTTTTCAGGTCGGTAGATGGACTGAAATTTCGCTGGAAAGGTTTTGCAATACCATCTTCATCCTCTCCCTCGCCAGCTATGCTTGCACCTTTGGTTTCGGGACTTGGGATCGTTTCTCGAGTCAGGCTGGGAAACTTAGGAACCTCCGACTGTTCAATGTCAAATCGAAAGTCTGCACTCAGGGGCGAGGTCATGGCAGAAGTCGTGCGGGAGACATCTTCGAAAGAGCCAGTTGCAAGTGATGCAGACCTGCTTGCTGTGGGAGGCTCAACATGGTTCTGGTCGCTTGGACCGGGAGAACGACCTCTAGTGGAGCCATCTGGATCTGCCATACTGGCACAAGCAGAAAATTTCAAGCTCCTTTCATTATTTGCAAGTTGAAGCTATTCGTAACTAAGTCGGGTGTGTCTGTCCTCCACATTCAAACCCAGCAGATTGAATCACGGTTGGAGTGATGTCAGGTTAGGATAAGATAAGGCTAGCGTGCCAAGTACGCGGGCCCTGGCGCCAAGGCAACCCTGACATCCCGTCTCCACGCGATTTTCACATGCTGACGCAGTTTGCACGTGAATCTGCAGGATCAACCTCAAACCCTTTTCTTTTGTCACCCCCTCCAGCACCAACTCGTCCAAATCACAACCACAACCGCGCTCAAAGGTGATTCATGGTCTTCTGTAATGTCTTGACACTATCACCATGTCTGATGACAACAGTCAGACACAGACCCCCCCATTATTACAACATAAGGATACAGTGATCAAGGGTAGGTTCTCCTGACATGTGATTTGCTTTCACCTAACTAACTTTCATTGTAGAGCTTCTACACGAAACAGATGTGAGCGGCAACCGACCTTTGTGGAGCACGAACATTAACTAATGGGAATAGCTTTATAAAACTATAGGAGCACCACGTACAGCCTCTGCAGCAGAATTACGACGATGTTACCTCGAAAGATGCCAATTAGTCCATCCGGATAAACTACCATTTCACCCCGATTCCACAAGGTTGGTACAATTGCGACCTATCCAAACAGGCAACAATTAATGTTCTGTTAGAGCGTTCCAGCGTCTGGGATTTGCATTCGAAGTTCTCAAAACCCCATCATCCCGGCGCACATATGATCGAGCCAGCAAGCCCAGCTCCTCTCAGCTACCTGACAAGACAACATTCCTGGGAGGAGAACATACTTTCCGGAGCGCTGTCGCTGCAGTCTTTCAGGAATTTATGACCGGAGACTTCAGGATAGTCCGAGAATATCTGGAATCACTACGCTCAATTTACCCAAATCTAGTGTCAGACGAAAGGATCATTCTGTTAGAGAACAGTCTTATCAAGACTAGAGAATTGATTCTGACAACGAGGACGTATGCGCTGTTAGTCTATATCGAACTGGGCAGGATACATAAAGTTTCGAAACGCTTGATGGGTCTTGGATATCTAGATGTTTTTGGCAGGACAAAGATGACGATACATCTGGCCAGAGTTACTCTAGCGTTTCCAATGAGGGTTGATCGAGCCTTAAAGCTACGCGAGGAAAGAGCTTGGAGAGCAGAATGCGCAGGCCTCAGAGCAAGAGGCATCACGCCACCAGAGAAGAAGCCAAGTGCGGGAATACTAAATGAGAAGATAAGCAAGGTTATCGAGTTCATTGTGGGAGCTGATGGTAGGGATGAAATTGCTGACGAAGCTTGGAGCTCGAGGATGGGTGGAACAGCACATCCAACTGCAGGCGCAACGCCAGCTTGATACAAAATGCATCAAGCCTATGGAAGTCGAAATTAGTGGCACATGGAGGTGGCGTCTTGGTGATTGAATATAGCTCCTGCGACGAGAATATGGTGTTTTCGGGTTCGGGACGGCGCCTCCCAGATTACAGTTATGAGCTAGGATTTTGTATAGATACCACATTCTTTACTTTAGCGAGTGACATAGTGACTACGCTTTGATATCTTAACATGCGTAACCTCAACGACTGCAATTCAAGAGGAGTTCATGTGTTGTGCCTAGCTGCGGTCGACTGGCATAATCTTTGATGACGACGAATCAGTTTACTCGAGGTTACAATGCAGTACTCTGGTACTCCGTACATATATATCTATATTATCTAATCATCGATATTCTCAGGCCGAGCATTGTCCCACTTTTTATACCTACATACCTAGATCACGGAATATGGAGGCTCGAAGAAATAGATACAACGCTAGAAAGTGGTGATCGCAAAGGATATAAATTTATAATTAGCTCTCGTAAGCTGCTAATATAAACCTCATGATTCCCCCAAATCAATAAATATTCCCTGCTTCATAGACTCAAAAATCAAACGCCTCTGTCCGCCTCTAAATTCATCATTAGTCGTTCCTTCTGTCAAGAGGCTGTTTATTTTATTTAAACGAACGTCGAACCATGTCAACTGCCTTACCTAATGGCTATGTCCTCCATCAAAGCTACCCTTCCGTCCCAGGTGATGTCCACCTCCCGGCCTGCGTCCGGCCTAACCACCATAAGCATCGCGCAAGCCACGGCTCCCATAACTGGTAGCGGGTTTGGATGCTATATCTCGAAAGGGCCAATCCAGGAGTCCGACCCTCCTTCCCCATCCCAAGCAGTCGTCACAGGCCGCATCAGCGGTAACGACGGCTGGTGCTTCGTCATTACGGGCAAAGCTGTGCTACCCGAGCACCAGCGGAAGGGCTTGGGGGATGCGGTGCTGAAGATGCCCCTGAATAGGATTAAGGAGAGGGCGACTAAAGGCAGGCCGATGGTTCTTTTGGGGCGGATGAACCGGGACGGAAGTTTTGTGCCAGGAATGGTTTTCGGGATACATCGCCAGAGACGTCAGGGATGAGTATGCTTATGTGTATAGAGGGTTCGAAGAAAGGCGATCCAGGTTTTTTTAAGTTGACCTTGAGCTGACCAACGATAAAGGAATTGCAATAGCCTCTCTGGCTGTGTTTTAGAAGACCAGTCTGATCATGAGATGAGAAACTTATCTTTTAGAGCCAGAGATAATATTTCATAATTTCTATATGTTTTTAATTACCACTATTTTAACAGGATGTGATTAATTAAAGAAAAGAGTAAGCAATTCTGATGGGCAACATCAATACCAAGACTATACTCTAGACGGGACAACCAGGCAGCATCCGTGGAGTGTGCCACACTGTTGTTGGCTGATGCTTCACTAACGAAGTACATACTCGTAGCATGTGTATCTTTTTCATTAGGAAGCTATGGCTATGTGCCGAAAAAAATACGGCTGTTCAATCCTAGATAGCTTTTTATCATGAAAAAATTGATAGAAGCTAGCGGTCAAGCTAGGCTGAGTGACACCATGTATAGCAGGATACTGAAGACGGGAGTGGGAAAGATATGGATTGGACTACTATGAGGGAGGTGTAAATATACACTAGCTACTGGAGCGTAGAGGGGCTCGTGAGCTGTAGTACTCCCTGTGCTCGATATGCTGACCGCCTTACATGTCAGCTGCTATTCCGCTACTGAAATCCCAGCCAGGAAACGACACCGCCAATGCAAACAGGGCATAGCTATCGGCATTGGAAATAGGCTTAAACTTTTCTTCAAAAGCTAGCTTCATACAAAGTTCAGCTCCATAGGCTGTCTTGCCACCGTTTATCATTTCGATATCAGTAATATCTAGTATTGTAAATGTTAGGTAAAGTGGAATTCCATGTAATAGTTGGACAACGCCGAGATAAGCGCAACGAGGTTGGGAACTTTGAGACATACCTTCATCGATATAGTGCGCCATCTCGTGTAAGAAAGTCTGAGCTATCGTTCTTAATTCACTTAGCTTTGTTCCTGATTCTACTATCCCGTTCACGTCAGCCAATCCGAGTGGCAGAGCCAAGACTCCGTCGCAAAGATGGATGCGCTTGACAATCTGATCATCGTTATCGTCGCCCACAATCCCTTTGTTAGTTAAGCGCGTGAGCTCGCCATATATCACTCCATCGGTTTCCAACGAGGCGCAGTAATTCGGATGTGGATTTGCGGTGTTTGGAGGATCAGAGGCGTACAGAGTCGCCTTCCAGGGTACGACCCAGGGAACATGATCACTAGAGACAGCGATATAATACCCTGGAACCTCTAATATGATGAATTAGTAGTACACTTTTGGATTGAGTCGGCAAATGTAAAGCCGGCCAACTTACCAGGTTCTTTCCTGTACTTATCACCACTCAACAAATCATTTCTGTCCCCGTCGAAACTAAGTTTACGAGCATCTAGGAAATCTCCGAACGTCTTCACTAATCTCATGCCATCATCTCCACAGACTATTTCCGATTTGATGCCTTCTTCTGGGGTGTTTAACGCCTCGTAGATCTGCCTATAATTGTCTGTAAGGATGCTTAGCCAAAGACTATAACGTATTAGGTTTTGGTATCAAACCTTGAATCCTCTTCAAATAGTTTTCCTCCTCTATTGAAATCTCCCAAGTCTGATCGCGACTAGAGCCTTTTTCTGGCCGAATTCCTAGGAAAGAAGTCATAGTCTCGAGTGCAACCTTGAATTCGAGATCATCGGCACTGTCACTCGGTTTTTCGAACCTTGCCCGATTGTCATCTGGCCATTTTTCTCTCTCTGTCTCTATTCTATCCTGAAGGAGCTTAATAGTATCTCGCGCATAATTTGTCATACCGATAGCGCTCTGGTGGACTATTCGCAGGTCGTCAATATCGCAGGAGCCGACGTTAAAAACATCTTCTACGTCTCCAGAGTATACAACCCTGCTCAAAGAACAAAGGATAAGTGCGAAGATAGCCATATTAGTTGCATTAGAACGGTGTGGCGCAGGGCCAAAAATTAGACTCTTTAAAGGCATGGTTAATTGAAAAGCATAGAAGGACGGCAGTTATAGTTGAGTCATGAAAAAACGATTAATATATACAGGATTTGTGTCCCAAGCCTGCGCTTTAAATAGGAAGCAGTGGTTTCCGGAGAGCGGAGCAGGCACAGAAGTAACGCACAGCTGAAATTTGAGTAGCATATGCCACCAAGGATAAAGCAAGTGGATGTTTGCAGGTCAGCTTGAAACATGATCGTGCGTATGAGAGGACATAGGATCCATTGATCGCTAGTATGAATTATCAGAGCTATTTTTTTAATAAAAAAAATGATAGACGAGTCAGCTTGGATTCAGATCTTTGGGCTGCTTACAATATATATTTTACGGACCAACCGCAGAAGAACCTAAGCGGGTTTACATTGGATTCTTGGCAATACGTAGGACTAAAACACCTACCAAAGTGCTTCGGCCAAATTATATGACCTAGCTGTAGATTTTCGCCGTTTCCAGGGTCTAATTCTAGCTACTACATTTTCTGCTCAATGATTGGAGTAGCCGTATCACCAGAATCAGCTTCTAGCTTAACCAGGAACATAGTGTAAACGGTTTACCCCTTGCATTAAGCTCGCTTGGCGGGTGTGGCGCAATCCAATTTTAGCTCATGCTAATGGCGGGTTGCACCAGGAACTCATGTAAGCTTCAACCTCCTTCTCTCTCCCCAAACTACCCGTAAGAATCAACCACCAGCAACTCAAATGCAACCCATCACGGTGCGAATTCGAAAACCATGCTACCCCATCTGTCAGCTGTTGTAAAGAGCAGCCAAATCTGATAAGCGTACTCCTCGACACAAGTATCAGCCGGCCACTCAATCATTACGGCTGTTTTATGTGGTGAGCTAAGGTCGCAACAAAGTAATATCCCAAAGAGAAGGACGGAATACACAACGAGGATTGTCATATGTTTCACCTACTTATTATGCACATGAGAATCATTAAACCTGAGCTCAGCTCCAGATTTGGTGGGATGATTGAGATTATTTCGTCTTTCAGCCCCCTTGATGCTGACATAAGTGAACTGGTTACATTTTTGGCAGGTCCATCGTGGGCTTCTCAACTCTGTTCCAGTTGGGTACCAGCCAGCCATGATTCAGCTTCTGGTGAAAGCTATCTTAGAACCTAAAAGAGTGAACGTCTCCATTTCCTTCATCTGTTTTGTGATTATATAAAAAAAACTTCGACCTACAAACACATCATAGTTACTTCTAGTCTTTTGAGATCTTTGAATGCTTATGATATATTATTATGGACGGCATCTATACAATTCTGCTTTTGTTTAGTGCTCCTGCTTTCGGCATACAATTCGCTGAGCACAATGGTACATATTTCCCCAACACCACTCTGCATTCGAGACCCACAAGCAGTAGTCGCCATTATTACCCGATATGGAATTCTTCAGCCATCGTGGTGACTTCTCCTTCAGAAACGATGCATCAGTCATCGGGCGTAGACAGCTGGAATACCTCGACAAATTCCATTCCAACAGGCACCCAGTCCAGCAGCACCACTAATTTCTTCCAAGATAACTCTTCAACAATACCAAAGCCAACGCTAAGCAAACAAAATAATGGCACCTCCGCTTTTGCGCCTACAAGCACAGAAACTTGGGGTGACGGGCAAACACCACATACTTCGAGGTCAAATATTTCAATGACAACTAGCCCGTCGCCTTCAAGCACCCAGTCATCGGTATCACCTATTGTCACACAGAATGTCTCGACTATCTTATATTCATCTCTCACCTCAAGTAAAGTTAACACGATTTGGTCTAATGGCTCATACAGCCATTTGACTTCTCGGCCGCGCACTTCATTTGCGACAGAAATCAAACCTTCAGGCCTTACTACGGTCCAAAACACGTCCTTTTTTCCTTCTAGTTCCCCTTATACGTCCACCACCTTATCAAGTGCATCTAGCACTAGTACCAACAGCCTTTTCTCGGGGAATTCAACATCAGAGTTTACTGAATATCCTACGAGTAGCTCATCTACTACAATTTCATCAACACGGATTCTAAATAGCCATTCGTCGAGCTTATATTCAAATGCTACGAGATTCCCTTTGACTACAACGAGCGACACATGGATCTCCTCCATATCTACACCGCCTCCAAGTTCAAACTTTTCCTCCAAGATGCCAGATTCTACGGCACCTTCTTTGTCAGGTTTTCCAACTTCCAGTATTAGCTTGTTCACTACAGATTCTTCTGCTTTTAGTAACAGAACTACCACAACATTGTTTCATGATTATGCGACCTCAACTCCTACACCCATTATATTATCTACCACAAACACATCAACAAGTGTAACGGGTTTATTGCCTACGGAACAGTCTAGCTCTACTACGCCTTTTACGGACATAATTATTTCCAGCCCGCTACCATCAGACACAAGTGTTATTGCAACGAGTAATGACCCTCTGCCACCTCAATCCACGAGTATTCCAGGAGGATCTGGAGGAGGGGCGACGACTGGAGGGGGTGCATCAACTGGAGGAGGAGCCGCCGCAGGGTTCGTGTAATTTCCTTATAAATATATACGCCCTACTGTACTGGGAGTTGGGAATCGAGATATCCGCTCACTTCCGGTTTCAGCTCAGAGGAGAGTTTGGGCGATCTTGTACTCGTACAATTATTTAAATGAGACGTATTGCTAATTCGTAATAGTGGTGGAACTACTGCCGGAGGAGGAGCCGCCGTGGGAGGTGGTGCAGCCGCAGGGTTCGTCTCATTTCCTTATTTGTATAATTGCAGTCCTGAAAAGGGAGCTTAAAAGAGAGTCTTAGGAGCTGAGATA
Source organism: Bisporella sp. PMI_857 (assembly GCA_021307315.1). NCBI lineage: Eukaryota > Fungi > Ascomycota > Leotiomycetes > Helotiales > Helotiaceae > Bisporella > Bisporella sp. PMI_857. Next base: position 299,540 of record JAJSPD010000026.1, read on the forward strand.
CCTTGTTTTGATTTCAGGCATCAGCTCTCAGGATAGCCTCAGCAATTCCTACGCTTAAAGTGTTTATAATTCAATATAGGGCTAACTTGTTAGTAGTGGAGCGGCCGCAGGTGGAGGAGCTGCTGCAGGGTTCGTCTTTCTTCGTACTAATCTTGGGGTTTCCCCGGCGCTGGAAGTCTAAGCTGCGTCTTGCGAGAGCGAGACACTTCATCTACTTTCATTTTTAGCTCTTAAGATGGCTTCGAGTCTCTTAAGCTCTGTCAATATCCTCAATTGGTTCTGGCGCTAATTTGTTCCTAGTGGTGGAGCTGCAGCAGGGGGAGGAGCAGCCGCAGGGTTTGTATATTTTCCTGACGAATATTGAAAATTCCTCACTAAGAGCGGGGAGTGTAAGAGTAATATTGGAAGAGCTAAACCACATCGTTTTGACTTCCAGTCTGAACTCTCAAGGCGCTCCCAGAACTCTTAATGCCCTGTAATATCTTCAGATGAACTTGATGCTAATTCATTAATAGTGGAGGAGCAGCCGCGGGAGGGGGAGCCGCCGCAGGGTTTGTTCCAATCTTCCCAAATATGCTACACTTCTTTACCAGGAGCGCGGAGTATAAGAGCCGGTTTGAGAGCCGAGATATCTCGACTAATTTCAGCTCCTGAGTCAAGTTTTTGCCTCTTAAACTCTTGCATTGATTTAAATTGAACTTGAAGCTAATTTGGGAATAGTGGAGGAGCAGCTGGAGGAGTAGTCGGAGGAGCAATCGGAGGAGGAGTAATTGGGGGTGGAGCGGCGGGAGGCGAAGGAGGCAATGGTGAAGACACCAACGAAAATGAGCCGGATGACAACGACGATGATGATGACGATGACGACGATGACGACGATGATAGCTCGACTAAAACAAGCATGAGCCGAACCTCTTACAGTAGCACTTCACAGAGCAGTACCTCCGAATCGACGACGTCACATACAAGCACATCGCAAACCAGCGAATCGCAAAGCGAAACAACTGAAAGTACCACATCGCAGAGTAGTACCACGTCCCAAACTACTACGACAAGCTCCTCTTCCTCGTCATCGACGAGTCGGTTTACTGTTCCTGGAGCAATTCAATCTCGAATTGTTGACGATTTTGATGCAGTGGCTCTGGGGCCGGACGAAAAGTCATCTATCTATGCTATGGTACGCTCTCAGCTTAGCTCTATATATGGACCATGGTCTTCGACTTCAATTCCATCTACCACGGCAATTATTACGGCAACTCCTGGTCCATCGCTCACATCAACCTTGCCGACCTCTTCCAGCATAATAAGCGCAGATGGAATACAATCCTCACAAACTAGTACTATCGGACCGGAAATACCTACAATTACACCCCCAAGCTTAACAACTCTTACTACCGCGAACTCGTCATCAACTCCCACAAGTCCTTTATCTAGTGAGGTGTCTTTCTTAATGACAACCATTCCGACCCAATCTTCGTCAACCGCAACCACAGACGGATTTGGGCCTCCACAAACTGGTTATACCGAGACAGAAATTCAAACAACTGCACTTTCGAGCTTTACGACGCCGATGTTTATGCAATCGTCAACTACTTCCACAAGTTCTAGATCCAGCGAAGTGTCCTCTCTCTTCTCAAACATACCAGAGAGCACGCCGCATAGTACATCAGGCGGCGCATCAAATATTCCTCCATATAGCTCGCAAGCCAACAATCCACAGCCTTCAAACTTCGAGACTTCCACCGCAACATCCCATCAAGCACCAACAACGTCGTTACAGCCGCCCCTCTTCAGCACCACAAGCAGTTCAAGCACCTCAAGACCCCCGAATTCTCCAAGCATATTAAGCAGCTCCACCAGCTCCAGCACCTCAAGCAAGCCGCCAATTTCAACCTCATCCACTCGCCAAACATCGAAACCTCCGTCGTCAACTTCATCCACAAAGTCCATCCCCCCAACTACCCTTGTAACGAAACCTTCCATCCAAACAACCATCACAACCAGGAGTTCAACATCATCTGCAGTCCTACAACCAGGATGGTCCCAATGGTAATTGTCTCCTACCTGACGTGTAAAGAGGAATTAATGAAGACGCTAATACTTGATAGTGGAGGGAGAGGCTGGCAAGGGTCAACTGTTTGTGCAGCTGGATTCAAATGCGCCGTTGTAAATGATTTCTTTTCTCAGGTAAGTGTATTATGCCATTTTAGAGATACCTTATGCTTACTTCGGCCATAGTGCCAACCTGTATAAGTGGCTATCATCAGGGGTCATAAGATTTGAAACCACCTGAAGTAAATTAGTATTCACAAGACAGGAGCAATGTGACAGATGAGACTCTTGCGTAAAACTTGATTTGTGTGTGACAGTGTCTATGCTAGGGAATCATCAAATTTAGGATGTTTTATCGTATCGAATTTTCCTGTTCACCCCCTTTAGTTTGGCGGTGGTTGATATGAATCATTTTCTGTTTGAATTTTTTTAGAGTTTCCTATTCAGCTTGGGAGGGTTGCCTCTAGATTTTAATATTAACGAAAGATGGAAGCGATTGGTTGAAGATATTATTGTGGACTATGTATGTAATGGGGAAGAAAATCTGGAGATTTTGTTGATGTTGAAAGGGAAGATATGGCCTCTAGGTGAAGCGTTAATACCGCAGGCTATGCTTTAACGGATGGAGATCATACCCACTATTCTCCCATTTCTTGCGAGACTGATTCTCGACTATGTTAGACCACTATTTCAATTACTGACACTAATCCTCCAATGGGCTTCTGTTTGACAGTAGTATAATCATCTAGTAAACAGATGCATATTTGATTAGAGAGCTGGAATAGATTTTTACCTAAAAAGGAAAGGAGGGAAGCAAAGTCCAATAATTCACTAGCATGTGGTTGTATAAAACTCATAATCTTAACAACCAGGTTCCGTAATAAGATTTTGATCTCAGGCAATGTCAAAAAGCAACGTCTGGACTATAATATTTTGTTCCATATTACTAACACCCCATCAAGAAAATTGAACACGTTAAAGCAGATCCTCGCCATTCGCAATTAGCCAAACATGGTAAAGATCCTTGAAAAGCACCGCAAATAATAAAATATCGGTCCCAAGCACTTGACGAGCACGACCAACGGAACGGCTTCACCAATTATAGTAACTTTCCCTATTCCAACAATATCAGTACCAAATTAAGTCAGCTTGATAATATCTCCAAAGTCCCGTGTGTACTGATCAGTGAGCATCGAAGTAGGTTTAAACTGCTCGCTCTGTTGAAATGCGTGAAATATCGGACCAGTCGGGTGTTGGTGACAAGAATGCGGAACTGGCCCGTACGACATCAGCTTAAGAAATTCCGAAGCAGATTAATCCTTGCGGGAGAACTTGATCCCCATCTAAAAATCGAGGAGCTGAACTTCAGTAATTAGTTGATATCCCAACTGTGAACTTGCCACCGGGCATCTTTTGTTGTGTTTGACCTTCCAACCGTTATGTAATATTTAGTCTTGACGCTGTCAACTCGTCTACATGGTGGGCATGCAATCTGGTCTAGAAGGTCTTGCACCAGAAGCTTCAGAAGAGGTGGAGAGGTTCAATGCTCCTAGCTCCTTATCTTCAGGTACGTTCTTCACCTTCAAGCAGGTGAGAGAGAAAATGGTAGCTGAATGGGCCGGGAGAAAGTCGAGAATTAGAGGAAAAGGTGTCCGTCACTTGGGAACTCTTTAAGATAAGAGTTCCCCTAGGCGTCTGGCCGTTCAGCATCTGCTGGTTTGTGCTGAATTGCTCCTCTCATTTGGGACACGGGCTGCGACGAGAATGATGGGAGTGCTTGGCCGCACAGTGGCCGATCGATGATCAAGAAATTGTATGTTTCATAACAAGATACAGAAATGTGTGTGGTTATAACACCAGCTCATGGAGTGGCCCCCAAGACGAAAAGATAACTTTGCATGGCTGCATTCAGACTCCCACCATCGCGTTCACGGACGAATCTGCCCGCCTAATTTTCAACAGATCGCGCAATAATATTACTAAAGCTTGACATTAAAGTGTTCTAATACATTCGTAAACGTGGCCCTCGCAAACATTTTTATGAAATTAGTTGTAGAGTGTATACAATGGAAAGATCACTATGAATGACCGAAGTCCTGTGCTGCTATTGGTGCGGCTATGAAAGGGCCAGTGGCAGGGTAACACTGAATAGTTGCTTCTCAGGTCTGATTCCAATGTAAAAAGCATCATTGTGCTTATCCGTGACTAAGACGATATATTTGTCACATTGAATGTTTTCACTTATATAATAGATCTATAGAGCGAAGCAGACAGTGTTATTAAATTATTCTGATACAATGGAAGGTGCTTCTTGGATAAAGGTCATTCATTCACATGACTAATCCTATTTTAGGCACCTTTGGATCAATTCGTTCTCTTTGGTAGGAGGTAGAAGACATGCACTGTATTTTGCACTGACATCGGAACTTTAAGGTGATAGTATCACAGAAGGATTCAGCAAACAGGCCTCGGGCTTTGTGGTGGGAGCCGAGCTGCAATCTGGTACGGGCAAACTCAACAATCATCCTAGACGGCACTGGTATCACTAATTAGATATGAAAAAGCGTATATCAGACGGCTTGACGTCATAAATAGAGGTTACAGGTGCTTTAAATCACTCTATGTTCTTCTTCGAAGCAATATCACTGATTAGTACAAGTGGATACAACACCGATAACGCTCTCGAAGTGATAGAAAAAACAATTCCCACTCCCGAGCAAGCTACCGTTCGCTTTCTGGTACCCCGTTCCTCTCTCATCTTCAAACACCCTCGATATACGGACCTAACTTATATGCAGACAATCTGGTTCGGCGCCAATGATGCAAACAAAAACCCGATTTGGAAACAATATGTGCCCCTTGACCGCTTCAAGCAGAACCTGCGCGACATCATCGATCATCCTCGCGTGCAGGCACATTCCCCAAAGATCATACTGCTTACTCCTCCTCCGGTCGAGGAGACGATGCTACTAGAAATTATTCCTGATGAGATGGAATCCAAAGTGATTCCCCTCGCGAAAGACGCAGTTTTGTACGCGCAAGCTGTCAGGGAGGTGGGAACAGAGAAAGGAGTTCCTGTGGTCGATGTTTGGGGTGCCTTTATGAAGCAGGTTGGTGATGTGTCGGATTTGGTTAATAATACTTCTGCATTGCCCGGCTCGCGAGAGCTGGGAAGGAATGAGGTATTGAAAGAATTCCTAAGTGATGGTAATTTCGCCTTTTACCTGCTGCAAGAAGCCACGAGGTACTGACAGCAATTGATGTAGGCCTCCACCTGGCTGCTAAGGGCTATCAAACCGTTCACGAGGAGTTGATGAAAGTTATTATTGGCACATGGCCCGATCAGAATCCAGCAAAGATGCCATTCGCGAATAAGATCGCTTGGGAGGTTGCCCTCGGGGATACCTTTTGGGATATCGATCGCAGTGTGTAGCATTTGTTGCTCAGTGATTCTATATTACTTTCTGTAGATGTCGTAGACTATGGAGCAGTTTGAGCATGTCAGCCTCACATCCATCCATCAAGCTTTGTTCCTACCAATTTTGGTACTAACCACCCACGATTTAGTGATACCTGGTAAATCTGATGTCCAGATTATTCTTGACCAAAACATTTAGTTGAGTTACTTGTGCAATAAAGATAACTGCAACTAGTAAGACATATTTGTTTCAAAAGGAACTTTAGATGTGGTTCGATTCAGTAGCAGGTGCCAAGCTTTCGGGCAAGAAAAATATCCTAGAGACCCAAGGCTACACAGGGCGACAAGGCATTGAGACGCCCTGCGCCTGAGATGTGCCCGCCTTGCCCGATTTGCCCGATTTGCCTTACATCTCGACGCCCGATTAGTCTGATCCTGCTGTTCTCGGTTCCATTATATATGACTGCCATATTTCCAGAGCGCTGCCTTTTTTCGCAACACGGCTTTGGAGACAAATTCAGAATCATTTCTTCTACTTTTTTCATTCATGTATCTCGCACTTCCATCATGAATATACCTGACCAACAGTGAGTGAGCGTGGACATGCTAGGGCAGACTATTTTTGCTGACAGTATCTGACTTGAGACCTGCACCTAGCAATGCGGTTCTTGAGGAGTATGTATAGATTCTGTCGTTTTACTGGATCGTAACTCCGGATCGCCGCTTTGGAACTATACGACTTTTTTTTCTCCACGAGAGCCTGGAAAAATCAAGCACACGTCACATCATCCATGGTATCTTTGTACAGATTCTGAGGCTCGATAATCAACATACGTAAACAAGTAATCCTAAAATAGGCGGGAGTGCCAAAGCGTACCCGTAAATACGAACCAAACAGGAGCGAGAGTATGTCTTCATTAATTTACCCAAAACCATGGCGGATCGAGGACTCCTGAGTCCAACCGACACGATTACCAAAGAATATTGGCTAATCCGATTGTGCATTAGGATCCCAGAGAACCTTCTTCAAGATTCTGTGGAATCATCGTTCCTTGGGATTTTCAATCAAGAATTAGAGGGGTCGTCAAGCAATTTCCTTGATGTTGAGCTTCTCTTCGGCATCCAAAATGTCGGTACGATCATGGAACCGCCCATATCGGAGCTGTTTGGAAACTTAAAATTCTCACCTCAACTGTATGTGGCCATCATATTATGGATTGGGTTGGAAGCTCTCACAAAGCCTGAATAACTCTTCATCGCTTTGGCGCAGCATCACAGCTGACTCTGGATAGGCCCCCTACGATGAATGTGCCTGATATATGCGTTTCTAGCAGTACTCCGGGGAACGATGTCTATGGCAGTTACTTACTAAGTTGCAATCATTCTGATTGTCATGGAAGGAGATCTTTTACCAACAAACAAGCACTAAAGTAAGAGCCGACGCACAGGTTCGCCTTTCCCACGCGCTGACAATATGATAAGGAAGCACATGGAACGACACACTCGCCCTTATCCATGTCTGGTCAGTGGCTGCACAGTCAACTCTTTTGGAACGAAAGGGGATCTACAGCGTCACCATCGTCAGGTCCATGAAAGGCATCAATTCAGATGCCCGGTCTATTCCTGTGACCGCCACAATCAAGGGTTCGGCCGCAAAGATAATCTGCGGGAGCATTTGAGGCGTATGCATTCACTTCATGATAATGGGAGCGACGCTCTGGAGATGGACGATGGTGCAATTAAGGATACATCCCTTACAAGTGCTCCTGAGATTATCCCAGACGTGAGATCTGACCAGCCTCATCCTGTCAGACCTCCACTTAAAGCCGAATTAGAGGCTGAGCTTATAAAGCTAGAGGCTACGAAAGCGGAGATGGAGCGTGATATTGAGGCGTTAAAGCGAGTGTTGCAAATGATGTAAAGCGATGAGAATGGCAAGCCGAATGCAATTTTCAAATGGCAGGAATGTGAATTTTTCAACGCTTCCTAAGTCTATAACTCAATAACTATTGAACGGAAAAAGGCTGAATAGTATTGTAATCATATGTACTCCTGGTAGTATATTTCAAATTTCATAGCACAACATAAACAAGATTGACAGAACAAACAGCATTCCCATGGTCGAACCTTGCAGGAAGCTAGATTTTACAGCTGCACTAGAGCGAAAATCAGCCTCCGATACTGGTGTTGGCGTTGCTGTTATTCGTGGCGCAGAGCCAACCCCAGTGCCTCCCGGGCCTGCAGCTACACCATCGCCAGATCTTGTGCCATTTGAGATCGCATTTGGGCTTCCGCTAGTGGTTCCATTTGAGGGCCTAGAAATCGTATCAACTCTTGTTCTATTAGTCCCTACGCTGGTTGCAGATCCTGCTAGAGCAGCGACCACGCCGAAGTATGCTGGTTTTCGTACAATTTCTTCATCGAACAAGTCTGCCGCGCCAAATCCGGTGAATGTAGATGGTACCCATGAGTACTTTCTATGTCAGAAGCCTATCTTAGAGAAAGTACATTTAGAGAGATATACCTTATCACCAAAATCCCAGACTGTTACTCCAACGCAGCCACGAACAGCCAGACATGCAGAAACGCTATCATGATAGTCCGTGCTCTGCTGTGTAAGGAGAGCTGGTGTGCTCGGTACTTGCATTCGAATATCCAACTCTGTCAACGCAACCTCGACTCCCAGCGCCGTGAAGGACTGCATATTCGAGGTTTGCGCAGCTTTTGATGGAGTTGCTCCCACAATAAAATGGCTCTGAAATCCCACGCCATCAATCCTCGTACCTGCCGCTTTCAACGATTTTACAATATTCAGAGCAGCTGTAGTCTTCGGACTTGGTGTTTCGATAGAAAAATCGTTGTAATAGAGCTTGGCCGCTGGATCGGCTGCAGCAGCGGATTCGAATGCAATCTTAATGTAGTCCTCCCCAAGCACATTAAAGAAAACATCATTTCTAAAAGTTCCATTGTCATTCAAGGCCTCATTCACCACATCCCATGCATAACATTGTCCCTTGTAGTGTGTAACTGTTTCAGTGATGTGATTCTCAAGGGCTGTAGTTAACGTCGCTTTTGTCCAAGTTCCGCCAGATACCCAGGAGGGTAGCTGTTGGTGCCAAACCAGAGTATGGCATCTCAATATTTGTCGATTATTTTCTGCGAGACTAACAATTCCATCTCCTCTTATGAATGTAAAACTTCCAGGGTCTGGCTCGATAGAGTCCCATTTCTGTTGATTGGCAGGCGTAATCTGGCCAAAGTCACTGGTATTAGATAGGGTTGCACTGTAGGCTGGGTCGTTAGCCGGATTGTCAGTCGCGGTACCAAAATATAATAGACCCTGTTGACCATTAGCTTCAAAGCTCAGAACTGAGCGGAGAAGGCTTACTCACGGCAGATTTAGCTAGAGTGTGAAGCTGCGCGTATGCAAAAGATACAAAGAAAAGAGCTAATGCATTAGTGGCACGCATAATGATAGATAGCAGACTCTTCGCAGATGTACTTGTACAACAAGCAAAACGATCGACCAGCGAAATGGAAAAACACAGAGAAAGAAGAAAAGAAATTACGAGCAGAGCTCTCCATGTTCAGGGACCAAACAGTATACTATTAGCAGCAATCTGGTATGAACCCATATTTCGAAAGCCGATGAGGCTTCAAGTCTGGAGAGCATGAAGTTCCAAAATGCATTCCTTATTCCGAGTCCGAACTTCATTTTAACATGCTGTGAATGTGGCAGATCCGAGGATCGTTCGTCAATATATCTGGTTCAGATGGAGTAGCAGGTCCCAGTTGGCTTCAGATCGTGTTTCAGAATGGGTTCGCGGATGATGTTGATGCGTCTCAAACGTCTTTGGGCTGTCGTCAGAATATGCTGCCAGTCATCACTCGCTTGTCGCTTAGGGCATACATAGGCTGACAAAATCATCAAAACCTCCATAAACACAGCAATCAGCCCTCAAGAGCCCTTGAAATATCTTTAGCGACGATTATTTCCTATCATTGTGAAGCTGGTGGTGCTATCAGGCCTTGATGCTAGGGCAGAATTGTAGGATCCGTCAAGCGTTGTGACTCCAATCAACATTACGACACCAGCATATAAGGTATTTTGTTTTTCGCTATCAAGCGCGAAGCTTTTCCCTTCTAATTGCGATTTTAACCAAACAATTCTCTTATCCTTGACCAGATTCTACCAAATTGATGTTCAATAGTCTGAAATATAGAGAAAGCAAGACTAGTCCAATAGTCACTCCAATATCCTCAAATTTGCCATTCGCTATGCTCTCCAGTGGACATATTTCGTTCAAACGAACTCAACTCAACCTCACTGATTATGACCGGGGTGATACTCTTGGACTGGTTGGAATGCCGGAGTGCTTGTGATATTGTGGAAAGCCTCAGATCATGAAGAAACACAACACTTACGCTTCTTTTTGGATAGGGAAGTATGCGTGAATAACTGTCTTGGAATGCTGAGCACGTATGCATGGGAATCACTTATTCCAGACTGGGCCATCATTACTTTCTGTTCAAGGACGTAAAGGCGTGCTGAGCCTATGCCTTACTTTCATTCTCGGAGAATCAAGCACGTCTGGGCTTCAGGCTGCTAGTGACCGGACTCGAGTGCTGGAGCCAGAGCAAGGGAACTTAGCTCAAGCCCAACTGGTGGTATCTTCCGTCCGGAACATATCGAAGGACTTAAATATCCCACCAAGCCTTGTCCATGTCGTTCTGGTGAATGTTCTCTCCTAATCTCTGCCAAAATAGAGGAAGTGAAGCCACTTAAAAAAAGCACAGGCACGGTTCCATGGCAAAGCCTTGGTATTCTGTTGACACTGCCATAATATTTGGCCTAAACGAAATCGAGGAAAGTCTCCTCCGTGAGGCAACACGGAATCAAACCTGCTAGATCAGCAAGGCGAGCTGCAGCTCTTGAGTGGGACTTGAGGACTGCCATTTTCTTATTATAGAATCAGACCCAGACCCCTTGGTTGGGAACCTTCGTGCAGCGTCGGACGGGTTTATATGAAAGATGCGATCGTTTCCCCTGTCATCTTGCAGATATTGGAACAGATCAAGCATAGGAACGGCGAAGAGATTACTCAAGACTTCGCAAAAGCGGAAGCTGACCCGAATGGTAAAACTCGGATTCCGTCGCAAATTATTCACGGATGACGATGTCCATAGTATGCGGCATGCAAGAGCGGCTGTCGACAGCTTGATTGCGGGGTACTATAATAAAGTTTCAGTTTTCGCGCTCATCTTTCTTTCATGTTTAATCTTTTAACTAGGTCATTCGACTTTTCTGTTAATCGGTCGCTCACTGCAATCTCGATTTCAGAATCGGCATTTTGCACTATTTTCTACTGAACAGACTGACTCCTTTCATCGCTTAATCGGAGATATTACCTGCTATGTTGCTAGATGCACGTTCATATGCAGGTTCGAAGTCCCTGCTTCGGACGATGCATCGTTGCTATTCCGCAGGCGAGTTTAACATGAAAAAGGAGCCGAGGGACAAGGGACCCCTGGCGGTGGCAGCCTATGCGTGATATATAGATTGGAAAACGCTAATATCCATGAAAAGCTAGGTTCCAAAGAATTGTTGTGGCACTTAATAGGATAGCTTCATTTTCGCCTAATCAGGCTGCTTGTTCGGCATCTGGCTAAATCGCTAAATGAAAAATTTTAAGTGTCCAGACTCATGATCCGATCAATTCTATTTTAAGATTCAATTATTTACTTTAGCCAATTGTTTACTTATGCTTATTTGAGAGATTTCATTTACAATTAATTGAAATGCAGCTTCGTTGCGTGCAACTGGTGTTTTTAACGACTTTCTCGATGCTTGGCTTGATGGACAGAATCTCATGGCTTTGGATACTGTTCGTATCCCAAGATATGGCATCTGGAAGATCACAAGGTCGTATTTGTCTTTCGTTATCTACTACAAGAAGGAGTTTAGTCCCATGAGTAGAGATCGACAGATTGAGGATATTGATGAAGTCAACTTTCAGTCTATCATCCCAAAAGCTCGAGAACGCTTAGTGAGGGCCATCAAATGCAGTTTTTATGCAAAACTTTACTAAATCCATCAGGATCATGATGCAGATTGTTCTCCTCCTATCGTCTCTCATTCCAGTCTGCTTTGGTGCAGCCATTCCTAATCCTCAAGAATGGGGCAGTCCGACTTCTTTGAGCTCACGTCCACAGCCAACATACACAATTGTCGTTCCATGCTTTCCTGGAGTTCCAAACTGCATCCCTACGACGCTCACTGTCGCAGCAAATGATGCTGCCGAGGCTACAGTATTGGCTAGAGAGGCTGTTCCTCAGGATCCGATCAGTGTCACGCGGACCGTACTAATTCCAACCCCTGACAAGCCTACGACGACATCAACTTCCAAGAAGCCTACTTCGACGAAGCCGACTTCAACGAAGACATCAAGCAAGACGACAGCTGTAACGACTTCTAAGAAACCGAGTTCGACCTCCACTAAAAAAACATCCACTTCAACTTCAAAAACACACTCCAAGCGCCAGGAACTCGGGAGCCCAAGTCGGACATTGCTGTTTCCTCTCCCGCCAACTCCTAAGCCTACTTCCACTAAAAAGACATCAACCTCTACGAAGAATACCCACTGGAGAAGGCAGGAGCTCGGTAGTCCAACACGTACAGTGCTACTTCCTACCGTTGCGCCACCTACATCGTCCAAGACATCAAGCTCAATTACGTCCAAAAAGACGTCCACGTCAACTAGCAAGCCGTCTTACACACATTGGTGGCGGCGACAGGAGCTCGGCAGCCCAACTCGAACAGTCCTCCTACCCACCCCGCCCGGACCCTTGCCTACAACGTCCGGCAAGCCCCCGATTTCGACAACGAAAAAGCCTGGCTTTCCTTGGCCTACACACTCATGGCCATGGTGGACTCCAAAACCAACAAGCTATCATACGGTGACCATCGTAAGTTATTCAATTCTTCGCCGAATCTAAGCACTCCACAGGCAGTGCCTTTTGCCATTCGTTATTGTACTCAACCAACCATGAAACACGCTTGCAGCGATTGTTGCCGTAAGGGAAGCAATTCGTCTTCGCCTCATCTAGGTGCTCATCTGTGTATTTACTTGCTGTTAAATTCCGAAGAGGCGATGGTGCGATTACTCGGTCAGAACGCAGTCACTAATAAAAACTTTGTATAGACGTCAACTGTTGGCCCACCATCTACTACACGCTCGACAATCACAACAGGCCCAGCTGGCACCACCCGATATACCAGCACTGGCGAAGGATCAACTAGAACGGTTTCAACGCCTTTGACAGTGCCAATTGACAAAAGACAAGAACTTGGCACTCCTTCTCGGACTCTCCTGTGGCCATGGCACCCTTGGCCAACTCAAACCATCACGACCATATTCGTAACTATTACTCAAACAGTAAGTGAAGCTGGAATGGGATATCACCGAAGTGTACCTTCATTTTCAATGATTCAAAGGGACTCTTTTTACACAGAGGAGCTTTTCAAGAATGACTTGAACCAGCCGTCACTGACGTGTAGTATTATAGTACCTCCCACCTGGCCCAACCGCTCCTCCGTATTCGCCGACTCCCTCTAGGACCGATGATTATTACTCATCCACTTCCCGACAGCCGTCTTCTACCCTCCAGATAACTCTTGAGAATCGACAGGTGCTTGAGCAGCCAACTCGCACTGTTCTGCTGCCAACGACAATTGTCAGCATTAGTGATGTTTACATCACGAAAACAGGTAATCAGCCCTTAAGTTCATGGAATTTTTAAAGAATGCTATGCAATCCTCCGGTCGAGTGAATAGCTCAACAATTCTCATTTTTCTTTGGTCCATGCTTAGAAATTCTCGTGATACACAACTACTATTTAATGAAATCCCCAACTAACCCAAACCTCAGAATACGTGACAGCTACCACAGTCACAACAAAGCTCTCAACAGTGAAAGTCCCAACAACCCTCATATCAGTCACTACCACCACAACCTGTACTGAAAAGCCAGTTCCCACGACCTGGGATAGCTCTCCCACCTACCCAGGAACCTCGCGTACAACATCCTATGGCGTCGACCCATCTTCGCGCACCGCCTCTGCAACCCTGATTGTCCCGAATGACAAGCGACAACAGATTGGTGGCCCTATTCCGTCTTTCACGATCCCGGAAAGCATCTCATGGGTTGATGCTACGCCTATTCCGACAAGGACGTATGGGAAAAGGCAGAAATTAGAGACCCCAACAAGGAGCTTCACGATCGTCACACCGGTGACGACTGGGAGAGAAGTCACTGTTTACAGAGATATGTAAGACTCTGAGGAAGATACCCGGTGGTCATTTATGATATTGGATTGGATTTAGTACTTCCCTGATAGTAGATGTTATGGAACAATGCCGAAGAGTTCAGGAGCAAGAGAATACTTGAAAAGTAGGGCAGATTAGCGGCCGGAACTTGTTAACAACGCGCTTATTTCTTGAAGCCGATGGCGAAAGTCATCACATCGTGCACTGTCTTGTTCATTGACAGGTGTCTGAGATTTCACATCATCCGAATAACCCTTCCCTTGGTGAAAAAAAAAAAAAAAAAAAAAAAAAAAAGGTTCGATTGGGAAGCGATATGCACAGGGAAGGACCAAGCAATTTTGTTCCATTACTCACGTCGATCCTAAATCGTCTGATCGGTTGTGGGGTATAAGCTTTTCCCCGGAAAATTTCGCCGTCTTGGTAGTCCCAAAATAACTCGAACACTATGGGTAAATGCCGCTGGCAAGGAGAGACAGCCTATCGGCACTTTCTGCCAATATCCTGTGCTGTAACCCCCTCCTCCTACTTACCACACTCACTACTGCATGGGATGAATGTGCATCGGCATGCCTCCGATTCTAGACTCGGCTCGTCATGCGGTTTTGCTATGGCATCACTTTCCACTTCTGGCGTAAGCAGCATCTGTTCCTGCCAAACTTCGGATGGTGCGGTGCGGCTTAAATTTTGGACAAAGGTTGGTCAGATGTAAAAATGGAGATCGAGATGGGCCTTGAAATAGCTATTTGATTGGCCGGTTTGGTATGTAAACACTGGCTGCTACAAAGTTTTTTTTTTCTCTTGATGCCGCCTTGGAAACTAGAAGATGCGTTCAAAATTTATCTAGATATCGGACTTAGCGCTTACCAGGGCTTCCACATGCTAATATCTCAATACCCTGCCACAAGTCCGCGATCGCATTAGAGCCTGGATATCGGTGCCCCGATGGCACCCCTTATTTTTCGATTTTCCAAAGCGTGAAGCTGCAATCATGTGACACTGTTGTGCCCGTCCAAGGCTTTTGACACCTTCATTATCCTAAATTCACAATGACAGTATCATGAATTCTTCCAAAAAGCATGTTCTATATAGCGTGTGTTTCGTAGAGAGCTGTACTAAATCTTCTTCGCACCACTCAGATTCATCTCAACCTCATGCCTTCAGCTGTTTTGACAAGATAGCCTTAGAGTCTATTTCAACAGTCATCCAAAGGGCAAGGTCTTCGAGGAATGCCGCAACGAGGAAATCTGAAAACGCTAACTGGAATGGCTCAGGCCGAGTGCCGTTAATTTCTATGTCAAAAGGCAAGTTCAACAAATACTGTGGTTGAAGCGTAACCCTGTCGGGATACATTTCGGGTATTTACCACTCTCGGAAACCCATTTCCAAGCGGGGCGTTAGTAGACTGCTATGTAAATGCTCTCCCTGCGATATGATGAAGGCGGTGGATAGACAAGGCCTTCCGAGAAGCAAGTTCCTAGC
The DNA here is from genome assembly GCA_021307315.1 of Bisporella sp. PMI_857. Classification (NCBI taxonomy): domain Eukaryota; kingdom Fungi; phylum Ascomycota; class Leotiomycetes; order Helotiales; family Helotiaceae; genus Bisporella; species Bisporella sp. PMI_857. Next base: position 314,812 of record JAJSPD010000026.1, read on the forward strand.
GAATTTTGAGTCCATGGTGAGGGAATATATTCCTTTTCAAGGCGAGGTGTTTAATGGGAACAAGCTAGAGCCAGATGTCGGAGACTGGGTCGGGTAGGAAATATAAGGACTGATAAGGGGCGTTAAGTACAGTGTTGACAATTGAGATCTTATATTCTGAGGCATTAAAACTCTCTGAAAGTGCAACGTGCTACAATATACTCATTGAAAATAGCTCAAATGAGACTCCTCCATGTGCGTATAACATCCGCTACTTGCTTCAAACGTTTCCATGCAAAACCAACAAATGTGAGTCTTGCATTGAACACACTCCATATGATTGCATCCAAAACTTTTCTCGATATCAACATTGCATTTTGGACAAGAGCGTACGTCATTTTCGACTTTCCATTTTCGGAAAGCCTTCGTTCCTTCAGAGCTAAGGTCCTTGTATTCCGCGCATGTCAATCCCTCGTGGGCTATGACGTTACATGCTATACACGCGACTGTCAAGCAGGATGGACAGAAGAATTGAGCCCCCTCTGTAGTTGGACGATATATTTGAGGGCAGTCTGGAGTTGGGCAATACTTAAACTCAAGGGGCTGACTCCGGATGTGAGACTCGAAAGAGGAGCTCAGAAGATCCTCAAGAGCAGAGTGAGATAGCAGATCTCTCAGCTCAGTCAGGGTAAATATATGGGTACAAGTGCCATTGTCACCTAGACATCTCAAGGGCACATTCGCGGAAGAACACATGTGATGGAAGCAATCTTTGCAATATATGTGTTTGCAAGAAAACTTCACTGGCTCGGAGGGTTCTTCGCTCCAGCATATGGGGCATTTTTCACTATCTAGCGTGCTATCGCTCTGTACTTGATCATCGTCGCCATCATCATGCAGGAGGAGTAAAGCTTCTTGGTAATGTTCTGGCGAACCTCGAATGGTGATTGTTTTAGGCTGGCTCGAAATACTAAGGATAGCTGCGTCTGTAAATCTGCTTTTGATGCGCTTCCAGCCACCCCTCAATGCCACCTTCATAAGATTCGGGTCTAGGACAATTGTGTTGTCGGCCCACTTCATGGCTCGAACCCTCGAAGATAAGATGGCTGCTACTTCTTTCTGCCTGCTTGGTTGGCCACCGTACATTAGTATTGCTGACCTGCGGATGTCGCGATGAAGGTACATTTGATGGCTTGCAGATAATTGTTTTAAGACGACAAGTGTCTCAGGAGAGTTGAACGAATCATCCCAGACAGGGGAATCTCCGTCCATCACAACTATTCCAGCGAGAAGTGTTTCCAGCTTTGTTTTTGCCTCAGCTGCCTTTCTCAAGTCTTCTCCGAAAATACGAATTGTAAAATATAATTTGTTTTGATCGCTTGGCTGATATACCTTAAGATGTATGTGGCCAGTATACCATATTTCCTCCTTCATCTGATCAATACTAGGCTCTAGAGCGCGATAAATATTGGAAAGGACATTATATTTGACCGAAATGATATGGGTCAGAAATATCTTAGCGTTCCCGAGCTCTGGTAGCTTATTTCCAGTCAGAGCCTTTACTGCCTCGCCTGCACGAAGCCTGTCGAGGAATGTCGCCATAGCTTTTGCCTTGACGCCTGTTGCATTCGGATAACACTCGAAAGACTGCAAATCCCCAATCCCCCGCAGACGATCCTCTACTATTTTAGCTGCTTGCTCATTGGACAAGTTGTAGGATAAAGGACCTAAAACGATTTTGGAAGGCGACAATGGCCCACGCAGAATACGGCGAAAATGTGACGCGTTTGTATCGGCATCGAGGTTGCCAACTTGGACAGACCAGATCAAAGGGGCATTGGCCCTCCGAAATGCTCTGTAATTAGTGGGATTCTGGACGGAGCACTGGATGTTACGGCCTAGGATTTTTCTCGCCCGTTTTAATGCATCTTCCGCCTGTTGTGCACTCGAAGAAGAATTGTAGTGCAACCAAGCCACACGAGAAGGTCTGTACCAGCTGCAACTGACAATGCCCATTTGGATTTTATTATGTGCCTGTGTTGTTGCAGCATAATTATGTATAACCTTAGCTGACAGCTGACCACGTTTGACCTTTCCAGTTTCGGCGTCAAGCCTCTTAACTAAGTTAGTGGCAAAGCTGGGATCCTTAACTCTGATCTCTGCCACCGTTTTGTTGGAGTCTAAAATTTTGACCTGAATATTGGTTTCATGTACTAGAAGCCCATATTCCGCGAGAAGGGTTTTTATAGAACTAGATTGCGCATAATCCGGCAGCCCTGTGATGCGAGCCGATGAATACTCGTAATCTAGTTCGACAGACGCTACTTCACCTCCCACAGTGAAGGTAACACTGGCACCCTTCAAGCTTTTGGTCCAGGTCTGATCCGCGGCAACGGTGGCTTTTGTAGACTCCAAAAGCTAGTTTCTTTTAAGTCAATGTTCATGGTGGCTTAACTATGAGATACTTACACCTTGGAAAGATTTTCGAGAATTAGTATCCGGAACTGCTTCACTTATTACTGTAGGAGTGAAGGGAAGTGCATCGGGCTTGAGGTCAAACACCGCAGGAGGCTTCCGCCAACTGCCCGCCGCATCAAGGTTGGTAGTCCTCTGGTTAGGATGAAAAAATCTGCACTCGTCACCACGAGCACAGCGACCCTGCGCAAAAAATCTGCAGGCAATCATTTTAAGTTGTACGCAATTCCCTTTCACTAGGGTGATGGTCAAAGTTTTCCAGCGGCTTTCATTTGCAAGGCTGAGGTGTTAACGGCCTTGGTAACACAAGCAAGGGTTGTTCGTTAGCTGCATGCAATATCATTGGCGGGAATGCACCAGCTAATACGTGCTTCAAAAGTCTTATAGCTTGGAGATATTGAGCACATATTGTCTTAATTTGAAGATCTTACGTATGCTTGACCGAATTGGCAAATACAGATTTACTATTAATCATACCTATAACTCCTTTTGATATGGTTGTATTTAATTCAGTCAATACTGTTTGTTCAAGATTCAAATGATTTGATGCTCTGCTTCACGTTTGTCTCTCCTGATGACATTTCTGAGCATATTAAAAGTAATATTATTCAAGTATTGTTTCAAAGCTTCAACACCATACCGAAATATTGATTGATCATGTCCCACCACAAAATTTTGCACACTTGACGAACCACTACAGAGACGAGAATCACTCCCTCCCCATCCCAACATCCTCAAAAGCAACTCCGTCCTTAGTTATATTCTCACTTCCATTCGTCCCACCGCTCATATCCTCTCTCACCTTGGAATTCGTCGTTTTCTGGATCCTCAGTTGTCTTCCATCTTCCGCTTCCCACCTATCATCCTGCCTATTCAGCAACTCTATCTCGTACTTGTTCCCGCTCCAAATATGCCCCGATATCTTAGAGTCAATTTTCGGACGCCACGAGGAGCTATTTGAAGGGTAAGATTTGTTACTGCTATGTATCGAAGGCGCAAAGAGACCTGGGATGTATTTGGTGAGGAGGGGACGGAGGACCATCAGGCAGGCGCAAATTATGGCGGTGTAGACTTCGATTATAGACCAGATTACTACGTCGACATTTGACCCTGGCAGCTTGGTTAGCATGATTGAGGAAGATGAAGGGATGGGATCGGTGGGGATATACATGTGGCATCGAGGGCATTACTACTGAATGCTACTATATATTTGAGGCGAACCATGCTCGTGACACACGCACTAGAATGCAAGATCAGTATTTTCTCACTGAGGTTGAAAGGCTACCTACAAAGATCCTAATGCAAACATAAAAATCAATGCAATTCTTTTCTTCAGGCTCAAGTTCAAGCTTCTTAGTACTGGTACCGGCAAGAGGATGATGACAATATCCTCCACAATACTGAATCCGGCACCTGAGAATACAAGTCCAGTAAAGCTCACACATTGGCCTGTTACTCGGCGATCCCAAACTGCATTGACAGGTACGCATTGGAAAGTCACAGCAATGAAGTAGGAAAACGCACGGGCGCCGATCCAGGCCATGAGGATCTTGGTCCAGAGACGGAAACGTGGGTCGGGAAAGATCCGTAGGTAGAAGAAGAGGATGGAGATTTTCGCATTGTTCTGGACTATGACATAGAACAGTTGAGAAACGTAATATGTCTGGTCAGATTAGTTGTGTCCGCAATGCTATTTTGGAATAATAATAGTGTACCTTTAACAGGGTTTGCACGTTTATTGGAGGGACGTCCCAAGCGTGGGCACCAAAGCCTTTGGTAGCATCTATTCAATCTTAGTTTCAATTCGATTAAGTAGAGATAGTATCGATGCATACTTATGATAGGAAGAATAGTCATCGCAATCATCACGATCTAAAAAATAGTGTGAGCGATTGGCATTCTTTGAAGCATCTAACACTTATGTATCACGACTAAAGAACCCCCCCATCCTAAATTTGTAAAATAGGAACACTGGTGCTGGACATGAGGATATAACCAAATGCTGCATATTAATTCATGACCTCCAAACCTAAAGGTCATGGTTTCTAATAGAATACTTACTCCGGACGCAAGGATAAACCAATCATCAACCCATATTCGGGATAGCTTGTATCGCGAGAACAGCCGTAAAGCAATTGTCGGAAATGTAAGGGCTGATATAATGATTGTGGTTCGAATAAGCTCGGCGCTACGTGAAGGCTGCGGCACTCCATTACATATGAGATTCTGGGAAACAGATGCAGATGCTGTATGCTGTCAGAATTGACGCTAAAACCACAGGTTGAAGAGCGAACTCAATTGTTCGGTCACGTTGCATTTGTGTTGCACGCAAGCGAAGAGTTCGGCCTGCAGAGTTATATTAGTGCAAAGACAGTTTCTCATATCTGTTGGTGCGCACAGCGCGGCTTTCAGGAGTCGCGCTGAACACTGTATCTGGTGATTTCAGCTCGTCAGCATGCCATAACTTGGATGCGGCACTCACAGTACAACCCGGAAGCTGTGCAACAACCTCGTTTAGATTGGGCTCAGATTGAGCGCTAATAGTATTGAACAGAAATGCGATCATTAGCAGCCATAAACATGCCATATTAACGGCTGATGCATTTCAAATGCAGTACAAAAATGAAGGCCCACTGGGGAGTTCAAGATGTAGAAATTAGACTATAGAACAATTCGCTTGGTGGTGTTGTGATAAAAGAGGCTTGTAGACAAAAGCAGCTCCGCGCAGATCAGCTATGTTATAAATATAGCTTAATCATCTGAGGACTTAAAGGTCAATTTATTACTGTGACACACAAGTTAGTGGAATGAGGCAATCCAAGTTACGCAATTAAGAAATTCTGGTGATTCATTGGTCTCTGCATGTTCTATCCCGATCTTAGGCGATTCTGTGCATCTTGTGCGCCTAGGATGGTAAATCCCTGCCATATATGAATGACGAACCTCTGCCCGCCCGCCCGTCGTTTTCCCTAACAGTTTATCGCCAAGGCGGGGGTAGTTGTTAGGACATTAACAATCATAGCTAGAGCAAATAATGCTATAATTACCCTAAGCCGTCAGTCTCTGCTGGAGAAGCAAAGAGAATGGATTCTCTTAAAGTATAGATTTTCCCTTTCCCGCTTCAAAAACAAGAACACGAAAGATATAAACACCCATAGATTTGTTGCTTATGTTCATCTTTAGAATGCCAATGACCTATTACATTGTATTCAAAAATGAGACGGCTAGTTTTCAAACCTTATACGGAAACAAACTTAGGCAAACAATGCTACCCGTTTCGGGATGCATTCAATGGCACACAGGAATGAAAAATATGATTGTTTGAGCGTTTTTCTGCTTATACGAGGTACTGAAGTGAGCACTACGGCATAAGTCCTTCAATTTGAATCGCTACCTTGGAAACGACGTGATAGCAAAGCATCCTGCAATCTCTGTATCAACCCCACATCACTATAGCTCCTAAGGTGGTCTACAGATGGTGATTTCGTGAGATTTCAAGGTATTATTCCGGACCGATAGTGTCCTGGCGAATCCAGACACACTGAAATCTGGTAACCAATCGTCAATAACCTATTGACACACACTAACCTGACCAATTTCCTTCCTCTTACACTTTTCTTCAACATAAGAACCAGTGATCCTGCAGTTCTATATATCAAATTTGACGGAGAATGCAAATTGGTAACGCAATCATGCCCAAGTAGCGCTCCAGAACTTCTACATGAAAGGTGAGAGCTCGAGCGTCCGCTGGGCAAAGTCCACAGGAAAGTTGAAGTTTGCTCCACATCCAGTAGAGGGATATTATTTATGGATGGGACTACTCGGCCTAAAGAGACATATATTAAATATAGGTTTGAAGAAAAGTCTTGTCATTAGTGAGATCGTCCAAACCCTATCCTGAATCCTTTCATCTAGCTTGATAAAATGGCTATTTAGACAGTCTACTTGTGAGCGAAGAGCATCATTGTACCTGATACTTTGCAATCAATTCTGCGATGGAATAATGACCATGCCACATTGCCATCTCTTCAGCTGTCTTATAATATTCGAGCTCTTGGTGATGTCGCTCCGCTCCCTTCTGCAACAATTTCTGTACAATATCATAATTGCCTCTTTCAGCGGCGATGATTAGTGGAGTTTTCCCTTGGTCATCTCTCATGTTTATGTCGACATTAGAATACTCCAGAGCTAGCCTGACGATACAAAGATCGCTATCGCTGCATGCTGAGGCGAGGAAAGTGCGATATGCTATGTTCTTTGTATTTGGATCCACGCCTGCATCCAGGAGTTTGCGAGCCCTGACTAAGTTCTTTTCAGAAATGGCGTGCTGCAATTGTGTAATTTGGAGATAGTATTCTAGCGGCTTCGCATTTGGTATATGATCATATATCTGTTGCAGAAAATGAACTTGACTGCACCCGGCTGCTCTCATCAGCATTGGCTCTGAATACATGTCACGGAGTTTTTCCTCCTCAAGATAGAGAGCTAAGATTTCATTTACAACTTGGGTCGCAGACCAATTTGCAGAGAGTTCAATAAGACAATCTTTGGTCAGTAGTGACAAGAGCAAATCCACTCCGCCTTGTCTGATGATGTAATGGACCATAATTCTGAAGTAGTAGAGGCCAAGCCGCATCGAGTTAGCAACCGCTTTTGATGATATCGGGAGATTGAACTTCATCTGAACAGAGAGGTGCGACAATTCAATCAATGGCCATCCTTTCGACGCAGCTTCAATCACAAGCTCTTCTGTGATGAGAGCTGGAAAAGCTTCAGTATCTTGTGCAGCTGCAGTTCGGAGCCAGTAAACCGCTCCCCTACCCTTCTTGATTCCTGCTATTAAGATCCTCGTAGTGATAGGAAGAGGGCGCTGAACGTTCGTCAAAATGCGACGCAGCTTCATCCAGCTCCAATCAGTTTCGCTCAGCACTATAAGATTTTCTTCTTGGCCGCAGAGTATTCTCCGTTCTTCTGGAGTAATTTGGAAGAGGTGTTCCAAAGTATCATCAGTCAATTTATTGTTCAGAATCGCGTGTTGAATATACCGTAATGATTTTGGACCTGTTGGTATCATGTAACCGTATTTCTCAAACAACACGACCAGATCCTCTACGTCGTTGCTCAAGAACAGATCCTCATAGAGGTACTGAGATATTTCGATAACCTTTGAATCGAGTGCTAGGGTCTCAAAGAGGAGTTCCAGAAGCGAATCTTCAGTATTGCTCCAAGTTTTGAGACATGCATGTATATGCTCCGCAGTGATAGAAAGTTCCTGCTGTGATTTATGAGCATAGTCTTGAAGAATTGCATACGCTTTCGATGCAGCCTGTCCGTGTCTTATCAGTGTTGTCAGTGTTCTCTCTGAGATTATTGGGATCTTCTTATGTTTGGCTAGAAGCTCTAAAGTGGCTGACAGGGATTTCGCGTTGTTTTGAGATTGAGATCGAAGCAAGTCTCCCCAGGCGACGGATGACAGCTCAAGATCAGGGCGCTTGCTGAGAAGTGCGTTGAGCACGGGAATAATTTTTTCTTGTGCACCCATTGCATAATCTGCAGCATCCACTGTAATACATGATGGCGGTGCGACATTCAGTATAGGGGACCATGTTGACTGTTCGTATGGCGATGCGCACATGCACTCTAAAAGAGATGGCGTGATAGAGAAGGTAAATTGATCGAACAGTATTTCGATCACTTCATTACCGCTTTCGAAGTTCGAGACTGCAGAGAAGATAAGCTCATCATTTGCTATACGCCTTGGCCTTGGGAGCTGCCTGGCAATTGCCTTTAGCAAACTGGGACCTTTAGCGGAGTGTTCTGCCGCAAGGCAAATAGCCTTAGGTGAAATATACAGCCTTTTATCAATCCTCAAGAGGATTCTGAAAACCTCGAGAGGTATTGTAGAATACATCACATTTTCTACAGCTTTCTGGGTAACTGGGATCTTGCATCGTGCGTTCATCCAGTGGGCCAATATTCTGTCGCCCTTTTTGTTGTAAACTGCAACCTCAACAGCTCGCTCACTCACGTCTGGCAATTTAGCAGTTGAAACATCCCAGAAGCGCTGTACTAATTCGTGTCCATAATTTTGATTATAAACCACCTGTTCAAGTACTTTGGGGCTTTTCAACAATGGTTCACAGTACTGTTGAAGATATTCTATTATTTCAATGGCATATTGAGGGTTTCTGACTGCTCTCATACACACATTTTCGGTGAATTTGAGAGATGGGTCGTACTGATGAAGTTGGGTAAGAATTTCTACAGGACTGTATTGATGGCCCGCAGCAATAACGGCGATGCTGCTGTGAATCGACTTTCCCGAAAACCTTGGTAATAGCTTTTCGAGTAACATTTCTCCGACCCTGTTCTCAGCCGCTTCTATCAGCACGTCATTGGTTATCAACAACTGATCAGGGTCTGCCTTTGCCAATACGAGGTCTGTTAACTGAAGCCCATATCTGCGATTCCTCATCGCCTCTCTGAGGAGTCTACTATTGATGAGCCACGAATCACAGCGATTCAGCAGTAGTGGCAGCATTTTATCCGCAACTTGATAGTTGTAACACGCGTTGAAGAGACATTGAATGTTCGGGCGGGCATCCGGGTCGTGGTTCAGGAGAAAGCGCATCGGATCCATTGAGTGAATCCCTGCTGCATTCTCAAGCATATATTCGTTGACAGTAAGTTTCCCATCCTTGGTTTTGCTTAACAACAATTTGAGGAGTTCAAGTCCAGTCTTGTGGTTCCCTGCAGCATATTCAAAGGCCACCTCAGTTGCAACGAAATCTGGTCGTCTCTCAAGCAAAGCACGTACTATCTTAGGGCCAAATGTTGGGTTGTGACACGCGCTCCGTATTGTTGCATCTTCAATGTTCAAAGCGGGATCTCGTGTAAGAAGCTCCTCTACAATCTCATCGCCATTGACTACATTTTGCGCAGCAGAACGAACCAAAAAATTTGTGATGACGATCTCTGCACATCGCTCATGGCTCAGCAGATACCTCACAACGGAAATGCTTGACTTGTTGACGGCCCATTGGAACACCTGATCCGAAATTTCTAATTTCTGGTTATTGTCTAGGAGTTTTATTACCATATCCTCGCGATTCATTGAAGCAGCCACAATCAATGCAGCTTCATCAGACTCTTCTGAGCCTCCATGACGTTTCGATATGAAGAGATCAACGACTTCTTGCTGACCCTGACTGACGGCTATTTCAAAAGGAGATCGACTACGTCTATTTACGCGTTCTGCATCTCTTTCTTTGAACTTCCGCTCGTCCTGGAGGATCTCCGTAAACCCAAAAGCGCAAGCCAAGAACTATTCGAAGAATCAGTCTTATGATTACTAATGTTCAACGCAGGAGATTAGGAGCTTCAGGCGTGTTTAAGAAACGAAAAATGGCAGAGAAGATCATGGGAAGGACCCGAGTTCTCGCCTTCCTTAACGGAAAGTAAGAAATTCATGTGGAAATGAGCTTACAATCGGATTGGGGTGCCTGCTCTCACACTCAGACAGCCGCAGTTCCAGTGCCTGACCTGAATCTGCGCTTGCAATTAAGTCTAATTCTAGCGAGCTCCACGACTCCCGCCAACTACTAAGAAAAGTCCGAAATGTTTCTGATGCCATCTTATCTTGATATAAGAATGTCATAAGCGTTCTTGAGAGTGTCCCCTGCCGACGGTATTCTCGTGCCTCTGCACAGTGGAGTGGCCAGTATACCATGGAATAATCGTAGAAAGTCTTGCTTTCATTTTGTTGCAATAAAGCTTTTCGTCGAGGCTTTTTCCCTGTAAGGCAATTGCGCAAGCATGTTAATGCCGCAGTTTCATTGCATTTTGCTTGTTCAAACTCAGGATGTTTGCTTTCAAGATATTCGCGGACAGATAGATGTATGAATCTGATAACGTCTAGTTCTGCATCATATTTGACCAAGTTACAGCACATATCTAAAATATACTCCTTCGTAATTGTATTGTCCTCGAGGACAAGGTCTGGTCCATTACATGAAAGTACGTATATAAATTCTTTGGTGCATAAAGGCTGTTGAGCACATAGAAGCCAGTGCAATGCCTTTTTGGCGAGCGTCTTTGTTACAGTCCGGCCCTCGTTAATTTGTGTCATGATAATGGCATAAACATCGTTCAAGTCGCTTGGTAAACGCCCAAGGGCATCTCTAACGTCAATTTCATAATCTAGCGCACACAATGTCTGGATTGATGCTGCTACCCAGCGAAAACTCAGACACCATCAGTGACTAGAGCGCTCTCAGGATACGCTTTACTTACATGCCATCAGCTTGCTCAGTGAGTACAGCTTTGACTTCCTTAACCAATCCTTCAGATGGGTGTCCGGCGAGGAACTTTCCCGCCTTTATCTTCTTATCCAGCTCGCTGTTGACTAAACATGATATATCAGCAAATAATTTGCACTCTGTTATGTGCTAAATTCATACCATAATTGACGATATCCCCAGAGTTTCGTCTCGCTAATATCTCAAGTTTTGGTGTTTTGTTGAAGTGTTGGCGGATATCAGCGTTGGGACGACTGCTGACGAAGAATCGTACCAGTGATGTGGAATTTTGACAAATGGTGTCGAGGCTATCCATCAGTTCTTCTCGGGCATTTCTCGGACATTCGTCAAGGGCATCTATGATGATAAATCCTCCTCTCATATTGCAAATCTCTATAATAATCTCTACCGCTTCAGTACGATCAAGTCGATCATCAGAGTCTAATTTCCTCCGTTCCTGCCACTTTTCGGCGACCCAAGGCGAGATCGGATCGTCTAAGCTGTCACAAGTAAGCTGCTTCAGGATAGACAGTAATATTTCGGTGCTATCTGCTCGCCGAGGCTCGGAGGATTCCCTGGAACAGTAAAAGTACGCAATAGGTGGACGACCTGTCTTTTGCGAAAGCTCTTCTGAGATGTCGTCAACCACTAAAGACGTTAAAACACTCTTCCCCGAGCCCGGAGCCCCGTTGAGCCATAAGAACGGGTGACGGCTGCTGTACTTCCACTTTCTGTAGGCGTCTTTGTTTAGCATCCATGAGCCTGATCCGGCAAGCCTGTTACTTGATATTGTCTTGTGATGCGATATGTATAGCTCAGTCGAGAGCCATCGCAATATTCGCATTCTTTCTTTTTCTGGTGACTGTTAGCCTTAACCCGCTCCTTGACTAACCCGGTATCGTATTTTAGCATTCAAACCAGACTACTTGCGTATACTCACGTTCTAAGCCGTCTTGAATCTTTTCTAGAGTGGTCTTTACAAAAGCTAATGGACGCTCTAGGTCTTGTAGGAGGACTCTTAACTTGTCTATACCGTTTGATATAATGCCTATCTGAGCATTTGCGTCGTTCTGAATTTCTTTGTCCACTAATGGTGTCCATTTTTGGAGCTCCTTATCGCGTTCTTTGACCTCATGTGTGAGGACATCGGAATCAGCACCCAAGTGGGCTAAACTCATCACCATGCGCTCTATTGGCCGTTAATTAGCGCCGATCGTTCTTGATGCATTGTCTGCAGTTTGGGAGGCACTCACTCGCAGTGTTGAAGCCAAAATATTCAAATACCTTGTATAAGAAGGATAATATTGCACTATATACTGCAACAATACTAGATCTTACTTTCTTCTCGGCCTCTGTAACGTATCGTTGACAGTAAATCTGTTCAATGAGCGCGTATCGGCTCATTACATCGATAATCACTTCAACAGATTCCATCATAGCACCGTGGTGCTTAATGTCACTAGTGGCCAGCTACAAAATATCAGCTTGAACATATTAGAAGTGAAAAATAAAGTTCTTCGACCTACCGTAATCAAGAATCTTGCGCCCGCCCATGGTAGAGCTGCGTGAACCGGGTCAAAGGAGGACACAATATCGCCAACGCCTTTCACCTTGTCCAACCATAAGGCTACCTTCTCGAATATCTCCTTGACATAGACTCCTGACATTTCGTAAGTATTCCTTCTAGCTTTGACATAAAAACAGAGTAAATTCCGGAAAGTCAACAACAAAGGTTTAATGAACAGTCATACTTTGCCCCTTAAAATTTCTACATGTCCATTGCTTCGCTATACACTCTTCTCGCTTTTCCTGAACAATTCTAAGCAGGCCATCGGGACCGCCCCCGCTTTTACCCAGTTTCGCCAGCTGTACTTGCAGTTTTTGGTCGAGGGTGCTCGCTGCCTCTTGCCATAGGTTGACCGTCATATTGGTAACCTGGTCCGTGTAACACAACACAATACAGAAGTGGGGATACCCGCGCTTTGACGCCCGACTGACATCCGTTGTCGTTTAAATTATTGTCGGTGGAGTCTTGAAGGTAAGATCACTCGGGCGTTTACCAGAAGGATATGGGCGAAGGAATCTTTCTTTCGAGTGCGGCACAGTGAGGCAATCGCGCTGACAGAGGCTAGGCACCCTTGAAGATACATCCCTGTTTTTCTTTACCACGGGCAAACTCAAGGGGCTGCATCTCTATCACGTGTCATTTAGTGACATGCTCAAAACACTTGAACAAAACATTTAACTGTTAAAGCGAGATAGCTCAAGTCAAAGACTACAGGATGTACTTGCTATTGTTTATTTCATTGGTCGCCGAACCTTATATCCTTTTGGTAATCTCATTCATCTGCTCCGTATATGCATATCTACGGCACGTCCCGAGGCGGCCAAGAATCATCTCAGACCCACTCCGCTCAAACCTCATCTGACTCGCATTGTGGAATCACTCAGGGAGTCAACACCAGGTTCCAAGTCTTTCATCTGTTGAGTACAGTTAATCGCTGGCACTCTAAATCCTGAATCAATAGCATATGTTGTTTTCATTAATTGAATCCGTAGACAGAGCACAGATCATAAATAGGACACAACTTGCTGAAGGGTCATCGTCATCTTGTTAATGAGTCAAGCTTTTTCTGAACACTGCCACTGCTCGAACGCTAGTATTTCAAAGCAACTACGCCGCTGTATAAGTAGCACGTGAAGTTACGATCGATTGGCATAGTGAATTCAAGGCCCTTGACCATCACGGTAGGACATTGATGATTCTCGGTGACGCCTAGCCTAGCGTAAGTATCAAATCCTTCGCGCTCTTATGAAACTAACCGGCGAAGATCATGAATACAATAACTGAAGGTATGATTACTCAGAGGAAATTGCAGCCCCATGGAGTGCGTAATTATCGTAAGCTTCCAAGATCACATTTCTCCGACCCACCTACAGAAGTGGAGATCTTGGTAAATTCCGAGTCAAACCCTTGGCTCAAAGACTATAAATCTTATTCTTCTATCATGGACAATCCTCTGCAACCATCAAAATCTTACGAGCAAAGCTCTCCTCAAAACCAACTACAGTCACTCATTCATCAAGAAGATACACAAAATCAAGTCAAAATGGTCAACCTAGCTTCCGTGCTCTTACCTCTCTACATATACCCGTCCCTCAATACTACTTGGTCCTCAATCTATACTTCTATCACATCTAATCCTTCTCTCTCATTCGACATAATCATTAACCCCAACTCCGGTCCTGGTTCTGCTGCCTACCCAGACTCCTCCTATGTTACCGGCATCGCCCAACTAAATTCCTACGACAACGCCAAGCTCATTGGTTACGTGCCTACAAACTGGGCTGCCCGGGACATCGAGGATGTCAAGGCTGATATCGACACTTATGCAGGTTGGGGAACCTATGCTGGAAGTGATATTCATGTAGATGGCATCTTCTTCGACGAGGCCGTAAGCCAATACAATGAATCCAACTACGAATATATGTCCACTGTTACCGCCTACGCACGCTCCCTAAATCTCCCAACTATCGTCTTTAACCCTGGCGCGGTTTCCGCACCTGAGTACTACGCGTTAGCCGACACGATCGTAGCCTTTGAGAATTCCGCAAGCGCATGGACGGAGCAGGTGCGTGGCTGGACAGGAGATCAGTACTGGGGCAATTCCGCGGTCATGATGTATGGTTTCACTGGCGATGAGGCGGCGCAGAAGGCTTTGGTGGATACATTGAAGGCAACGGATGTGGGTAGTCTTTTTATCAGTTCGCAGCCTTTCAATACGGCTTATTCGGAAGTTAGTGGACTTTGGGAAGATTTCTGTGAGGCATTGGCAGCATGAAGGTAAATGGAGATGCTCGGGAACATAGGAACGGATTCTGGTATAAGATTATGATATAGATTCAGCTGCAAGCTCTTCTAGAGATTTCATCGCATGGATTTTGAAATGAGAGGTATATTTCTAGGATTAAGCAAATAAATTATACAAACATCTTTTCAGATCACATCTATGAGCGCTCGCCTTTCTTGCTATTTTAGGTCAGACATGGGGACCACGGGCATACTTGGTGAAGCCAGTCTCTGGATGGATTCCAGGAGTACACGTGGTTATTCCAATCGTTGCGTTGATATCCATGTACTGATATGAATATCAAATTCCACCCAGCTTCTCTGTTGCAGAGTACGGATAGATATAATTCCAACACGGAGGGAGAAGTTGTATGAGGCTCAGTGCGAGTGAATATGAAGTTTACGTAACCGCGATAGAAGGTCAGCTGATATGCGCCTAGCGGCCGCATGATAACTAACTGGGTCTTAAACTTTATTTCTACATCACCAGACCGAGTCCAAAATGAACATTCCTAGTTTATTCCCCATCGGCAACATTGTCTAAACTCGTTAGGCTCAGAACTAAGGTGGACATTGATAAGTTTGATTGGTTTTCTTTATATATCCAGGACTAATCGACAAAAAAAGAGACACCGATCACGTCCCGAGTTTCTGCCGCGTTATAAATAGACGACGCCAAAGCTGTTGTCCCAATCATACGCGATCAGTGGGGATAGCCCGCACCTTGAAAGTCGCCAAGCACCATCCGCGTTTTTGGGCCTTTTGGAGCAAGGGGAGCATGTTTCCCTGTATGTCCCGCGTTCGAATATCGGGCGAGAATTTAATTAATATTTCGGGAACACCCATATATTGCTGTGGAGGCTGTGACACACGTCGATTTATGTTCTTGCGTTTTATTGGCATTTCAGTATGCAGTGTCAAGAAGCAAAGTATATATCTATTACGGAAATAGATGAAATGTTGGGTGATGAGGACGAATCATCCAATACAAACTCAGAGAGCGAGCAAACCGGTACCAATACAACGCAGGACTGCCGGTCCCGAAGCACTTCACTTGAAATTATAGAAAAATATGACCCTCGACTTGCTAAAGATAAGATAGGAGAGCATGGCAGTGCTGGATCTAACTCTATCCAGGATGTTATGCAGATATCAAAATTAGAATATACACAAGCTCAAGATACATTGATATTCCGTGAGTCATCCTGAGGCTAAGATCTCGGACAACGTTTGAATGTTAGGAGAAGGTGGCTGATAGATTTTTGCAGTCCGTTTCCAACAACTTCAGAAAATGAGCCTTGAAACCGGTGGCCCCGGATGCGGTCTTGATCCATTCAACAATCTAGGTTTATCCAGCGATCGAAACACTCATGTAGCAATTGATCACTGTAAGCAGCCCAGACTAGCATCAAGTATGTCTATTCAATTGCTAATGTTATATTGCAGGGACATCAGGAGTTCAGAAGACAAGAACGCCCATGAGCCCAAGGCCGGCTTGGTTTCGAACATCCATAGCGGACCCTGTTATTCTCGCAGCTACGTATGCCACTCATGCACTAATACAAGTCTGAATTAACAAGGCACAGTGTAGCAGCATCAACGTCTCATTTACTTTATTGTCAAGGCGCTGTTAAGTCTACACCTGCATATATATCTCACAAGGTCCGAGCTATTCAGGCGATCAACAAAAATCTAGACAGTCCTGAATCAGCAAGTGATTACACTATAATGGCTGTAGCCATGATGGCAATAATTGAGGTCTGAATATTGAATCTTTCAATCTTGTCCTGGGCTTTGACTAATGGCTTATTTAGGGACTCGCTGGAGGCCCAGCTGCATGTGCAATCCACCGCCAAGGTTTGGGCCAGTTGGTACGCAGTAGGGGTGGTCTCAAGACCTTAGGCTTAAATGGAATCGCTGCGAGGACTGTCTCTTGGTAACCACTATTTCCTATTTAGCCAGTAAAATAAAAGCTAACAATCATGTACTGTTAGGGCAGATACAGCATGCTCCATCGTATTAAGATCGCCGCCTCGCCTCCATCCCAACCTAGCTGGTGATACCGCGAAACAATTTGCCGATACACAAGATCCTTTAGATTACTCTTGTACAATATCACGGCTCCGTAGCCTCACAGATTCGACTCCTCTTAGCCAGTGTCTAGCCGCGATCTGGTTTCGCCTACTAGATCTATCAGTATTTTTATCAACGATCCCACCGACAGAGACCTGGCAGCTTGATGAAATGCTATTCAGTGACAAGATTGATTTAATTGAGCGGCAGGTTCTTCACGTTCTGCACTCACCGACCCTGGCAAACAATCCTATTGTTGCATTCATCACCGCGTTCTTGAATGCCGCTTTGATATACAGCTACCAAGACTTGCGAGAAGTACCAAGCTTTTGCAATATCTGCATTTCACTTTCAGAGAGAATTCATTCTGGGCTGCAATTGATCGATCTGTCCTCAATTGCAACGACCTGCCCAGACTTACTTTTATGGACAATATTGCTCGGGCGATCTGCTGCCCCACTCGGTACCCTACCTCGATCCTGGTTCAGTGGTGTTCTGACAGAAATGTCGCATCTTCTTGGGAAACCAATTCCCGAATCGTTGCAAGGGCTTTCTTACTTTGAGTTGGCTGCTCTGCCATCTAGAGAATCACCATGAATTACGACCTAGATGGCTGAGCTTGGGCATAACACAGTAATTTCTGTAGTAAATACAACTGAAGGCTAAACATGCATTACGGAATGATTAGGAATACCAAATCCATAAGAATACTGTCATGGCCTCAGAAGCCTATGGGACAGGTAAGAATACACTTATTAAGAGAGTCCCAAAATTTTATTTAAACGAGTTTACCTTTGCTGATATTTTAGATCCAGAATTGTTCCTAGGCATTTGGCTTCCAAAATTATACCCAATCCCTAATTGGATCTAAGTTCAACACAAACAACAAAGGCACAACACAGGGAACGTCCTACAGTCTATAAATCTCAGATCTTGTAACTGTAAAAAGCGCCTCCTCGCCTACCATGGGCTAGACTTGGGGTCATCTTACAGCGAAGTTGAAGATCTTTCCAAGCAATTCGCCAGTCAAGCTTGGCTTTGAGCAATACGTAGAACCGTATCCATCATTATCACATATAGCGTTGGATTTATCGACAATCTCGTCAGAAAGACGTCCTATCGCTTCGCCAACAGGATGCTCACCTCACAAACAGTACTTCCCTTTACCAGTACGGCTTCTCATTACGAGAGATTAATATTAGCAGATGGATGGAATACCCAAAGGGGGGTTTCAACACTTTCTGAACACTTGTGCGGTTCCATTGGAGGGTAGTGACATTTGTTGTCCCTCTAGATCTAAGGGGATGGGCACTTGCATGCTTTGCCTTTTGGCACAGCAGTATTAGCCACCATAGCATTTGGACATGATCGAGTGATAGCATTTCTCCTTAAATTCCTAGAACTTGTACGGTCCACAGCACACAGCCTAGAAGAGATCAGTAAAACTCCGATATCTCAGTGCATTAGGAAAGCTACACTGCCATAGCCATTACTCTCGCAGAATGGATTGTTTTCAAGAGCGAGTTTCATCCATCTGAAGATAATATCGATATCAATCGATCTGGGCAAGCCCTTATAGTCTGCGCCAAGTTTCTAGTATCTATTTGAGATAATAAACCGAGAGTTCAGGCGACTTGCCAAGAGTTAGGGCTCCTCAGTCTTTGTGGAAAACAGAATCATCTTGAGAGGCATCCCGGCAAACCTGATAATAGAGGACGGGACAGGTGGGATTCCAGCTCATTCAGAAGTGTGAAATATTGTTTCAAGTTTGGAGAGCCAACCTCGTCGCTGTATACTCGGCATCTTTATTCTTCCAGAAATTTGAAGTCGATCCTGAGGCACATGATATCCGAAGATGACCGAATGGCGCATCCGCCTTTTATATAGCAGGCCCGATATCATTGTGGCCATGACTAACCAAGATGGATGCTTTATGCCTCGAGGACTTGGCCATAGCTTTGGGTCAGATATCTAATCAATCATTACTTTGATCTTGATCTGCTTACCAAATGGGGAAACGAAGATCAACATACGACTCTGATGAGCTTTAAAATCACGTGATATATGATTCTCGCCGTATAAACGCGGATGGACAGTACAACTAATGCCTGTGGCATATAATATCTGTGTCTCAGGCTCTTAATGCCGAAACTGATTACCGTGTGGAGAGAGAGTAAATTTGGCGTCTTCAACATGCCATTGTAAATGTTCAAGAGATATTAGCTATTAGACGGGATATCTTTTTTCGGAGGACCGCTTCGATTGATTTTCTACTTTTCTTTTGCGTATGATGGCTAACGGAGCAGTTTGGCTTCCGGCTCCGAGACTGGTATGTAGCACTTGAGCTTAGCTATATGGAATTACAAGACGAATAAAATAGTAAAACATTTCTAAGATAGTTAGCTTGAACTACATTTATTTCAAAGAACCTCCGTGATTAAAGGAAGGTGGTTTTTGATATTCCAAAAGCCTGAGTGATATTGCGTGTGCAAAGTATGGAGGCAATGCTAAAGAAGATTGAGTTACATTCATCTTTTCGAAGTGTCTGCACTGCCTAAAGCTAAATCTGAGGCCCAAGTTTAGCTCAGAATCATAAAGCGAGGTAATTTGTGAGGGCATATCAGCGAAGGAGAACACTGGAAATTGAAAGACAAGGACAAAATTGAGATCATCTCACCTTTGGCTCTGGACTTGCACGGTTGGCCAAAATAAGCAGGTGCTTAGTTATAGCCTCGACAATTTCCAGTTTTTAATTCCAACTCCAACAGTACAGACCTAGACCCCCGCGCTTGTCTGAAGCTCCAGGCAGCACAACATGGCGAAGTATACTTTATATGTGCTCTACGAGTATCCCCATTCTGACACTCTAGTGCTTGTCAGCACGTGGCGTTGTTCGCAATATGCCATGATGGTTTGCCGCGAAGCTCTGTGCTGGGCAAGCCTTCATTAGAATGATTCGCTCTCCATCCCAAATGTTGCCTGCAAATATTCTGATGCTATGGTGATTTATTCTATACTCTCGTTTAAAGTCTTGAGGGGAAAAAAAAAAGTTAACTTTTGCAGAATATAGATAAACCCGAGCTCGACTTCACCTGCGAATATGCTTACGCCATCCAAATCCTCATCGATATCGCGCATCTGCAATCCCAAAGGGTCAAATTGAAGCCTGACTACTACATTCTCAATCAACTCGCGTATGTTTGCTATAAATACGATGGCGTTAATTTAGTCGAACCATAGGTTTCTAGCTAGTTTTCTGAAGAGAGCATTGAAGCTATGGCGTCACGCGCCACAGCTGGGTTATTTATTTCTTGGGTCCTTGGCGATATCGGCATCTTTGAGGACCTCCTCGAAATGCTAGTGTGCAAGACTTCTTCTCTGCTGCAAAATGATGGAACAGTTAGTCTCTACGTCGACAGATGCGAACTGAACCCTTTATTATATGATGACCTACCTACTCATCTTATAGGTGAGTATCCAACCAAGGACAATTTACTGCCAATAGCTAACGGGTTCGTCTCTTGATGGAGATTGTGTATACTGTCATACAGCGATACCACGGCGCGACTACTGCATTCTGTCTAAGGTGGGCAGGATTTTCAGCGGCTATCACTGTGGCCGTTTCATATACGGCCCATTACTTCGGGGGTTTCAAGGCAGTGAGCTTTGGCCCGTCAAGGGCGTCGCCAAGGTTATCTCCAGTGTTCGAGAACTCTATAACGCCATCACTAGTCTCGAGATCAGTTCGTTAGTTGAGCCCTATCCAGACCGCAACCCGATCGATGAAATGAAGAATCAGGCTGAAAGGTCGTGAACTTGAATATTTTTTACCCGTCGCATGAACAAAGCAATAGCGCATTCGGTCCTCGGACCAGTGGTTAAGATAGATCTACATCTCTGCTGTTCTGCTTCTCAAAAGATTTATCAAAATTTCAACAGTGCGGCAGTATCGGGAAGCAGGGATTTTTTTATGGAGAAAGGAATTCAAAGGCGATTTGCTACTAGCCTGCGTAACCATCAGCCTCCTTACTTTGAGATTGTAATAGTAGGCATGAAAAGAAACAAACACAAAACAAAATAATCAGTGATTAGATGTTACTCATATTGATACTTTCCCTTTTTGGGCATTTCTAAATGGCGGGGGTGGCTTTCACCCCCTGTCTTAGCATCTCAGCCACATGTTGGAACCCCACCAAGAATGCAGCCGCCCTAGGCACCTGAGCTTCAGCTTCAGCTTCACCTTAACACTTTCGTCTAGGATCTTAGTTGCAAACCCTTCAAAAGGCCATATATTTGGATCCGTGAAGCTTACAGATCGTTCAGGATACATTTCGAGCCCCCTGCAAGGATTCCGCCGGCAGTACATCTTACTGCTTTCTGCACACCCATGGTTGCCTGGTAGCTCAGCCTTATATTGTGGACAGCTCTAATTTCTACCCACCTCACGATATAATTCAGGTATCCTGACTTCGCAGCATAAATATTCCCATACGATAGGCAAGGTCTACAACTTGTATATAGTAATGGCGGAGATATACAACGGTGACTATGGACCCAACAGTTTGTTAGATGGCTCTTCGAGCCATGACAATTCAAATAAGCTAGCAGATATTAGCGCGTTCCCAGGTATCTATAAACAGATATATTTCTAGAAATTTATAGGCTAACTTGCGTTTTTGTGTACAGTGCGAAGTGGTCTAAGTTCCCAATATGTTGCCCGTCATTCCTCTCACGATATCCCCATGCCGACAACTATAGCCGAACTGTACTCCCGAGACTGGAGTGGCATTGAATTTTCAAGATCTCTCCTGAACACTGGAGATACACTTGTGTTTATCAAACATCCGGGTGGAAAGGCGGTATATGATCCATCAGGCTATCACTTGAAGAATGAGAAACACATAGTGCACAGTGACAAGCTTTTAGCTACAGGTTCTTCGAAATTCAAGAAGCTCCTTCAAGATGATTGGAAGCAGCATTTGATGCGCAAGCGAAACGGATACTTGAATAAAGAGGCACTCCCCACTGGTATCAAATTTGTACTGGACCTTACTCCCCCGGATGAAGGCGACGAGGCTGTGGACCTTATTTCAGAGTTGTCTTGTTCTCCCGGCATACGAAATTGGTACACTTCCCAGAGACGATGTGGTGTTCACGAAAGTCTAGTAGGGGGGAGAGACGAAGTTTCAAAATTGAAGACGCCACTGAGTCCTTCCGAGGAGACGCAAACCCCAAGCTCATATCAGGGCGACTGTGACGAAGCTAACGCTAAGACTATTGAGGCTGTGCCTGACGACAAAACCAAAGGTCATAGTACAGATATCAAGCCGCCTACGAAAACTGTTGAAGGCGGCTCAGCGTCCTCACCAGATGATAAGACTAAAATAAAGGTCAACACGGGGAATTACGTACGTGACACCGTCCTCGAACGAGTCCTTGAACGTAGTCGAAAGGAAGTGCAACACCACCAAGAGGAAAATCTTCAATTCGATCCTAATGGACAAGACACGGTTCTCGAGGTTGAAGAAGTCGAAGAATATAGTCCTCTTCGACATCGAGCAGCTATCGAGCGATTACTTCAGATAATAGAAGGAAAATCCCCAAGACTTGATTCAGCACCGAAGGTATGGACCTTAGTTGGCATTGCCAAGTATTTTGATTGCCGTAAGGTAGTGGTAAGTGGAATTCTTTTCTTGGTAGGTTCATCACGACTAATAGTCGTTTAGGTTGATCGTGTGATGTCGTGGATGCTTTCCGAGCCAAATACACAATTCATAGAGACACTACCTGAAGCAAGTTTCATGATTGGAAAGAGCTTGCAAAGTCCTGTGATAGCACGTCCGGCCTTTGCTATTCTGGTCTCTGAGGAAGCGCTCAATATTGCTTTTCGCATGTGCACGAAGTCTGATGTCGTTGGTGCCTCTCTCCAGCCTTCACAAATCAAAGGTAGAACTAGCCGCTTCTGCAGGATTGTTGAACATATTGACGAGGATTCATTGGCCGCAATTCAAGCCGCGGCAAGTGATTTCCAGACCCGTATCCAGCAAATTGTAGACCAGCTGGTCGACGTTAACATGGACTGGATGCATATGCTACCAGAGTTCACAAAGCTTACTGACTTCAAGCAATCGTGCCTCAAGATGCCGTTCACGAACAAGATAGACGACCTAATGGCTAGCCTCAAGAAATATGTTCGGGCTCAAATCTTGACTGTTTTCGCACAACCTCTTTCACTGAATGAGAGCACGATTGCGGCCAAGCATCGTAGAGCTGAAAACTACTTCTACGAGTGGAATGGGGACTTTTCTAGGGATATTTTTGAGTGCATGAGTGATGGCGAGAAGGTCTTGACGAGATTTTTCTGGCTCATGTTGCGTCAAATTCACTGGTCCTTTTTGAATCATGGTAATACCCTGTTCCACAAAAATGGTCCTCTGAGCGATAGCAAGCGTCAAAAGATTATTAAAGATTACCGGGTCCTCAACGTGACCATGGCCACCATAATATCTCAACGAGAACAAGCCAACGAAATAATCCTTGAGGAGATTAAATGGTTAGGTATGTAATTCTATCGTATTTGGTTTATTTGAAAGCTATCCTGCATGCTTGGATCCCGAAATCTGACCATTCACGTAGGGTATAACAAGGGGAAAATTCCTGCAGAATGCTTCGAAGAAGAAGTAGACGAAAAAGATGCTCCAGGGTTGCCAATTGATTTCTGGAACTACGAAGACCCTTTTGTTATTCGCGAAAAGAAAGACCAATACCGTGGTCAATCCATCAAATCACCCAAGCGCGAGGATTCTAACCGTAGTGAGGTTTCAGATGCATTTTCGAATCATCAACATTTTAACAGGGTTAGTGTAATGCCTTCCCTTTTCTGACTCGTAAATGCGTATGCTACGAGGCTAACCTTATCATCTTCAGTTGTCATTTCAAGAGAAGATGACAAAGATCCAATTTTCTGGAGCTATATCAAGTCTGAAATCATCTATAGCGGCTGCTAATACGAACACTACACCAGCACAAGGATTCTTAGCAATGGGATCACAAGATACATCTCAACCAAGCACCTCTGGACACGATCCGTTCTCATTCACGTTTACACCAAAGTTCCCTCTCAAAACCCCCCAAATCCCTATAGACCATAAAAGTAAGCTCTAGCTCTTCGTATCCAATTCCCGAACCCAAGTCACAACTAACCATCACAGTTCCTACTACATCGCCTCTCTTCAGCCTCACCAACTTCCTCGATCAAGTCCATGTACACCTTGCGAGCCTCTGCGCTGAAATGCTTTCTGAGCATGAAGTCGACTTCCGCTACATCACTGACACGGTCCTCTGCCTCACGGACAATGAATACAAATACCTTCCCTTATGGGCCGGCGGCGACGATGACGGCTCCGGTGGTGTTTTTGGTCCCCTAGCACCTCCTACAGATATGGGTCCTAATGGCCCAGGACCAAGTTATCATACCGGCTACTCAAGCACGAGCAGGGCAAGCACAGAGATTTGGGATGGCGAAAGGTTTGGTGGGAGTGTTGATACCAGTATACAGGTGGAGGATGGATGGCGGGATCATGTAGACCGTCGAGAAGTAGTGTCGTTCGGTTCGGAATCGGATTTTGACAGAAGCAGCGTGGCGTTTACCGAGGATAGCGAGACGTATAGCCAGTTTGGAGGAAACTCGAGCATCGCGGACAAGGGAAAAGGCAAGGCAAAGGAGATCATTTCGTCAGCCGCATCAACCGCATCAATCGCACCCTCTACCACGTCGGGCCTAACAGAATACGTGGTCGAAGCTACGGAAGACGAAGGCGAATACACCGAAGTTGGCGATGACACGGAAGTCAATACCGACAACGATTCTGATGCATACAATCTTTCCGACGACGACGATTTCATGAACATCTCCGACGACGAAGGATGGGTCGACGACGACGGTCTTATATAGATCTCCTCTCCTCTACTTCCTCCGCAAGAACAAGAGCAAGAAGAACAAGAACGAGAAGAACGAGAAAGCAATGCAGTTTTTATTGTTGATTTTTGGGATTGAAATGGATATCATTCGCAATGATGATGGATCTAAGATAAAACTGGGGCGTTTCTCTCTTTTTTCCCTTTCATTCCTTTTTTTTCAAGTTAGAGAGAACGATATCTGGGTTAGGTTTCGGGGTTTGGGTTTGCTATTGTCTGTTGGCTATTGGCTATTTTGCTTATTTGGAGATATGGTGTGCGACGAAAAATTAAGAGAGTATTGCGTATTGCATATGAAGCACAACACGCTGTTAGTATCAGCTTAGCTAATAAATAAAATAAAAAAACTTCCCTAGTGAAACACTCGATGAGCTCTTATGATCGGGTGTGATACGGTGATGGGTTGTGATATCTGCATATACAGCATTCAAAGTCAATACAAGAGAGGGATGGTATATCATAGGACTTGATTTCCTCTACATGACTCTACCGCTACCCGCCCCGCAAGCGCCATCTAAAAAGTCCCTTTCATCCTCGTATGTTCCCCCTCCCTCTTTCCCAGTGACCTGCAAACCTTCATTTCCCAGGAACATTCCTGAATCTGATAATCCAGGTTTAAAACCAACCCATCATGGCCATTACTAACCCCACCCCGTTCCCATTACGCCCTCCCTGTAACGCCTCTGCCTTATTACCAGGGGAGGAAAAAAAAAGCAGAATGTCTCGCTTGCTAGCGAGGAGGAGGAGCAGCAGGAGAGGAACCAAACAACGCCACGCTATGCCACCGTCCTCTAAAAAAAAAGGTAAAAGTACAAAGCTCTCGCTTAATGCAAAGATATGAAAGTCATAAGGGTATCGTGCGGCCGTGACTGTTAGTACAAAAGCAAGGAAAATAAAAAATATTAAAAAACCCTTCGAGGTGAACTAGTCATCAGTCTCCACGCTTCCCAACCAAGCCCGAACACCTTCTCTCAAAAAACTCTCCCTCTCACGCTCTGTCGCCCCAAGCTTTCCTTCATACCGTTCATGTGGTGTTGTTGGGCCTGCCTCCTTCTCGCGACTCTCAACCACACTCTGCACAATCTGCTCCAACGCAGTAAGCACCATCTTCTTACACTCATTCCGCGGCACCTCCAAATGCGCTGCAGGCAGATGGGGTCTCGCTTCGCGTGTTGTAGAATTACTGCGTTCCTGAGTTGGTTCGCCTTTTCTAGATGCCGAGCGGGAGGACGAGACGGACGTAGTCTTCGAGCCTTGACCAGATTGCGCGATAATACGCTCCACAGCTTCAATCAAAATGTCATCCATGCTGATAATGGGCTCCTCAATAAAGCGCTCCTCGATAGGGGTGTCGTAAGCATTAATATTAGGTGTGATTGGTGCGCCTAGATAGACATTACCATAGCGAGAATCAAGGCTGCTTGGCAGAGCAGGTGTAGTCGCTGTTGGCTTAACGAGGCGGCGGTAGCGGATGTGCTTAATTGTGAAATTGGTAGTATCGGCTACAATTGCGCTAGAGATATCGACCCATCTGCTGTCCTGACCGCGAACCGGGTTTGGTGTGGTTGCTGATATGGGGGTAGGCTCAGCACGAAGCGATTCCCTTACTTCCTCTAGCAGATCGTCGCTGGTTCCTGCTGGAATTGCTTGAAGCACAAAATCGGGGTGGTATCTTGGCAGCCAGCCACCGATATTCATGGTCGTCTCTGAATCTGGTCCTGTGCGCGAATAGTGTTCAAATCCGTCCAACCCGTTGCCAAAACCAGGAGCAGAGAAGGAATATCCAGACGATGAAGGCGAAGAGACAGCAGTTTCAAAAGACAAGTACTCTGGTAGAGGCACATCAATGTCGATGACTCCATCACTTGGACTGATGGAGGTCTTGACCGGGCTCTCGTAGGCGCCAGAAGGGTCTGGGATGCGTTCCTTGACATGGACTGTCTGTTCAGCGATCTCACCACCTGCATCAGACTCGGGCTTTGCCGTTTCGGCAGATCCTGATTCTGACTTGCGCTGCCTCTCTTGTTGCGGTTGCGGTATGTTCGGCGTCTCGCTGCTCACTTCCTCCACCATCTCTGCAAGTTTGCCAATTTTACGTGGTTCACTAGCTTTGTAATGCGGATCATTGATTACTATGCCCTCCACTTTCGGAGGTGAAGAATTCGCTGTTGAATCGCGTCGCTTTGAGCTCCAGAACCCACTGATCATGCTGCCCCACCGAGAATTCTGTCCTTGAGAATCCGATGAGGTAGTGCTGTATTGGCCTGAGCTGTCTCCTCTTTTCAAAGACCGGAGCAAATCATCTGTAGCAAGGCTGCCACTGCTCTCAGGTCTGGGAGCTGGACCAGTACCCTGTGTAGGCCGTCGGGAGAAATGTGGCATTGTAGTAACTGGAGTGATAGTTGAAGCAGTCGCAGTGCTGCTCTTCCGTGTCCCAATATCACTCCCAGGAATGGGTAAATTAGCCGTCTTGATCGATGCAGCATCTGAGACGCGCCTATCATGATGATGGATCTCAGGAGCATGACCAGCATGAGCCGGGAAACTCATGGTGCGCGTGTGAGCGGCTCTACCCACTCCGGCCCGTTTATTAATTCTTCGTCGAAGTGATTCTTCCCTAAGGATAGGAACACCATGTGTTGGTGGAGACTGAGAATAGCCTCTAAAAGAAGTTGATGTACTAGGACGATGTAACCGGCCAGGCTCCACGGGTTGGTTCGTTGGTAAGAAGGCAGAAAGGAGGAAAATAAGCCTTCGCGCCATGAGCTTGTTGTCAGAGACGATAATTGTTCGCGCAGGTATTGAGATTTCATCATCTCGATTCGCCCGATGGCGTTGATAATGTCGGCGACGGTAATCACTGGGTCCAAGAGCCTGAAGCCATTCGGTGTGATTTCCCAAGAAGCCCGTGAGGAGGTTGAAAAAGAAAAAGCCCTCGTCTTTAGATCCAGCCCACTTGCCAACCGTTCTCGCTTCTTCTCGCCAAATTCCCCACCGCCCTTGGCCGGTGACGACCTGCGAAGTCTTGAGACCACTCACTATTCTCTGACGCGAAGCATCGACTTCCTTATGGATTTTCTGGACTGGCATCAAGCAATTCGCGGTTAAATGGACCAGCTTTGCATTGCTTTTGGGTAGCTTGAACAGCTTGGAGTCATCAACACGCTTGCCAGCTATTGATATACTGGCTGAAGGGGTCCTCATATGGAAGCGTGGTTCGGGAGAAGTAATGTCGGCT
Organism: Bisporella sp. PMI_857; assembly: GCA_021307315.1. NCBI lineage: Eukaryota > Fungi > Ascomycota > Leotiomycetes > Helotiales > Helotiaceae > Bisporella > Bisporella sp. PMI_857. The sequence continues at coordinate 342,701 of JAJSPD010000026.1, forward strand.
TGTTTTAGCATAGGTAGCAATGAAGCGGTTGCCACAGATTGCAGGTGTGAGAGAGTTCGCATGATGATGTCCCAATGCTGAGTGATGCTATCGATCCTATCATCAACGTCACTGCAAAATGAAGAGTCCATGGACTCCACACCAAATCCATGGCCAAGCATCGTCCAGCCAGAGCGACGAGCGGAGTTGAATGATGAGGGATATGAGTCTTGCTCATTGTAAGAGCCTGAGCCACGAAAGCTCGACCTTGAAACAGGCGCTGAAGGAGGATGAGGAGCTGCTGGTAGGTTGATTACCAAGCCTACAGCATACATTGGCGTCCTCTTTTGCTTAGGCTGCGACTCCTTTTCCTCAAACTCACCACCACCCACTTTTGGAAATGGATACCCCACGGAATGTTCAAGTGGTGTAGGAGTGCGGCCATCTTCCATTTCATTGTTTGATAACGGCACCGGAAACATCCGTGTAATCAAAACCTTCTTTCTATCAGTTGATCTTGGTGCTATATTCGTGTTGATGAGGCCAGCCGAGGTTGGACCATGACCTAGATTTTCAGATGTGAATGATTGCGCCAGCCTGCTGCTTCGCATACTCGATCTTCCTAGTGACCCATCACCCATGTAAGAGCTCGATGTAGTAGTAGGAGGCTTCGGTTCAGATGGGAGAATGTGAACCTTGGTCCCAGCTCCCTTGTATGCAAGCACCTCCGACGTCCCAAATATGCAGCTCGAAAAAGCCGTAACCTCCTCCCGGTATTCCCTTGCAATCCTCTGCGCTTCAGTCTCGTTATAGCTCAGTTGTCTGCCATGTTGCGGTCTGCGGTCGAACGCGCCAAATGCCCTCGGTGTATCTTGTTGAATAACCAACGGCCTTGAGTTCTGTCCCACGCTTGTCTTCCTTGGTGAGCTAATGGAACGGCGGCCTTCCGAACGCGTCGGATATCCTGACGCGTTGGCTGCAGCTTGTCTGTCCAGCGAGGGAGAAGGCGGCGGAGGTGGATGGCTGTCAAAGAGCAGGTATGCGGATCCGGACACTGGGGTCGTTTCCTGCATGATGATTACTCGTACATCGCGCGTCTCTAGGTCGATGTCCCCACTTATATCGAAGGCATTGATGGTCGTAGGAAGTACTGTGGCAGATGAGAGCTTGAAAACCTGATCATTATGACAGAGCGCTTCGGAGTCCGGGAAAAGGAGGTTGTAGGTGAAGGTATCCTCCAAATTCGACTCGAGAGACTTTCCGGTCTGCGCAGTGCTGCTGGAGCTGGAGAAGAGCTTTCCCAGTAATGACATGTTGCGGAACTGTCGATCGACTGCTTCTTTGAGCGAAGAAGATGCTATAGCTTAAGAGTTTGCAGGTCGGGCTTGAAACGCCGACGTGGCCATTTTTGCGGGTTGGAGGGAAAGGTATCCAGATTGTATGATGTTGATGGGGGTATATTGTATATTGGTCGAGCTCAATCAAGAGCAACTCAATGCTGTCGGTCACAAACAATCCGTAATTCTCTCTGCCTCTCTGCTCTCTGGCACTTTACACTCTATGAATAGAGGGCAGAATCCAGTTGTTGTTTATTCTTTCCACCGAGTAGTGGTTTGTTGAGGGGGAGAGGGGGGGAGAAAGGAAGCGAAAGGTTATTATTGTTGTGGAGGTGGAGTAATAGTATGTAAGGAAGTGGACTGCAAGTCGACTTTTTTTTACCTTTCTTACTAAAACACAAGAAGCGGCGGCGTTAGGAGTGGGAGGAGGGAGAGATAGACGAGGTTGAAGGTTGAAGCCTTTCCAAGGAGCGGTGAAAGTCTAATGCTTTTTAGTCTTGACCACCTTATGGTAAGGCAGGTTAGCGAGTCATTCTAAGGACAGGGGGGGGGGGGAATGGAAGGGGAGGAGGGAGGGGGGGCGGGCGAAGTACAGTAAGTACTGGAAAAGAACACCACCTCCCCCCTCCAGGGCTACAGGGGAGTAGCCTGGGGGGAGAGACACCGCTAGAAAGATGGAAAACAAGAAGGATCCACGTTAGGGATTAGCCACCTACAGCACCACTATTACCCACCACTAACTCACTACCCTTACAGCACTACACTACAGTACTTGTACCTATAAGTACAGTACATTATACTCTACTTAGTACTCTATATTGCTTTATATATATATATATATATATAGTACCAATATCATTTTAGTCTGGGGATCAGCAAAGCCTGGACAGTAGCTGAGTGAGTATTATTATGATTATGATTATGATTATTATTATTATTATCATCATCATTATCATTGGGATTGCTTTTGATAATCGTCAACACCTACATACACCCAAAGATCTACCAATATCTGTTCATGTTCCCCTTTCTACATCCCGATCCATCTACCGTAAAATAAGCCACTCATTACAATACGTACCATCGATCGTGTTGACGGCCAATTCCCAGCAACAATGTAAGCAGCGGAACGAGGAATGCGAACTGGGCTGGGGGCCTAGGCGAGGACAAATCGGTGAATATTCCCCTTTGAGGTCATTTCAAGTTACATATGTCGATGAAGGTCTGACCACGTCGGCGGGAATGGTACTGTAATACCCCAGGTTGGAATTGTGCTCCCCCCCATTGAGATTGATTACATGTCACAAACCGCAGTGCACCCCCGTCATCTCCATTCACGTAGGATGCGGGAAATAGGACAGCAGCCGCCTGTGGATGTTTTAATGTTGGCCTTGTCGTTGACTTTTGGAGAGCCTGGGACATTCCATTCTCTAAAGTCTGGTATCGTCAGGGATTCGGTATTGCCGACGGCCCTGACACCCAAAAATCTTCGGTGCGAAAACGAACGGGGACTTTTTTTTTTCGTGAGAGCCAAGTTTGCGGATTGGGCAGCATCCAGTGTTCCTAATCTTACCGAGGCATATAGATCTACTTCCCAGTACAATTCAAAACGTGAGCACCGAAGCTCATCTCGGATACTTCGGTCCTGCTCTCTCCTTCTCTTGACGGCATGCTTATGGATGATGGACCGTGATCACTTTCAGGCTGCTGCCCTTCCTCGTCCAACATTGCCGCCATGCCATGCCATGCCATGATAACGTAGTAAGATGAGATGCTGTTAGTCCCCTTCAGCCCGGCAACCCGTATCAGATCTCGCAAATCTCCCCAGATCTAATCATTTTGTCCGAGTCACTGCAGACGAGGGATAAGACATGCCATGATAGGCAAGGCAGATGGCAACATAATGGTGGTATGACCGCCGGCTCAGCTGAAGTTCAGTCTACAGTGTATCTCCCAGACCTATCTTCACGGATCTAAGTCGTCAGGTCAGGTTTATTGCGAGGATCTCCCCAGCAGGCTGTTGGTTGGAGCCTCGTCTCGTCTCCTGTCGCCTCGCCTCTCGCCTCGCCGCATTATGGAGATATTATCAAGCAGCATGGATAATATCTCCGCGCAACAACTACAACCACAACCACAAATGAAAAGGCTGGCTATTCTCAGTTCTGCAGGATGAGATTCGTCCGTGAGATCCAATGGCGCTGTGGCAAGGTTGCAAGATGACCGTGTGCGATGGTAAAGGTGCCATACATGTGGCGCACGAGAGAGATAGCTCCCGTAACCATAGTACAAGTTGCTATTACTTTTCTCCCGTCTTGTTTCCTTGCTTTCCTTGTATCTGACAGCATCGGGACCAACGGAGCGCTTGCGGCACGGCTCGAAGGGTGACGGCGGTGTCAGAACCATATTGCCAGATATGGCCGAACCCGTGCTTGATCCGAGCGGTCTACGTTGAGATATTATACTTAGCTCTCCTTACATATAGGCCGGGGTTAATTACCACACGACCACCCCTCCCCCTTCCCGCATCTTCCTTCTGCTGCTATACAATACTGTGCGGTATGTATATCACCTCAACAATGTCTTACAACGCACAAGACATACAAAGTTGTCGCAATCAGAGTCATTGTCGGATTGTTGTTGGTCTTGTTTCGACTGGTCTAGACGGTGAATCTCCCTCTTCCCTGCTCATACTCAGGCCCTATGTTCGTTAAAATGCTCAGCCTTGCCCTGCCATTATCACGATGCGCTGTCAAACTGGTCACGATCACCCAAATCTCCACTGCTTTGCTGAAGCGTTTTAACGAAAAATAAAATAAAAAAACGATCACGCGTCAGTTGCCTATCTTCAACTAGCATCTAAGAGATTATGTTTCAAGCCATGGCCAAGGCATCTTTCTCGTTTATCAAAAAAGGTGCCATCTCTGATTGTCGCTATTGGGGTTCCATCAGCCATACCTTCGGAACTGGGGGCTGACAAAAGCAAACAAGTAGTCTCCCATCACCGATGCCATACCGTCATGTCTTTCATATTCATCATACGCACCTCTCTCAACTTTCTTTCTCTTGGGTCACAAGTTTTCTCAAGCTCGATTTCATCTTCTTAATCTAAGCTGCGGTATCGCCAGCCAGGTAGCTGATTCGACCGCCGCCCCGCGTGACCATGGATCAAGCAAGGAAACGCTGACCTAACAGAAATTTCATATGTGGAATCTACAGTACGAAAAAGTGCAGTTACTGAAAGTCGGTGAAACTAGCAAAAGATCCATCCCAAAAATAAAAGGTCCACCACCAGAAGGGTCACCGGCATTTCAACTTTCTTCAGAGCACTCACCACCCTTGCGCCTCAGCTCTTTCTCCCACACGCACCAACCACATCTTTCTGAACAACGCCTCAAAAACACCATCAGCTCACCAGAATAGCCAAACCACGTTTTTGACAAGGGTGCCGTCATTTTTACCTCGGACCTTGAGACAGGAAATATAAGCGATCGATCTGGTCCTGTGTTGTGCCGTTTCCAGGCCGCTCTATCTCTCTCTCTCCCTCCTCCTCTCTCCACTGCTTTCAAAGGGGGGGCCTTCCACATTTTCCCCCCCACGTCCTTTCACCACGTTTGTCAGCCAAGACAACCAGCCTGAACCACAGTTCTGGGTCTGGTTATCTGATCTCATCCCGCACATGCATCGCGATATTATCAACCCCCCTCCCCTTTATTTCACGGAAGAGTCTTAACTTTTGCTTTTCCTAGGGTTCTTATGCCACTTTCGTCATTCGGGATTTGAATATTTGGTCGGGATGCTATTTCAGGGACATCCTCTTATCCTTGAGTCGTGTTTGACACCAAGCCACCGCTAGAAAGTTCTAAGGCCTTTTCCGCTCCACCAAAACCACTCCACCATCAAAAAAGTGCTTATCAACTTACTAAATACTGTCGGTACAGCGCTGGGAGAGCCTCGAGCTGATGAGGAACCAAGCCGCCGGGTCAGGAATCAAGATGGGTTTACTTAGTATTTCCAGTTTCAGGGTAATTCGGCCGATCATTCTACAGGAATGGCTTAATGTGTACTTGCGCGTTCTCGCTACCAGGTTCTCTATCCCTGTTTACCTCAAGATTCCATGTTCCCAAGGTACAGGTTACCCCTTTCCTCAAACTTCTTATCAAAATGACCATGGTCGATTTCCAGTTTAGCTGCCGCCGGATCAGGGGCGCACTTGATCCGGAGCCTGGCCGTTTGTTCACGTAGAATATAATTAGAACAGGCGTTGCGAATGATTTCCATCGGATCAAAAATGAAACGAAAGCGGGAAGGATGATACAGGTTATTTTTATGAAGAGCAAAGTCTGTGAAACTTATGCTTCCGTCCGCAAGTTTCCGAGGTCCATCACCAATAAGGACATCCACAAGTGCGGTCGCTTATCTCTGTGATTTTGCCGAGTAATTGAGCATATACAGCCTCATGGTTTAATATGTTAATATGTCTTGCCTCTCGCAATTTTGGCATTTTCGCCTTTGGTAATTAAGTCGTCATCTTGGTATAGAGGACGGACTTCGGATTGAGACGCTTTAATGGAGCTTTCTTTACTCGAAGATGTTGGGTTATCGAGCAAGTATTCTTCCTGCAGATAATAGAGGAGCAAAGACCAGCTCGTCTTTCGAGTCCGTCATGAACTATCAGCGCTATTTTTCTAACCTCTCCCTTTAGCATGTAGCAGGGTTGTGGCTAGGTAAGATGCATTTTTAGAGATTTATAGTGTGTGATATTTCCAAGAGCTTAATTGAAGACATTGCATGATCGAAGAAATAGTAGACAAGTAAAGGCCCATTCACCGGAAGCATGTTACAATCTTTAGATTATACTTTGGCCTTGGATCCTTCGTCGTTAACGTTTACATGATTTCATGCATTCCTCGGCTCTTCTACTGTATGTGAAAGAAACGAAATTCTGTTTATGCTTATGAGCTTCTACGGGAAACATCTCACTATGCACGAAATGAGGTAGGTAATAAGGACCTGTAAGCGTGATAAGCCCGCATGTTGGTTTTTGCTGCAAACAATGTTGGGAACGAGTTGACCGCCAGTCATTAACAACGATATTTAGGAGTTTTCTATCCAACCACGAAAATATTACACTTTATATCTTTTTTGGGGGGGGGATTGGTTTCGTTCGCCAGATTTACACCGGATCTAGACCTTAATTCGACACTACTTTGAGTATAGAGCCCGTGTTTGTTTATCTGTTTACCGACAGCTCGGCATATAAACCTCAGAATCATATCAACAATTCAATTTCAGGAAGGGATTTCCCCCCCAAAACGCTCTAAAGAAAGCAGCTTCATCCTAACATCGTTGATGGTCAGAAGCCAACCAAACGCATTATATACAGAATACCCACGCTCAACGACGAGCTATGAGGACGGATTTCGAAAAGCCATGTATTCTTAGCCAATGTAGCGAACTGCATGGCCTGGCTGATCCACGATGCTCTGGGACCAGGAGAAAAATTTCCGACTCTGGCGTGTGTCGGACCAAATGATGTTCGATACGTCATACTGGCTCTTGCAGCAATGAAGACCTGGCACAAGGTATGTGATTACAAGCCAGGTGCCTCGGAAGTCCAAAACTAAATATTTAAATATGTAGATCCTCTTGACTTCTCCACGCAATAGCGTCCCGGCCCACCAGAACCTATTCAAGCTCACGAGCTGCGAGGTCCTGGTGATATCAGACCCGCAACCGCCGTGCGTCAAGCCGATCCTGGCGTCATGTCCCTTGCGAGTATTCAACATCCCGCAAGTCGATGACCTGCTCAAGGATACCTATCGCCAGCACCGTGGATTGGATAAAACTTGATGCGAAGATGACTATACGACTGATAGGACGGGTTTGGCAGGGTATATTCACTTAGGCTCAGTGGTTTTGAGAATTGCCACTGATCTAGGACTATCGTAGGATGCGACTGTTCACTACTCCTCCTTTTCATGTAAAAAGAGATATTCCCTTCCTTATTTTCTAAATGTGGAGCTCTGAATCATCTTAGGCTGCAGGTGTTGATGGCTTATTAGTCCTACCTATGTTTATGCAAATGAAACTTATACTTCCATTGATCGGTGCATTCCCCTCCGTTCAGCTAGTAGTAGAGGTGTCAAGCACACAAAAGCTGATGTGGTCTTTTTGGCTCCCCCATTTGTGGTTGAGATGGTAAAGAATCCAGAGATCTTAGAGTTCATCACGAAAAACTCGGACCTGGTTCTGTTTGCCGAGGGAGCTATACCCAACACAATCAGGGAATAAGTTGCCTTGAGGACAACGCTCTGAAGCCCTCTAGGTATGATAGAGGTAGGGTTATTTACCAATATCAGACTAACAGAATGGTCTTCAGACGGATGGAATCTCCTCCCGCTGCCTTTCGGAATCATATATCAAGTTAGTGCATCATTCGGAAGATCTATACGAAGCCGTTGTTCGTCGGCGTCCTGATTCCGGGAAAGTTCAACCTATCTTCAAGCTTTTTCCTCACCTCGACTCATGGGAACCAAGGATCTACACAGCGCCCATCCCATCAAGCCCGGGTATTGGTTCTACCGAACACGGGCAGATGTATTAATCAGCATGGAGCAGCTTGAGTAAACACCCTGAAGTTGGTTGTCATTGGAACCCAGAGGCTTCAGGCAGCTCTCCTTGTTGAGTTAAAGGAAGAGAAACAACTTTTTACGGCGGAACGTGCGGCTGTTATCGAGCGACTTTGGCCAAATATCTAGGAATCGAACTTGGAGTGTCCAAGGTATGCAAAGGTATGGAAGTCGCGCATACTTTTGAATGAGCCTGGGCGGTTGATGTATAGGGGGGCGAAAAGAACGGTGCAGAGACAAACAACTTCAGCATTATATGCAAAGAGATCGACGTTCTATATGCGGATGCTCATAAAGTTTCGGCCGCTGCCTCAGATGATTACGACATCTATGAGGCTTTGAACACTGATATCTCGGATGACACGGCGCTGTCTGCAATTATCGAGCATGCCGTTAACAAATTCACATCAAGCAGACTCGAAAGCAAGGGTGATTTTTTCGCAAGCGGAATGGAACCACAGATATCATTCACTCCGCTTGGGCAGTCAACTCCAATCTCTCGCTTCCCGCCTTCACGCCTCATCTTCAGGATATCATAAACCTGATTTCACTTTCAATCACATCAAGGCTGTCTCCAGCAGTCATGTTCATCTCCTCCATTTTGTCCGTCACCCATCCCCCATCCCCCATCCCTGAGGCCCTGGTTGAAGATCCTCTTACACGGGCGCCGATAGGATACGGACAAAGCAAATACATCGCCGAGAGCATTCTCGCATACGCTACGCCCATCACTCCCGATCTCACCATAAACATACTAGAGTGGGACAGATCGCGGGGCCGTTAAAAATAAACTGGATCTGGAGTACGGCGGAGTGATTCCCAAGCCTAGTCATCAGTTCATCGCACCTCGGTGTGATCCCCGTGACATTGGGAAAAGAAGGTTACAAGATAGATTGGGTGCCGGAAGACGTCCTCGCGCGCTGGAACGAGTTGCTCCCTTCTGTGGCGCGCATTCTGGAGGGCGCGGGAAAGAAAATAGAGATTGTGGCGTTTGATGCTTGGGTTCAACGCGTTAGAGATGCTGCAGCGGAGGAGGGGAAAGATGGCGATTTAGAGGCTTTGTCGAGGACTAGTCCTGCGGTCAAATTGCTTGATTTCTTCGATGGCCTGAAGCGGCTGGGTTGCCGGTTATGGATAGTGAAAGGGCGCTTCGAGGAAGTGCCAGGTTGAGGGAGGCGGGCACTATTGAAGATGGGACGATCGGGAAGTGGGTAAAAGGTTGGTTGGGAGATGAAAGAGAGGTTCGAAATAAATGTCTATTTTCTCTCTTGCCTGGAGGAAGTGAAGGGAAATTAGAATATGTTATTTCGATTCTCAAATCAAAAACCACATCCACTTCCTCAATTTTGCATCAACTGGAACATGATCCAAGTCTACACTCTAAATCGCAACGCCAGCCGCAAGCTCAAGTCTTCCGGTTCGGGCTTTGACTTCGGCGCGTCCCCCTCATGCCCGGTCTCCAGCCGGTTCCCAGCCGGCCCGTCGCAGGATCACATGACACTCCCCGCTTTTAAATCGCTGACACATCATCCTATGCACCTCACCTCTTCCTACGCATCCTCTTCCTTCATGACTCCCTCCCACCGATCCCTCGTCTATGCATGTATGCGTCCCCAGCCGTAACTACATCACGCTGTCTCATCGACGTCGTTCTTGATTTATTTGTCCCCCATGCGCGCATTCCATGCACCCGTTCGCATACAAGATGTGAGGTGCGGCGGACGGTTGCTCCTGTATAGATGCTGAGCAGTGAGCTGTTAGCCTTGCTGTGACTTGGATTTTGCTTGGGGGAAGAGTTCTAGCCTGTAGTGGTGCGGCGGCTAGAGCGCTGCTGAGGTGGTTTGCGTGCCGTTTGATCCTCCGAGATAATCACGGCCTGGACTCTACGGGACCAGACGGAATTTCGTTTCGGTATACAACGCTTGAGTTTTGCTACCAATCAGCCTGCACTTGACACTCCTTGATATCTTGATGACGTGAGTTTATGTCTTGACTGGGGGCAGTCATGCTACCGCCTTTCAGCGATGCTGATCCTCCTGATCCTTCAGGCTGATGGCCAAGCAGAAAGTTTGGCTCTTCTGCTGCGCTTTCGTCATGAGTATCGTATATTTGATGCCGCTCCCGCAATTCATATGGTGACCCCGGGCCAGCCCCATCCACAACGTCGGGTCTCGAGTGGGGTCCTCTAAGAAGCCAGCCAAAGACGGATGCGTTTCCCGGGGCCTTGTAGTTACAGCGCTAGGTGAAAGTCGTTCGTAAAGCCAGCTCTCTCGATCCATTCAGGAATCATCTTGTTTGTTACACCAACTGCCTGGACGTATGTACTCTCCACATTTGAGCATGCAGAGTCGCTTAGCCTCAAGCCTACCTCATCTGTCATCCTCCTCATTAAGTCCTGGTTCAGGCGGTCCTATCCACGTTCTCATTTCTTCTTCAATCGCCTCACCATTTTGGGGGCTTGACTCACACTCTAAGGCACAATAGCGATATCATTGGATGTAAAGGTCTCCACTTCGAGGTTCTAAGGTCGTCCAGTCACGGGATAGCCTGGTCCTTGCCAATGCCTTACGATTCCTGGTAGTAGTCTGGCGGCCCTGGAGTTAGCTAGTGTTATTCCATGTTGCTTTCTGCATTGTCCTAGAGTACCGGACAGGGTCTGTTGACGACTATGCGCTTCGTGTGGGTCTAAGGTCTTGTTGGACGAGTATATATAACCTTCATATTCTCCCAAAACGTTTTCATTACACATTAAACTAATCTACAAACACAAACCCACCATCACTACACACTACAGAGATATTTAATTATTCATAATCATATAATCTGATCTCTCGTTATAATCATGGTTCGCATTTCAGTCGTATCTTTGGCATTCGCCGCGTGTCTGCCATCCGCCTTCGCGCATCCTTCCACCAAAGAACGGAATTCTCTCTTCGGATGCGGCACTGAACCCACCGACGAATTTTTGAAGTTATCAGCAGGCCTTGCCAAATCAGAGAAATCGGCGTCAAAGTCAAAGGGTGCTGGGCTGAGCGCAGCAGCAGCAAGAAACATTACCATTCCAACATGGTTCCACGTCGTTGCCAAGTCAAAGTCGTTATCCGGAGGATATCTTCCACCATCTGCAATCACTGATCAACTGGCTGTCTTGAATAATAATTACGGTAAGTCCTGATCTCGATAGAGCAAAAGCTATCTTGCTAACCATCTCATTCAGCGCCTTATGGAATACAGTTCAGGAATGCTGGTCAAGACTGGACTATTAATACGTCATGGGCTACAGATGGCGATGAGACGGCTATGAAGCAGAAGCTCAGAAAAGGGGATTATAAGACCCTAAACATCTACTTTCAATTCAGTCTTGGCGACAATCTTGGGGTAGGTCGTCACGATCCATTCACATCACGCCGCACGTGCTAATCAGAACAGTACTGTTACTTTCCCACCACCCCAACCGAGAGCACAATCCTGAAGGACGGCTGCGCAATTCTCTACACCACCGCGCCTGGAGGCTCTCTTGCCAACTACAACCAAGGCAAAACCGTCACCCACGAGGTCGGGCATTGGTTCGGTCTCCTTCACACCTTCCAAGGCGGATGCAGCGGCTCTGGGGATATGATCGCAGACACTCCCCCTCAAGCCTCTATGACTCAAGGTTGCCCTACCAACCCACCGCGAGACTCTTGCCCCGGCGACGGCGTCGACCCTATCCACAACTACATGGACTATTCTTACGAGTGAGTTTTTTTTCCCTGCTTGATTGACGCACGAGGAGCAGCTGCTAACGGCAACGTGATCGATGTAGTTCCTGCTATGAGGAGTTCACACCTGACCAAGTCACGAGAATGTACACCATGTACGATACGTATCGCGCTTAAATGCTCCGGAGCAGCAGCGGTATGATGCGTTGCGGGCAACTGAAGGAAAGATGATGATCGCTGTGCGGATCATAGACGAACCACGATTCACGATATATCTGTAATATATGATGAGCATGCTAATTATTCTTTAATTTCTTAATATCTAGTATTAACCATCTACGCATGGAAAGATGCCGACGGGAACGGTTGAGATGCGGTATGGCGTCGGGACTGGGCAGGAAGGGACCTTAGAATCGGTTGGCGGCGGCAGCGGCGGGGATATACACGGCGTAGGTTCTCGCGGGAATGGAATTCGGAGCCGGATATATGTTTCAGATTGGGCTTATAGATTGATAACGGAAACCGCGGACGCGCGGTATCTGACGGCGTAGGAAACAAGGTGTGCATGCAATTTTGTAACGCGAATATAGAATGCGATCGTTTTTTTTCCCACACTCATGATGAGTCTTTGGCGAGCGCTTTGAAAAGCTCTGATAAATGTCATATTAGAGCGGTATTTTGGAGGAATATATGGGGTTTGGCTGGGGGGCTCGTGAGGGCCGCCATGCAAGGTCGTGATTCAGACATCGTTTACCGGCTCTTTTTTCTTTTTTGTCTGGGATAGGCATCTACCATATTTAGCTCTCGGTTTTGCGGCGTGGTAAAGGGTTATGTTTCGTAGTAAAGAGTGTTATTTATGGGAGTGGTGCTATGACATATAGACGTAGTAGCTTCTTCTGGATCCTCTGCGGGTTATCTCAAAGATTTTATTCGTAGTCAACTTATTTCTTATATACCTCCGTATATCAACGCACCTGTGTTCTCAGTTACCTCTCGCTTGTTCCCAGAGATATTTTTCGTGTTCTACTGTAGCCCTCGCATTTAGCTTCCAACCGCATTTATAACCATATTTGTCCTCGATTCTTGCCGACACAAGTCACTGTATGATTCCGCTAGATTGCCAAATGGGAAGTCTGAGACTATGAGCTGTACAAGAGCTCTATATTCTTGGGATACATGTTATTATATCTTTTTGACGGCGAGACATAACGAGGGGGATCAGACGATAGGAGCACTAGAGATTACGTCTATAAGAAGCCATGTTCAGAGACTGCTGCCATCACAACACGTGATTGTCCTCAGCACGTTCACAAAACTATTGATCGGCAATATCCTTCCCCGCCAATACTACTGCTGCCATGTCTCTCACGCCTCTCCGGCACCCTTCAAGCACAACCCCCATGAATGCCACTCCCCCTGCCATGAAAGGGGGTTCCGTCTGTAGGGCTGATAAGCGATCTTGGCAGGGGTTCGGTGGGGCATTTTCCTCCCATTTGTTTATTTACCAACAGACAAAACCTTTTTCTACCATACAGGAGTTTGACTCGAGTCTCTCTCGCGCGGAAGCATTTGTTGTATCCATCCGCTTTTCGTCGCTCTATCTCTTCGCATCATAGGTGTGCTACCCAGGCATTTTCGAGAAACCCCAGCTGCATTTGACCGCCGGGATCCAGTCCCCGAAGCACAACAACCGTGGGGGTCTCACCGTCGGTCTTTGTTCTCCTGTGGTATCATACTTGTGCTGCGTTTGCTTACCATACCTGGATGCATAGATATGGGTGAATGGAAGGTATGACGTGAATGACGGAGTTCCGATGCCAGAGTGGCTATGCGGGGTTATTGCCTGTTCTGTTTTTTGACTCGGAGTAGAAGGGTTATATTCCCTCATCAGCAGGTGGTTCTCCGAAGAGTCTTGTTCCGTTTTTATATATTTCGCTTGCCTGGATGCCTTTTTGACCCACGGTAGATATTTTATCCCTTTCTGGGAGAGAAGGCAAGTGTGGGCTTGCTTCCAGAAGATTGTAAAGTGGGCAAATGCCGGTGGAGGTCGGGTAAAGAGGGGAAATTTGAGTTAGCCCTGTTTTCCCCAGGATCTTTAATTGGTACTATCCCCTTTCCTTTGCCATCTTTCTATATATATACTTAACATGCATACAATACATATATGCATATATATAACCCGGACCGACATGGACACCGATATAATTTCATCATTCTTTTTTACCACCGGCTCAACAACAACTCAACAAGAGCTTTTCGGGTAATTCCATCGACAAGCCCCGAGGTCGGCATGAGCTAAGCTGCGTGCTGTGTGTTCTGTCTATAAATCTGTGCCACAATGACCGAACCATCCAACCAGCTGCCAACGCTGTTGAACGGGCCGGGCATGGCTTGTTTTTGTTGTCCCCTTTCGTCATCCCACGTCCCTTGCTCCAACTCCCCACTTCCCCCATTTCTCTCGTGTTGTATGGCCCAATTGACCAATCATGCCTTCCATCTCTCCTACACTCAAATTCGCGGGTCTGATTACATGCTGCCACTAACCCGCCTGTGAGCCCTTAGCCCCTTCTCAATTGCCCTCAGTCGCCGTTAGTTACCTGTCAGTACAAAGCTCAGCTGTCCCTTCTGCTCTTTTGTTTCGTATTCGATTTCCTCTCTCTTCTTTTCTCCTTTTTGATCCTGGCATCTCTTGTTTTTCTCAACTTAATGAGACCTTATAGTTGACCATGACGTTCAATGTAGAGGAAGTGCTTTCGAAGCTAACCAATGCCCAGAAGTCGGCCCTGCTATCTGGTAAAACTCCCCAAATAGCCAAGCAAAATTCCAAGAATCTCACAATTTAATCACGTGATGCGTCACTTAAATCCATCCATTCGGAACGCAATCTTGCTGGAAAAACGCATAGCTTAAATGATTGAGATTCTCCACATCAATTTCACGATTTAGAGTGTGAATCCATCTCAATTGAGGCTAATTTGAGATGTAGGAATCGACTTCTGGCACACCTACCCGATTCCCGAGTATAACGTCCCATCGATTCGCGTGAGCGATGGCCCCAACGGGATTCGCGGCACGAAATGGTTCGCAGGAGTGCTGGCCGCGTGTTTGCCATGTGGAACCGCCTTGGGTGCCACCTGGGACAAGAAGCTCCTGAACAAAGCCGGCAGGCTATTAGGAGATGAGTGCATCGCGAAAGGAGCCCACTGCTGGCTCGGCCCTACCATCAACATGCAACGGTCTGCTCTTGGCGGCCGTGGATTCGAGTCTTTCGCGGAAGATCCTCATCTTTCAGGCATTCTGGCCAGCGAGATGATCCAGGGATGTGAGTCTACCGGCATTGTTGCTACGGTCAAGCATTTTGTTTGTAATGACCAGGAACATGAGAGAAGAGCCGTGGATACCATTGTCACGGAGAGAGCCCTGAGAGAGCTGTACTTGAGACCTTTTCAGATCGTGGCCAGAGATGCGAGCCCAGGAGCCATGATGACTGCCTACAACAAGGTTAATGGCGTCCACGTGTCGGAGGATCCAAAAATGCTAAAAGATGTGGTACGAGAGGAATGGGGATGGGACCCATTAGTGATTAGTGATTGGTGAGCTCCCGATATCTGAATATACCTCACACTTATGGCACGTCCGACTCACAAGCACAGGTATGGTACCTACTCCGGAGCTGCGGCTATCAACGCAGGGCTAGACCTTGAAATGCCAGGTAAGACCAGACATCGCGGGCCAGCAGTCGAATTTGAGTTATCTGCACGACGTATCAAGCAATCCATCCTCGACCAGCGAGCGAGGAGAGTTCTTCAATTTGTCAATCATGCGAGTCGCTTAAATCTTTCTCCTATTGAAGGCGAGCGTGACTATCCCGAAGATCGTGCTCTCAATCGTGAGGCTTGCGCCAGCAGTATTGTCGTTCTGAAGAACGACAAGAATGTACTGCCATTGCCCAAGACCGTGAAAAAAGTTGCTCTCATTGGGTCGCATATGAAGAATCCTTCCATCACCGGTGGTGGTAGCGCATCACTGGAACCATATTACTCCGTCACTCTTTATGATGCTATCAGAGAAAAGCTCGGCCCTAATGTGGAGATTGATTACCAGGTCGGCGCGTACGCTCATAAGATGCTCCCTTTGATCGATCGACAGATGAGTAACGCCGCCATCCACTTCTTCAACCAACCATCATCGATAAAGAACCGCATCTCAGTAGGCACGGAGCCTCTATATAAAACTAACTTCCAGCTCATGGACTACAAGAATCCGAAGCTAAATTTTGACCTCTTCTATGCTTCTGTTGAAGCCGATTTTACTCCTGACATTACTGGTTTGTGGGAATTCGGCCTAACAGTGTGTGGTAGCGGAAATTTCTACATTAACGATGAGCTGATTATTGACGATACTACCTACCAACGCCCAGGAACATCTTTCTTTGGAAAGGGCACGGCCGAGGAGTTCGGAGCAAAACACCTTATAGCCGGTCGAGTATACAAGTTGCGCATAGATTTCGGCAGCGCAGCCACATCAACCATCAAAAGTCTCGGCACGGTGAGCTTCGGCGGTGGAGGGGCCCGTTTGGGTGCCTGCCCAATCTTAGACGTTCAGGATACCATCGAGAGCGCGGCCCGGGCTGCTGCGAAAGCCGACTACGCAATTATCTGCACCGGCTTGAATGTTTGTTGCCATCTCCGGTGGAAATTTAGTACTAACAAGACGATCTGCAGGCTGATTGGGAAGGCGAGGGCTTTGATCGCCCTGATATGTCGCTCCCACCCAACATTGATGACTTGATTTCCAGCGTTCTGACGGCAGCGCCAAATACGGTCATCGTAAACCAATCAGGAACGCCGGTATCAATGCCGTGGCATAATCAGGCGTCGTCAATCGTCCAGGCTTGGTACGGGGGCAACGAGACCGGCAACGGAATCGCGGACGTTCTCTTCGGGGACTTCAACCCTTGCGCCAAATTGCCTCTGACTTGGCCTGCGGATATCCGGGACACGCCCGCCTACCTAAACTTCGGAAGCACGAAAGGGCGAGTTCTGTACGGGGAGGATGTCTACCTGGGATACAAATACTACGACAAGGTTGGACGCCAACCGCTATTCCCATTCGGGTATGTTTTCATATCAATTTTTTTTTTTTTTTTCAAAGAACCACGCCGCTGCTAACCAGCCACAGCCACGGCCTCTCTTACACCGCGTTCGCCCTCTCCTCTCTCGCCATCGCCGCCGGCCAGCAAAACACGGTCATCGCTACGCTAAAGGTCAAAAACACCGGCTCCCGCGCCGGCTCCGAGATCCTCCAGCTCTACATCTCCGCCCCTAACTCGCCTACCCAGCGGCCCGTCCGCGAGCTCCACGGCTTCGACAAGATATTCCTGCGCCCCGGAGAAGAGCGCATGGTAAGGGTAGCGGTCGACAAGTACGCGACGAGCTTCTGGGACGAGAGCGAGGGGAAGTGGTGCAGCGAGAAGGGCGTCTATGTCGTTAGCGTCAAGGGCAGCAATGAGGAGGTAAAGGCAGAGATGGCGGTTGCGAAGACGACGTACTGGCTCGGGCTATGATTTTTTTTTTGGGACGTCTGGTTTTGGGAGGCATGTTTAGATTGATTGGCGGTAGAAATATCTGGGTAATTGCTGAATCGGTGTTAACACATACACGGTGGCGTGGCGGTTCTTTCGTGGCATATAGATGTGGTATATATATGAGCATATATATAGAATGAATTTTTTTGTGTGCATATAATTTTCATCTTGCTTCCATCTTTATGTCCACTAAACCGGTATCCGTCTCCGTCGGTATCCACGCTAGGCGAAATATCTGGAGGATTGAAGCATTGCGCGTAAGTTCATGGCGAATCTCTGCGGCGGTCAGCAAATGTCGGGGTGCTTGACATAATAAGATCGACAGTATTAAAAAGCACAATTGAACCAATCCCAAATCACAGCCTCAACAAAAGCAAGCAAAAGCAAATTTAAATCACGATATAATATTCATTCAGGTTCATGCTGTATCATACAATCATTCAATAATATAAGGCTTCGCCCCCTTCCCAAATATCAAATATGGTTTCCGCTTGGCGAGATCCAATATCGTCTGCGCGAAGACGCTGTTCGCCCACGCGAACCAGCTTCGCGTGTAGTCGTTGATGCGGTTTACGTTGATTGACTCGTGGACGAGCCCTAGCGGCGAGGCTTTCAGCACTAGATTGACGCACTCCATAATCTCTTCGTCGTCGTCGGACGTCATGGCTTGGAGAAGCAGGGACATGGGCCAGGCAAATTCTAGACCGACGTGCGGTCCTGCCCGAGTTAGTATTGATTCGGTCATGGGGAAGGATGGAACGTACCTCCAATGCCATGAAACTCGAGACCTTCGAGGTAGTAAGGGTTGGTCGCTTTTGAGAGCAGCATCTTTCTCGTATTTTGGTACACGGGATCTTCCTTGTCGCAAAAGCCCATAATTGGCAATGCGAGCAGGGAAGGCACATTTGCATCATCCATCAATATTCGGCTGCCGTATCCATCAACCTCATAAGCAAAAACACGATTCGCGCCGTTATTGACGACACCGTGCTTCCAAATACCATCAACAATTACCTGTGACCGCTTCTCGAGATCCTGCGCAAGAGCCAAGTTGTTGGCTGCTCGCAGCACTTCTGATGCTTTCCTTAGCTCGACTGCCATCATTGCGTTTGCTGGGATGTAAAAGCCAAGAATAGATGCGTCGTCTGATGGGCGAAAAGCGGAACGAATCAGCCCAGTACCAGAATTCAAAGGATTCCCCACGCCGGACAGAGGAAGCGTTTCGGTTCCCTGATTGGTGTTACGAGAGAATGTGTAAGTGTTTCTCGTAAATCGAGAGGTTTCCGGATCAAAAGTCGACTGCGATTGCTGATCAAGGACGACAAGCAGGGTATCAAGCGCTTTATACCACCTTGGCGTCAAGAAGTCCAAAGATTTTGTATGGTTGTAGAATGTGTTTCCCAGGGCGAGAAAATGCGCAAGAGAATCCAGCTCATACTTGCATTCAAAGACGAATGATGGTTCATATGCTGGATGAACATAATCATCCTGGCCGTTCGAAGTAGCTGCGAGTTTGGACGGCGCAGGTGGTTGGAACGCATTGCAATACGGGCTCTCGATCACATATTCGGCTTGCGTATTAATTGCTCCCAGAATCAGATTGAAAATTTTCGTGTCTGATTTAGCAAGCGGCTGGTATTGAAGTAGCTGATTGGTAGAATCACGCAGCCATTCCGCATTGATATCTCCAGTCACCACGAAAGATTGAGGTCCTTCCCATTTCCCAGTGTCCCTACCAGACCTCGCTTTCAGTTCCGTATGTTTCGTAGTTCCATCGACATGCCACCGCACTGTTGTATCCAAAGTATTTGGGAATGCGTTCTCGAAAAGACGCGCCAGATCCTTATCTACCATTTGGTCCGTAACATCACGTATGACTTTCTCAACGAGGGGAGACGTAAATGTTCGACATACCGTTGCTGGTCGCTGGTATGGTAGACCTTTTGCGCCTCTAGAGTATGGTGCGCTATGAAGAGTTAAACAAGAAGTTTGCGCGTAGAAGAGAAGACATACTGCGGAAATGTGGAGTATTTCTTGTAATCTGGACAAGCATTAGGATGCTCATCTTGTATGTCCCATTGCGCCTGCACAATTCCAACATTAGAACTCCAAATAGTCAGCAATGAGACCCATAGCGGCACGTATGGGGAATGCATTGTGAGTGGGCGTTATTCGAAGTTCAAGTCGTTCAGATGTCAAGGAGTTTATCATCGAGGTGGGATGTTAGTTGATGTGCTTCGAGAGGAAGGACCTCAATCCGAGGAGAGGGTGATCTATCTCCTCTCTTCAGTCTCAACTCAGCTCTTATTCAAGCCATTGGTCTTTAAATCGATACGGAGTGTTGAAATTAGGGCTCGCGCATTTAATGATGCTGGAGGTTGTTTCCGGTGATGTTTCCAAGTTTGCAGCCTTGTGCGTAGGCTGAATTGAATGTCTTGGCGGTTGATGATGCTTTGACCTCGGCTTGGATGTAGAGTTACGTTTTTCGTTATTACCTTTTTTTTATGCGTTCGCCGTTCTACTTGAAGCTTCCCAGTTTCAAGCAATGGTCGAAGTGTTATATAAGTGATACCCAGGACCAGTAGAATTTGTAATCTGCCAAAAGTGCACCAATTGAGTTAAGCAAGCGTTTTGTTCGGATTGAAAGCAATGGGTTTCCAACCCCAAATAATGGCAATTTCTATGATTATGAATATGCTATATTTGCATGATAGGCTCGTGAATAACTTTACACATCTGGAGGCTGCGTGATGCGGCACCCGGTCTAGACCACTTGTGATTACAATGTACGACTTTCGCTTTAACTCAAACTCATCTTAAACGTCATAAATAGGGTCAGAACGCGATCAAGTTGTTACCGCTTACTATACCATGAATACTGCGCTGCACGTTATCAAAACGAGTACAGCCGCATGACTCGCTCTCGAGGTGGTTGACGATCCCAGCCAGCGTTGTGAATTCCTTACCGCAGCTCCGCTTTGGACAGTGATATAAACTCTTCTGATCTGCCGATATCTTGATGTCAGCCTTTGTTTGCTTGTGACAGGGAGAGTAGAGCATAACGCTTACGAGCAGGAGAATTCAAGTGTTGGTTCAGGCTGCTCAAGTGACCAAACAGTCGATGACAGAGATAACACTCCCAGCCCTGACGACTCCAATTATATGACCGGTTACTGGCCTCGTACTGCGTTGAGCCAGTCCAACCGATTAGGTTCTTGGTAATTACGCCGCTGGGGTCCTTGCTACGCACGAATTTATAAAGCATGTCGCGGTTAAGGCTAGCAGCTTTCGGGCATGAGCCCGATTCTATGTGGTGTGTGAGGCCGGTGGCTGTTGTAAGGTGACTATTGCAAAAGGGGCACGAGATATTTTGGCCACGGTGGGCACGGGAGTTGAGATGCTGTTGCAAGAGTGTCAATTATGTCCAGTAACGACCATCAATGAGGTAGGCATACCATCTTGAGATTGTTATAGTTTATGAAAGTCCTCTCGCACTCATTACAGTAATTATGGTCACGGTGCTCATGATCAGTACATTGGCTGCTGGTGGGCCAAGTCTCGTCGCATATCGAACACTCCCACTTGAAATGGTTCAAAGCATTCATGTGCTGAAATCGCGCCTTGTCGGAGTCGAAGTAGCGGGCGCAACTGTCACACTCGAATGACGGAGCACAGTGACCAGTAGAGCGGAGATGGTTCTCACGGGCCCGCCATCCTGCATGGAAGACTTTGGAGCATGTACCACACTCGAATTGGGTGCTCATGGTTTAAAGAGATGTCGACCATGGATATGTGCAGATAATAATGAGGTTGAGGTTGACTGATTGACTAATATAAGTAAGAGAGAGTAGAGTAGGCACTACTTAAAGCCACTCACTAGGCAATCGGGGGAGGCAACCCCCCGCGCCACTGTAGCCTAGGAGGATAATCCCCTTAATACGCCCCTCCGACCAATTAACTTATAGTTTAGGTTGTTTGGTGCAATTCTTGTCACCAGTCGGCGATGTCTGTGCGTCTAGTTTCTCCCAGTAGATAGGTATCTGGGATCTGGGTTATCGCAGACTACGTAACCCCACACTGCAAACGGAGAGCCCCAAGACCAGCATCAACTATGGCACCAGTTTACTTATCAGCAATAGGCCTTGAAATATTGCGGGGCTTGATTCCGGTTTCCTTTCCTAGCGTCATTGTTAAAATCAGATAGGGAGACCAGATTTGGTTTCCCTTCAAAAGTATCTCCGGACAAGAAGTTTGAGACAATAGCAAGGAGTCAGAGACTTGACAAGGGGGTTTAGGCAGGGGCTTTATTTTGATCAGCCCAGTGTTAACCTAAGCTCTTGGCAGAGATCTTTCGCCGTGTAATTTCTGGTACCTACAAAATTTCCTTTCTACCATTAATTGTGCTTCAAATTTTTGGAACTCAGTCGTCTCTTGATCAGGCGCCTGGAGCTTGGTTGCTACGCCTGAAGTGAGTTCTATTTAAAGATGTGCCCTCTCGTTTCCTGATCATGCTGTGATTTCTTAGTCCTAGCTTGTCTGAAAGACTTACGAAGCACATAGCTTGATTAGTATTCGTAACGAATAATATTTCGCCACCTCACTCTCTAGACACGAATGCTAAGATGGGGCTGCCTTATTGATCGGGAGGCTCCTCGTTCTGCTTGTAGAATCTGCTACTGCCTGCTTGTTACATTAAAACAAGACTGCAGTTATAAAAGGAAGTGTTTGTATCAATACCTGTAGAATAGATTAGCTAACTTACTGAATGGAGAGGGTTATGTAACTCTGTCACATGACTCAAAAGGGAGGCGTATTCTCATCCCTTCATTCAATCTTCAACAATCAAATCATATTCAACCCAACAGGCAACTACGTAGTTATTACGTGGTGTTGCCACGGGTAGAGTGATCCCACAAGAAGGGTTCACACTCTGGGTTCATAAGGCCAGAGGTCAATTTTTAGCTACTAAGGTGTCTAATAATTGAGCCTTTTACCAGCCAAGTAGCTGCCTCCCTACTATCTTGCTTACAGCTTAGCCTCTACTTGTTGACCTCTCTTCACTCCGACCAGCATCATGACTTGATAGAATTTACATTCAAACTTCTACTTGTGGAATACAGGTAGTGGACGATACTATTAAAACGTAAAATAGGACTTGCAATGGGGATAGCGGACATGAGCCTAAGCAAAGGTTGATAAGACAAAGGTTTTCAGCTATATAACATCCTGGAGAGGCATGACCTTCTTGCAAAACTCAACACTTAGCAAACCGTTTTTGGGCCTATCCATTTACAATGCCCATTTGTGGCGTCCACAAAGGCCGTAGTATGTTTAGCCCCAAAAGGAAATTCCAAGTAAAACTAGCATCACAGACCCCAGAGCAAATTATAGCACTCAAGAACCTACCTCTTGCCTTTATACACCATCACCAATAAAGCATCTCCAACATTTTGTATGATTGAGATCGACTATATAATTTTTGATCCAGCAACTGGATTCTGTGAAGCCTACTTCTCATCTATTTCCGTTTAATCGCTTTATGATAAAATTTATGGCAAATATCTCAAATACCATCGTTTTGTTAATAAATATCTCATATGCCATACTTTTTTTTACGAATATCTCATATACCACCATTTTGTCTCTTGGCGTAAAACAGTAGTATTTCAGATACTTAATGACAAAACGATAGTATATAAGAAACACTAATATATCTTATATATCTTATATATCATCGTTTTGTTAGTAGGTATTTTAAAGACTTGTACGTTGCGCTAAGAAACTAAAGCACCAGACGCACAACAAATATTCGTAGTTGGTTTCGATAAAAAGCGTTGCGACTGTGCAGATTTTTATTAGTTTCAGTCGTTTTGTTTTTACGCAATTGCAGCTGCAAAAATTCTTTATATTGGTTTAATTGACTATTTTGTTAATTGGTTTACAACTGAAAAATATCGCACAACTTATCGACGTTTATTACTATTAGTATCGATAATAAACTTACTTTGCGATAATTCAATCAAACTTTTTATAGCACAAAAATCAATCGGCTGGCCTCGATCAAAACGAGTACGCAAAAGCATTTGAAATAAAAAAGAAACGCGCTGTAGCAATTGCTTTGATTAGAGTTATAATCGTTGTCGATGTACGAACTAGCCTGTTGCCAGCAGACGTCGATAACGAGCTTAAAAATAGCTACAATCTGAGAATGAAATGAAAATGAAAATGAAAAAAGCACTTTAATCGAGAATTGGGCATACAAGAAAAAAAGGTTGATCAACTAAATAGCGACAGCAAGCTTTCAGAAATTAATAGTAAAATTTTTGCGAATCATGATTTCGTCGATATTGTACTGCTTTACGATACATTATAATAAAGTCTGGGAAAGAATATAAAATACAAACCGAAAAATAAAAAATTAGAAAAAATAATATTGATTTGGTTGAACAGGCTAGGTCTAAGGATTATACTAGCTTATGGGGAAGTTCTAGATACGTATGCGTATGCACATGCGTATTTTAGCTTTGATGACAAATCGATCGACGTATGCTTTATGTATGTGATACTTACATGTATGTTCACATATGATAGCACATCTTTATAAATAAATAGACTCGTTCTCTTGATTCATATTTTTTATAACTATTAGCAATTCATTGATTTACTTTATACTCTCTTGAAGCCACATAACTGTGATCATATTTGTACTCAATACAACAGATTTTAAGCTTATAACGCTTGTATTACAAGCCTTACAGTGCATGTTGACAAATATCTGATATACCATCAAAATGGTATATGAGATATTCGTCAAGAAAAGTATGGTATATGAGATATTTGTCAACAAAACGATGGTATATGAGATATTTGTCAACAAAACGATGGTATTTGAGATATTTGCCGTAAAATTTATTCTAGCGCTCTCAAGTTTTGCATTCAACCAAAAATCGGTATAGTAAACAGAGACTGTTACTCGCTTTTAACCTCTGTAAAATGAAATGATGCTATTGTTGTTAAATATAGATTGAGCTATTAATCATAACAGAAGGCTCGGAATTTTGGAATAGGTATTCTAAAACAATAAGAAAGTAATTCTGAACCCATAAAATCGGCTAATAATTATTAAGAGTATCATGAAATCTTTCGGTAGAAAGCTTTTGCGGTGTCTTCAGGAAATGATTAAAATGTTTCATTCCTTTTCTTGGGACTGTTACTCTTCTTACATACCCTGCAATATAGAAGTTTTCCAAAGAGATTCACCTAGCTAAATTGCAATTCCTCCTTCAGTATCAATATGGCCGTAGGCGATCAGATATTTTTCACCCTCGGCTGGCAATCCAACATGTGGATTTATTCTAGTAAGCCTTATGCGGTTGTCTACTCTCTCACTGTGGATTCTGTGGAGATCACCAACACCGGATACAAAAGTTACATTGTATTTCCTGCCATTAAGTTCGTGACTGTATCAGCCATCTTCTTCTGTTGTCCAGAGACCAGCCGGATATCTCTTGAGGCCGTCCACTTGCTGTTTGCGGATCGGGATGGCAAGCGCGCCAGTTTATTATTCAGGTTGCTTGTGATTAAAAAGAATAAACAATTCATGGAGATCCAAACGCGCTACAGAAACGGCGCCGGGCTCTAGGCAAAGAGTCAGGACACCGTGGAACTGGATAGGCCCAAGCAGGATATGGAGCACGGGGATTTAGAGAAATCTACATA
Source organism: Bisporella sp. PMI_857 (assembly GCA_021307315.1). Lineage (NCBI taxonomy): Eukaryota > Fungi > Ascomycota > Leotiomycetes > Helotiales > Helotiaceae > Bisporella > Bisporella sp. PMI_857. Next base: position 367,653 of record JAJSPD010000026.1, read on the forward strand.
AGACTATTGCTATACATGTCCTGATTACCTTGGAGGTCATAGAAGTTGGAGCGGTCGACCACCCCCCCCCTTTTTTTGGTCCGCATCTACCCTTTACATGAAAAAGCCCTTGCTGCTGTTGTTGCTGTATAAAACTAACCGTGGTAGGCCAACATAGGTTTCATTTGTGCTTTTCTATGGCTCTTGTTATTTACTGTATAGTTATTTCCTCAAGAATGTTAAAGCTGCAATACAAAGAGCATCCACTCCAACTTTCATCGTTGGTTGTATAACCGGCGCAAAAAGGGCCGAGTGGTTTCCGGGGATCTCTTCTGCTTGATTGCCTTCCTTATGGACCTTATCCCAAAGTTCGGCATCAATACCGCCAATGAACCAAAAGCAGCATGGAACATCTTTGCAAGTACCCAGCGTAGAAAAGTCTTCGCTAACATTGGTTCTTGGAGTATCACCGTCAAAGTCCTCAAAATGGTTTTCGAATGATGCGGCCAGTTGAGACGCTACATGTTTGTCATTCAAAGTAGGCGGAAAGCGCCGCGTTGGGGTGAATAATGGCGGTTTGGGCGAGCCGCTAGCCATGCACTCGGCCTCTACAATGCGCTGGATAGCGGATATGATTTTCTGCCGAGTATCCAGTTTGACAGTCCTGAAATCAAGCCCAATTTCAGCCCTATCCGCAATGATATTCTCGGTCTGGCCAGCTTGCAGACTTCCGACGGTTACGACAGCGAGATCACTTGGGTCAACCTCTCTGCTCACAATACCCTGCAGCCTAACAACAATATGTGCAGCGAGAAGCGCAGGATCTACTGTCTGATGCGGTAGTGATCCGTGGCCACCGCGCCCATACACGGTAACTTTAAGACTGTCGGCAGCAGCCATGATTGTACCAGGACGTGAGCCAACACTTCCTGCACGCATTCGCATTACGTGCTGGCCGAAGATATAATCCGGAACGGGGACCTTCGAATAAAGTCCATCATCAACCATAGCCTGCGCGCCTCCACCCCGTTCTTCGTCTGGCTGAAACAGCACGATTAAAGTCCCGCTCCACGCATGTTGAATGTTCGCAAGCGCTTCGGCCGCTGCGAGTAGACAAGTCATGTGCATATCATGCCCACAAGCATGCATTACTGGTTTTTCAATGCCGTCGGCGTCGTGCATGGTGACCGAGCTCGCATAAGGGAGCCCGGTGAGCTCTTTGACAGGAAGTGCGTCCATATCAGCCCGTAGAAGAATGGTGTTCCCAACACCATTTCTGAGCACTCCTGCAAGCCCATAGCCGCCGATATTTGTGTGGATTTCGTACGCTTTTAACTGGGACAGATGGGCTGCGACCTTTCGAGATGTAGATTCCTCTTGTTGCGAGAGTTCGGGATGAGCGTGAAAATACCTGTAAAGATCCTCATAAGGGGCCAAGTCTAAAGAGGCACCTTTCAATATTTCTGATAAACTTTTTTGTGCCATCTATTTAAAAAAATTTGTTAGTTTAAAATATATATGTTTTTTTAATTTTTTAATTTGAGTTATATACTTTTTAAAATAGAGTGTAGTTGTGAATCAATTTGCGTAAAATGTTGAACACGTTGTATAATAAAAGATGTTTAATTCTAGAGCTGAAGATGTCACTAATACTCACGTTTTAAAGCTGTTTAAATGCATTGGTGTTTATAATACTCGAAGAGTGGGGTTGCTCTCCACTTCACATTTCCCCTTGGATATGATTATTAACCTTACATCTTACATGCATCAATTAAAATGTACACTAAAGACAAACTTGCTACATTCTTGCTTGGGAAGAAGATTGGAAATGCTCCTCCGCCCGATATCTTGAAACTTCGGTCATCCGAGGGATTCATCATCAGCACAATTGCCATTGCCGTCTTCACCGTTCGTCCATCCCCACCTAAATGAAGCTGCGTCGAAAGCTGACGAAATCCTAGGACACGTTTCTATACTCACTAGTAGTCCCTGTCCTGCCATTTGCATTGGAGGAAAGAGCTGCAGTTAGAGCAAATGATCTCCAGAAGTGGATCTCAATATTTCTGAGCGTCTATGGAGGTGCACTAGCCTTTGGTTCTCGTAAGTTGTGATCAATGCCATCCGTCTGGCGGCCGTCCTTTTGACAGAGAACAAGCACCATCAGGATGGTTGGCAGATAGATGGTCTTCCCGCAGAACACCTCTGCTCTTGGGGCTGTTCGCACTGGGTGGCTCTACTGTCCTTCTCTGTCTCGGTCATTCATTATTCGTTCTCCTTCTCGGAAGAATCTGCCAAGCTCTTTCCGCATGTATCGTCTGGACTGTGGGCCTGGCTCTTCTCACTGATACTGTTGAGAGCGAGAAGATCGGCCAAGCCATGGGGTACGTTTCATCAGCTTTCAGTGTCGGGTCAATCTGCGGGCCTCTATTAGGAGGAGTAGTCTACGCCAGAGCAGGCTATTACGCGGTATACGGAATGGGATTCGCCATCGTCGGGGTTGACATTCTCATGCGAATGTTTATGGTCGAGAAATCAGTTGCTGCTCAGTGGTCATCAGAGAATGACATTGTGTCGGTCACTACGACCGCCGATGTAGCGCAGCAAGCTGATTCTCATACCTCACAGCATGAGATACGTCCTATTCCAATCATTGATACAAAGCATTCTTCTGAGATAATTGAAAAGCATACGAGCCTACAATCGCTTCCAGCAATCAAATTACTCGGATACAAACTCCCACCAATGTTAGCACTCCTCCGCATACCTCGACTGTTGGTATCTCTCTTCGGCTGCTTCACATTAGCCGTCTGCCTCTCCGCCCTTGATGCTGTTCTCCCGATCTACGTCAACGAGATCTTCCAATGGGACTCCCTCGGTGCCGGTCTAATATTCCTAAACATGGTCGTTCCCCAACTAACCGCCCCTTTCTTCGGCTACCTCTCGGACCGGTACGGAAGCCGATATTTTACAGCTCTCGGTTTCACAAGCTGTATCCCCTTCTGGATCTGTCTTCGCTTCGTCATTTCAAATACAATAGCGCATAAAGTCTTGCTCTGTGTGCTGCTGAGTGGCATCGGGTTTGGCCTAACGATGGGACTTCCTGCGCTGATGGCAGAGATCGATCATGTGGTGCAGCTGGAAGAAAAAAAGAGGCCTGGGAGCCTAGGAAAGAAAGGAGGAGCCGCACAGGGTTATGCGCTATTCAACATGGCTTTTGCTATTGGGACGATAGTTGGTCCCCTGTGGGCTGGCTTCGTGATTGAACAATCAGGCTGGGGAACGGTGGGCTGGAGCTTATCGATTATATGCGGTGCTACCGCTGCAGCTACGTTTTGGTGGGCGGGGGGAAGGATCATGCTGAAGAAGAGCACGATAGTAACGGAGCGAGCGGTTGATGGGTACTGAGAGATCTAACTGACTGTAGATGAGCTAGTATGGGTCTCGAAAACCTTTTGTGTACAAATTTCCCGGTCTCTGTCCATGTACTCCTAAATAAATTCAATAATAAATAATATGAGCTGAAATATCTTAGGAGCTTCAGGAAACTAGGCCAAACTATTTTCTGTCATTAATGAGAGTTAAAGTAGAAACAAAGTTACTTCTACCTTGACGGTTAATAAATAACCTCTGTAAAGCCTGTTTAAACTAAAAGGGAAACTTACCCTAAGACTTAATATAATGCACAAACAACAGCGAAGAGTCCTGCGATGGAAAACGTTTAAAATAGTACTTCTTATGAGCCGCCCAACTATAGGTTCAATTACCAAGAAGAGCTTATGATAGTATGGTTGATTAGTAATACGCTTTCTTGGACTGCAGTTTCTAACCTAAACTCACCAACACACGGCACACATATTTATCCGTAATCATCCTCTTATCTTATCAATCGACGTGCAACAAAAATTTCTGGAGACCTTATCAAGCGAGTCTTTTCCCCTGATTAGTGCGGGAGCCAAACAAGGCGTGGGGAATCAAACCTAGACTAAAAGCAATCTCTTATGGCAATTGTACGCTAGGTGTTGAGTATACGAAAGAGGCGTAAAGTATGGAATTAAACCCCTTAATTAAGCGAGATTTCTGAAGGTTGCGGGATGATAGATGCTTGAGCGTTATAGATGCCATATGTCTATGGGTATATGCACTGTTCAGATGAAATTATGTGATAGCTGAGGAATACGCTTGCAAGCCGGAGGTCTAGTTATGAATGTTCGTCCTGGCCATGTTCATTCGAGTAAGCTCCGATGGCTATGCAGTACAAAAATGCGGCCATTTCATAATAATGTAGAAAGATAAATGTAGAGACAGCAAGTGCTCAGTTTGCCACATGTTGTATGTCTATAGACAGGTATCTGCTTTGAAGCAAAGCAAGTTAGATCTCATCTCTCAATCATGTACAAATCATCAACCCCTCCCTCCCCCGTACAAAAAAACAGACAACCATCTTACTCTCGACCATCTGGATTGTAGTCGCCCTTTCCACACCAAAAGAAACACTCCCATACCAATCCTCCCGTTGCCGGATCGGTATATTGTGCACATTCCCTCAACGGCCACTGCACTGCACCAACATATTTGAACCAAGGCTCCTTTCCGCTGCTCGTTCCAGCATGTACTCGGCTCCAATCGTAGGTTAGAGGACGAGGAAGCTGGGACTGCAATTGGTTTTCACCAGATGGAAGTGTGCCGAGTGTGTGGACTGAAGAGGAAGTGCCGATTGCGCGACAGTTGTGGTTATACACAGTAACCTAAAGTGTGATTAGTCGCTAACTGATAGAAGGATATAAACTAAGGGAATGGAGGAAGTGAGGATGGAGGTGGAATTTACCTTAGTTTCATAGTTGTTAGAAGAGACGAAGCGGGCGTAGAAGGCGGCAGTGCATTCGCGGTCTTCCCTAATGGTACAGCTTGACGGTTATCAGCTTTGAGATTTTGGGATGGAAATAGACTTACTACGGAGCACCATGATCAGAAATCAAGGAAGTCTTCTCAATGCCGCCTTTCTCAATGATGGTTGTGAGAGGAGGTATAACAGGGCTAGTAAGTACAGTCGTGAGGAGAACGAAGCATATGCAGGTGGTGAACTTGAGAAGCATCATGGTGTTTGTTGTTCTCTAGTATACGGTTGGAGACAATGGTAATTGTTCTTGTACAGAATGGTGCTTGAAGGAATCCGTGAGGAAAGCTGTCTACTTATCTTGAATAAAATGAAAATTTGCAGTGATATGGGTTGCTACCGAGGCAAGAACAAGGCTAGACACATGAGGAAACCGCATTTGCAGAACGAATATGTGTAGAACCATAGCCAGGCAATAGAAGTCCTCAACTGTCCATTAGGACAAAATTAAAAGCGGAATTTCCTAAACTATTGAATGTATTCAGAAATTATGATAATTTCTGAGAGCGTATATCAGATATATCCTGGAGGCTCCCACGTCAAGAGTTGAGAACTACCTATCTTGTTCTGTTCATCCATTTTACGTTGAATTATAGCTTTTTGAGTTACCTACATCAAGATATAACGGTAAATGAAAGGGGGTATAGCTGAAAATATCAATGGGATATCATGAAATTGCATCACTCATACATTAGCGACAGCTTAACATCACTGTTTCTTCCCGAAGAAGCTCATTATACTGCCTTGGCCCGCCTTCCCTGCTCCTTTCTTCCCTTTCGCTGCAGCTGTGGCTGATACTTTGGATTTGACAACTGGTGGAGTGGGCTCATCTTCCGAGAAAGACTCCCAGACTGCCTCTTCTTTTGTAACTGTAATTCGTCAGCGTTTTCCGTATCAGAAAATCCCTACGCAACACATACCAAGATAACCCTCTTCGTCCTTGATGGTCTTCTTCTTCATGACCCTCCGCTTGCCTCTTCTCCGCCCATCACTAACGGTCACAACGGGTTCCTCTTCCTTGACAGGCTTGATGTCCTCCAAAATAGTCTCTTCCTCCTCGGGTGGAGGTGTAGGGACCGCCTCCTCTTCCTCATCATCATCCTCCATCATTTTCCTCAGCGCTGCTTCTCTTTCCTTTCTTGATTTCCTATCTCCTTCCGCCTCTTCATTATCTTCAGCTTTTTCCTTCTTGACTGGTATAGGAGGAACATATCCTTCATCTTCGTCATCATCGTCGTCCATCATCGGGACATCCTCGGCCGCAGAGTCTGTATTTTCTCGTTCTAACTTTGGCTTTGCTTTGGCAAAACTCTTGAATATACTACTTGATTCTTTCTTCAGTTTCACGGGAGGAGCAGGTGTGCTTTCTTTACTACTTGGAGCACTATCTGTTGCGGCCTTTGCCTTTTCCTTACTCTTGCCGAAGAAGTCTCTTGCAGCAGCTGATTGACTTCCTCTCCCATCTTGCTTTGTAGAGCTTGTTGCTTTCGCTGCGGCAGCTTTCGGGGCTTCTTTGGATGATTCTGCAGGCTTTACTTTTGCAGACACTATAGGGGGTTGTCTAGGAGGAATACCAGGCGGACGGCGGTTAGGACGGTGTCTGACCAAAGGATTAAGGATTGTGCCATATGTTGAGGCATGCTCAAGAGGATCCTCGGTTGCAGTCAGAGTTTGAATTTCTCGCGTTGAGTCTGAGAGTAGTTGCAGGTCCTTCAAGGGGTGAGGTCCAAGGCTGTATATGTGAATCGAAGTGATGCTTTCGTATTGCGACTTTACATCTAAATTTATATTAGCTTAATCTTGATGTAGTGGAGGACACATACCCTCCAGGTTCTCTTCACGAACCAGTGCGACGGTGGTGATTGGAATTGATATAGGCTCCTCTACTGGCTGCGGCATAGAACTGCTCATAAATGGGCTACTTTGCATATAATCATCCTCGCCGTCCTTTTTTATGATTGGAGTAGGAGTAGGTTCTCTCTCCTCCTGTTTCAGCCCACTAAGAAGATAGGTTGCATGCACAGTTCCAGGCTTTTTAGCATTTTGTTGCCTGTGAAACTCAAAGAGCATCCTGTGCATGTTAGATACAGCTGCAAAATAGAAAGCGACACATACTCCTTCGCTGCATTGACGTGAACCTTCAGAGCTCGACTGAGCAGCCGATAGGTGATCTAGAAATTATCAGTAACTGCAGCAGTTCATAATGTGGGTGACGTGGATGGGCAATTACCACTTTATCCTCTGCCAATATTCCAGCAGCTAGGTAGTTCTTATACTCCGGCATCGTGTTGTGTTGTCGTTGTTGCGAAGTAGTGTGGTTTTGTTCATGAGGAGACGCGATTCTCCCGTCGCGTCATCCTTGAAAATCAATTTACGCGACCAATACCACCATTCTCAACACCCGCTCTCCAGCCCATGGCGTGCAGTTTATTTACGCCGGTCTCGAGTCAGCTATCGCATATATTAGGCAATGACTTCCTCAAAGGATAGAGAAGTGGCAGATTCCACCGACTGGCTCGCGACGCCCATTCCCAAACTCGCGGCCGTTGATTCTGCCCTCCGATGTCAAGTTTGCAAGGACTTCTACGACACGCCAATGATCACCTCCTGCTCGCATACATTCTGCTCACTGTGCATACGGCGGTGTTTGAGCAATGATGGAAAATGTCCTGCGTGTAGAGCGAATGATCAGGAGTCAAAACTGAGGCAGAATTGGGCTGTGGGCGAGCTGGTGGAAGCTTTTAATGCAGCAAGGCAGGAGGTACTGGACTTTGCGAAAAGGCCTGTTGAGATCAGTATGGAGGAAGGGCCAGGGAAGCGTAAGCGTGGAGACCTGGATAGGATGAGGCATGAAAGCCCTTCGAAAAGGATTCGAGAGTCAGGGAGGACGACGAGGTCCACAAGATCACAGGTTGTGGAGATACAAGATTCTGACGAAGATTATGAGCCAGGTAAGTCATGGAGTATCTAGAATTTCTACAGCAAGCATGTGTGGAGACTGCCTCGACTAACATGTCACAAGAACAAGAGCAGGTAAATAATGAAGACGGACTAGTTGAATGTCCAATATGTTCGGGACGAATGACTGTAGAAGCAGTGCAAATTCACATTGACAAATGTAATGGCATACCTCCAAGCAAGAAACCTCCAATACCGCATCAATTACCTATCACAGATTCTTCAACAGCCATATCCAAACCTCTCACAAAGCCCGAATATTTAGCAAAGCCACACTATGCCAGTATGAAAGATATAGCGTTGAAGAAGAAACTCGCCGAGTACGGCTTGTCCGCATATGGTAACAGACAAATGCTAGAAAAGCGTTGGTCTGAGTATGTCATCACATACAACGCGAATTGCGATTCGAAGAATCCGAAGACGAAAAGCGAATTAAGGAACCATATGGACGTCTGGGAAAGGACGCAAGGGAATCCTAAGGTTGATAGGGAAGGAGCTCTGATAAAGGACAAGAACTTTGACGGAACGGCTTGGTCCATGACACATGCTCCAGACTTTAAGGATTTGATTGCACAAGCGAGAAGGAACAGGGCAGCCAAAAAGGATAAGGAGATAGAAGAGAGAAGAGAGGTGCAATCAAAGGACGACACTCCCGCCCCAAATTTATTGCTGCCGCGGCCGAGCAATGCTTATGCTACACCATATCCGTCAACATCTAGTCACAGTATAGTACCACCCACAAATCCACACCAGCTCCCTGATCAAATTTCGGCTGGTGGTAATTCCTTCCCGCAGTTCGCCGAAGATCTATCTTCGGAGAGCAGATCACAGCCCATATTCTACCAAGAACCAGACCTGCCGCCACCCTTTGATGAATATGGCCATCCTCCCTCCTCACAACTCCGGCATACTCCGACACGATCTCAAGACCCAGGGCCAGCCATATAGGTTGAATATAAATATAATCAGACGGCTAATACCGTAGTGAATATAGAATCGACTGATAATAATTTTCCAACACTTGTCGCTCTTTGATGACTTATTTCGGCTCATATGCTATGCCGCTTCCTGTGCAGGTTCGAGGTGTGTTCTTCGCAGGTCCTCCATACTTTTATTTAGATCCGCGTTTAATTTCTCTGCTTGACGTGTTTCTTCTTTCTGCGGCTCCACGCTCTTTTGGTCTGCGGCAGCTCTATCCTTTGCAGCTTGCCGTTCCACTTCCTCCAGTTCCGCGAGCTTCTTCCTAGTTTCCTCTGCCTCTCTCCTCTCCGTTTCTTCCTTTGCTTTCTGCTCCGCTTCCTCTTGCTTCTCCTTTTCGGCCCGCTCCATAGCCTCAAGCTCATCATCAACCTCGCTCTCATCAACACCTTCTTTGCCTGGCTCAGCAAGCACATCACCAACCTCGTTGATTTGGCCCATCTGTTCACGTAGTTGCTCAACGATATCATCCACACGTTCGACACCACCAATTTGTTTGATGAGACCAGCCAGGACCTTCGTGCTGCCCTCCATGATCCGTACGAGCTCAACTTGGTCCGCCGCCTGCTCAATCTTTACAAAAACTTCTTCCAATTGTGAAAGCGTAGCGTAGCGCTTTCCTAACGTTGTTTCAGCGAGCTTCTTGCTCTTTAGTGCCGCCAGCGCTGAGACACGATTCTTCTTCTCAACCGCTTCTTTGGCTTGTACCCCTAGTGCCTCCACGCGCTTCTCCAAGGCGTGCGTTTGAGCTTCTAGGTCCGTTATTAAAGACTTGAGACTTGAAATGGTAGCATCCTCTTGCGTAATCATCTTTTCCTCTCCAGCAGCCCTCAGTTTGACTGTGTCCTTATCATAAACCAGCACCTCCTTATCTCGCTCCAGAAACCTCAGCAGAACATCAAAGTCATGTCCTGAAAACTTAGTCTCGCCCAAGACATCCCGAAATTCCTCTTCGAAATCACGTCTCGAGTATATCCTGTCCACTCTGCCTCTCTTCCCTCCAACTCTGCTCTGCAACTCCCGACCTGCCTCTTCCAGGTTCTCTAACACCACTAATCTGCCGGCAGGTAGTTTATTGCCTCCCTGAAAGAGTCCGAGCTGCCGTAGTCCCCATCCCAGCACACTCCAAGGGCTCAGATCCCATCGTTTGGTATATATGCTCTCCCTCGCCTCTTCAAACTCCTTTATACCCAACATCTCCTTCCTCTTGACGCTCTCTTGTACCACTGTCCCTAACGCAATCGGCCTGCCCCATTCCTTGTTTTCAAGACTCCTTAGCAAGCTTTCGTCAATAGACAGGGTGAGGAGGTCATGTGAGGGCAGGACACCAGCGCGACACGCGTGCGCAAGAGCTTTGTGCCATGCTTCTATGTTTGCAGCGTAGCCATCCGGATTTGTGGACTGGAGTTGGCGGAAATCGGAGTATAGGGCTCCTAGACGGGCTCTGTGAATCGTTAGCGATAGTTGAGGCGGAGAGGGGAGGCGTATCTACTTCCGGAATGAGGGCTCGTTAGTGAGAAGATATGTTAGGAGGGGGCTTTCGCTATCACTGTGCATTGTGTGTAGTTTATATGAGGTCCATGTGCGGTGCCAGAGTTAGGTCGGGAAAAAAAAGCTATAATGTTTTGGTGTTTGTTGACGTCGTTTCCTTATCGTTATCGCAGGCCATGCTGATTGCTCTTTGTGCAAATTGTGCAATATGCATAAAGTTGTACAACTATGGAGGAGGCTCCATTAAATATAAATATGTTGAAAATGCAGGAAAGAAGTTAACTGCACTATTTACTCGCGATCCGACTTGTAGGTGACTTGTTAAAAATATCTCAAATTTCTGGTTAGAAGGAATTAAAATTGTATATCCGTTCAAGAAGACATATCAATGTCTCTCAACCATATATGCATGTTCCATCTATACACTCAACGCCTCCCAATGCATATGAATCATAATTTACCATCTCCTACCTCGAGTGCAATACTCATTCGAACTGGATCTCTACTTTATCTTCCTGAGTATCCTCCATTCCTTGCAAAGGTGCATTATCTAAGCCCGTCAGAACTGGAACAGGAGCACCCATCAGGCTTTTCCGATGTGGCCTGCTTTCGAAAGCTTCACTCTCTTCCCCGATTTCGGTCTCAATCTCATCAGGCATGAGAGTTCCCTCAATGGCACTTTCTGGGTAGAGCGCTATTGCTACTTCCCTTTTGAGACCCTTCAAGAAGTCGCTCGCATTATTCCATTGTTCCAGCCCATCTTGATGAGCAAGCTCTCCATATCTAGACGCTGCTTCATCTAGCCTCAGCTTTGCTTGTTGAGTTTTTCCTAATGTGAGCCATGAATCTGCTGCTAGGACACTCCACAGAGCACTCTTTCTACTGCGAGATCCCCATTTTCTGCTCCCGGTACCTTTCTTGGATGCGTAACAACTTGCTACACGTTCCTTAATCAATGCCTCACCGACTACTCCTGAAATTTTGTATTCAAGTAATCTTGTGCCCCATCGCGCAGCATCGTCCGAGGCTGACCCGCCCCTCAATCTTAACAATTCCATTCCCAAAGTCAAAGCTCGTAAGGCACCGTACGATGCATTACAACGTGTTATATAGGAGTATGCAGCAGTCTCAAGCATCTGATCCACGGTTTCGGAGCGTATCTTCGCAGTCATAGCAGGCGTGTTGACAAGAATTGATATCGCGGCCATTTCGTTGGCTGCTGCATGATACCGCCACGCTTTGTCACCATTAAAGTCGGAACGAAGTAAATCATATGTTGAATGTGCAAGTTTCCAATCTCGGAGCATAAAGGCATAATCAGCTAGCTTTCGCAAAACCGCCTCATCAACGCCAGGTGGGTAAAAGCCTTGTACAGAATCATAATTTGATTTTGAACCCGCTGATGGCGCTGTACTGGAACGAGAGCCAGTCGAAAAGGTCAACTTTTTGAAGGACCCAAAAAACTTCGCGCCAATCCCTCGTCGGCGAGACGCTACTTGGTCATTCCAGGTTGAGATATTTCGTTCCATCGAAGGAATTACGGATTGTGTGACCATCTCTCGTATAAAGGTCTTAATAGCAGTAGTATCAGATTCATATATGCAGGGTTGTGTTTCTTCCATGTCTTCTTGCAATTCCCGAGTCTGGATGTCTGAAAGTTCTTCTGCAGCAGCTAACCATTCGCAGCGAGGTAGTGGAATAGCGTCATCATCTGATGAGACACAATGGCTGCTACGTAATCGAAGCAGATGACAATGGAGACCGAAATGACGCTTCATTTGTTCAAATAAAGTCATAGATTTACTTATGTCATCGCGCTCTTCATCATGTACCAGCACGTAATACCTGAGATACTCAAAGCCCACCCATACAGGTAATCTTCTTGACCCCTGGCTAGAGTCATCATATAAATTCCGCAATGCTTCAATAGGGCTTGTGTTCCGTGAGCTGATAGCCATTATACAAGCCACTGGATGCGCAAATGTCTCGTGGGGTACCAAAGGAAGCCCAGAGAGCAGTCTGCGCATATATAAAGTGTAGAACGGCGAAGAGACGTCGGTGTTTTTCAATTGCGCCTCTTTGAATGTCAAATAATCCTCACTATCCATACTGGGATATTCTTCAGCATGTGAAAGATGCCTATCAACCAAGTTCTCGATCTGAGATATGTCTCCACCAGTTCTCAAACGTTTTGATCCAACTGGCAGTCGAGTTGGTTTGCCATTGACAGGTGGGTTTTTGCCCTCGGCGCTCCTTCTCACTTCTTGTGGTGGCTCAAGACCATCGCCCAACTGCACGAATCGCACCGCAAAATTATCCCACGTTCGACCAGCACCTATACTGTCCCGTACCGTAACTTTCCCTTGTATTTGCTCTCCAAAGGGCCTTAGTAATTCCCATAGGCCGCCGTCAAAGCCCTTGTCCTTAACCAACTCATGAGTGTCTGACGAGGAGTGAACAGCTATGTGTGGTACAAATGCCTTCAATATCAGATCACGAGGGTCATCGGATCGTTCAACGGCCCCGAGTTGATGTTCGCCTGGGGTACCCATCCCTCCGAATACCGAGCCTTGCATTCTTGGTGTTGCAGTTCCATTTGGCGAATCTGATCTCGACGCGGATCGTGTTGAGGTGGAGGCAAAGAGAGAAGATACGGACGCATTCGATGTTCGGTACGGAAGCGTAGAGATAGAGGATGCCATGGAATCGGCATCGGCAGTTCTGGTCTTGGGGAGTCTCAAGGAGGGCGTTCTCGCAGCATCGCGGGACTCGAGAGGCGAGGCATTATTGGTCGTCATGGAGGCCAATAAGTCTGCCGTAGGGTATGTATGAGATTGTGTGCTTGTAGCTCTACAGCTTTGATTCTGCCCAAGACCATGCAGGTGGTTATTCCAATCCGATTATTCAATCTTTAAGACCGGCTTTCCTGGTTGAAGTGGCAAATCGTTTTATTCTGATCCGTTCCGACATATACATTGAGTAAAATCTGCAATTAAGAGGTAAGCTTGATGCTCGAACCTACGTCGTTGACTTGCCAGAGCCTGGCGCATCGGATGTGTTTCTTTACAATAATATGGTAAAGTCGGCGATTAAATTCAAAGTCCGCTGGCATCGACGCACGTGATTCATCCACACATAGGGTATTCTCTTTTTTTTTCCTTATGAAACTGGAACAAGGACAAACAATGTAAACTTTGAGGTAAAATCGCTGTGGGCCTAATTCTATTCGTTCATCAATGCATCTACATGCGGCCTTGACGCGGTACTGTACAGGTCAAGTCACGGTAAGAGTCACCCGCCGCTGGTTTGAGACTTCAGAATTCCTCATGAAAAGAAAACGCACATTTTCCACGCAAGCTTTTACGTCAAAAAGAACGAAGATGGAAACAGCTCAAAGTAAGTAAGCATCTCGAGATTTACGAAGTTTAATAACAACACTCTTCCTCGCAACCTAAGCTATCGCTAATTTTCACTCAGTCACCCTTCTGCCAGAGGAGGAGAGGGTATCTAATATCCTACTGGATGTCGCTGCCTTCATAAACCGAGAAGAGTCACTCCCAGAAAATGGTCAAGTTGTTTTGCGGTTTGCTGGGGGTTGGGTTCGTGATAAGCTCCTTGGAATCGCAAGCAACGATATTGATGTTGCTATCAATGTTATGACGGGAGAGAACCTTGGCATCAAGCTCAAGACTTATTTCGAAAATGAAGACAACGTGAAAAAACATGCTCTTGGTCCTAAGGACTTGGGCAGTTTTCACAAGATCAAAAAAAATCCAGAAAAATCTAAACATCTGGAGACTACAACAGTCAAACTCTTTGGTCTGGATTTAGATTTGGTGAATTTACGGAAAGAAGTCTACAATGATGATAGCCGAAACCCACAGGTGGAGTTTGGAACCCCTGAAGAGGATGCTGAGCGACGTGATGCTACCATCAATGCTCTATTTTACAACATCCATGATAAGGTAGTCGAGGACTTCACAGGTGGCCTAAAGGATCTAAAGGCTGAACGCATTACAACACCAATGGACCCGGAAAAGACTTTTAATGATGACCCATTACGAGTATTAAGATTGATAAGATTTTCAAGTCGTCTCGGCTTTGAAATAGATCCAGATGTGGAGAAATGGATGGGAGATGCTACCGTAGTGCAAAATTTTAGGACCAAGATATCCCGAGAAAGAGTAGGGACTGAGCTGACTAAAATGCTTAAAGGTATGCAAACTTTGCGTAGCATACTTCCATAAATTTCTAAATGAGGTACAGATAAGAATCCTGTTCGCGCCCTTGAATTGATCGATCGTCTCCGCCTCTACAACACTGTCTTCACGGATCCAACTAGGGAAGGCCCAACTCCAGACAGCTCACACTGGGGAATTGCCTATAATTGTCTAGAGACTTTGAGGAGAAACTCAACCCCTGGTTCAATCTACGAAATCTTAGTACGCTCTGAAGATGCCAAATTCCAATCTTGGGTCCTTGCGGCCCTCGTTCCTTGGGCAAATATCATCAAGACACCGAGAGTCGGAGCAAAGGCCGCAGAAAACGAGCCATATATTGTGGATGTTGCCAGACGTGGAATAGCTATGGATAGCAAAACTTGCACCGTAGCCAGCGGGGCTTTCAAGAATCGTTCCGAAATCACAGATCTCAAAGACAGCATCAAACGAGGTGATACATGGATTCATGAACGAGTTAGTATCTTCATGTGGACAATTTCCTGCACAACGATGTCTGAGGCTCTTCAGCGCTCAATATCTTGATAAACTTGCTGAACTTTGAGCTGACCATAAACAATATAGGATACGGTGGGTATGATGATTCGCAGCTGGAAGGCAGACTGGAAACTCCATACTCTATTTGCTCTACTCGTTGAAGTATGGTCCCTTTGCCTATATGACTGCAATGTCTATTCCTGAATTTAGATATTGCCGCGCTGCTCTTGCTTATATAAAGCTAATTTATCCAGGCTGATTCACAAAGCGATCAATATCTCAGCGACTGGCAAAATTTTCTCGACCACCTAGAAAAGTTAGAGCTGATGGATGTTGCCACCGAGTAAGCTTTCTGCACATTCTCTAAATTTATTGCGCTACTATATCCAATAATTAGCTAATTTCGGGATCTATAGGAGGTATCCCCTTACAGGAAATGATCTCACTAAAGCTTTAAATCAAAAGCCAGGCATCTGGTAAAGTCCTCAAATTCGTACGACCGAGTTCCCTCCACTGTTACTGATGCTACATAGGGTTCAGAAAGCGCTGGATATCTGCATGCGGTGGCAGCTAAGGAATCCTGGCAACAAGAATATTAGTGAGGCGATTGAGGAAGTTCGTAAACAACTTGAAGAGTTGAAAAATTATACCCCGGCCAAGAAGTGATTGTGGAGATTAAAAATAACAATAGAACTGCTACCCATATCAAAATCTGCTACCGTCTCTTGCTCTTACTCAGTGATCCCAATCCGTAACAGATGACTATGTCAGTGACACTGGATGTTTTTTAAACAATCGACGCAGCATCAGCGGCATGCCAATACGACAAAATTTGTAGTGGCTCAAGAAGACTTTGCTTCGAGTTATGCTCTGTCCCGATTTAAGAGCCAGACGTTTTGTAAGCTATTAGTTTGAATTAAATTTAACATTTGTCAAAAAGCTGTGCTGCGGATAAAGGGGTGCTCTCGCTAAATTTCGCTGGGGCGATCACAGCCTCATCTCAACTCCAAAGTCGAAGGACTGTCTTTGCCACTATAACACACAAATCAAAAATATGTTCACTCCTGCTCGCCAAGCAGCACGTAAATTCATTTCAGACGAAGAAGTAAAAGACGGCCAGGTTCCAGAGATACTGCGTGGAGGTAAGGTGTTCCCCCTCCAACGCTCGTGCTTAACTCTGACCTTTGGTTGTAGCTCTGCCTCAAAGCTATTCTCTAAGTGACATATTAAATAATCTAACCAAAGATTCAACCTCTAAAAAAGCAGTTAGTTTTTGCTGCTTCATTAAGATATGAAATGCTGATGAAGAATTTTTCTTGCAGGATGTCTTAGAAAACCTTCTCATTTTACACTTATGTCTCGAGGACGCCTCAAAGCTAAGGCGCGAGCCCCGGGACGAAGAACACGTCCAAAAGCTTTTAAAATGGATATCGCAATCTATCTTACCAGATGAAAGCATTATCCCTCAATCAGACATACCTTCAGGTTTGCTTCATGTCCTTCCCACACTGCAGCCTGTAACGTCACTTGCTGACCAAGTTCTCCAGACAATGAATCAACCACCATAGCCCAAGCCATCTTGACAACAAAACGCGCCGCCAGTCAGGGGTTCGAATGCCTATCTCTTCTCGACTCCCTGCTCCCCTCTCCTCCGCCAAAGGCTGATCCAGAAACCCTCCTCCCCGCAATCGCCTTCGTGTCATCACGTGATTCATGGGTGACATCCGCAATAATCCGGACCGCGCAAAAGCACCTATCACACTACAACTCACAAGTCACAAGTCGAGAGTTTATCGTTAACTTTCTACTTCAGAATTTCATCCGCCCGTTATTTTCAAAGTCTAGACCAAGCACTATCACGAGCACGGGAAGGAAGGCGATACCCTCGTCCGAACCGCCGAAACGCTTCGATGCAGCGGCCGAGACTCGGGATAAGCCGTGGAAATACAGAAAACCATATGCAGTCACGGTTCTGGAGTGGACGGTTCAGAATGCAAGCGTACGTACCGATCGCCGTTTTTCCAAGGGCGCATGGTAAGGGTTTGCTGACGAAGAGGTTGATTAGGAGGGCATCATATCTCAGAACTGGAACCTCTTTATTCCGCCCCTCCTCACGCTGATTGATGACCCCAGCACATCTGTCCGCCTCCGCGGTCTCAATATCCTAAGCACCTTCCTCCCGAAATTCCCCTCCCCGATTCTCGCGCAAACAGGCTTGGCCCCAGTCTTCGAGGACGCGATCCATCCAACTCTGCTCTTCCTCCCTTCCCTAACGCCTGTCGAGGAATCCGTCCAGCTCCTCCCGGCAGCATACGTGGCCCTGAACGCCCTATGCGACGCCAGATTCGCCGAGAAGAACGACAAAGAGAGGATCAAGTTCCTAGACCAGGTCATCCGCCGAGGAGTACTACCCGGGTATCAATACGCGAGCGAGCACCCGGCGATCGTGCATATACTCGTTAAGGAGCTAGCCAGCACGACCGGGAAGCTGGGAATCCATTCCGTAAAGCATCTCAAGGACATCCTACCGATCCTCTCTGCCATCCTCGAAGACCCGTTCACCGCCGCGGCTCTCCTCAGAACCAGCATCAAAACGCTAGAAGCGACGATCCTGAACGCGTGGCCGCGCATCAGCGAGCCGGTACATAGAATGACGATCCTGAAATCGCTTGTGCTTTGCTGGAATAACGTGACGAAAAGCGAAGTGAGTGAAGATGTGACGGCGGCGTTGACGAAGGTGGCAAATCTGTTTGTAAAGGTAGTTGAGAAAAATGATGAGGCCGGTATCAAAGGGGATATGGCGAAGCTTGTTCAAGCGGATCCGCGATTGGAGAAGTTGTTTGGATTATGAGATATCTGTACCGTCAACATGCAGGAAATATTAAAGGCCTCATCTTGCTCGACACATATGATGTTGTATACTCAAGTATATGGAAATTTTGGGAAGTGCAGAGTGTTGCCAAAATCGAGAAATTACCACCACAGCTCTGGGGACTTTATAGCATTTTCACAATGTGCCAAGTCTTGAGATCTAAATTGCGTTTCGTAAAAACATGTGCTATTTGAAATTTTCGAAATAGGCACGCAAGCAAACAAAATCTGTCAAAAACGCGCTTGAAACTGCTATGCTCTTTGTATGTGACCAGCCTAGCCGTTCACAGAAAGTCCAAGTAGAACTACAGTCCTCAGTTCCGCCCCACCCTGATTCCCACCATTTGCCAACTACCAATCCAGCCATAAAATCAGGTAGGATACCCCAAGCTATCTCTTGCTTCAGCAAGCAGCGGCTGAGCATCCGTAATCATTTTATTACCATCTTCGTCATCGAAAGAGATAGTCTTGGCTCGGTGCAAGGCGTGGCTCCAAACCCTGCTAGATCACCCGAGAAATGACATCTGGAACACGAGCCCATTTGGGTTCTCCTGTTCATACTTACACCAAGCCAGAGCCCTGAATGTGCAAAGCGCAGTAGCCCGTTCTTCAAACTCTACCTTTTCGAAGTCATCGAGGCCGAGGTCCACAGGTCCGCTCCAACTGGTTGTCAGTTGGTGATACTACAGGGGATGCACGCTAGGGAGAGCGTCCAGAACGATTCATGAATCGATACCACTGTTTGAGGCGTCCAGAAGCAGGATATCTGATTGTGGTTGATACCAAATCGGGAGAGATTGAAGTTGCGAGAATGGTATTTCGTCCAAGACCACGGACTTGTCCTACGACTCCTCAATCCTTTTAGTCGACAAGCGTGCACCTTCTTGGACTGCAAAATGCCAGACCCCTCCGACTTTGCAATACTCTGCGGTTCTTGTGTGTCTGTAAAATTTTCTTTTGGATAACAGAGCAAGCAGGGTTTTGGAAGGATAGTTACAATTTCCCGCATCTAGAATACATTTCTTGAAGACTTTCAGAGCGGCCTTCTGAGGCTCTTGACACACATTAACCATGGCTGGAGCCTTGGCTCGCTTCTTGTCGCAGACTTGGTGGAAGCGATGAAGAGTGAACACACATAGTGATGATTCAACATCCTGATCAGAGACCCAGGCCTTGTGGGTGTTTACCACAAGCTCTATGGTTCGAGACCGGGCAATGCGTATTTCCAGATCAGATTTCGAAGCTCTAGAGGAAACTCAGGAAATCAGGGAAATATACAAGCCATACCAATATTCCCGGACTGACCACAATAACTTGTTGATGTAGTAGATGGTGTTGGTTGGCTGGTGTTCGACATCGCCTGACTTATTTTAATGATTCGAGTTGGTGTACCTCCAAAGATACAAGTTATTAGGCTCGACTTCGAGAAAGGTAAGGTAATTCGATTGGCAAACCAAAGATATTCTTCAAGGCTCCTTTTTATGCCGGTATGGCAGATAGAAGAAAGATGTAGAGAAACTAAGTGTGTACGCAAAACCTCAAAGATATCCTTAGCTCGGACGTCAACAAGCACTAGCATTACAATCCTCCTGGCCACAAATTAGGCTCAACTCTATTCTATAGACTCAAGTAACAAGAAAAAGTTCCTGATCACCGTCACGAGTCAAAGACTTCGAACTAAATTGAAATACAAATACTACATCACCTTCACAAAAAATACGACTCAGCTTCGCCCATATATATAGCTTGTCCTTCTCATATCAAGAATACAAATACATCCCTAGAAGACCAAAGACCATTCAATAGCTCCGCCAAGCATAACCCAAGTCACCACTAATTGCATAATCTTCTACAACTTTTAAATCAGTGTCTGTGTCTTAGAAGATACTGTAGAGCAGAAAATGTCGAAGTACAAGCTAGTGTTCGGAGAACCGTACTTTCAGTAACTGCTGCAACCTCGGCAGAAAATGCGTAACGAAGAACTTTGACAACAGAGCATGGTGATGGGACTACGAAGCAGCCCCAGATTGGGTAAGGCACTACAGATATACCGCAATGGCCTCAGAAAAGTGTAGATATTCGAAAATTTCCACTTGGGAGCCTTTTGGCGCAGTTAGCTATTGCGAAAGTCAAACAGAAGGTAAGTCCCATTTCTACATGAGCAAGATAGCATCCAGGAAAATTCTTCACAATGCAAACAAAGTTAGGCACACGATTTATTCGTCTAAGCTACAAAGACCCACTAAGCAGCAGGTACGAGCAATGAGAGCAAAGGAACAACTATCTACTTTAGAAAGTTGAAAAGGAAATCATGAAAAGCAATGAGATGCGTCCCTTCCTAACATAATTTGATGCTTGCCAAATCTAATATACCTCGAACCATGGCGAAGGTCCCCCAATAGGTATACATGTCGTGTAAGTTGAGTAGTTAGAAGGATTTAATGCGACGTAGAAGTAGGTGAAGCACAGTGGATACTTGTCGATAAGTATGCTTCCTGATATGAAGCATGTGTAGATGACCCCGGGTATTGGTTCGTTAACAGACGTTGAGGTATGTAGTGAAAATTGGGAAATTGATAGTCGCAGGAGGTCGTGAATTGGAAGAAAACACAGAAAGAATGTTGGAAAGCTGTACAGTTTCGTGTACCACAGAGTCAAGCATTACGAGCCGATGGAGACTCGGACTTGCGGGCCGATGGAGATGAGGAAACATCGCCATGGGCAACTGCTGGAGACTCGACCTTGACACTATCCTCCGCAGAGCCATCCTCGGAGACAGTAGGAGTAGTCTTAGGAGGAGAAACAGGAAGCGCTCTAGCACTGTTGTCAACGTTTTGCCTGACAAGACTAAGCTAAGAGAGGAACACTTACTGCTCCTTCAGCTTGCCTGAGACTGGAGGGTCGGTGAAGGATACCTTGGTGATGGTTCGATCAATATCCCTAAAGCCTGCGCCAGCTGAACTACTTGAGCTTTTTGGACAATTAGCAGCGAATACAGAAGCATGAAATAAGCATTCGGCTTACCCATGGTTGGAACCATCGCGCTTCCATGAGCCACTAGCACGCGAGCCCGAGGATGGGAAATGACGTCCAATCTGGGATACCCGTGGGAGCAGTGGAGATCCGCCATTTAACTGAGGAGAAAGAGCAAGAATTTCCGCAGCTGATCCACCATAGGCGCCGACATTGTACTCGTTTGTACGGAACTGACGACGCTCAGTTGTAATTCGCTTGAGATCCTTCTGCGCTTGTGTATCGGCGTAACGGACTTGAAGAAGCAATCCATCCTCGCCAATTGGTTGACCATGAAACTTTCTGATGATCTCTTCACAGATCTCGCGAGTCTCGAAACTAAAAGCAGCTGTCAGTCAGATAAAGCGAAGGAATTTGTAACTACCTACCGAGCAAAACCAACCCCTCGGCTATTGTTCTGGCTATCCCGAAGGATGCGGCTTGATTGTACTTTATAATCCATAAAGATAGCACCAAGTTCCTGTATATGATCAGAAATAGAAATAAGGATATCAAGCAGGGAGACCAACAGCTTCAGTCATGTTCTTGGGCAAGTTCGAGACATAAAGGTTAGTGGACTCATCATCACCTTCAGCCTTGAGTCGAGAGTTGAAAGACTCCTGGAGGATTTTAGCAACGCGATCCATGGCCAAGGAGAGAAAACATACCCTAGCAAATCCAACCTCGTAGCCAAGCTTGTAGAAACCCCGGATGCAGAGTTCAGAGTCACGAACGTCGTAGTATTTGGCGAAGCCGAAACTAAAAGATTATTAGTTGCCAAGAAACCATCTCGAGTTGAGGAAAACATACCCCTTGCAAGCGCCAGTGGATGTATCAATGATAGCCTTTGATGTCTCAACCTTACCGAAGCGCGCAGCATAGGCAGCAAGAGTGTCATCATCAGTGTTCGGGTGCAAGCCGCGGATATAGACATTGCGGTTGCCGAAGGTTGGATTTGACAAACTCTGGTCAAGAGTTCTCATGCTTTCACGAGGGGTGAAGACAGCTGGAACAGCCCGAGGAATGGGGGGAGCCTGAGCGAGCAAAGCGTCAATATCGACATTGATGGGGATATGCAAGGCCTTCTGAGATGTCAAGGATTTTGTGGTCTGTCCAGCATGTGGGAAGGTGAGCGACTGTGGAGATGGAGTTGAGCCAAAAGGAGAACGATCTGGCGCAATTTGAGTACCATGATCGCGGAGAGAGATCGAACCATAGTAGGGAGTACCTGGAGTAGATTCGTTGGTGGAATGAGAGCCACGACGATTCTCAAGACCTGGAACTTCCTTGTGGAGATGGTCTTTGTTGTCTGTATAATAGCCTGTACGACCTGGCGTGTATGGGAGCATAGGATAACCAGAAAGATAACCTGGATATGCGGAAGCAGCATGTGCAAGATATGGGTTGATGCCAGGATAGCCGTATGTGTTCTCAGCATGAGCCAATGGAGCCGCAGCTAGAGGTTGAGTAGGATCTGTGGCTTGTTAGTATTACGCACAAAAGCTAGAGAAATATAGTGCATACAAATTCCAGCAGGAGGGGCGGCAGGAGCACAAAAGAATTGACCGTCTGTTGTGACGTAGAATTGAGTACTGGCGCCAGTAGCCCCAGCGGTAGCAGCAGTGGGGAGATTCATGCCTGCGAATTGGTTCATCATGGCATTCAATGGCATGTTTTCGTTCTGAGCGGTATTTTGGCCCTGGACTGAGGCGTACTGCTTTTGTGGGAGGTTGAACACTGCAGGGCGAGGATAGGTTTCGGTCTCGATCGTCTGTTGATAAGCCATGGTGAACTAGCCGATATCGTCAGTTACAGATATCAAAAGGCTCTCGTAGGTAGAATTTGGAGAATTGAGGAGAATAGTTGGGGGAAATAGAGAAGCGGAAAGAAATAGGCGGGGCGAACAGAAAAAGCAGGTATATTAGTGAATCTTCTGGTGAATAGAATGCCTTAGTGAATTGCTCAAGTTGGGGGGTTCTTTTCACCTTCAACTATTAAAGTGAATGTTAATGGGGCCGTGGAAAACACAAATCAAAGGCAATCGTCTTATCATGCAGATGCCAATATTGTAGCTGCTTAAGACATAAGAATAGAAGAGATTCTGGGAAAACTTACTTTTAGAGTCTCTTCAAGAATCGGTCTCAAGAGGACCGTGGATTGATAATCTCCGGAAGGGAAGGACTGCAAAGGATGTAATGTTAGCAATGTACTTGAAAGATGGCTGCTTCGGAAATCTTAGGTAACTCGGAGAGATTGAGCTACTGGAGAGCTAGTAGCATATAGGTTGTTGAAATAAAGAGGTACTTACTTGCAAAAAAAAAGTGGCCTGGGTACAAGTAGCGAGTGAGGATTCCTTGTGGTAGAGTAGAAAAGATGGGAAAGCTATCGGAAAGCCAGATGCGGGTGGTAGGGATTGTGTTGTGATGGATTTCGTGTTTGGTGTCGAGAGAAAGAAGAAGAAGAAGAGGAGAAGGAGGAGGAGGAGGAGAAGGAAGAAGGAAGAAGGAAGAATAAAACTGCGACTGTGCAAGAAGGCGCTTTATACGTATGTGGGCGTGGGTTTGCGTGTGTGTGATTGTAGGCAGTTGCGACAGGAACTGATGGAAGGCGAGAGAGATAGAGATAGAGAGAGCCAGCGAGTCCTTAGTGCCTGTTTCTTATAGCAAGAACGAACGGCCGCCACGCCCTAATTCACCTTTGCTTCAGGCGCTGGTACAAGCACACACTGGTAAACAAAATTATAATAATAACAACAATATCCCTCCACTACAGAACAAGAAGCAGGAGATGCAAATACAGAACAAGCCCCGTCTTAT
This sequence comes from Bisporella sp. PMI_857, assembly GCA_021307315.1. NCBI lineage: Eukaryota > Fungi > Ascomycota > Leotiomycetes > Helotiales > Helotiaceae > Bisporella > Bisporella sp. PMI_857. The sequence continues at coordinate 391,367 of JAJSPD010000026.1, forward strand.
CGTCACAAATTGTACAGATAATTATACAACGCGCGCGGAAAAGATAATGCTACAAGCAGATGACGTTGATGCTAAGAGGGAATATAGGAGACAACTTCTACCTGCAGGTGGGGGACAAAGGCTGCTTTATATCTGATCTTCCCATCCTCCCGCATTCTGTGCATATAATGGCGGCTCACCTCCTGCATACATGCTCTCGATCCGATGCGCTTGAAACAAGGACCGCGGAAGGCGAACTACAGGCTGAGCATCAAGTTACCGCGATGATGGTGCAGCAGCTGCATCAAGAAAAGTCGCTTTCTAGACAAGAACCAGATGACAGATCAGTTGCCAAATATACAGTCAGCCATTGGGATCGCCTGGTAAGATCTTGATCCACCCATGATGCGATATCTGACACATGTATGCATAGATTCCTAATTGAGCTGCTACTTGCTCTATGCTCCGAGCTCTATATCTGTATGTGTTTTAACGGGCGCCGAACCTAACCAAGTAATCCATGAGGCATATCTCCTTGTTTGAACACTTTCCCGTTAGCGCAGGCGATATAGACCTGTCATGGTGGTCTGTGAACTTGCTACCAGCCTCCTCCGCTGAGACCTGCATAATAATGGTATCGGTTTAGAGCTGCCAGTGAGCGACGGTGGGATCTGTGAAGGACGCCACACTGGGACCTAACATATCATGTCTAACAATGGACCAAAGACAAATAATAACGCACAATTAGATGGCGAATGAACCTGTTCTAAAGACCGTCCTTCGCCCAAGGCTGTTGTGGCTCTGCATGGCTTACAGCATGCAAACATAGATCTGAAGTCCCTTGCATGCCTGATTCTGAGCTGTGATCTAGTCTGGCATCAAAGGAAAAAACAAATGTGTGTTTGCTGCGTGCTTAAAGATTTTGGCTCATTCCTAGTCGCCACTCTATTGAACTAATACAAATATCTATGTTAGATGGCCATTTGGTGTGCGCAATACATTGACTAGAGAATTAGTGACACGATATTCAACACAGATATGATTATTCTTACTTGTGGTTCAATATTTCCTTTCCTCGATTGTGATGTCGTTATCAGAGTTGCAAAAAGGCCACCAAGTGCCCCTTGCTTACGCTAACCAGACGCCACTGTAGGTGGATCTCCCTTCCGTCCAGCCAAGAACTTCACTGTTTACCTTAAGACACTTATCTCCGCTATAGATGTCTGCTGCCTCTTCGGCCATAATAACGAGCCTGCCGGTGTCAGAATTCCTCTCATGGACCCTGTATAGCGCCTATCACACCATTCTTTTGTCGGCCGCCACGCGTTTCGATTGGTTCGTCCTGGCAACCTGGTAATGCAAACAATCGCTTTGCAGCGAGGGAGGTAGCACCAAGAGGCGTGCCCAGCTGGACGGAGCTTTTGAGGCTCTGCGCATGTCCTCGAGCCCACCGAGTAGGCCAGATATGCGTGGCTTCGTCGGGAGCGTTTGCCCGGTCATATTTTCATGTTTTGCTAATCTTGGCCATAACTTGATCTGTTTGCGCAACCAACCTCCTGGTTTCTGTCTACGTCAAGGTGATCATGGTCTACAACATCTTACTGCAGAAGTCGCACTAGCACCAGAGCAACAAGCATCCCAACTTTGCTCCATAGAGTATCGATGGGTCCCTGTCCATGAGCTACTCTGCGAAGGACTAATTGATGAGCTCGATGTCTGTGACAAGGACCAATCTTTACATTGATAGTCTCACTGAACTCTACATATCACATCAGAAAAGTAATTCATGTGCAACGGGAATTCCAATAACCTTAAAGTCTATATAAAATCACGAGGATGAGTGAACAATCGCCTTTATCACATAAATGCAACACTCCATGTTCTCGTTCCGTTTAAGTGCCCATATTATCCCCGGCTCGCTTCCCCTGCTGTATCTTCAAATCACCCAAAATATAGGCATGTACAACTTCCTGAAATGCTGGTACCAAACTCCTGCCAAGCGTATGCTCGGAAGCAGACGGAGGGGTACCTATCTTCTATCCCTGTAGCTGGATCTAGAATCAACGCATTGCGGCGTCTAAGGCGGGTAAGGTGCTTTATGACCAAACATCCTCCTGCAGGAGTGTTAGTATTTTGTATCCTGAGATCCGGTATGTGGACGCGAGTTTTGGAAAAGGCTCATGATTTGAAGACGGAATCATATCGCAAAAGCCTTCCTAGGTCCAATTGTAAAGAAACAAAGTAACCTCCCCAAAAACGTACCTGGTATTGATTCGATGACCGCATTCCCTTCACGATATCCTCAGCCTTCGTCTCAGGGATGCCTCGCTCTTCAGATAGGATCTTGCCTAACACCGCATTGACCTCGCGCGCCATATTTGCCGCATCACCGCAGACGTAGAAGTAGGCTTTCTGGAGCAGGAGCTCGTTGACCTCCTTCGCGTGCTCCTTCAAGCGGTGCTGAACGTAGACCTTGGAAGGGCCTTCACGAGAAAATGCAGTAACGAGAGAGAACTTTTCGCCCAGCGCAGCTTGATACTCCTGTGATACTGATTAGTCATGCCATGTTTTCGCCGGGGGGGAATCAGAAGATCGTACCTTCCACTCGTCCTTGTACAAGAAATCTTCGGTCGATTTTCGGCACCCGAAAAAGAGAATTGTACGGCCGATGCTTTCGCCAGCCTTTGCCTGAGCAGCTCTTTCCTGGACGAATGCGCGGAATGGCGCGACACCAGTTCCTGGACCGATCATGATGACGGGTTTGGAAGGATCCGATGGGAGCTTGAAATTCGAGTGTCTGACGTGAACAGGGACGTGGATGCCGTCGTACTTATTACGTGGGCCAGTGATTTCGTATGTAAGACCGTGGGGATCTGGACTGGGATCTCCGTGTTGCTTTTGCTTGAGTGCCAGGAGATAGTTCGTGGTGACACCCTTGAGTGCGTCGGCACGGCCGGGAATTTCTATTGACTCGACGACTGCAGTGATGGATATCTTGTTCTTTTGTACTAGAGATGAGGAAGAAATTGAGTAGTATCTTGGCTGTACCTTAGGGAAACCCTCAATGAACGCGGAGAAAGGAACAGCGGTCCACTTTTCTGGTCCACCGATTTTCCCCAACGCTTGTGCTAGGTTGTAGTAGTGGTTGCTGATCTGCTCGTGAAAATAATCTTTGTCACTTCCGAGCTTAGTCATTTCTGCTTTGGCTGCCTCAGTTGGTGCAAAGGGAGCTAACGTTGCAATCATTTGACGAGAAACAGGGGCGCAAATTTCCATGTGGTAGCGAACAATAGCATCATAAGTGGTAGGCGTAGGGAATGGTACTTTGGCTGTAGGGTCCAGGGCCTTGACACTGATGACACTGTCTCGTTTTGAAAGTAGGCCAACGACATTAAGGAATCTATCAACCTCCTTTCCTGCATTTGTTGGCCAGACAGCAAGGTGGTCTCCTGTTTGATAGCTGAGATTTGAGCCGCTAATGTCGATTTCCATGTGCAAACAATTTCGATCCTTGACTGTGAAGATTTCTCGAGATTCAGCGATTGGAGCGATGTATGGATTGTGGGCATTATATGGTCCCTTTTGGGTTCCCTCTAAATGCATCTTGTTCGGCTCTCCAAGATAAACCTCTGGGGAGTCTTTCGTTAGCCCTTCCCTGTCCGTGATACCAAATACAGGCTCGTAGACTGCTTCGCGCTCTTCCAGGCCCATCTTTTCTGCAACAGCTGTCCACATAGGATCCTTCCATGCAAGGAAATCTTCTTCCATTGTACCAGCTCCATCGTCTCCTTCTCCGGCCTCGCCGATCTTGGTTGCTCCCATTTTCAAGAGAGCCTTGGTTACATTGCGAACCATCGAGTTGTAGTGTTCGTAGGTATTGTTACCTAGGCCAAATGCAACGAATTTCAGGCCCTCTAAAGGTGGATCGCTGGATTTTGAGAAAGCAACGTCTTCTCCCGTAATAAATTCATAGAAGTCCACGGCATTATCAGTTGGCTCACCCTCACCGTATGTGGCGAGCACGAACATGACAATCTTGTCCTCCCCCAATGCGTCCAGATTGTCAAAATCATACTCCTCCAAATCTGCCACCATGGTCTCAAGGCCAAAGCGACTCTTCCCCTCCTTAGCTAATCTCGAGGCATAATCCTCTGCCGTGCCAGTTTGCGATCCATAGAAGACCACGCAGTTCTTGCCTGACTCTTCCATCTTCTCCACAATATTTCTCGTTCTCCCCGCTTTGTTGCCATTTGCATTCGCATATGTGCTGGCGTAGGGGTCCTTCGTTATGCCCCAATATGTGCCTTTTGTGAAATATGCCACCGTTCCCAGGAGGAGGGCGGCGAGGACAACAATGTCAAGAGTGTCGAGTTGAGCCATGGCGAGATCGGCACTTCTGTCCTCTCGAGGAATTTAATCCTGCGACAAGTAATGTAGAGCAGTCAGGAGGAGATCGTGCGAGGAGGACAAGCAAATGTGTGTGACACAGAAACTTGTATAGGCAGCGGTTGGAATTGCTGCTGACGGTGTAATATTAAAATCGTCTAAAATGTGCCAGTATCGTAAGAGCAGGTCAATTCAGTTGGCCGACACGGGATCCGAGATGCTGTCCTATTTTGTATGTGGGGTAGAATATTTACCTAGGCTAGGATAGCACAATCACTGAAACTGAAAAGCTGGCCTTAACTAAACAATGAACCGCCGTCTTTATCTATGTATGTATGTATGTATGTATGTATGTACGTACGTATGATTTGAACAATTGGAAGGGACAAAAAATGTAGAAATAAACGTTTGCGGACCCCTGGAGGGAGCAGAGTTTCTATCTACTTCTATGAATACGTTTAAGTGGTTGATCTTCCGAGTTAAGCTGCCGATAGCTACCGACGAATTGCCAGTCCAATGCAGATGCCGCTTAGCTCTAATACTTTACACCCTCTGCCCCCCTTCCATTCTTGAATTAATTCGACTCTTCGGAACTTTTCCGCGTTGGGTAAAAACTCGACTTTTTTTCTTTTTGATCTGCTTTATCTGTTAGTAAGAAGTGCAACTACTGGCCCTATTTGAGTTCCGTTCTTTTTTTTGGGGGTATGCGATGTATCGGGCATGTCGTGAGACAATGGGTCTGGAAGCCCAGCTCGCATCTACATCTACATTGAGTTCTTCACTGTTTTCCACGGAGACTGGTGATAAAAGGGGAAGAAGGATCTTTCCTAAAGGTATTAAACTGGTATAGAAAGGAATATCAGCTTTCCATCTCTGGAAAAAGCACAATTTGATATCGAAGGCTAATAGCAGCCAACCAGCATTGTCTCCATCTCCATCTCTTTATCCTCTCCCTTATTCCCCACTCATCTCCCCCCCCCCCCCCCCCAAGATCTTATACATAGAACTATTGCTTAGTTCAGTACCAATTCTACTTCGACTTCAACCAACTGTTCTTCGTGGCCTGTATGCGATCAATTAAGTTTTAAAAACAAGCTTGTACATGTACCATCATCTCATGACTCAAGCTAGATGAAAGCCCATCATGGGCAGGAAAAAAAAAGCTTGTTCCTTTCTGCCAGCAAAATAGACAAAATTTCATATTCCCCCTTTTTTCCCCTTTTCAATCTAGCTAAATATATCAAAAACAATAATCATCATCATAAATAGAGGCTCAATTTATGCACAGGAACTTTTGTTGTGACTGGGATTTAAGCTTTGGTCCTCAATTGGCCCAGTACCACTTCGCCCATTGTGACGGTGAACATCTCCGTCTACAATAAGCTCCCCTGGCACAAGCAAAGACAATCATCTGCCGTCCATGGATACACAGTCTCTTCTTCTCCAATCCGATTTTCATCGTGACAGCAACTTTTCATACTTTTCAACCTAGGATGGATCACACTGGCTGTCCCCTTGAAGTTTGGGAGTTGCTATTAGCACGCCAAGATAAACCTTAAGGTACCTCCAGGTACTGGGAACACCAACACGCCTGCGATCATGGGCTCAGGTACGTTGACGTTGAGCCGAGCGTCTGAAGTTTAGTGCGGCAGGATCCCAACGATACTGAACCACCTCTTCTTCGTCGTCTTCTTCTTCTTCTTCTTCTTCTTCTTCTTCTTCTTCCCATCCTTCTTCCATCTGTCTCTTGCTCAACTAAGCTAATCATCCTTTTCCTCTAAAAGCTCCATCACCAGACCGGCCGAACGATCGATTCGCAAGCATTGATGCCGACTTTTGGAATGCGACTGTGAAACCCTTACGCTCTGGCGGGATAAGAGACCCCTCGAACCTACCCTCCCCCTCTGGGCTTCCCACGAGAACAGCAGACCTGCATTCACCTCTCCCGGGTCTCTCGCCCCGTCTACATCCAGACAGTCGGTTGGCAGATTCCAAGTCCCATAATCGCAAGACAAGCATTGTACATGGAGTCCAACATTCGAGGAATGGGAGCCTCGCTAGTACATCCAGTCCGCTGAGTCCCCAGTTGATCGCTGCAGCTGGAGGTGAGAGATCTGATGCATTCAATATGGGGGAATCACAGTTTACTGTTTCCAGCATGTCAAGCATGGTCAGTGGATCCTCTTTCAGTACGGATGCCACATTGGTGCAGGAACGACCGTCGACCTCCTTAGACGGAACTATACAGACACAGAAGCGGGTAGAACGAATGCAGAGTAATAGAAGTCGAAGGGATCATACACATCATTCGTCGGGCTCGAGGCACCATCATAAGGAGGAACTCAAGACAGTTGGGGAATATGCTTTACATGTGCTGTTCACATCGGTCAGTTTCCTCATTGCAGAACTGTGATGAATACTGTATTGACTAGGATTTAAGTTTATTGCACAAGCCGAAGAGAAGATATCACAATGTATTACCATTCCCCTGGAGCCAGAACCTCAAATCGAGCAAATATGCGGCCCGGGGGTCGATTCAACCTTCGACCAACTCATATCGGCCCTTGGGCATATTTCGAGTCAGAAACCTAAAGCCTTAATAGATTCTATGATGCTATGGCGGAAGAAAAAAAGTGAGGCTGCTAACGAAGCCCGCAGTCAGCTTCAGGTATGCCCTTTTGTTACGTGATTCTTTCCTATGCACTAAATATTAGCTAGTCTCAATCCCGAAGCAATAATCTTCCTGGTCAACTTGTCCGGAGGAACACAGAACCGCCACATATGCTGGCAGATCAGCATGATACAATGAGCATGGCACAGCCTCCGTATGCTGCCCGTCAAGAATCATTTGCCCAAGCAGAACGTCGTTCCACTGCCTCGATTTATATATTATGCCGGGTCTTGATACAGATTATTGATCAAAGTACTCTGGCATGTATAACACCGGAGATGGAGGACAAGCTTGAAGGCATCATGTTTGTACAGTTAAAGTACTATGATACCGACCAGCTTCTAACATCGCCCTTGAAAATGGCGAACTGGTACCTATTCAGTCAGTTGATTGGTGTCATGAGTGAGATAAACTTCGAGAGTGTGACAAGTCGTTTCGCTGCGGATCTGGAAAGGTTCCAAAAGGAACTGGTAGTCAAAAGTCCACTGAATCGAGAAACTGAAGGCAAGGTAGAGCTACTTCTTGGCGGGATGAAGCATTTGCAGCTCAAAACGTATCCGGAGGCGGCCTGGGAACAATCTTGTGAATTTATGATTGCGCTTGGACGTTTCTTTGGGAAATCCCATGGCCAACGACTCAAATATGCGTATTGCCAAGCTATTGAGCTCTTGTTGCTTCCTGTGGCAGCACAAGCAACCACAGAATTGAACATGCCCAAATGGATTGATGTACTCCAGGCAATATCGCCTCGTCTTGGTAATATGTTTATGAAGCCCCGCCATTGGACAGTAGCTTTTCCATTGACGGCTACCATGCTCTGCGCATCTCCTGTTGATGGCTTTTCATCACAGTGGCTCCAGCTGATTCTGCCTCTACAGCCTAAGCTCAAAGACCGTGCAACGAGACCGGTTTGCTTGCAGGTTATCTCAAGACTTTTGTGGACATACCTTTATCGTACGAACGACACACAAAATGCTACAATCAAGAAGCTTGAAGAGGTCCTCCGACTCGTTCTTCCTTCTGGAAGAAAATCCTTCATCTCATCGGAAAGATCTATCTCAGACCCTCTGATACAAATAATACGTATCATCGGTTACAAACATCCAGACTTTGCTCTTCGAACAATTGTGTTTCCCATGATAAATGCTGATCTATTTTCGTCTGGAAGAGACTTGAGGATCGATCAACTGGAGCCTGAAAAAATGGTCGTTGGAATCAAAGCTTTCCTTGCTATTATCTCGGACCTCGAAAAGGGAGATCAAGGACGCCCACCCTTTCCTCAACATTATCGAGTTGTGCCTTCTTATGAGAGAGTGCCGACTTCTCCCATAATGACGGCACCTCGAGTACCTCTCTCTCCTTCGGCTCTCCCTGCGTCAAGTCAAGAAGATCGTCTATCCCGCCCAGTCCTTACAAATGCACTCAGTGATGTTGCCAAGGAATATTACGACCGATTTTGCGAAATTTTGGGGAAGATTACCATCATTTGTGACAATACCTTCGGTGGACAAGCTGTGCTCGATGAGAAGTTTAACAGCCCAACACCGAAAACTCCCATCACGGACACATTTAATTTTGGACGACGTGATGATCATGCATATCCGTCTGACCAGAAGCAGGGCTTCTATGAGCTCTTACTTGTTGCTGTTCAAGCCTTGCCGCGTTGCCTCTCTGCAGCCATACCATTCAACTCATTAATCAACCTCCTGTGTACTGGCACAGCCCATGTACAGTATAACATTGCTGAGTCTTCAGCGCAATCGTTAAAATCGATTGCAAGACAGTTACATGCTCAACAAGTCACTATAGGCTTCGCACGCTTTATCTTCAATTTCGATGACAAATACTCGACTATGTCTGATGGCGGCATGCTTGGCCCAGGTCATATCGATAGCACCCTAAAGCTATATGTTGAGCTACTAGAAATATGGATCGAACAGATCAAACAAAAGAGCAAAGAAGTTGCTGCTGATCATCCTATTGAAGGTAATAGCCCTGAAAAACGGGGTATGCAACTGGACCAGACGGGTCTCTGGGCCCACTTTGACGAAATTGAGTCTCATGGGTTGTTTTTCCTCTGCTCTCAGTCGAGGAGGGTCCGGTCTTTTGCCGTGACGGTTCTTCGACTTGTGACCGAGTTTGACAAAGCTTTGGGCAAAGAAAACAGCCGACTGATTCACATACTCGAAGGCGACTCCCAACGCGTCATGGACTTCAATGATGAGTGTTTATCGGTGGCAGAGCGTAGCAGACTTCAACGTGGCATGCAAAAGAGTAACTTCCAAAGTGCATTGATCGAGCTTTGCAGCAGCGAAATCTCCTACGACACCACGCTTTGGTTCAAGATATTTCCTAACCTGATAAGAATATGTTACGATCGGTCTCCTTTTGCGGTTGCGCTAGGTCGTGAGCTGATTTGCAATCGTATTCTCCAAATGTACAGGACTATCGTTGCAATTTCCGAAGCAACTAGGGGGCCACAATACACCTCGTTCGATCGTTACGAGCCTGGGAGTGGTCGCATGCTTACAAGAACCTCTACCACACCGCCAGACGTAGTGATAGAGCAGTGGAAGCTATATCTTATCGTCGCCTGTACGACTTTGAGTGACAAGGGTGGTCAACCGCAATCCATCCCGCAAACTCACCTTCGAAAGGGGTCCAAACAGCTCCAAACACAAGAAAAAATAACGTCCGCAAAAAGCCTATACAAGTATATCATACCTCTGCTCAATGTCAACTCGCCATCAATACGAGATGCCGTCGTAGTCGCATTAGGCTCAATAAATGTTAATATCTATAAAACCCTACTTGACGAATTACAGGGGGCTGTCAGCCGATGTACTGATGACGCCAGAGCTCGAATACATCAGCGCACTGGGAGCAGCCCCAGAAGGAATAAGAAGACGGACTTGCTTCGCACTGAAATAACTCACATCTATCGCCTCACTTCTCATTTTCTCAAAGATCCTGAGGTTTGTCAAGATGACTGGATTATGAATAATTTGGTTACATACACGAAGGATTTGAAGTTATTCTTGATGGACGGTGAAGTTCAAATGGATTGGGAGTTTCAAAAGCTTCGTCGTCATTATTGCGGCTTAATGGAGGAGTTATATGAAGGAATCAATCGCACCAAGGATCCAAGCCGATGGATGACCTTCGAGTCCAGGAAGTCAGCGTTTTCTTTAATGGAGGACTGGTGTGGATTTTCTCCCAATCAGAACCAAATACGGCAGAGAGAGGATAGCATGAGGCAATCAATGATCGATCAACAGACGCTAGGAGAGAGAGGCACTGCGACAGCTGCAATGGAAATTGAGAAACGAAATCTCCGTAATGCAGCACTCAGCGCTATGGCCGCTCTGTGCGGCGGGGCAGTCCGGATAACTTTGGAGAGTGGGGCACTTCTGCAATTTGACATTAGGAGAATGCTGGTCTGGATTGAATCAATCTTTACTTCTGGAAGCGAACGGCTACATTTGATTGGGAGACGAGCCTTGAAGAATCTAATCATCCACAACAAGGACTTCCCTAATCTTCTGGAACACTCGATCTCGCAATGCTATGTCATTAAAGGTTCAAAGATTCTCGAAAGTTATTTTGACGTGATTACCGAGGTTCTTTTAGAGCATCCGGATTATCAGCTACCTTTCTGGAGGATCCTGGGTATTGGGCTATACACTCTCGGAAGTGAGCTGATGGAAATCCGTGCCAAATCAGCTCATGTCTTGAGGGTCATGGAAGAGAGACAGCAACGAAGTTCAAAGATCCAAGACTTCGATATCAGTGTTTCAGATAAGACACAAGCAGTATATAAACTTGCACAGTTCGAGATCTCTAAGCGTCTCTCGAAGCAACACTCGGAACTCGCATTTGTAATATTCTCCGAGTTTACACTTTATTTCAAAGATCTCGAGGCTGGTCCGCAACGCAATATGGTTGCCGTAATATTACCATGGATTCAAATTATTGAACTACAGTTGGATCCTAACGGTGGTCCTACTGCTCAATCCTATGTATTACTTGCGAATTTATTTGAAATCACGATTAAGCAGAGTAGTGTTTTGCACAACGAAGTACAGGCGTTATGGCAAGCACTTGCCACTGGCCCGCACCCTGGTAATGTTCAATTAGTTCTTGATTTCATCATGAATCTCTGTCTCGACAGGCGGGAGCAGAACTTTGTCGAGTTTGCCAAGCAAATAGTAGTTTTCCTTTCAAGCACTCCTGCAGGAACTAAGGTGGTGGAGTTTCTGCTGATGCAGATTACACCTAAGGCCATGATTCCAAATGAAAAGCGTGACTTTATACCACCTCCACCAGATGCGGCAAGAATGCCATATCTTGCTGAGCTTTCAGAAGCCCTACCTACTGGAGCGAAACAAGCAGGGTTCTCCTTAGGGCAACTATCTCTCATTTTGCTGGTTGATCTGATGGTATCACCTACACAACTTGGTCCCGAGAATGTGCCGTTGCTGCTTCAAGTTGTGATAGTCTTGTGGGACTCTTATATTCCTCTCGTGCAAGAGCAGGCTCGTGAGATGCTAATTCATCTCATACACGAGCTAGTAATCTCTCAAATTGAGGATGGGACAACGGTGCCGTCCAAGAGGTCGATCGAGGAGCTTATTGAGTCAATTCGACGACACGACCCTAAGGTCGTCTGGGCATATGAGGATAATAACGGAAAGGGAGAAGATCATGACAATAAGGTCCCAGCAGGAATGGAACCATTGACAACGGAGGTTGTGAAGACTTTTGCGCTTACCTATCCCGGAATACAAGACTCTTGGGCAAAACTATCATTGACTTGGGCGACTTCCTGCCCAGTTCGGCATCTCGCATGCCGCTCATTCCAAGTATATCGTTGCATTCTCACCTCATTGGATCAGTCGATGCTTGCCGATATGCTTGCCAGACTATCAAATACGATTGCTGATGAAGACCCTGATGTTCAAACGTTTTCCATGGAGATTCTTACGACCCTGAGGACGCTGATTTGCAAGCTGGAGCCGAAAGAGTTGGCAGGTTTTCCACAGCTTTTCTGGACAACCTGTGCATGCTTAGATACAATCAATGAGCGAGAATTTTTGGAGGCGCTCAATATGCTACAAGAGTTACTTTTGAAACTCGATTTCTCGGGATCCAACATCCGCTCCCTTATGGCTGATGGAAGACCTCCTAGGTGGGAAGGCCGTTTTGATGGTTTGCAGTCGCTAATATACAAGGGACTTCGATCGTCGAACTGCCTTGACCTAGCCCTCTCGACAATCGACGCGCTTGTACAGTTTCCAAACGATGATCTTATTGGCGATGACAGTCGTCTCCTCTTTGCTGTGCTGGCCAACTTCCCTCGATTCCTGCATGCCATGGACCAAGCGGGCACAGATACCCGGACTAGTGCCACTGCCCACATACTAATAGAGGTCGCCGAAGAGCAAGGTTGTAGCGCCATTGCGAGAGTTCTGGGCGCCTTTGCTGCAAATAGATATCGAGCTAGCAAGGACTTCCTTACTCAGCTTGTGTCAGCGATCCGCGAATATTTCTTTCCTCATTGGGACTTTGGTTGCCTCAAATTTCTTATGGGCTTCTTGACAAATGATATTCCGTGGTTCAAACTCAAAACCATGCGCATTCTGTGCACTATCATCCCAGACATCGATATGCGCAAGCCAGATATCGCTTCCCATGGCCCAGACTTAATCTCGCCCCTCTTGAGATTGCTGCAAACTGAGTTCTGCATGCAAGCTTTAGAAGTGCTTGACACGATCATGACGATGACTGGAACTTCCATGGATAAGCATCACTTGCGCATGAGCATGACGAAAGCCTCATCAAAGGCCATTCGTAAGGAGTACGAGCGGACTCAGAGCCTGTTTGGGATTCCAGAAGAGTCCGGGTGGTCGATCCCAGCACCAGCTATGCATGCAGAAGTTACTCGAGTGAATGTTCATGCCGCCTTCTACATGTGCCAAAACCCAGGCAGTATGGATGCCGAAACAGTACCAACGCCGGAAGTTGAGTTCCATGTTGATGAATTCCACTACGGATACTTCCCGCCGACCGAAAGAACAGAAACCATGATGTCCGACGAAGGCCGTGGTGATGGCCACATCAACGATCTAGTATCAAAGCTCGATAGCCTAGACGACTTCTTTGAAGACCCGCTCCAAAGCCCAACCAGTGACGGACGTTCCTCACGTACCATTACCGAGCTCGGGTTCTCAGGCGACGGCTTTGAATCTGCCGGCGGTGCACAACTATATGATGAACAAACACTTCCCATCTTGCATCAGAGTTTGGCAAATGCATCTAGTACTGCTTCCTTCCAGAACGGCTTCGCGGATATTCGGCCTCAGCACTCCCGCGAGCCCACGAGCAACGCCATGAACCCCGGCGCCTTCAACCTGGGCAAGGTCTCGCGGCCGAACATGCACTCCCGCTCCGTGACCTCGCCGTCCACACCAGCTAGCTTCCAATCTAACGTCTCGGCATATCTTTCGGATGAAGACTATATTGAGGAAGTTTTCTCCGACGGCGATGAGGAGCGTGGACCTACGAGCGGAGAAGGGAGTTTCTTTTTGGAAAATATGATCAAACCTATTGCGGCAGGTACAAGATCAGGCATGAGAAGGCTGACTGGCGGACGGTCGAGAGAAAATGACCGGATAAGGGAAAATTTGAGGGCGGGTAGACGGGGCATGAGCCAGCCGCCGAAGTCCCCGAGGGTACCCAAAGTACCTCAGGCATATTTGACGAAGAGCAATAGCCCAGGTGAGCCGTTGTAATATAGTGTTTAAACATTTTATGCTATTTATCAAATGTGGCGTGAAGAATTGGATATAGAAGGGAAGGAATTTGGAGTTGATTAGAAGGTCAATAGAGATAAGATCTAGGAATATGAATGTTTTGAACTGTGGGTGACAGACTTTGGGACTGCTTTTATTTGTTCTGATATTACGCGTTTTCGTTTCCCTTGATTTTTCGCCTTGGCATTGGTTGTCAATAAAAGGTCGAGTAGATGCTCCTTCCACCTGTATGCTTCCCTCCTCCAGCTAGTCTTTTGGCTTTACCAATTCCCACGCGACCTTCGCCCTACGCCCTCATTTAGACTTTGTCACGGAACAGCGCACGGGCCTTCGGCTTACTAAGCTCGCAAAACCCCTATTTTGTATGGATTTGCCCTTTTACAAGCTCTCCTACTCTTTAGACAACAATATCATCACGATATCTCTGCGCATGTGGTACTAGAAATTACCACGCTCTCATCTGCTCCGTGATAGACTTCATATCTCCCTTTCTTCTACTTGCGGAAAAGCCTCTTCATATCAGGACGGAACCGTTCCTTGGGAGGCTCTCTTGAGGTACGATTAACTGGAAACCATACTTGGAAGCAGCAGGGCAACCTGCTGTTGATGTTTCTGGATTTTTGATTAGCACCAAATTTTCTACATTTATGTTTTACAGTTTGAGAGTGAATTAAGAGAGTTTTTCGCTGTTACTTCTCGCCCCAATACGTAGAGAAAAGTTATAACCTTAAACCGCCCACGCTATTTCAATCCAAGATCGAGCAAACAACCTCAAAACCTAAATCAGCTCCAGATTTTTTTGCCATACTTCATCAACTATCTTCCGCTGCAGCTTTTTAAAATGGCCTCTTCAGATGACAACCTCGATATTTCGTCCCTCTCCATCGGCAGACTCGGCGACATCAAATTAGCAGTCACCCGCAACAATAGGCGTGTGATGCTCAAAGCTGACTCCTTTGCATTGTGTACAGCCAGCCCTGTTTGGAACAAGTTCATCAACCCACCATTCGGCGAGCAGGCACAAGAACTTGATTTCACGGAAGATAATATTGACGCTCTAATGATCCTGCTTCATATCGCTCACCTCCAATTCAACAAGCTCCCCAGCTACCCTCTGCGCCACGACCTGATACTTCATCTTGCAAATGCTTGCGATCAATATGATTGCGTCAAGCTCGTTAGACCTTGGCTCGACCGGTGGTTGGCAGAAGCGAAGGAGAAGAACTTCAAGCCCGGTCGGGAGAATTGGTTATACATTGCTTGGGTCTTTGGACGAGAGGAGGAGTTCAAAATTCTATCTCAACGCTTGGTCAGAGATGTGGCAGTGGACGCGGAGGGAAATTATCTGAATAAGGCCGGTGCAAGATTAGCTGAACCAATGCCGCCTGGAATCATCGGTAAGCCAGCTTTCACCTCCTATACAATGATAATCGACTTTCTGTGTAACGGTGATATAAAAATATCTCTTTCGAATGAGTATGAAATGTCAAGGAATAAGCTAGAGTGGGCCTTGACGAGTACCTAATGAGCCAATTTTCGTAGTACCACGAAGTGCAGATACATTACGCTAACCTTCTGCGTAGAGTCCATCTCAAATATTCGCCGAAAAGCCATAGTCCAATTGCTTACTCTACCTTACAATGTAGTCTTGGAGTATGAGAAATGCTTGCACAGTCTTGATCAATTCTGCGTCCGCCGGGATTCCCCTAGCCTTCTGGAAGAAACAACAAACTGCGGAACTCTTACATATGGCTCTATAATTGCTAGCCTTCGCCGGAGCCGCCTCTATCCTTTCAAGATTTCAAGAAATGGTGACGAGTCCTGGGATAGTGCTTTCAAGAGTGATAAGGACATCTCCCTCAGTGTCTCCAGTCTGGGAGACATCATACAAAGTCTGGGTGAGAAGGGAACTGCCCGGAATCTTGGATACGCCAGTTCTGGATATAATCACATATCCTGCCCTCTCATGTCCGGAGCCACTTCAATTAAATCGTTCCCAGATAAAGTAAAGTCTATTCTCTCTTCCCTGGAGAGCCCGGTCCTTGATTCTCACCGCCGTCACATGCAAGTTGCTCGAACGTTGTAGCTGCCCACGGAATAAAGTTTAGCAAAATAGTTCCTGGATGGAAGACTACTCGCTGATTAACTATATAGCTCTCAGCCAGCTACCCTCAAAATGACAAAACCACCTTTCATAAAACACGATACTCGGATAATTGGCTGGTTAGAACAGTTAATAGCATGAGCGATTTGATGATAGAAAGCAAACGGTTGAAGAGAACCATAGTGGATGGAGTAGATAGAGCAATATCTCCCACAGGATCATTTCTTGCACATGTGGTGTCTCAATTTACCTTCTCCCTCACATGCATAGTATCGTTTCAACGATATACAACCGGCATGCACTACCTAGCTAGCACTACTACCCCGCCAAAACGTCCATCCCCATGGCCCCCCTCAACTCCTCGCCAAGCTCGTAGACTTTTTCCGTAACCACCAATCCCTTCTCTAACAGCTCCTCCTCCGTCCATACCTTCCCACCCTCCACACCTTTCCCCCAATTCACGAGCTCCCCCAGCTTCGTAGCACGTTCGCTCACATCCTCGATCTTTACAATCCCGGCTATCATCTCCGGCACCACCGTACCAGGGACACCTATCTGGATAGATCTATAGCGCAACATCTCCCCTGACGGCGCGCCTACCACGATATGCACTTAGCACGAAAACTCCAAGCATGATCTCTCTCGAAATGGAGACCGGTTCAGGGGGGGAAGGATAAGGAAGGACGTCAAAACATACGTTCAGGATCCCATTGCACACGCACGGGTTTCGATCTCTGCTCCGCGGTAAGAGGGACCTTGCCATGCGTAACGCAAGCCTGTGACAGCAGGGAGAGGAACGTCGAGTGCCTCATCTTCAACGCAAGGATATTCGTCTGTCGTGCGTCTTTGCTAGCGTAACCTGAGCTAAAAAACCCAACCCAACCCGCCCATCAGCAATCCTTCTTCAAACTTGCTCGACCGTCCCCCAATTATGAGGGCTCAAATGCCTCATAGCTGACAGCGCGTAGCCAGGAATCAAAATGTCCCTTGCCCACGTTCTGCGCTTGACGAAGTCCATCCCGCCGCCCCCCCGGAAGAGGGCAGAGAGAGCAGGGAGGATAGATATTAGAACGAAAAAAAAACAAAAAACGCACCGGTACATCATCCATCCCCAGCTCGGCTTGATCCACGTCATCCTCCCCTCCTTGAACTGCGGCGACGCATCTAGCCTCTGCTCCCTAACGGCCGCTTCGGCGATCGCCTTCGAATACGCCTGATACACCGTGATGGTGTCCTCGTCATACAGCGCCCTGATCTGCCGATACGGGACGTCCCCTTTATCTTCCTTCTTCATATCTGCTTTGATGCCCATTTCAGGTACCCTGGATATATGCTCTTTGTTTGTTCTTCTTATCTTATTCTTTCCCAAAAAAAAAATTAAAAAATTGGATATAGCGTCTTTGAGGTATTTGGAAAGTTTGTAGATTTGGATTTAGCTTGATTGTTTGAGAGTGGAGAAGGGAGAGAGGGAAAGGGAGCGAGGTGTTTATGGCTTGTTTGGGATATGTGATGTTTGGCTGGCGCGGAAGCTAAGCGAGCTGAAGTTAAGGGGGGACGGGCTGGGAGTCACTGGCCGAAATGTGGAGGCTTAGCCACAACGGCAACCGTCCCGTTTTATGGCACAAGGCATATTTACATGCGTGTCATATGAACTATAAAACAAGGCGTGAAAGCCACACCAGCCGGTGAAGATCTGTTCACTTCATCTTCGAATAGCAACGCTCCTTGGCATGGAAGCATGTCTTACTCGACGTGAAAAGAGACAGGAATGGTGTAAAACCATGAAAGAGGATATGGAAGAGAAGAAACCTAATTCATTGAAAAACGACCAGCGATACAAATAAAGCAGCAGAAGAATCGAAAGCACCACATAAATCCTACAAAAACTCAAACGCTCATTTCACTTCGCCTTCCCTTTCCCCTTTCCCTTGATGGGACTCTCCAGACTCGGAAATTCATCTTCCCCAACAACCCCGAACTCTTTTCTGCTCGTTTCTTCCGCTAGACTCAACTGCAACGCATACTCCAGATCATCCGCCTCAACCGCATCTTTTTTCTTATTCCTGAATTTTGAAGCCTGGCTCGTGGAAGGTGAAGACGACGCTGATCGGCGACTCTTCTTCTGCTTATAGACAATTGGGATGTCATAAGTGCCACTACCGCTCGATCTAGGCGAGCGGCCACCAGAATCAACACCGTCGAGAAGAGAGAGTCGTATAGCTTCCTCAAGATCTTGGTTGAATTCTTCATCTTCTGGTGGTGACTTGCTCTTGTAGCTTCCGACGGGCGTGACGGTGGAGCTGGTAAGAGCACTCTGGGAAGATTCGTCTGCAGTGTACCCGTTAGCGCTTTTGCGACGCTCCTCGTCTGCTTGAAATGTCTCGGTAGAAATGAGTTCAGCATAACGGAGCGCTTCCTCTTCACTAAGCTCACCGACGCCGAACCTTCCACGAAGTCTGGCTTCTTCCTTGGCACGGCGCAGTTTCTCCTTTCGAAGATCTTCTTGCTCGGTTGCGATATAATCCATCAATGCACCTCTTCCAGTATTTGTGAATCGGTCTGCATTGCCATTATTGCCTCGCTCGTTGGAACGACGAAGCCGACGCTTCTTGCTTTGATACTGATCGGATGCTGAAGCGCTGTATGACCAATAGCGCAAATGAGTTCCCAGTGAGACCATTCCGCGTAAAACTGTTGGATCCGGGTCAAGAAAAAGTGCACCTGCTGCGTAAAGATTGATCCCTACTCCTTGAACAGATGCCTCAGCTTGAACAAGCCTGCGTCTGGCACGGCTAGAGAATCTCGAGTGCAAAACTCTGATGGGCTGTAGTGATGATGCAAGTGGATCCCAGGCTTGAACAAGGCCATCATTTCCTCCATGAACAACATAAAGTGCTGTAAGCGCTAGACAAGATATCTGTGGTGAGTCCGTATGGATAGTGCGGATAGGATGCAGCTCGTTGACAATGGCAGCATTCACAGACTGGGGACCTCTCATATTAAAGACCACCACACTTCCGATACTTGTCCCAATTGCTAGAAAGCGAGCACGTTGACCAGGAATAGCGGCTGAAGATGCAGTATTGCCTTGGTCCGAAGGTGTCGCGAATGGCGATGAGACTGTGGAGTCGCCATTTGCAGTGAGAATGGGATCCTCGCTGGTAGTCAACAATGCAAACGTAGACATGTCAATACCGCTGGCAGTAATCTTCACCAGTGGCTGGTCCTTCAACGACAAAGTTGATGTGCGCCATTCTTCAACAAGAGTTGCCCGAGCAAATTTCTTGAATGTGGGGCTACCAGGAAGGCTGGGTGCTCTATAGGGAGGTGTGTCGGTTGGCCTGTAGACAGTGGTACCGCCAAACAGTGCATCGACTTGCGGCCTATCTGGTGATAGATCTCTAGCAGGTGTAATCGTCTTGCCTCCACCAAATAGCGAAGCCATTGTCACAGCTTTCGGAGCCATTGGTGGAGTCTTTGGCAACGGATAGCCTTGAAGAGAAGTTTGCTCAGATCTCCATCTGGTATATCTCTTGATCTCTGCATTTTCACCTTCTTCAAAGGCGCACCGCATAACGACAATTCCTTCTCCAGCTCCATTGCCATCGTCACCACCAAAGTCGACCTCAAGCCTTCGCCTCATATCCCAACCAAGACATATGTTTCTGAAGTGTGATGGTCGATAAAGTAAAAATTTCTCAATTTCTTTTGTCTCCGCAATGATTTGCGCGTTAGATAGTCCCATGGAAGTGGCAGAAGATCTCGGAGAGTAGCTTCCATGGATCTCCTGTTCATTGTACGGATCTTCCTTTGCTACACGGCGTGATGGCTCAGCAAGATTCCAGTAAGCGGTACGGCCGGCATTCCAAGCATGACGTTCAACATCGCTATCGTCAACCTTGATGTCCAAAATTGCAGATGTGGGCGTGTTGCTAAGGTAGAAGATCTCGCCTAAAGCATTCAAGGCCACGGCCCAGATCCGGCCAGAAGCTTTCCGACCACTATTGAAGGATTCATCAACTTTGATCTGCACGATGGGCACCCCCGGGCAGAGAACCCATTTTGCAGTTAGCTGACCTCTTGTGATGCGACGTACATGCTGAGTATCGGCGCCCAAAGAATATGCAGACACAACTCCCAGAGTTGAGCCTGACATCAGCCCAATTAAACCATCTGTTGTCTTCGGAACATTAGCAGACTTGGCGATCCAGACAGCCGAGACTCCTTCAATAAGGTCCGGAATCCCAGGAATGCCAGACCCATGATCCACCATATTACTAGGCTGACTCAAAAAGCGCCCACGCATCTCCTCGGACGAACGAAAGTAAGTTTGTCCACCGGGGAAGCCTTCACCATATATCATACCATAAGGTTGGCTAACATCCATCGAGTTTGGCAAGCCAGTAGGTCCGTCACCCGCACCGTATGGTTGGTCACCAACAAATAGTTCTGCAAATTGCGGTAGAGCTTGAGGATCGGATAAGCCCCAGTTGTCTACTTTGCCCACAGCAGGGTCGGACATGCTAGCCGTCCCGGTCTCATCAGTGCCGTGTATGAATCGTGTTGCCTTCTTGCCCGTGTTAAAGACTGCATGCAGGTGGTTGATGGTGGCAAACAGCTGAGAACCATATGTCACAACGGCATTCGTGTTGTTAGCAGCACTATTGGGTCGTGAGGAGCCGCTATGGCCTGCAGGTATTTGAGAAGGTTTGCCACGCCCAAGGCTGCGCAGAAGTCTCGTTCGCAGAATATACTCGCTGCGCCAGGACGAAAGAGTAGTCAAGCGAGTGAAATAACGACGTTCCGAGCGTAGAGCTTCTCTACTTTCGCCGTCTTGTAGATCCTTAGCTGTGCTATCTTGGCCAGGGAAGAACCGTGAAAAGGCGGTACGCCAGGCATGTGGCGTAGTAACAAGTTCGTAATATCGACGAGAAACGAGTGTCACGGCTGACAACGATGCCGCTGGTAAATGTGACAGGATATGTGTGAGGACCTCTATATGATGATTAGATTAGAATTATTATACGACCAGAGATCCAAAGCACGAGGAATCCAACACTGCACCATGCCGCGTATTTATCAAAAAGGAATGGCCGTACCATTAGGAAAATCCCCCAATTTTGGTCCGTCTCCATTTCTGGCTGTAGAGTTCACGATCTTAAATCCCGGACCCTCATTAACCCTCCTCGGAGAATGCGACAAAGCATTTTCATATTCCTCAATCTGTTGGAATGATGGCTTGGATCTCTTGTCCTTGCCTGCTATTTTCAATCGTGATGATTGTTCCTCAACATTGCGGGCTTCTTTCCGTGTCGTAGCTGAACCTCTTGACGAGGAACGAGATCTTGGTCGAGAGAGATCATCGCCTTGGTTACCGCGTATATTTGCGGAGTTCGTGTCTGGAGAGTGCAAGCCATATTGGGAAGATTCGGAGGTGGACGCGGTGTTGACTGGGTTGGAACTGTTTGAAAGCGCTGTGGGGTCTATTTGCATTAAAGTTTTCTGGAAGATGTGGTTTGAGAAGTGAGACTGAGCCAGTGGTTTCTGGTCAGTCGAGTGTAGTTTTGCGGTGTATGGTGGTGGAGATTCCTGGCTGAATATGCTGGTTGTGATCTTTGAAGAAAAAGTTGTGACGTGGGATTTGGCTCACAGCTTGGGTGTGCGGGAGATGAGGCTGCCAAATCGGGATTAGCGCATTTGACAGCATAACTTGGGTGAGATTTGACAGAGATAGAAACAAGAGAGAAAGTGAGATGATCCATTTAAGAAATCATGATCATCAAGGTTAATAGCAAAATCTATAGGATGGCGTATATCACATTAGCTTCGACTTTGTGATGAATCTACACTTGTCTACTACCAAAGGTTACAAAAGTTCATGATATCAGCGCAAATAAATTCTGTCTATTTTAGATCAGAAGGTTTAAGCTTCCCCATGTTCGTATATACATGGACCTATTGTACATTATTATCATATGGAAACCGTTCCACCTGGGGTATATTTAATGCAAGCATTTCCTTTTTCCTCAAAACGCCTATAATCACCAAATCCGATAAGGCATCAGATCAAATACCCAACGCCAAATGCGATGCATATCCCCAAGACTCCATATAATGGCTGCACAGCCCCAGCCCCATTCTTTTTTCCTGTCTGCGTTGCCGTTGGCGCTGACAAAACAGCCACGGTAGTTGTTTTGAACCCAACTCCTCCCGGCCCCAAGCTAATGGTCTGGCCGTTATAGACCTGTGTTGTGGTTTTGGCATCAGGTCCGATAGTGTAAATAGTCCCTCCAATATTCACCAACGTAGACCCGATTTGAGAGTACGTGATTCCTCCAGCTGTGATTACTTGCGTGGCTGGCAAGTGGTTCAAGGGATATGTTAGAGTAGAATCGTCAACTATGAGTCCGCTAGGTCCTATGGTTACTGGCTTTCCGTTTATCATAGTTGTAATTGGCTGCGCGTTTGGACCGATCGTGTATGTTATACCACCGATCACTGCAAGACTGTACCCGACTTCTGTGACTGTCACTCCACCGACGAGACCCAGCGTAATTCCAGCAGCCCCGCCTATGGTCGACGTCCCAAACACAACCCCGTCAGGGCCGATAGTGATAAGTTGCCCATTGAACAGTTTCGTTTGAGGAGTTGAGCCCGGACCATAGAGAATTGTGGACCCATCAATAACAACTTGAGATGCACCAATTGCAGTAATAAGCTCGCCATCAAGAACTACTACGTTTGTGGGTAATGATGGCGGCGATATTGTAGTATCTGAGAATCCCAAACCTCCAGAGCCCACGGAAATTGTTTGTCCGTTGACTACAATAGTTGTCGAGGGAGCCCCTGCGCCGATCGCAAATGTAGTTCCTGCAATCACTGCTGAAGAAGGTGCCAATAGAACTGGAACGCCATTGACTGTAGTCGGCGTAGCTACTGGTCTGAAAATGCCAGGATTGGTTGGGAGAGGGATGACGACTCCAGGGCCGATAGCTTGAGAAGGATTCACAGTCCAAGTTTGGCCTCCTACCGTCACTTGTGTAACTGCAGGACGACCACCGTTGACTATAGTAGTAGGGCCAATCGCAACGAAAGTTGGTCCTATAACTACTGGTACACCAGCGACTGTGGTACGAGAAGTAGTCGGAGCTGGAGAATTACTCGCGGGGTTTTGCACCGGTATCGCACCAGAGCCACCCCCTCCTGAGTTCCCTCCTCCAGAATTCCCTCCATTTCCTGGGTTTTGAACATTGCCGCCGTCACCAACATCAGTTGGCCGAATTACACCTGGAATTGTCGTATCAACCTCACCAGATCTTGTATTCGGGAGAGGTGGATCAAGCGGCCCCCAAGAAATGCCAGTTGTGACTGTAACTTTGCCTGTAGATACTCCTCCAGGATATGGCACTTCTGGCTCCGTTGTCCAAACTGTCACGGGATTCTTGCTTGTAACAATGATTGTTGTTGGTGCGGGGATTAGAAATGTGGCTGCCGGCTGCGAAATCCCAAACCCAGCTGTGCTACTAGTTGCCGTTGGAGGTGGTGGGAGATAGGCGATGGTGGTTCTCGATGCGTTACAATACGTGGGAGGCGTGAATTCAGGAATCAGAGGATATGCACTGGAAGTAATGGTCGCATTACCCGTCAAAGTTAGTGTAATTGTTGTCGGATTTGGTTCAATTATCCACACTGTGCTGGGTTGGCCAGGAGCAAGGGTGGTGTCACACTTGGTACTGGATTCGGTTTTAGTGGCGGTCAAAAACGAAGTCGAACACTCTCCGGCTTTATCCACCACATTTCCTTCCTTATCATAGATAATACATGTCCACGTCGGATCTCGTGTTGGCTCAACATAGCATTTTCCATCCAGATCATAAATGCTACATTCCGTGGTTGCAGTCGGAGTAATGGTTGGCGGGCACACTCCAGCTTTGTCGGTGACATTTCCTTCCTCATCATATAAAGTACATGTCGGAACTTCTGTTGGCTCTGGGTCTGGCCAGCATATTCCATCCGCGTCATAATTAGTACATGTCTGTTTAGGTGGGTATGTTGTAGGCAAACAAGAGCCCACTTTGTTGACTTCAGCACAGGTAGGGGTTTGGGTAGCCGGTGGAATCGTGGTATTCGACCATGTTGTCGAATTTGATATAGACGTGGGCGATGGCGAGGTTTCAGGCCATGTTGGATCTATACTTGGTACCGGGATGAGGACTTGGGTTGAAAGAGGGATTGACTCTGACGTCGGTGGTGGATTTAGAGGACCCCACGAGATTCCACTAGATACCGTTACCTTATCTGTGGTCGTGCTTGAGGATAAATAATACGTGGAAGACGAGGTGCTGGTAGCATTCAATGGTTGTGATGATAAGCCTGAAGTACTACTACTCGATGGTAAATCGGAGCTACTTGTGCTTGACAAGATAAATGTGCGTATAGGGGTTACAACGGCAACTATCATGAAATGTTAGTTGAAGCACGTTGGTTTCAAGAGACAGATTAAATTTACCATTCCGCCCTAAGACCACTGACGAACACAATATCGTACTCCAATAGAGGAGTTCAAAGTTATGGAACATCTTAACTTCTCAATCTAAACCAGCTCTTAAATGTTGCTTTTTGAAAGACTGCAATGGTGCGCCTAGGTTTCAACACGAGCAATACCTGAAAGTTGGCAAGCGGTTTCTCAGAAGCATCTGGCAGGTGAAGAAGATCTTCTGATCTCAATTAACCATGGCAGGATAGATAGAAGCGGGAACGCAGAAACGACAGTGGTGGATGGATAAAGTGCTATAGTTCACGGCACATAGAGTAAACAATACTAAACCACCGTGGTTTAACGGATGGGAGGTACCACCCGGGGAACATCTGGATATTAAGAACTGCTCGTGAAAGGGAGGGAAATGTGCAGATGAGGTGCAGGATGCTTAATGCTGTGGTGGAGTAGGCAAAATGAAAGAGCCGGTCTGCCAAGTGACTCTTTCCAGGGTGTGGATTAGCGCTGGTTACAGGGCTCATAAGCCATGTTGCCAAACTGTCCACTTATACATTCCTTTTAACATTACCCTGCGGGACAGCCCTGCACCTTGGTAAAAGGTTGATCATGGATCTAGTGAGCTAGCCCAGGTTTTGCAGGTGACGGTGTCCGGGGTGAGAAGGAGAGGAGTTATGAGGGGGGCTGAGGGGAACCTGACCAGTGGAGTGGCTTTTAGCGATAAAGCTACAGTAGAAGTACAGTACTGCAAGTAGACGCAGCAAACCAATACTGTATACAGTATCAACAAACAATAGGTGGCCAGATCTTTAACTCCTTCCTGTACCACCGTAGGTCGAAAACCAAGACTGAGGTAATGTACTTCTGGGTAATCCCAAGTAGAAGGACCGAAGCGGTTGGTGGGTGGCCGTGAAGTGAGAATTTTATTCAGCATTTCTGCCTCTCCTCGCCATCTCGTTGGCTACTCTACGAGTATGTGTTTCTATGCGGAAGTGCTTTTGGCTACAAGCTGGGAGCAGATTGTCCGTGAAAGCTCCACTTGGCATAGGGTAATGATTAAGCTTTCCAGTAAAATGAGATCGTCTCGATTCTTTTTTCGCCTTGCGAAACAACTAAGCAAGATGTCGGAAATTCATGCTTTCAGCTCGTAGCCTTATGGCCTTAAGGAAAACCACTTATGACCGACACAATACATAAGATGAACCCTTAAGGCTCCGCCGTACTTGGAATGAAAGTACACGGACCCTAAAGCATGTTGTAGAATTAGATGTTCATTTAGCGTAATAACGATGGGCGGGCATC
Organism: Bisporella sp. PMI_857; assembly: GCA_021307315.1. Classification (NCBI taxonomy): domain Eukaryota; kingdom Fungi; phylum Ascomycota; class Leotiomycetes; order Helotiales; family Helotiaceae; genus Bisporella; species Bisporella sp. PMI_857. The sequence continues at coordinate 417,115 of JAJSPD010000026.1, forward strand.
AGTGTGGATGTGTCTGTTAGCTAAGGAGTTAATCACAGCCATCAAAGTCTAAAAAGATGATGAACGCGTCGTCAACATTTGCTTCGTATTTGGCGTACTGGGTGTGCTGGGGGCTCGTACCTGCACTACACGTATTTGCCCTCTGCTTGTCCTCACACCTCTTTTGAGTACGGATTATGGTGATACGGCAGGGAGCTAGAGGTCGGATGTCTCTTTCCAGCTGATCGCTTGCTCCCCTGATCCTCTAATCCTGAGCACAAACCACACACCCACATGGTACAGCACAGTACTGTATAGTACCGGACAGGGCAAGGACAGCACAGGACAAGACAGGACAGGACAAGACAGGACAGGACGGAAACGCAATTTGGTATGTTTATGCATATTTGTCCAGGGCATGTATCTTAAGCGATGCCCTCGTTTGTGAACATGATCGGAGGATGCATGCGGGTTGGAAGAGTCTGGCCCAGAATCCCTGCTATCCAGAGTTCCAGTTTTCCAAATTCCTGAACGGAGGGACCATCCAGGTCTCCCCGTCCGGATCTTGTTGGACAGCAACAGACGGCAGCCACTAATACCACCATCACCACCAGACCACATGTTAATCAGGGATTTCGGGGACCCGACCATCCAGCTCCCTCAACTGTACAACCGGAGTTTAACCAACCAGCCGGTTTATAATTTCTGTATGGTAAGCTATCCTTAGCACTTTTTTTGCTCGTACCATATTGATACTTGCATATTTCTCATAGACGGTTCACATCCTCCGTAAAAGGATATATACAATAATGCAACAATCCATAAATGCAGCTGGCAGCAAAAAAAAAAGGTACGTCGTTTACTGTAAGCGGCTCCAGCACACTGCACACTTTCGATACATCTTTTATAGAGTGGTAAACAAGAAAGAGATTATTCACAACCCCCATGTTATCCAATGTCAGCACTGAGGCAGTCATATCATAGTTCGTGCGCAAGCGAGATATCAATCGCCAAATCATAGAATCGCTGGTGGCGCCTGAACGCATCAAGCCATGTTTGAGGTAACAAACGTCCCGAGGCCCAAAGGAACGTCGGGAAGCCACCCAACGATCGTGATGGTTTCGGCAGAAAGATCTCGCAACCTCTGCCGTGCCGTTCATGCTGCAACGGCACGAAAGGGCAGGTGGTGGATGATTTGCATCTCACATTCTGAACCTGATGGTCTCTCGACCCAATTCCTTTACGAGAATTTGGCGTAGTTGTCTCAGTTCTTGGAGAGAAACAATCGCGTAATACGGGGTACAAGAAGGAATGATCAGCAGTGGTCGACACCACCACAGTGATGGTGAGGATGCCATTTTAAGATCACCATACACTTGATCATTGGTCCCAAATACCTGTTGCTGTGCCTCAAACCATCGCATCACACACACACACTTTGATCCTAGTCTATATATCTACATTTTACGACCAGGGCAAGCGAGTCTGCATCGTGTCGGAGAAGATTTCATCCATTTTTTCTTAACACCACCCTCCCAAACTGCCCAAAGCAGACCTCGGAGAATTACTTCATCAGTCGCGGCCTTCCTCTTGCCTGAATGAGGGCAATCAATTCAAAGTGGGTGACCGGCAGGTACTTTATCTGGACCACGTGAGATCTTGTTAGAAGTTAACTGTATCCAACTTGCTAGTTGCTGTATGAATAATGTGCTCTGCGGGAATCTCTCTCTCTCTCTCTCTCTCTCTCTCTTCTTTTTTTTCTCTCTCTCGATATCGAATGTTCAGCTGTTTTCGGTGTACTCAGGCGCACATTCTTGACATTGTGGGCCTGCGGATCTCTTCAACCTTTTCGCCCCCATTGTTTGTTGATAAACTCTTCCCTGCCTAGTCCGGGCTGAGAAAATGACCACCACCGTGATTCACTTAACGGCTTCAACGCTTTAAGCAGGCAATCTCCTGGCTTCCGGGGGGCACCTCGATTGTAAGGTTTTATCAGTCCTTGGCCGCGTCGTGGCGCCCTAAAGACCACTGAAATCATCACTACGTTACTAGTCAGCACACCCTAAAACATATCCACCCAAGGCTGACGAAACGTAAAACCGCCTGATTGCGCTCCCTGAGACCCCCGCCATTATCTCCCAATTGCCATAACCCACCCGAGGGCCAGTACCGGGTCCACCATCCGCGCCCTTGGGATAGCCATGTTCCATATGTTCAGTTGGATCTGGCATTGTTTCCCTCGATCATTTTTCGTGTGAAATAGAGAATGCGATCAAGTTCCTGACCATGCTGCTGCTGCTGCTGAGGCGGGTAGGACTCATCACAGCATTGGCGGCACAATGTGTGAACAGTTCCCCAGCAGCCTTGACTGTAACACCCTCGGTCCAATGGTTCGTGGGTTAAATTTCAACAAATTCTAACAGAGTCACTAACAACTACAGGTATGGCGATGATGGAGATTGGTCGGCGGTCTCAATTCGCATCGGAACACCGCCGCAATGGGTCGATGTAATGGTTAGCACTGTGAGCTCGGAAACATGGATTGTTGGAAAAGGAGGATGTCCTTCAACGCCGTCCGATTGCAATAATATGCGCGGAGGGCTGTTCACCCCAGGGAGCTCGACGTCATGGCAACCACAAGGCTTCTTTGAACTAGGGGTTGACAAGCACCTGGGAAATACTGGGTACGCGGAATATGGATTCGACAATTTGACCTTTGGCACTACAGGCGTGAGCTTGGCAAACGCAATCGTTGGGGCCTTTAACTATACCGGAACGATCAACTCGACTCAATATTTGCTTGGATTTTTTGGGTTGGGAATTGTTCCTGGAAGCTTCAACAATACTAAAGTCCCTAGCGCGATTAGTGCACTGCTCGAAAAGGAAGATGCGATCCCCAGTCACAGCTACGGATATACCGCAGGAGCAAGATATCAGGACAAAGGAGTCCTCAACTCTTTAACATTAGGGGGATATGATGCTAATCGTCTCGTTCCGCATGACACTTCGTTTACCCTAAATCCTAGTCAAAATCCGGAGGTCTATATCAACTCTATTTCTGTTACGAATACGGGCATTTCCAGCAGTTTGGCATATTCCTCTGACCGGGTTTCTGCTGTGATTGACAGTTCTACTCCGTATTTATGGCTTCCAAAGGCAACATGTGAACGATTTGCGACTGCATTAGGCTTGATCTACGATGAATCGTTAAATCTATACACTTTTCCGACAAATAGCTCTCAGCACGAGACGTTACAAACTTCGAATATAACTTTCGCATTCAGTCTATCAGACATATCTGCATCACCGGCCACTGTTGTGATTACGTTGCCGTATGCAGCATTTGATTTAAAACTGACCTTCCCAGCCATTCCCGGAACTGTTTCCGGCGCTGCGAATGCTACAAAATACTACTTTCCTCTCCGACAAGCAGCTAGTGATGCGCAATATACTATCGGCCGAGTCTTTCTCCAAGAAGCCTACTTGATCACAGACTATGAGAGGGGAAACTTTTCGGTCCATCAAGCTGTACATAATTCTTATCAAAACACCAATATTGTCGCGATCACGCGACCTTCAACAAGCACCTTTTCTGGACCAGAGACATCGCAAAAAGGTGGTACAAAACTTTCCACTGGGGCAATCGTGGGGGTCAGTATTGCAATTGTGGCAGTTGTTGTCCTTTTGATATTCATAGGAATCTGTCTCTATCGACGCAGAAAGAAACGCACGATTGTGGATGATGAAAAAGCTACAACAGCCCCGACTCGGTCTCTCTTCGGTCGCCTGCGTAGGAGGAAAGAACCACTTCCACATGAAGCCAGTGGTGACACTAGCTACCCAACAGAAGTCGGAGCTGACGCAACGCATGAGCGTTTTGAGCTCCCTGCGCCGATCGGTCCTGTAGAACTAGATAGCGAATACGGAACTTTAGACGGCACCACAGAGAATGGGTCATCAACCCAAGATTCTAATAAGCTTTCCGCCTATGAACGAGAGAGAAGGAAACTCGAACATCAACAAATAGCAGCAGCACACGCGCAACGAGAATTAGACACCTACCATCCAGAGAAAACGGAGAACGATGTCAGTTCCATGCCACATTACCGACCATCAGACTCACTGCGCGAAATACCAGACGTCGAGAGCCCCCTCGTAAGTCCTGTAGGGCCCGAATCAGGTGGCTCCTTGACGATCAGTAATGGCGCGCCATCTCCAGTCAGCCCGGGTTTCACATCCGCGCCCGTATCACCCATGACGGCCGCTCCGCCTACATACACGCCTATCGCCTCCACGAATGTCGTTTATGCAGGACGTTTACCTCCAAATGTTGTCCTTCCACCAGTAGTGCCCAAATTCGTGGGACCGGACGGGAGGACTATGAGTGATGAGAGCGGATCAGGTTCGGGCTCAGGGTCAGGGTTAGGGTCTGATCCTATAAGCAGCACACTGGGAAGTGGATTCACGGATCGTGAGAGTGATGACCTGTATGGCGCCACCACAAGAGCTCCCCTCTCGCCTGTCTCTCCAAGTGGTCCTGCCTATGCTTTAACAGGTCTGGACGATGGTCCGGTTGCGCCAGAAGAAGAGGGACGGTACATCCCAAATGCGCGCGCAGATGCGCAGGTACAGGAAATCCTTGCACCATGGGGCAGTAGGAGGAGGTTAGATGGCGAAGACATTGTGCACGTCCCACAACCTGCTGCGAATAGGTTCTCCTGGGAAGAAGAGAGAACCCAGGGGACAGACTGAATTAAGCACTCTCTACATTGATATTTAGCGTTGGCGTTCGGCGGGTCTGGGATTACTGCATGTATCCCATATTGGGTATACCTTCCTTTGGTTGATATGATAATGTATATATGAACTAAGTAGGACCTCTCTCTTGTAGGAGATGATGGGCAGTATATATGACTACACATTGGCAAGGTATTGCAATGAATTGGATCGGGCATTCAAAGGATATATAAAGAAATGAAATAGCAATATATCTCAATAGTTTTCATTTTCTCTTTTTTTGGACTACGTTGTCTTGCTTCCAACGGTCCACCAGTGAACGGATGCCAGGATCGAACCCGACCGTGGGTACCACTGGAGGATTTCTCCAAACATCGGATGGACCCGGTCCAACCCAATATAAAGCCTTGGAACATACAATATGCTGAGAGTCGGTGAAGATAAACTATCCTCGTTTTTATGTAGCAAGGGCGGACATCAGTGAAGCAAATTAAAGTGCAAGTCGGTTGTCGCCATCATCAATGGTAACGCTCCCGTTTTTCAGATGGAAGGGCATCGATATCATAAGATATCGAACGAAGCCTTTTCTGCCGGTCTTCCATCATCGCAGAAGCCAAGCTACCTCGCATACAATTCCGTCGCTGTTATCGCAACGTGGCTCCCCATTTGACGATCCAGATGCGGCAAAGCAGAAACCCTTTCATCTGCTTCTTCTTCTTCCTCCTCCTCCGCCGCATGCCTGAGCACCGGAGCGCGCTCGAATCTCGCATCCATGTCGGACGCCCATGGTTTTCGGAAGTAGATGGTGTCGAAGTCGGGCCTGTGGTAATTCCCGTCGTGGTATGTCTTGAGCTCAAGCGCTAGGCCTGCCCCCTTCGGTTTCGCCAATTTTCAGCTGTTGAGTGACTAGCCGGGGACCCTGAGACGAGGGAATTGAGCATAGAGATGATATCGAGTCGTACGTAGAGCAAGACATAGAAGCTTGTGCGATTTTTGCGAATACTGGAATGTCAGAAAGGCGGGTGCAGTGCCTGATATCACTTCGGGGTAGAAATGTAACAATCTATGCTACCTATCCAAGCCTAAGAAGGACCCCAAAACGGACTCACCTGGAATTTCATATGGCACCAAAAACAGGTTCCCAATGGTATGGTCTTAGTCCGTTGGAGGTGGGGATATCTTTTTTTCAAGCGCTGATGCTTCTTTTCACCTTTAATGCTACCCAGAATTATTTGTGACAGACGCAGTCTCATTCCCTGCGGATGCCTATAGGCGTATAGCTCGCAAGCATGTATGCAGAGCTTTCTGAGCAGGAGATTGAACATGAACCGCTCCTTTTTGGACAAGCTTCAGCTACACTGCGGCGCCTATTCAATAATTAGCGTGTGGTCAGCAGATAACATGGTGGTTACTTGCCTTTTCACAAAGGGGGATGATTTCTCTGGTAGGCATTCTCGAGAGCCTCTCCGGCCTATAAGGAATATATTCCGGCAAGCCATGAGGTATATAAACAGGCGGCCTAAATACGGAAGGCGGCCACTGCTCAATAGCCCACAAATAGGTGAGATATTCGTAGCATATCGCCCTTAGTGTTTCCCATGAGATAGTCCAGCTCTCTGTTCGACAGAGCATAAAAGATTCATAAGCAAAACGGTACTCCGTGCCTAGTTTATATTTTGTTACTCTAGAACAAGCCTTCCAGCTAGTCCACAGATCAACACTGTTTGCATATAGGTTTTGAGCAGAGTTGTCGACTGGCCTTTGCTGTTGTGGAGGAGCCGAATGAGGTTCAACAAAGTGGTACTCGAGATGATGTTCTGTCCTTTCCGATGGTATGTGGTATGACTGCCCTCGATGCCGGCTTTTGAGAGCCATATGCAGCTCAGCCTCCGTAACTTTCGAGATCATACCCTCGGAGCCCAGAATTGACCTAGCTTTATACCTCCCACCACGTTGGCAAGCTTCGCGATCATTTGCTGTTAGTGTCTTCGAAGCTTGGTCCCAGTGATGGAAGTCATCGCATTGAAAACAATAGAGGTGCTGCTGAAAGTCGAGGCTGATCAGCCATCGCATTTCTCGTCTCTCCCAATACTCATGCCGGTCAACCCGATCATAAACATCATATACTGAATCATTGCGCAAAAGAGTTACACGATGTTGAGTACCAATTATTTTCTCAAGAATCTGGGAGATTGTAGTGAGAATTGCTTTGGAAGAAATTGGTAAATAATCCGCAATCGCAAAAATCAACTCGTTCGGCAAACGCTCAAGAGGAGAAAGGGAAGATGTCGGCTCAAGGGACGGTTTTGAAGCAGCCATGCTGAAATTCAGTGTATCTGGATTTGACGAGGGAGAAGGGTATCTAGACCTCTTAAACGAAACTGAGTACTTGACTCACGTTTTGACATGTACTTTGGATTGGATTTTACGTTTTGCCCAGATCCTACAACAATCCCTAATTTTTGAACCGGGGAAAACTGAGAGGCTGCAATCAACGGTCTGACAGGCTCGTCTTTGTGACAAAACCAATAATAGGTATCCATCTATACGTTAATATAACATCTAAAAAGGCCTTCAGTGTAAAACTTGGTGTAAGTTTGGAGTGCTGAAAGCATGATGTAAGGCTAAAGGATGTCATGCTTACAACTGCTAAGGCTGAGGTGGTGCTTCTAGAATGTAGTTAAGAGTATTATTTTTCACACTCATTCCGTATCATCAACGTAACATCGCCATCAGATTGATTCCTCGGAACCTGCATTCGCATTATAAGGGTGTGTTGTTAATGGGCTGGAAGAAGCCTCCTGAACTAGATTCTCTAGGAGCTCATCTGAACTATCCTTCACCCACGGCAGCCCGGCGAAAACTTGAACGTAGACGGTGCATATTGCAGACGCCTCCTATGAAAGGACGTCACTTATTCTATTTGCTATGGTGGAAGTGCTGTCATTTCTTACTTTCTATTTTGTTATTTGATGTGTTGAAGGCTTGGGTGGGCATTCCCTACAAAGATTAGCCAAGTGATCTTCGACGTCCCAGCTATGGAGGCATCTTCCAAAACACCTGGACTAGTAATCTGCTATTTAGAAACTGTAAATTTGCTTGTTCGGCCCGAAACATTTATCGTGACCAGTGCTGTCAGTCCGAAGAAACACTAATCCTCCAGGCCAAGGGTCAAATATGTGGAATTGCAGCGTTTAAGATTGATACCGCACAATCTTGGCCCAGCACAATGTGATGTGCTCCTTGAACAACCATAACCTAAACTTTGACTGTTGAGCATACAGAAGTATCATGCCTGTCGTTGGCATTTACCTCTACAGATTGCTATTACAATCTCCCTCTAGTATAGTATGTTGGTTCAGGAGCGAAAGCATGAGAAGGAGAGAGAGGAGCGGCCTGTTGAAGTGCGAAAGAGACTCTAGTAGCTTCGCGAATGATGGCGATGGCGATGGATGGACCAGGTCGGAACCCGCCGCTGCTCATAACGAAGAGCTCGATGCTGCTGTGATAAACTGGAGAATAAGCAATGAATGCCCTGGGGAAAAGAGGCGACAGAGCTACCACAGAAACTGATGATTCTACTGCTACAAGAGAAAGGGAATAATTTGAAGTACACGATGCGATGAGATAACGAAGTTTCCCATTCCGATTCGCAATACGCCTTAGCTCAATTGGAAATAAATAACCTATAATTAACTTTGGAAGAATTCACTTCCTGAGCTCAATGGGCCCTTCAAAATAACCATAATACCAAAGTTGAAGTTCAAAAAGGGTAATACATGATGAAGTACCTAAATGCCTATCAGTATGAGGTGTGTTGGATATACTTCTACTGTTCCGTGAGGCGACAATTTCGCCATCAAATACAAATAGTTCTACAAACTTCTTCCTTTTCCTCCCTTGATGACCTCCATCCACAAACAAAGTTCCAACCCAAACTCCCCTCACGCCCGCAGAAGTAGTTACCTCAGCCACATTATCATAGCCTCAACGGGGATCTCGCGATTGTCACCGGCGCCGCTCGCCGCGGAGCTGTATGTTACTTTTGAGCCTGGAAATTTTGATTCTACCGAGGTGTCAACGCTGGATTCACTAACCGCTGATTGTGAGCAAATTATGGATCCGGTTGGCTGATTTCTGGTTTTGGAGATGATGGGGTTTAAAGTGGATGGGACGGGCTTGAATCTGACTTTGAGTGACTTTGCTTTGCGGCTTGCGAGTTGAGGGCTCGCTCTGCTTTCTGGGCTGTGGCGAGGAAGTCGGAGGACATGTAGGTGATGAGCTCAAAATCTTGGTTTAATGATTTTATATAATTGATAGTACTCCGACGTGGAAGCAAGTAGCACCTGAAATGAATTGTTCGAAAATAAAGAAGAATTTAAGAGTATGAGATACTTTAAGAAAGACTGATGTAATGCTTTAAGGTGGTACCAGAAGATGTGCCTTGGATCGTCCCGACCCGTGGAGCCTCACCGATCTCTTACTAATCTTCATAACTATGCGCAATATGATTGGTGAATTGGCCCAAACAGATAGTTGGGCCGTTTCATGACGATGACAGGTCATTGAATCCATTGTGCTCACTTCGCAACCCAGCACTTGCGAAAGGTCTTTCGCGTTCTAATATCCACCACACATCCAAAATCCCGGACTCTTGAAATTGATCATACCCAAATGTTCGACGTCTCAGAGAATCTAGTCTTCTAATTCACGAAATGTGTATCTTTCTAACATGTCTCTAACTTTCTCTATCCTTGTCGTCTCAGTGATGATTTAACTATCATCGTTCACTATTAACGTACGGAAATTTTTGCCACGATGCCAAAAATCTCAGTACCTTGAGGAACTTGTTGTATTGGAGGCTGTGGTGTTCTTGACAGCGGATATATCTCAGACTTATTGTATTAGGTGTCTATACTTGTATCATGCTGAAAATCTCTTCAACTATCAAATGTGGCTATAATAATCAATCCCTGCCATCGTCGAGCTTGTTGCTGAGCATCTATAAAAGATAAATTAGAGGAAATTTCATATAGCCAATCGACCGATCATTGATAAGTAAGGATAATTGGAAGGAGATCAAAATATAGCCTCCAGAATACTATGTGGTTGACGACTCAAATGGTTAGTTATCTCCGCTACTCCCCGGACCCCACTCTTGCAATGCCGATGAATACCCGATTGGCTAGCCCACAGCGATCGCCACCTACATATGCCCAGATGTTTTTCTCCACATCATCATGTAGATGTCCATTTTCATCTAATGCCTCCCCTCCATGCCTGAGCTCTAGACAAATAATGGAACAGCACCATATATTGACCACAGATGTTTCATATGGAAAACAATTAAGGCTGATGAAATAAACTGCCTTTGAGATTGCTCCATATGTCTGTCCCATCTCTAGAAGTCTATAAAAGCTGCATCAAGGGAGGAAATGCGTGGTTAATGTAAGAAAAATTTCCTGGGAGGCACTATCAACAATAGAAACTGATTATTATTGCCAAAGCGATAGTAGGCAAAATGTACTCTCCGTTCTTTAGACAGGTTTGCACCCCCTTAGTGTATCCTCACCATTAAACGGTCGAGATCGAGAATATATATCTTCTCAAGCCACTTCGACACTTCCCCCTTGCTGAAGTCTCTGTACATCCGTCACATACTTCCGCATTTGCCGTGCAGGTATTCCCTTCTCATACATCTCATCAAGTTCGGCAGGATTGCGTTGTGAGGGCTCTGGCACATAGACAAATGCTCCAATAGTGCACACAATTCCCGTGGCTAAAAACAGCCAAGCAGTCTTGTAACCCCAGTTCGCGCCATTCACATCCACTATTTTATGAGTTAGTCGCCGTTTTTATCGGTTATGGATATCATAGAGATCGCTTACGCATGATAGGTAGCGACGTGTTGAAAGTTAACCCAAATAGAACTGATGATCCGGCTGCCAACCCGGCGGTTCTAGCACGGAGCTTTTGCGATGCCACCTCGCCAACGAAAGCCCAGCCAAGACTACCAACTATCATCATTGTTAGCTTCAGGCGCACAAGGGATTTGAAAGGACGGAAACTTACGGGCAACATTAAAGAAGGACCAGACACAGGCGGTAAATATGAGGAAATTCTTAAGAGCCCCCGTCTTGGGCACGAAGCCGAGAATACCTACAGCCAACATTGTGATAGTACAAACTATCGCAGAAATCAAAACTACTTTACGACGTCCGAATTTGTCAGTCAGAACGATGAGACAGATGGAAGTTACGAGAGCGATGACGGCTATTTTGTCAAGTCAGTTGCTGCATAGAATGAGACCACCTGTAGTACTTACTTAGGATTGTGGTAATAAGAAATGCGTTTGTAAATCCGCTTTGCTTAAAGAAAAGGCTTGAATAGGTATTCAGGAAAGACAGCCCAGTAAGTTGTTGCGCGCACACTGGAAGTGCAGCTCCCAAAGTACGCACAGCGTTTTTTCCTTTGAAGCATTCGAGGTAAGAGCGCATCAGGTGCTTAAAGCCGCGATGGGTAAGTCCAAGCTCATGGAGTTCTCGTCTCTCCTCTAATATTGTATTTTTGATGACTGCATACTCAACCTCGACATCGTACCCTTCAATGTTGCCGTTGATGCGACGGAGGGAGGCTTTTCCTCTCTCATCCTGGTCACGTTCGGCATAGTAAGCTGGAAGGAATATCAGCGTCAAACACTTCGGATAGGGAAGGGTACTGAAACTTCTCGTTCACTTACCTGCGGTCTCCGGGATCCAAAGGAAGATTGGCAACATGAGGCCCAAGAATCCCCACTGTGTCAAAATAGGAGTTAAAAAGTTAAGTGGGTCGGAATTTTGGGAAAAAGTGAGAAGAAGCGGCGCCAGGAAGCTCCCAATTCTGTTCCAGAATCCGTACGCGAATAACATAGCCCCACGGATGTTCACAGGTGCCCACTCAGTCACGTAGATTGGGAGAGTTGCTTGGAGACATCCGACCCCAATTCCTGCCAGAAGTTTTGCGCCAGCCCAATCCCTCCAGTTCCGCGCAGCAGTCTCAATGGCAATAGACTGAATAAAAGCGGCGAGAGTCAGTTAAACATCAGAAGAGCAGATAGCATAAGATCTGTATGGGCAGTGTCCCAATACTCACACCTGCAAGAATAGTCCAGAGCAAGTACATGGTCATCTTTCGGCCAATTCTGTCAGACACCGGGTTGAGAAGTACCATGCCAATAAGCTGTCCCAATGACTGTAACGCACCCCAAAGGGCAGTGTAATTAGCATCGAGATCAATCTTTCCAGCGGCATTAGGAAATCCAAAATGATTGATGAAACCCTGGTTTGCGATGATGTTTCCTGCAATTTTGGTGTCAGTTCACAAGGAAAATTAACAAAGAAATCAGCAAGAATAATGCAAAATGGCATAGTCTCACCATTCAAACTGATTTGGTAGCCGTCTGCTCCAGCTGCTATGCACATCAGGTTACAGACCAGCACCGCCTACAGGATTCCGTTAGCAAAGCCCTCTCCTTTATAAGTTAACATTCACATGCCTTCCAAAATCTCTTGACAGTTTCCCATAGCCCTAGCCGATCAAGAGACGACTTGAGAATTGCGTGTTGCGGCTTGGTAGCGGGCTGGTCCCCTTCCAAGTGCAAAGCAGTGTGCTCAAGCTCAATGGCGAGCTTATCCGAGTTGGTTGCATTAGGGTTAGCCATGAGACGACTATGGTGCCTTCGATGGCGATTGATAATTTATAAAAGAGCTTTTGATGGCGAAAGGGGAATATGCATCTCAAGTAGGAAAGACATTTACCTTCATGGCCGGTGGGATACTGGTAATATACCTCGAGGATGGTCGGGTTCGGTAGATGATGCTGCGACGGCGATGTTGAATTTGGCTGGGCTGGCTGGGCAGAAGATATAACACAGAGGGGTTGAAAGCTAGCATTGGTATACTTTACAATTAGCCAACTCCACTCAATGGAGTGGGCCAAGCCCCGGGGAGTTGCGGAGATTTGGGCAGAACAGTGGAGAACCCCGGTTTCCAGGGAGAATGAAAGGATTGCGGGATGCGGGGATGCGGGGGACTACCCTGAAAGTATATGACAAGGTGTCAGGTGACTAGGCTATCGACGTACCACTCTATACAAAATCACTTCTCCATCGGGCTTTGGGTTCGGGACAACATATAACGAACCGACCGGGCTAGTTCGGATAACATAGCCACCGAGGCTATGGTAGAAGAGGGATTATTGTAATAGGAGCTCGTTAGTTCAGTCCTGGATGCCTATGTATATGTATCTGCTGAACTGGCGCCTTTCGTAACTCGAAACCAGAATAGTGCAGTAAATTGGCAAGTTTAGCTTTTCTTGGTCTCAAAGCTACGAACTGCTGATGCTTGAGAAGTCATAGCCCGTCTAGTATAGAAATTCTTTAGTCCTTTAAGCTACGCCCTACAATGTCACTCTCCATATACCAGCTCAGCGCAGAGCATCACCATGACGGCTTTGGCATCTCCTCCCACAAACCACGACTTTCCTGGCGCTTCAATTCCACAAGATTGAGATGTTGGAAGCAAGCTTCATATGACATTAAGATTGTCAGAAAAGGAAAAGAAGAATCATTCCACGTCGACTCGCCGGAGTCAGTTCTGGTCCCCTGGCCTTCCTCACCATTATTATCACGAGAATCTGCCTCGATCCGAGTCCGTGCCACTGGGAAGGATGGATTATCCACTGAATGGGCTAGTCTTAACATCGAAGTCGCGCTTTTAGAGCGTACAGACTGGATATCTAAACTCATCTCAGGTCCGCCACAGCCCATCGATGCCCCTAAACGCCCCTTTCGCCTTCGCAAATCTTTCACTTGTCATCATATAGGTCCCGCCCGCCTGTACGCTACTGCTCATGGGCTGTACGAGGTTGAAATCAATGGCAAGGTAGTCGGTGACCAGGTTCTTGCACCTGGATGGCAATCTTACAAGCACCGTCTTCACTACCAAGTGTACGATATCACACCTCTCTTGGAGGAAGGCGACAATGTCATCGGTGCTTCCGTTGGCGAGGGATGGTTCGCAGGTAGGCTGGGAAGGCCGAGTAATTCTAATATATGGGGAGATCGCCTCGGCTTTCTTGCACAGGTGGAGGTAGATGGAAAGGCGGTATGTGTTACCGACGACAGTTGGGAATACCTACAAAGTCCCATAATTTCTTCCGAAATCTATGATGGCGAGGTCATTGATACCAACCTTCAGGATCTCTTCTGGACTATACCCTCCCAGCTAGCAACAAAAGTTGAGCAAAAAGCTGAAGTACTGGCCTTCCCAAACGCCGAGTTGATAGCTCCTGATGTTGCTCCAGTAAGACGAATACTGGAAATTAAGCCTATAGAGATTATTTCCACTCCCAAAGGTAAAAAGGTACTTGACTTTGGCCAAAATCTGGCTGGGTGGTTGAGGATTGAGAAAGATATATCTGATCATGAGGGAGGGGAGCTCTTGATTAAACATGCAGAGGTTCTGGAGCATGGAGAACTTGGAACACGCCCACTGAGAACCGCAAAAGCACAAACCGTGATCAAGATGGGCGGGAAGACCAAAGGATATGAGCCAAAATTTACCTTTTATGGATTTAGGTAAGACCTTTCTTATCTACAGTTATTATCATCTATACCTACTAACGTAAGCCTCAAGGTACGCGGAAATATCTGGATACGATTCTCTTACACTGGATGATTTCACTGCCATTGCAATTTCAACAGACCTCCGCCAGACTGGCACCTTCGAATGCTCACACCCATTAGTGAACCAGCTTCATAAAAACACTGTCTGGTCCATGCGCGACAACTTCGTATCTGTCCCTACAGACTGTCCCCAGCGCGATGAACGTTTAGGCTGGACGGGTGACATACAAGTCTTTGCACCAACAGCGAACTATCTGTTTGATACTTCGGCATTCCTTAGTTGCTGGCTGCGAGATCTGGAGGTTGAGCAGAAAGATGCTAGTGGCGTTGTTCCCTGGATAGTTCCTAGCGTCCCATTTACCATGTCTCGGCAGAATCGTCCCGCTGCCATTTGGGCAGACTGTTCCATTATCACACCCTGGGATCTGTATATCACATTTGGCGATGAGTCTATTCTTGAAGTGCAGTGGGAAAGTATGTGTCTTTGGCTGGATGAAGGAATCCCTCGGGATGAGAAAGGTTTCTATAGAACGACAAACCCTCAATTTGCTGACTGGCTGGATCCGCGAGCGCCTCCTGCATTCCCTGGCCATTCAGTTACAGACCCATTCTTGGTCGCCAATGCATACCTCATCTATGTGACGGACCTGGCAGCTAAAATTGGTAATATCATTGGAAAGTCAGAGGCTGCGGCTAGGTACGCCAGCCAAGCGTCGGGGCTGTTGGATATGTTTCTGGCAGAATACTTGACGCCGAACGGTCGTTTGATATCTGATACGCAGACTGCATATTCTCTTGTACTGCGCTTTGGTATCCTTCCAGAGAGAAATCTAAACGTAGCCAAGTCAAGGCTGGATTGGATTACTAGATGGGAGATGTTCAAGATTACAACCGGTTTCGCTGGAACACCAATCATCTTACAAGTGCTGGCAGACAACGGCATGCTGAATTTAGCGTACCGGATGTTAGAGGAAACTGAAGATCCGAGTTGGTTGTACCCTGTGAATATGGGAGCCACGACTATTGTAAGTTTCATACCTACGACTAAATTCTTGCCTATTGCTTTGGGGGCTATGCCTTGTTAACGTTTCATGCTTTCATAGTGGGAGCGCTGGAACTCCATGCTTCCAGATGGAACTATTAATCCAGGACAAATGACCTCTTTTAATCATTACGCCCTCGGCTCAGTCTGTGCTTTCCTGCACAACATAGTTGGAGGACTTTCGTCTTCCTCCCCCGGTTGGAAAACCGCGCTCGTAAAGCCTCAGCCCGGCGGGACCATTCGTTCTGCGGCTACCTCGTTTGACTCTCCTTATGGCACGTACTCCGTATCCTGGAAATGCGAAGAGTCTACCATGGTGACACAGGTGATAGTACCGCCGAACGGTGAGGCTAGGGTTGTTCTTAATGGTATAGATGAGGTCGTGGGAAGTGGCCAGTTTGTTTACACGACTATTTGGGAAGCAGATCCAAATTGGCCTCCAGCACACATTCAAGGGCCACAAGGTTCGCCGGTAAAGAAGTCTCAGTCGTCTTAATGCCAAAATCCGGTAGACACAAAGGAATTCATAATTATATATAAATGTAACTTTTAAGACAAAAAGCAAGCACACTTTCAACTCTTTGGACAAAAAAACCAAATGCTACAGTGAGACGAAATATAGCTGAATATGCAAGTGACCAAGAGTAGCAACCTGGAGCATCGTTTCGGTCTCACGTTCATTATGGGACTTCCCAGGATTCTCGAAGCATACCTCATGCCACGAAACAGGAGTTGCGGGGAAGACCGGAACTGCCAAGGGAACGGTGTCTCTGGGCGGCCGAAGTTTACCCGACATATATCCACCTACAGCCAAGCCGCTCAGCTTGTATACTTGAATGCATGTCAGTGTGTACAGCTTTCCCGGTACCTATTAACCCGGGTTATTGAGCTCCGTGCAAGAAGGCAAATATGTGGAGCTCAAGTAAGGTTATCAATGCAAAAACCCCTGTTTCTTTCACGGCCTAGGAGACTAAAGGGGGAGCAGTATTCGTGTAATTTGAACAATAACATCCATAATGGCTCTTCATGACCGCTCATGGATATGGCATCCGGACTGGAAAGAAGAGCCCAGTGAAGAGTCTGCTGGCGGATTTGTTCATTTTCGGAAGGAAGTAACTATCACAGATATTCCGCCAGGTGCTGTTATTATTTCCGTCACGGCAGATACTAGATATAAACTCTACATCAACTCAAAACTGGTACATTATGGCCCTGTCAAAGGGGACTCTCAAATGTGGTTTTACGATGAACTGGATATCCGACCCTACCTCCGCTCAGGCACAAATCTATTCGCAATCCGTGTTTTACGCCTATACTCGAAGACGCGGTTTGGTACTAGTTTTCCACGAATGTCCCTTGGAGGCCTTCGCATTAAGTATATAGGAGACCATCGAATAAACTTCAGCGTTAAGTCTGATGAGACTTGGGAGACAGCAATCGATTTGTCGAGTTCCTTGCCCGTTCAGAAAGATGACATGTTTCTACACATCTTTGAGTCGGTTGATAGGAGAAGAGATACTGAACTGAAATGGGTGCCTGCGAGACAGCATAAGATTTTTACCGCTTTTGGGCTTGCGTCACCATGGCGTCTGTCACCCCGTATGATACCATTCTCTCGTCTTCGCCTGGCGGAATTTCAGGCGATACACAATCTTGAAAGTCCCCTTGGTCGGGATGCTTGGGAATCGACGTTACTCGGAGATTCACAAATACGTTTACCAGCTGGGACCATACATCATGTTGAAGTTGAGGCGAGCCATCACCTCACCGCATTTCTTATTTTTCGGTTCTTGAAGCCCCAATGCTCTGGCAGTGAGCTGAAGGTGACGTACTCCGAATGGTACGAAGATCCGCCTAAAACAGTACAATTTCGCCTTAAATCCAATCGCCGAGATACAAGCAAAAAGCTTTATGGCCCTCAAGACTCTTTGATATTCAACGGAAACAAAGACACAGCTATAGAGCCAGTTTATCATATGGAAGGCGAGGGCGTAGAGGAGTTTGCGCCTTTCCATTTTCGTACCTTCAGGTTTATTGTATTGGATATAAAAGTGGCAGAAGAGGCTGACTTGGTGTTTCTTGGGACGAAAATCACGCGTACGAACTATCCTCTTGAAATTCGTGCCCATTTTAAAGTCAAAGATGAAGACAAATCATTTCCTTCGCAGCAGCTATGGGATACGAGCGTCTTAACGCTGGAAAATTGCATGCATGACTGCTACGAAGATTGCCCATTCTACGAACAACTCCAATATGCAATGGATACTCGAAGTTCAATTCTGTTCACATACTATATATCCGGCGATGATCGTCTTGCCCGACAAGCAATCAGACAAATTGGTAATTCATTTCAGCCTGCACTAGGCCTTACCGCAAGTCGATCCCCTTGCGAGCATCTCCAGATCATTCCCCACTTCTCGTTATTTTGGGTTTGCATGCTAGTAGATCATTTTCAGCACTATGGTGATGCTGAGTTTATATTAGAGTTTTTGCCTATCTGCGATGCAGTCCTAGAATCTTTCAAACGTCGCTTAGACCCTGAACTCGGACTTGTGAGATGCTACGAATCGGAAGAATTTTGGGATTTCGTTGACTGGGCGGAAGCGTGGAAACCAAGAGGTATTCCATCGGCAGGACGGAGGACAAGATTCCAGACATTCTCGAGTTCATTATATGCCTATACTTTGCAGCTACTCAGTTCTGTACTAGAAATCAATGGAAGAGGAGAACTTGCTGCACAGTACAAGGCTCGTTCTGGTGAACTCATCAAGTTAATAAAGACGCATTGCTACGACGGTGAATTTTTCACAGATGGATTGGCTGGCAAAGCGGTTCCAAAATTAGACTACAGTCAACACAACCAAATTTGGGCCATCCTTTGTGGTGCCATAACTGGCGAAGACGCGACTAAGTTACTAAGTACATCTCTATCAATGCCAAATTTTACAACCACATCTATTGCAATGGCTTTCTATACACTGAGAGCTCTATCTCTGGTCGAAGGGGATGTCTACGATACGCATTTCTACGAATTCTGGAAGCCATGGCTAGAGCAGCTAGAGCAGAATGTAACAACTTGGGTAGAGGATAACGTATCTCAACGTTCAGACTGTCATGCTTGGGGAAGCGCACCAATATATGAGTTCCTGGCTGAAGTCGTGGGCGTCAAGCCATTATCGCCAGGATGGGGATCAATTGCTTTTAAGCCTCGAATGAAACTTTTTGCAAATTTGGACGCAAAGGTTCCGATTGTCGTGAAAGGTAAGGACTTGGGAATTGCGCATGTCCAGTGGTCAACTCAGGAGGGAGGTAAACAAACTTTGTCGTTCGACTTGAAGACAATATCTGGTGAGCCGATAGATGTACCGGTGGTTCTTTCGTATGGCGGTCAAAGGGAGTCTTTGAGAAGCTCATTTGTGAAGGAGATATTGATTGTATAGACAAACTATTCATTCTCGGCCTTTATTTGTAATCTTATGCCCCTTGAGTTGAGTTGCCTCTACCCGAAGGTTGATCGCTGTAGATTTCTCTGGCAACTCTTCTTAACCCGTAAGTCTATGTATGGCTAAGGTTCTAGAATAACTACCAACAACAATGATTAATCCTCGCGCCAACCTCATCGGAAGCATACAGCTCATCAGTATATTCTTTTGCAAGCCATTGACCACGTAGAAGCATAGTTTCGCATAATAAACAGGGAGATTATGTGCGAAGCTATTGGTGTTAATAATATCAGAAGCCTTGGAAATTCTTCCCCAACGCCGGATTTTTAACATAGAGAGGTGGGGAGACGCAGATCTCTTTATTCAAGACCGCCACCTGACTTGCTCGGTTCAATAGGGGTACGTTTACTTGGCGCCAAGCATCGTAAAGCGGAGCATTTGGACTTTTATTGCCGGTACTCCCCATGGATCTACGCTACCTACAACCAGAATACAATGTCATGATGTCCTCCACTCCGCGAAGTTTACATCAAGGACCAGATCCTAACACGGTCCATTCCGAGGTAGATTCTCCCGTACAAAGCACCAGCAGGAAGAGACCGCGGCAATCATCACGAATACCCTACCCTCGCAAGCGAGCTCTCACGGCATGTGAGGTCTGTCGGAAGAGAAAAGCAAAATGCGACAATCTGCGGCCAGAGTGCGGAGCTTGCCAGAGGAACGGTGCACAGTGTGTTTACTTGGCCACCGCCTCTGACCACTCCACGTAAGAAATTCCCGCCTCCCATGGAAATCTTCAATTGCAATTGGCTTATGGTATGACGTCTATGAAGTTACGACCATGCTAGTTTGGAAATATTGGAAAGAATAAACTTCGTAGCAGACCTGCTACAGAAGCAGCAGGATCGAGGAAACTTTAACGAGTCACCTTACCTTCAGACGGCGCAATATACTTCCTCAACCACCGAGCATCCGTCTCCATACCATGATACTCTCGACGAAGCCGCAATCCTCTCTGAGTCTCTCGAATTCGCTGAGAACCACTCCGGTACTTGTGAAGACATCCTTGAGTGGCCAATATTTGATGGTAAATATCATCGCAGAGATACTGAGAGTCTCATTTTTAGCCCTGACCGTGGACAAAGCCTGCAATTCAGTGTCGCTGAGACTCAGCAGGCGAATCATTTGAAAATTCAAGGTCCGATTCGCAAATCGATGCCTACACGAGGAATCCAAGATACGGATGCCCTTGCTCTCGTCGAAAGATTTTTAGCAAATGTGCATATCAAAAACCCAATCCTTGATCCCGAAGAATTAAGGTCATGGTCAAAAGATATTATGGAAAACGGATTTTCATGGAGTGGATCCTCATGTCTCGTGGTAAGTTTACTCTAGCAGACTATCTATTCACCTATCCAACCATTCAAAGCTTTTAGCATGTGCTTTGGCATCTTTGTCACGCCCCTTTACAGAGGCGTTCATCACGTCGGAAGTTTCAAACCATACGGATAGCGTTAGCGATACCTATGAATACTCTACGGCTGAGAGTTATTATCATTCTGCTCAAAAGCGTCTTGGTTTGTTAGATACGTCTATCCTCACAACGCAATGTTATTTCTTTTGCGGCGTTTATGAGATGTACTCTCTGCGCCCAGTCAAGGCGTGGGCATCATTTAATCGTGCATGCATCACACTACAAATCTATCTTCGAGCTAAGCCAGACAAAGAAGATCCTGAATTACAGAAATCAGAGTGCCGTATCTACTGGTCTTGTTTGAAGTCGGAATGGTAAGCTAGAATTTGAATCCACTTGTAGGCAATGGCTTGTATTTACTCATGCTTTAGTGAAATGCGCTCTGAGATCCGTCTCCCATCCTCGGGTCTCAGTAAGGTCAACTACCCTAATGTGTTCCCAACTCCGCCATGTGGAAGCCCAGCTCCCTCGCCGGAGGACCCTTTTGCAGAGGGGTCAAATATTAGCTCACAATTGTCACCCCCAACGCTCAACCCTGAACTGGAGCAAAGTTGGGGCTATTATTTGGCAGATATTGCAGTTCGCCGTATCGGTAATAGAGTAATCAATTCATTCTATAACGATAACGAGAACCTATGGCTATCCACCCCAGTCGAGCGCCTAATTCGTATTGCTGAAGAGCTGAATTCCCAGCTCACACAATGGTAAAGATACTCCAACTTCGCTGCCGTCTCCCTCATAATATTGATAATAACAGGCATGCCCATCTTCCTCAGCTACTAGCGAACCTTGGACACTCATATAACTCTAACGGGACTGAAGAACTCAGAAGCCTATTGCATGTTCGTCTCTTAGATTTTCGCGAAAAGATCCACCGACCATTTATTTTTCTCGCCATTCAGCATCCGGCTGCAAGCCCAATCCAGGCAGTCATCGAACCGTATGTTACGCGCTGTTTGGATGCATGCGTAGAGAAGGCCTTGAAAGGCTGTTATCGACATCGACACCACGGCACCTGGTACCAGAACCGCAAGGTCTTTATTGACTGTTTGTTGATCCTCGCTGCGGTAAAGAGCCGGCGGGTGAAGATTCCGCAGAACTGGCGCTTGGGTGTGGAGACGTGTATTTCCGGGTTGAGGTTTTGGGAGAGGGAAGCACCGGATCTAGGGAAAGCTAGACTCATTTTACAAAGTATACTTGCAGATCTCGATACGTAGAATAGTTATACGTATTAATCTAGCGAAGCTGCTATTAATATAGCGACACAAGCATAATAGAGTATAAAAACAGTTAAATCTTAAACTTAATCATATTTATGAACTACGTCCTAGTACTAGAGGTTTCAGGATAGTAGCCCTGCTCATGCGGAATAACTTATGATTACTGAGCCGATGTGCCTATGCCATGGTGAAATAATGAAAAACTGACCACATGGGCCTCATGAATAGTACGTATCAAACATTTCTTTCTCATAAGACTTAGCCACTTAACCTCAATATGATCATCTAAGACTTCAATATGGCAAAGAAGCTTCCTCGCGCAAAAGCTGTCAAGGCGATGAAATTTCCAAATCAATAGAACTACTCGCTGAAGCCGTGATCGAGATAAGGCCCAACGCCATCCATGTCGCACATGACGTGACCTCTTGACCAGCTCCTTCTGCATCTTCCCACGATTTTCACTCTTCGCCTCTCAATCTCTCAAGATTTACTCAACCAAATAAAAGTATGCAAGATCCGCTCTTCTACGTTGGCCTCTGTTGCGGGTAAAAAAAGCGAAACCTCGCGTCCTAACCTTGATTCGGAACCGGGCCCATAAAAAACTTGAACAATCTCCGCGATTCGGCGTTGGCGACACGTCTTTCATAGGACATCCTAACAAGCATATCCGACAAATCATGAAGGCTCCTTTAGCTCAGTGGTAGAGCGGAAGATTGCAGCAACGCAACTTTATCTTCAGGTCACTTGTTCGAACCAGGTAGGGAGCTGGAAGACCCCTTCACTTTTGCTACTTTTTCTGCGCTTCCTTGCTAGATAACCCTTTTTTGTCTAGGTGGATATTGCTGTTTTTTTGATTGATTTTGAGAGCTGTTTTGCTTAGCGGTAATGGTGCGGGGTTTAGCGAAACGATCGCCAACTAACGGAGGTGCGGATAGCACTCAAATAAAGAGAAACAAAGCTGGCGAGGACCTTTTATGCAATGCGAACCATTAAATTACTATATCCTGCCGTCCAACTTCAAAGTAACAAATATTTTGCTATCTACAAAGCAGGGGAGAAGGGAAGGCACTAGCCAGCCTGAAAGCTTAGAAGCAAGACATTATAATAATATTGGCGTAATCTACATGTGATTATATTTCCTATTTCCTCTATGATCATCTAGTGATCGGACCCAGCGGCTATGGTACATGTCCGTAATGTGTATACCCTCTATGCACAACTTCCCATGTCAATATCCTGTATCCCATAATCACCACCTATAGGCCACCTTAACGCCCGATATCTTGAAAACGCCGAGTTATGAAAACATTATAGCCCAGCCTTATACACTGCTCTTGTCATGTAGTATAGCATTTCCGTCTATGAAAACTCCTAAACTCCATTGACCACCGCATCATCTAAGCCTCTTGTTCGAACGAGTACCTGAACTGCTGGATAGGGTAATCTTACGCTTTCGTCGAGGGCGAAGTTGGTGTTCATCGTCCTCAATAACAATTGGTGTGTTGACTCCAGGTGTCTCGATGGTAGTTGCATCTGTCAAGCTACCTGCATCATCAATCCGCGAATCGTGACCGAGTATTTCCTCCAGAACTGTATCGCACAGCTGTTTGTTGCCAGGATTCTCCTCAAAGTTATCGTTGCATGCGGGGCAAACTATATAGAAAGCCTGAGGAATCTCTCCATATTGCAAAAGCTCGTATTCAGGCAAGTTATTGCCGATCAATGTCGTCTTGTCGAAGTTCAGGCAATCCTCACAATAAGCCCGCTCGCACCACCGGCAACGATACAACATCCCACCAGCGTCTGTAGTCTTCTGCTGACAATCGACGCATTGATGTTGAGGGCAGTTGAACTGGAACGACCTGGCCTTTGCCTGCCAGTCAGGTTCGAGACACTCGTAATGGTATGCTCGCGGACAGATCTGACAGCAATGGAGCTCACCGCCATCAATGCAGATCTGGCAGTGAGATTGAGGCTCAATTGGTGCTCTCTTCCCGCGCTTAATATCAGCAAGACGCGGATCCTTCCCAGCAAATGTCGGAACAGCCTCCCATTCTCCACAATTCATACTCTCTTTGGAAATTGCAAAGCCATCTACCATGACGGTAGTATTCTTACCTTCTCGTCGCGCAGCCCTGTCGTAAATCTCGTTGGCGATCTCCTTATTGGTTTTGGCTTTCGAGTTCTTGGCGAGGATTTTGCCATTAAATACAGAAGCTTCAACACGCTCCATCTCTGACAACCACCTCTTCTCGGCTTCTTCATCCACCTTTGCGTCAGCAACGGCATCCTTTTTGACATTGACATCAACTGGCTGGTCCTTGCACTTCTCAACAGTTGTTTTCCAGTCCCAGCTAAGCATATCAGAGATATCCACTTCTGGTCGCGAGATTGCGGATGCACCACGACGCACGAGAGTCATCAATTGACTAGTTGAGAGCTGTGGCATATCATCATCACCAGCAGCTGGCCTGCCTTTCTTGTTATTCTTCGCTGAGCCAAACTTGGTATGTATATCTTCCATTGCCTCGGTGACTTTGGCCGACAGGTACAATTTCTTCTGTATACGACCCATCATCTGTTCCTCTACAGTTCCAGCAGACACGAGCTTGTAAATAGTGACTGGGTTCTTCTGGCCGATGCGATGCGCCCTCGCTTCAGCTTGTAGTGTGATCTGAGGATTCCAGTCCTGGTCAAGAAGGACGACATCTGATGCAGTCGCAAGATTGATTCCGAGTCCTCCCGCGCGAGTTGATATCAACATTACGCGGTAGTCGCTGTCAAGTTCATTGAACATCCGAATCCCTAAGTTTCGTCGTGCTCTCGCGGTGCCGCCATCAATTCGAACAAATCTAAAGGATCCATCGGGTCCTCCACCACCACCTCTCAAGTAGAGTAATTCTTCAACAAGGTCCAGCATTTTCGTAAAACCAGAGAAAATGAGTATTTTCTTCTTTTGCTTCAGCACAAGTTCATTAACGAGTTTCTCTAAGACAATGAACTTTCCAGAAGTCTGAATAACATGTTCGCCTGTGAAGTAAGGTGATGGTTCGGCGTTAGTGATCTGATAGGGGTGATTGCACACCTTTCGAAGTTGCATAAGTAAATTCATCAGCTTCTGCCAATCAGACTTCCTTGTGACTTCTTCATCACCATTTCCTTTCTCACGTTCAAGGGTTTGTTTGAGAATCTCCTTCGTTTCCGTCCATTTGTCACTTCCCACCATGTCAGGGTTCTCGAGAATTTCAAGTGCCTCTGCTTCAAGTTTCATCAAATTATCTTCCTTGACAGCGCTTGTTTTAGATGATTGCATTACTTGTTCTTCCTTACCCTTTACGCCTTTGAATAGCTCGTCTAGGAGTCCTTGGTCTGCCTTGGTGATCATCCGTGTGTACCAGAATCTCTGCATGGGAGATAGTGGCACAAACAGTAGAACCTCAGTCTTTGGTGGAAGATTGAGCTCCACACCTGGAGAAGACTTCATACGTCGTAACATGATCAACTCAAGCAAATGGCGTGCATTATCCAGGACGGTGTTAGAATACTGGCCTTTTGATAGGTTGAACGAATTATCAAAGAGGGCACTTGTATTGTCAGTGAAGACTTCAGGATAGAGCCAATGCAGTAAAGCCCATAACTCGGAGAGATTGTTTTGCAAAGGCGTTCCTGTCAAAATCAGGCGATACTCAGCTTTCAAGCCCTGTAGACTCTTCGAGATAAGACTGTCATGGTTCTTAACCTTTTGGAAGTTAGCCTGAGAACAAGGATAATAACAACCAAACTTACAGTATGTCCTTCGTCAAGTACAATGTACCTCCACACAAATGCTGTCTTGAACCAGCTCTGCTCGACTCGGAAGGAATCATATGTGGTAACCACCAGATCAACACCAACGTCCACTTCATCCTCCGAGTCCGTGTCCAAGGAAATCACAGGTTTACCTTGACCATTCCTACGAGATTTTATCTTCGACTTCGCCTGAGCTGTCAAGTTACCATGGATGTCTAGCTCCCCAACGACTATCTTCTTTAGACGATTTCTCTCCTTCACAGGCCCATGAAATCGAACTACTTTCAGCCCAGGAGCCCATTTTCGAGCTTCACTCATCCAGCTAGATAGGACGGATAGAGGACAAACAACGAGAAACGGGCGAGCATCCCGACCAACCCCCTTGATAGGATCACTTTCTTTCAGGTGCTGAATCAAACTTAATGTTTGAAGTGTCTTTCCAAGACCCATTTCATCGCCGAGAATTCCTGAAAGACCCTGAATAGGTTAGACTTTGCGAAAAGAGAATGGCAGCCCAAGTTATGTTGCTGTCCAGTACTTACATTACGGTGAAGATAAACCATAAATGAGAGGCCCGAGAGTTGATATGGCTTCATCTTTGCCTTAATATCCTTTGGTTGGCTCTCAAGCTCTTCGTAAGCTTTGACCTGAGGCAGCTTAGCAATTTCTGCAGGAGACATATGTGATTGCTTCTCTATAAGTTTGGCGATGTAGTTGTTTGGTGGCAGAACTGGCAACCACAGAGCCTGCTTGTCAACCAAGAATTGATTTCGTGCTGCTGCGGTCTTGCTGGCAATGGCCTGCCGTATGGCAACACGCTGGCTAACTACAGGTGTAAGATCTCCTCCAACCAAGCCCTCAATCGCACTCTTCTTGTGCTGAGACCGATTGGGGGTCGATATGCTGTTTTCCAATGCCTTCTGAGACGGGTTGACGGGCCGCCGGTCTCTCAACCCAGACCTCCTCCGCACTGTGTATGTAATCTCCTCGTCGTCCGTATCATTCTGGTCTCCAGCCTGATTCATGGGGGTTGTTTGATGTTGAGGCATATGGGGGAAAGCGATGGGCGAAGGCTGAAAATGCTGCGAAGGTGAGTATGAAGGCGAGTGTGAAGGCTGCGCGTGCATCGAAGCAGAGGATGCGGCTGCACCAACTATAGGTTGAGGTGAGCAGTTCTGGTCTTTTTTATGAGATGGAGATGCGCCAGGTAAGAATTTAGCAAGCAGAGCCGATGCAGTGCGCCGAAGGGGTGGAGCAATAGGCGTCGTCTGGGAGTTGGCAGGCTCCATAGTGAAATAATTCGAAGGAGGGAGCAGGCAAACTCCGTTTCTCAATGTGTGACGGAGCCTTCGAGGGGCAAGGCTGGAAGTTCCTTCACCAGGGGTAAGTCGATCTGGTCTGAACAGATCCCTCACCAAAAACGCCGCCCGAAAATTTTATTTTCAGATTCGAGTATTTTCCAATGTAGCGCAGTGTAATGCGCGGTAGGAGAATATAATTCTGGCGATTCCATAGGAAGGTGGGTTTTTCAATAACCTTCAACGGCCAGTGGTGGTGCTTGGGCTGGGGTCACAGATTTAGCTGTGAGGGATTCGCGACTTGGTGTTTTCTGGCGTTCCCTTCGCGAATTTTTTTTATTTCGGCCGGGTATTAATAGCCGAGCACGTGCCCGATTCATCCACCCAAGGCTGAAAACGGCAATGGAGCCACAGCGCTACCACGGAACAACAGATCTTATATATGATATTGACAATTGACAGGGTTATTAAGACTCCAGTCAAACTAATGTGGTGATTTCTATCAAGTGCGCCTTTGTACGAGTCCCATAATCAACAGAGCTATGCCAATCACTGCTATCTTACCAGTCCCGATGAAATGAGCGCTTGAGTCATCGTCAGGTTCAATACCTAGAGCTCTCTGCTCACCAACCAGCGAGGAATAATATCATATCTATAAGTTAATAGTACAGTACAGTACCAATCGATATTCCACTAATCTACTTGGATGTGGCTGAGAAAGGTATTATGTAAGCAGTCCCGATAAGTGATAAGAGCAAAGGAGCTCCAGCCTCGTGAACTTCCTTCCATCGACCATCAGTTTTCAGATTCGTATTTCGGGGGCTCAAACTTCATCTACTTGGCCTCTTCAATGCATACTCCCGAATAATGGCACCAATTGATTACTATTTCATCAAAATCTGTCGGAGCGATGGTTTGTCGCGGACTTGGGTCAAGGGCAAATGGGAGGCGAATGAGCCTACAGCTGAGCAGCAATCACAAGCACCAAACGATAAAGGCATTGTCGAATACTACAGAAAGGTGCCAATTGATGATCCTAAACATTATGAATGGAGGAAAAAGATTGGGGGAATGGCAAAAGATTACATGGGATCCTCTAGATTACCTGCAGGTATGCGAACCGAATTTTCCTATATTTCAAGCGCAGCCCTTGTAGATGTTAAAGGCAGTTCGTTCCATTCCGCCTAGAAGTGCATTTGCGTTTTCCTCTATGACTGCCTTCCCTGTCCGCTGCCTTGGACAGGCTCACTTCGAGCCTTTCTTTTCATTTGTGTTTTGTCAGCTTTATCATGCTGCTCTTATGCTCAAGCTAACTTGCATTAGACAAAAATTTCATACTAGAGGAATTTCCGCAAGATTACGTCCTGTGGGAGCAAATAAAATACAAGGTGGACAAGACTGATAAGGCAGAAAAGACCAAGACATCTCACGCTGCTGGCGGTAATGAACGACAAGACGCGTATTTATATGGACATCGTGGTGGAAGAACAAAGCGCTATAGAAGCCCAGCAGACTTTTTTGCGCATTGCCTGTTCCTTTCAAGTCCTTGGACAGAGAATGATCACTGCACCTGCAAACTGTGCTCTCCAGCCCCCAAGGAGGAAATATCAGTTGATGCTGGTGTTGGTGTGAAGAGAGAAATGGACAGTACGCCAAAAGAAAAAGAAGGAAATTCAGGTCAGCCCGGTAATACAACTAGTAAGTCCCTAGTTCGGGTTTTTTTTAAAGATGTCTGTAAATCTGATAGTGTTTACCTATCAATTTATCCACTACATTGGCTCTAGACACTAACTTTGGAAGAACAACAACCAAAGCCAAATTCTCAAGGAAATATCTCACAAACGAATGTGATATCTAGCAGACCAATCTCACAACCCAATTTAGGAGCTCAAGCTTCAAAATTAGCCAACCAAGGAAGTTCAATCGTCAAATCAGCAGAGCAAATCCAAGATGCGGATCCGAGTAGCAAGTTCCTGTACCGGCCAGGCGAGCTCATATGTAAGTGTACAATTGAGTCTAATAGTAGCGCATCAAAACTTCAGTACCTTGACGAGTCAAGAAGCGATGGAACATGACTAACTCGAGTATAGGGTTCAACCGAGGTACGAGATGGGGATTATCTGTTATCAGCAAACGGCAAATCTACCAGGGGAAAGCCAGATATCTTGCTCAACCACTTTCTCATCCCCTTGCCTATCAGCCATCTGAGATAAAGGAAAATGAAGAAGATATCAGACCATGGCTTGCATGGAGCTTGCCCGCAGTTCCTCAGCAACTTCAAGGCTTAACGTTCGACCAAGTTCCGTGGGATCGAGCCGTACGAGGAGAACTAGGCCAACTAGGTGACTGCCAAGTACACGCCAGCATAATTTCAGCGAAAGCCATTGACGGAAGTTACTCCCTCTTCGATCGCATCGACAACCTTCTCGCAGCTCCAAACGAGGTTTACTACACCGGCATGTTCCTTGGTGCTGAGAAAATCTGGGTTGGCGAACCAGTGCGTCTTCATCCTTCAGTCTCGACTGGGAACGTAAATATGACAGATATCGAAGTCCTCGTCATCGACAAGATGATCGAGCGCACCACTACAACGCCTCCGTCCTCTATCGTAACCTTCATCGGCGATGTTTACAAGTTCGTTGAGATGCCTAACCCATACAAATCTCGCGCGGAATGGCCAACCCCCAACCTTCCAGCACGTATGGTCACCGACCTCCGGTTCCGTAACGAGGTTGCCGACAACGCAAGCAAAGGTATCTATTACGAATGGCGTCTGCTAGAAACAGCAGCCAAGCGCGGAATGAACGATATCAAAGGCCGCTGGTACGAGACGCGCACGCTCCTACCCATCCTTCGCGGTCGCCAGACCTTCAATCAGGATATATTCAGAGGCATTGCAGCCGACACAGGGCTATTCATGAACAGCCGAGGTGACAACAGCGACGGCGTGAACTTGCGCAAGAAGAATCGGAAAGATACGCTAGGCCGAGCCGTCCCCGATGATTTCAAGGTTTCCCGCGGCCTGGACGGCAATCCGGCCGACGACCTGTTCCCGGATGCGCAGATGCCAAAGCTAGATGGAGATCTGAGTCAGTATGTGGATTATGGCGCGTGAGCGAGTGCGTGGGTTTTTGGAAGATTGCTTGGCATGGTATTGCGTTGCGTTGCATAAGGGGGTCAAAAGCGCGGCGTTATGGCATATACCCTAGACTTTGTACAGTAGCATTGCCTTGCATAGCATGGGAATGCGTTTGCGGGATGAAAGGGAAAAAAAAACATATATACATATATTCAAACGTATTGGGCCATTTGAAAGATATTCAATGTAAAATTTGCAACCGAAAACAAAGCTGCTGCGTAATGAGCCGTATGTATGTATCGAGGTATTGACATATTACATATTAGACATTAGACCTAGGTATTTGAGCGAGCGCTCGCCTTATTCTATGCTCTACAAGGCTTGTTGTATTGCTATTATCAAGATGTCTAATACTACTCATGCCCAACGAGAGCTCCTCTCAATGCACAACACCAGACCCACAGAAGACCTCAAATCAATACTTTTTTATCTATTAAGCTTAAATAGGTATCTAGAATCTTCCCATCCCAGCTAAAGCCGACTCATTTTCTCATTTCTCGTTATTAAATACATTAACCCACGCCGCTAACAGCTCCCAGGCGTCCCATACTCGCCCGTCCACGCATCGTCCGTCACGACCGTGGCGCCTCCGCACGGAGGGATAGCCAGGGTCCGATTGATAGACTCGTAGATGTACGGCTGATCGCAGTTCTCCTGCCTCACATACTTGTAGCTGACGGTCTCCCCGGCGGAGAGGTACGCGCTGCCGGACCACAGCGGTCGCTCGGCCGTGTAGCCGCCGGCGCCGAGCGGGTACGAGTTATCGATGTCCCAGCTCCCGAGGTCGGCGCTGCTGCCAACGACGTAGATGTTCTCGCCGAAGTAGGTCGACGCGTTGACGTTGAAGACCACATTGATCTGGCAGGTGGTGTTGACGGGCGGTGCGCCGGCTGCGGTGGCGGGCACGTAGACGCCTTGTGTTGAGCCTGGCGCGCAGGTCGCGGGTGGTCCGGCTACATTTCTGGTTCCCCAGGAGGTAGGATATTGACCCGACCGTCGCTGGGCCATGGTCACGAATGCGGCGTACGACCAGGTCAGGTCGACGGCTGACAATGGAGCCCCGGTGTTGCGGTCAAATTGCTCCGCTAGGCTTCCATCCGCAGGTGTGTACTTCTGCGCAACAGCAACGAAGGAATCGGCATACGCGGTCACAGCCCTCATAATCTGTGCGAATGGTGAATTTTCATTCCCACTATTGTACTTGCGGACTGTCACAGCGGGATAGATCTCTTTGAAGAATGCCAGCGAAGTCTCGTCAACATAGAGGTTGTGCCGCGCCTTCCACTGAGCCACGGCATCGTAGAGGAATTCAGCAGCTCCAGTGGTGATGAGGTACCATGGGTTTCCGCCCTTGTAGATATCCTCTGTGTACCGACCCATCGCGACGCCTTGCCCAGCGGGAATGCCTTGGTTGATGGCGTACGCGGTGCGGAAGGAATCAACCAGTGCCTTGAAATTAGCCAGGGATTTGCTATGACATGGCTGTAGTGTTGGACTGTCGCAGTAGGCATCAATATCGAAATTGGCGATAGCGCCAAGGATGGAGTTTCCGTCAAGCCCTGAACGGTCAATATTCACATTGGTATTTGACACGGTGTAATTTCCGTTCCAGAATGACTGCAGGAAACAGAGAACCTGAGGTGCTTGATCGCAGCCAGTGCAGGTTACACCTAGCTTTTTAGCAAGCTCGGTGCCTTCGGCGAGGGAACGGTGCTGGGCTTGCACGGTGAAGAAACTGGATCCAAGCACTTCTTCCCAAAGGTCAAAGCCTGTGGAGTTCCAGTACTGGCCAACGTATGAGAGGTCATTGGCAATTACTGGCCAGATCCGGTTTTTGACGTCCTTGGACTTGCCATTTTTGATGAGGTATTTGCTGTAGGTGATGAGTGCCGTGGCTCGAAGAGCTGGACCGTCACGCTGTGGTCGGCCCCAGGCGCCGTTGAATCGTTTGCCGTCAACAAGATATTTTGGCTCTCCCAGTCCGAGACCCTGAGGAAGAAAAGTTCCTGAGGGGTTGGAGACTGTCTGGAGGACAGCTTGGGCATGGATATAGTCCTCAATTTTGGACTGCAAGGCGGCGTTTCCATATATGAACTCGTCGATAAGCATCTGCAGCGTCAATGCAGAGTCTCGAGTCCATGTGTAGAAGTCTATTTCGCGTTAGTATGGCTGATTTTTAGTCTTGTGATGGAGAATACATACAAGGAGGATCAACCCTCGAAGGACTGGCAATAACATATCCAGCTCCCGCACCAGGTGCCTTCACGCCATCAGGGCCAATGTTGTTCAAAACACCCTGTAAGGAAATCTTCCTCTGGCTTTCAATAAAAGAATTCAGATCCCTCTTCCCTATCCCCTCCGTCGGCGCAGCTCCAGTCCCCGCACACCACAATGAGAATAGCCCAACAGCGTAAGACTTTAAGAACATGATGGCGGTTATCCCAAGCAGAGCTGCCCAAACCAGCGTTCTTCGCCTGTCATTTATATACTTTTCCCCATGAACATCCTTTCCCCAAAGGACTCCACCCGGGGCGCGAAAATAACATCCTCGGCGAGATATCCGGCCTTGGAACGTTTTTATATCGAAGGGTTCGTCCATATCTTTAGGGAGCACATGTTACACTACGGTAGGTACACAGCTCCTCTTTTGGGCTTCTGGGGACCTCTTCCCCGCACCTCCGCTCCCTAGCTTAGCTTTGCGGTGCTATGCAAGCTTTGCTGGGGGCTTCGCACCCGTGAATCGGCCCGTCGCATTTACCACTAATTAAATATGGCAGTTCAATACAGTCGACCCGCGCGAGGTTAGGTGAGAGTGAAAGACTGGCCGAAGATATCACCGAATAATTGAGAGAAAAGAGAGCTTTGGTGATGTAATAGACGCGCTGATGTTGTGGGCGAGAGGAGGGGTAGCTTGAGGTAGTTTTCTCGCTAAAAAGTTAGATTTTAGGGTGTCATGTTCCCCCTGATGACGGAGGTGTACCCCTTTGTTTATGGTTTGCTGATTATGGTCAAGATTGCTTTTCTTTGCCCAATCAAGAGCTCTTGGCTGGACATGATTCCACATTGCATAAGAATCCCATCCAATGGACTTAATCATTGTCCAAGAGCCGATAGAAATTGCCCAACTTGCTTCGCAGAGGAGGACAATGCACTTTTTCCTATGTATTCTTCTGGACTGCTTGAATAGGGACAATGTTTCTATCAAGCGTTCCTGACTTCCCCCGGCGGACTGGGAAGGTATTGTTGCCCTGAAGCATATTTTCGAGGGCATGGCTGTCGTGTCTGAGATGCTTTCTAGTCCCTTATCCACCATCATAATCCAATATATAGTCCCAAGTGTCCAATTTCGCCCTCTCGCCCTTTCTATTTCACTACAAAATTCTCCTGGAATTTTCCAACCAACATTTCTCAATTTCATTTTGGAACCTCTTTCGTTGCTTCCCCAAGATCCTCCCTTTTCCCTTCTACCACATCCTCCAGCTGCTCGCCATAATCCTGCGGTTTCATCAAAAATGTTCCGTGCGGGCTTTTGCCTAGTCCACCACCATTCTTTTCAGTGAGCTCCCACTCCACAAGCCGACCGCCAAGTTCGGCATCAACGTCGTCAGGCGCGAAGGAGAATATGCGGTAGTCTGCATTTTCTGTTGCACGCCTATTAGTTCCGCTTCCATACAACCAGTAGAGATAGGTATCAAACAATGCATGTTATTTCCTTGGGAGAAAGAAAATGAGCGGCACATACCGTATTTCTTGTAACTAACACCCACCCTCAAAAACCCTGAATGGCTCACCACTGCTACCACTCCCTCCTGCTTCCGCAGCCACTTTCTACATGCGATACCCCTCTGTGTCAGGCCATCTCTACTATAGGCATATAACCCCTCCTTTCTCGGCCACACGGTGTCCACCTGGCTCCAATCAAATGTCTCAAATTGTTTGCGGAAAACCTCGACCTCGGAGCCAACATCACAAGGCTTCGCGCTGTTCTCCTGCCATTCTGCCAGACATATTACAGGAACGGGATGTTCTGGACGGGAGTGTAGATGTGAGAGTGCGAGCTGGCAAGTTTCCAGAGTACGCAGCATGGGAGACACGGCTATTAGAGAGACTTGCGCGAAGAGGGGATCTGAGGAGGTGCGAAGGTGGGTGGCGAGCTTAGCACATTGCTGGCGCCCCAAGTCTGTGAGTGGAGGGTCATGGAGGGAATAGTCTTGTGGTGGGTATTAGAAGTCGTGGTGGGGGAGTGGAGAGGGAGTACTTATGAGCAACATCTAGAGAAGCGTAAGTGTGGTTCTTATGGCATCGCTGGGGGTTCTTTTTCTTTTAAACTCTGCGAGAAAGAAAGCAATGTGAGAGAAGCTTACTATGTACGGCCTGTGCATGTCTGATCAGAATAACTGTAGGAGGCATTCTGCCTATTTTGCCTTCTGGTTGTTGCCCTGGTAGCTATGCAGGCGTAACTGGTATAGCACCTATGCTTTTGAAATGTGAGGGATATTTGTATTTTTCTAATATGCGACGCATAAGAAAAAGAAAAAAGACAAAATGTTGAAATCGATCTTTGAGAGTTTTACAACGCACAATGAAAGCTAGGCCACACAACTCGCCAAGTGGGGTTCGGCCATCTAGGAAACCCCACCAAGCCACTAAACCGAAGTAGGATAATCAACAACATCGTGAACTTCACCAAGTCCAACAATGGTTTGACTTAAAAAAGGCGAATTTAAACCCCATATCTTGACCGAGAATGAAGTAGATAGGCAACAAGAATACAAATGAAAGCCAGAAGCTAAGCTTCGCGAGTATGGTATGGCGGCGATGCATCTGATGATTGATTTTTCAAGTATAAAACAACTAACTGTTAGAACCAATAGTCAACGTAAAACCGGCATGCGGAAGGTCCATCACGTAGTTCTTTATGAGGATTTATGGGCTGTTTCTTTGATCCAGAACGGCAAGCGTGTATGAATTGCACCGATTACAAATGTCCTTCAATACTTACGCTCCGAAATTCCGGGAGCTACAAGGAGTGGTGGATCGATAGGCGCTATTAACATAACAATGATCTGCATCTTCCAGTCTTTTGTACAGCAGACTTGTGAGTTGAGGCGTTGCACGATTCCTCATTCCTATTTCCCGAATCATATCCCAAGTGCGACTTCGGTTTCGGAAAGATATCGACAATGGTTCACGATGCAGTGTTGGTAACTGGCTGCACCAAGGGTAGCATTGGGTCCGGTATAGCTATTGCCTTCCAAGCTCGTGGTATTCACGTCTTTGCAACTGCTCGCTCGCTCGCCAATGTTTCTCATCTCGCCAAAGTGCCTAATATCACAACTCTGGAAGCCTTAATTTGCCCTAGGCTGGTATGTTCCTCTCACTCTGTTATTCAAGGATCGGGCCAAATCGCCATAGAATAAATGACTGAGCATCGTTAGGTATATACGGATCGTCCTAAGCCGCCTTTCATAATCTTTCCGAGACTCTCTGCCTCGAGCTTGAGCCCTTCGGCGTGAATGTCATAACAGTAATCGCCGGCATGATCGTGAGCAACTTCTTTACGCCTGTTGAGGAGAAGTTTGCCTTACCTCCAACTTCTAAGTATCGGCATTTCGAAGAAGCACTAGGAAAGAAGGCGCGGGGAGAGGAATTGCCCCCAAACAGAATGAGCAACGAGGAGTTTGGGAGGCTCGTTTGCGGGGACGTACTAAGGGGCAAACGAGGCAACATTTATAGGGGGACTCTGGCCTGGACTTTACCACTGATAGGTGTATTGCCTAGATGGTATATCGTAAGTTCTTGCATACTTTCATTCTTTCGCGTAGAGTGAGCTGATGTTGACCTTAGGATTGGTATTGTCGTGGAACAGGAGGCCTGCAAAACTCTCAGAAGGACAAACAAGCTTGAAATGATACAAACTTGTAAATCGAGATGAGGCGGAAGGATTCTGAAGAGCCTTTGTATATTAACATTAGATATAATGTAACCTTTATATTTGATCTATCTTGTTCAGAACATCATACTGCCATTACTTTGCGTTCGATTCGAACAGCAAAGTTATCCGGATGCAAAAGGGGCTTCCTCACCTGTTCCTTTCCTATACATACACGACGGGAATAGCTATTCGTCCATCATATTTCCACGATGAGCTTTCCGCAGCTGGTGCGAAAATTGACAAGAAGCCTTGTGAGAAAGAGGTACATGGTCTCTATTTTTCTAGCCGCCTGCTACGCCTGTAAGATTTCCGGTTCGTCAGAGGGATCCCCACATTCATCGTGACTTCACCATGCATGGGGAAGGAGCACGATGTCACCATGGCACAATGATCCGCGAACAAAGGGAAAGTTCCACAGGGCTGTTAATAATAGTAGAGCAAATAAGTGTGCTCAAGTCAAACAACAGATAAACGGATGCTTCCGCCAAATTACATGTTATGCTTCCTCCTCCGGACTCCCCGGGATTTATGATTGGAAAGTAGTGCATATGCATGTCCTGATCAAAATCTACGACTTCGCCATTGTTTTGAGAAGCCCCCCCCATCCTCTATCTCTCTCTCACGCAGACACAAAGAGTGTTCAAGGCGAAGAGATTAACTTGAGGCTCAATAAAATAAAATACAACTGTTATGTCGCTCGTTGTGCTTCTCCGTTTACAAAATAACACGTGAACATAACAACGGCCGCGCATCTACTCACTTCTAGGCTTCAACAAGTCAACGGGTCTGATACGGCTCTCTAGTTGATGAATAAGTGGCCGATGCTTGACACGGTTATTATTGTTTATTACTTTACTTACATGCTTATCAACGTTTCATTAAAACGTGAGAATATTCCCCAGACCTACTTTTCCACGAAAGTAGATTGACTTGGTAAAAGGATTAGGTGTAGGCAGTTGGTGCCAAGATCGGCCTTTCATTTGTCAGCCAAGACCGTCGTTGCGGCGGGATCTCAAAAACCTCGCTTTATAAGCCAATTAAAAGACTTAAATCTCTCCCTAATCAATTTAATTGGCCTGTCAAGCGAAATTTTTTGAGATACCGCCGCAACGACGGTTAAAGGGATAGTAGCTTACAGTATGAAAAAATTTGCGATAACGGCCCGAACACAGAAACTGGGATGTGGGAAGAGTCATGCGGAAGTTCACTGTCAACCAACACGATTCATTCGATGGAACGTGAGACCGTCGGGATGTGGACTGGGGTTGAATGGGTCAATTTCGGCTGTCTCAAAAATCATCTGAGGGCGGGCAAGTGGAGAACTGAGTATGATATTCTCCGGTGGCATGTTGATCCAGAATTTCGTGTAAGGACTGGCAAGTGAACGAGCGTGGATGTGCCTGTCGGTTGAATGCCTATATTCAAAAGGTTAGAGGCGTTGTCTCGAATCATGTAGGAAGATCAATAACCAGGACAGGAGTCGTACTGGAACTCGGAAGGGCTCCCCGAGACGCAAGGAGGTGGAAATGGGATG
This sequence comes from Bisporella sp. PMI_857, assembly GCA_021307315.1. Lineage (NCBI taxonomy): Eukaryota > Fungi > Ascomycota > Leotiomycetes > Helotiales > Helotiaceae > Bisporella > Bisporella sp. PMI_857. Next base: position 454,369 of record JAJSPD010000026.1, read on the forward strand.
AAGGCATGGCTGCCATGTGACGCATTTACGGAGCAAAGATATCGATAATGTTGCGCTGCTTCTTCTTGATGCAGATATTGTATTGTAGAAGATCGAGAATCTAAAGCCAAGTGGTCTTGTGTCAAATGTGAAAAGCTGGGCAAGACTTGGTAACACTAGATCCTTGCTAAATAAATCCCAACATCAGGTAGATAGCGAGTCTGATGAGTACCAGTGCCAGCCAGACTCAATTACCAATCATCGTATGAGATTGCGGCGTGATTTTCTATTCTATCCTTTGGGAAGATGCCAACCAAGCGGGCTCTGAATATGCAGGTGAGATGATGCTTGAGCTTATGGAACCACTTCCCACTTTCCTTCTGCGAGGCGAAGTATCTGCCACATGTACTGTTCCTATTGTGCCACCTGCAGACTTTAATGAAGGGGATGGATCTGAGCCAGCGTCTGATGGAGACATGTTTGCTCAAATAAGCCAGATAATCAGGCTGAATTAACGATACTGTATGTGCGCGTCTCTCCACGCGAGTGTGTGTCTGTGTCTAGGACAAACCGGACTGCACCAACGATGCCGCACTGAAGATTGTGGGGGCTGCGGCCACAATTGTCTTCTGCATTGGGTTGGGAGGGCATTGTTGATTTTCCCAAAGCAGATGTCGATTTCGCCCATAATCCTACAGGTCAGCCTTTTAGAGTGTATCTTCCTACAGTATCGTATCCGTGGTATCGCACCGTTCGCTCAAAAATTGGTCAGCGTTCTGAAGAGATAGGTACTAGTATTTAAGAATAGGCGGCCCCTCCAGCATCGAATCAGGGCTGTTCCCACGGGCTGTCGCCCAAGCATGACAGTGGATTCCCGTCTGCGGGACAAGCATGGACGAGCATGAGCTGCCAAATCCAGACCACAGGGATGGGATGGGTAAAAACCCAAGCTTGGGAAGCTTTTGGGCATGCTGGTGCCAATAAGAAGCCTGGGACGGCAGCCAAGCGGGCTTGGTGGCGCCTGGAATCTGAACTTCCGTAGTGAACTGACCACTGAAGAGCTCAGGGATGATAGGTAAGGCGGGGGGTAATGGTTTGTTTGCAGGCTGGAGTCCCGGGCCTTGGGACCACCTAGGAAAACACCCTAAGATCAATAATGGTTAGAGCGGTGTTGGTCATAGCGCATCGATAGTCGGTGATATTGCTTGTTCTGGTATTGCGAAGTCGTCCAAAGTTGCAGAGAAAGGTGGCAGAGCAGTTGGCGACGACGCAAGAGCGCAGCACAGCGTCTAAAGTATCTAAATCGAATGTTTGGAATGTTGGATGCGACATTAAGGTATGCATTGCGTTGGGAATACACATAATCAGCTGGGTGGCGATTCGATTCGCGCCTGTGCTAGCGCACCACAAAGCGTAGCGACTTGTCGCGCTGTGGGTATTGCAACTTGTGCAGGAATGGAACGACAAAGTATATATATAAAATTAGCAATTGGCTCAAGTAGACAGACGAGAATAGAAGATAATGAGCAGATTGAATTGTTGCTATTCGCCTCGCCTGTCCTGCGCTTCCTGTCATACCGAAAGGCAATTCATGGTACGCGTCCTTGGGCCGTTAAAGTTGAAGAAAATATGTACTTTTCAGGCTCCTGTTTCCTGCCAATATACTTAGAATAAACGAGTACATGTTTTGAATGAAGAGGTAGTTCAGGTTGTGGCAACCGGAATAACTACTGTAACCCACATCCATAACCACGTCCTCACCACCCTGGCCTGATTCGAAAACTTAACTCCCGCCATTACCCACTGCCAAGTCTCTCCATTCCAGCTCTCTGGCTTCTGGCTTCGGCTTCTTCTTCTTCTTCTTCACCTCCTCTTCATCTCTTCAATTACCGCTGCCGCCAATATCCGAGGAAACTCGTCAGTTGGGTAAAGAACAGCTAGACCCCGACGTACATTGTCGTGGTCATCTGCTTTGATCCACTGAAAGGAGGTGAAGGTTCGAACTGCAGCTCTTCCGGGTTATAGCGCCTTGCTTCGCGCAAGTCTCGCCGGGTTGCCCATCGTCCCAGCACCGCAGCACAGGATCTGTCTCAGCTGAACAAGAAACGCATTTCAACGTCGAATCCTAGTCAATCGCCAATCAGTTCGTGGAGCAAAAATACATAGATATATCGCGACTTAGTATTACCAGCATCACTGTCTGTGTTACTACTACGAGGCCTCATCCTGGCGTACCCCCTCGCATGGAAACACCCGCCAAAGTGAACCTATGTTATAGAAAAGGGCCGAGTTGTGCGTTGAGGCCGGAGGGCTTGCTAGCCATCTTTTAGGATACATTGAAAACAGCAAGTAGTTTGATAACACAGAATATAAGGTCAAAGATAAATAGGAGTGTTCTGATTGACACCGAACTACCGGCGCCATGAGTACAGCAAATCCAGCACAGCTGGAGATGCTGGCAGAGAAGAAGGGCATGGGCAGGTTTTTATCCAAAATAAAGACTCTCCTGAAAAGGAAAAGCACCAAAGGGCCTGCGAACGCTTCACAGGCACCAGTTATCGCAACCGCTTCTCCTCCCATAGCTCCAAGGTAAGAATTCCACATTATTATCTATGATGAGTGCTAATACAAGCGCAGTGAGCTAGCACCAGCTGACCCCCTACCTAACACTGAAGCCCCCGCCCAGCATGTCGAACCGGTTGAGCCTGCTGAGCCGACGACCACATACGCCCATGGTCCTCAAACTGTCAAAATATGGCGTTCCCAAATCGATGCTGAGCGAGCAAAACGGCTCGGAGATCGTTTCAGAATAGCTGCGGAGTTAGAAGAGTGGAGGAAGTCACGGCCAGACAAGGAGATCACTCGGGTAGAAAAGCCAATTCGAATGCGTATTCATCGAAATTGCCATCTTTGTAACACAATATTTGGAAGGAGTAGGACTTGTACTTGCGGTCACAACAGGTGCAAGCTCTGTCCAAGATACCCTCTGAAAAAGGACAAGTCAGCACCCATGGAGGGCGCGGGTGCCTTAGCAGCCAGCGGATACATTGAAGTGGACAATTTTGCAAGCATGACAGACAACCATGTCCTGACGATACCAAGCAGAACTGGAGGTCAGGTACTGGTAAGAAAGAAACCTGTACAGAGGGTAAGACGGACGTGCCATGAATGCTCGACCCTATTCAAATCTGGTGTCAAAATATGCACGCTTTGCAATCATCGTCGATGTGCGGATTGCCCTCGTGATCCTGCCAAAAAGAAGTATTATCCTGACGGGTATCCTGGGGATGCACCCTCAGCTACTTCCATCGCGCCTATCAAATACAACTGTCACAAGTGCAATAAGACATTCCCACCTGTCCCGCACCCTAGGAGCCCCGAAGGCATTGCCCTAGGCGACACTATCGAACCACTGGAATGTAGTCGATGTTCTCACGAGAGATGTAAGTACTCATGTATTCAGATCACGTCATGTGATGTAGGGTGTGTCTTGGCTCATCAGCCTGACTGACTTATTCAGGTACACAATGCCTCCGCGCCCCACCACGAAAGGTAGAGCCAGCACCTGACCCTGAGGTTGTAAGGAGCCTCGAAGCGAAACTTGCGGAGTTGCGACTTCGTCACTCACCCATGGATGTATGACAAGGTTTTATACGTCATCACCAACTATAGCAGTTGGCATTATTGGAGGAGGAAACGGATAACATCACGTAAGACCAGATAACATGTGGCCAATAATGATGATGAACAAGAAGAAATACGACATTAGGCCCCAGAAAGCAAAATTCATGGGACATGTGGCGACAATGGGCGAAGGATTTTCGCATTTTGGATTGATGAGAGGCGTACACGAGCAAGCGGGCGAATTTTTCAAGTTTATTGCAAGCTTATTGCATATTCATTATTTATAGGAAGGGCATATTGATACCATTTTCACTTATTGTTGGCCTGGCTAAATCTTTGTTGATGATGGAATTATGGCCGATGATGGTGCTAGTAGTATCGGGGATTGAGTTTTATATGTATATGGGCGGTGCGTTGTGATGGGATGGGATATAGATGTGGCATGTATCTAACTAGAAAGGTATTGGAAAGGGAGGAAAAGGAAACAAATATGATGACTCCACTGCTCTATCGTTCTTATTGTGCTTCTGTGCATTCATTTTAGATGTAGACTTCAGTGGCCTTCTGGCAGTCCGAAGCCAAGCCCGCGACCATACAGGCGATGTTCCGAGGCAGTATCTACGAGATTATAATGAAGGAATAGTTATTGCAAGCCACTGCGGTGATATGTTTCGTTCAAGTTATCTACTAAAAACAGCATCTACATAACAGCCGCAAGAAGAACTCTATAATACCATCCCAACCCAGCTAGTGACTCTATGCCACAAATCCGAGTTGACGCCTATTATCATCCTAATGTCATACTCCCATACCATGCTATCATACCTGAACCACGGCACTATGATGCGCAGCCAGAAGGTAGGAGCAATATATCGTCGGAACACAAATCAATCCTCACTCATCGACTCAAATATCAGAGCCGGAAAACAACATGTCCCCCCATCCGTTGTTCTTCCACAAAGACGCGAATGCTACCACCCCTGTCGGCGGACATCTATCGGCGTAAGGAAAAGAGCCGCCGTGGGAGATGGTATCTCAAGCAAGATCTATTTCACCATTTCGAGAGTAGAAAAAGACCTTCTCTGAGGCGCTCAAAGGTGCAACCTTTGATATATAGGTCGCAGTCCGATCTTGACAAGACATTTGACCAAAGACCTCATGCATCAAGAAAGCTATGTACACCTGATCATGATGCTCTTCCAGCAAGGTCATATTTTGACAATTCCAATATTGCATCTGTACAGGAACACAAATCAAGGGCACGAGCTTTGCAACTGAAGTCTCGAAAACCTTTCAATCATCCCTACAAGACATAAGCTCAAGGTCTCAACCCACTCAAAATATTCACAATGGCAAACTAATTCCTTCAAACGTACTGAGCCGCAGAACGGCCTCATAATCTCCACGTTCACAGATATCACCAGGATGTCTACGATATTATAATGCAACCAGAAATATGCCCAATTCCACAAGAACAACTTGTTGCTAAAGTGATAGGTATGCATGCTGGCCTCCGAATGGTCGAAGCCAAATTTATAGAGGTCGAAAACAGACAAGCTACGTTTGCTTAAGCTAATGTTGCTCAATCAAACTCAATAATAAGCAATGCCAATCTATGATCGCTTTGCATCGAACACTACTTCATGGGCATCACTACTTCCTCTTAGCTTCTCAGCATCCTCCTGCGAGTCCAGCACTCCATCGCCTAGCTTCGAAATATGCAATGTCAGACGAATGTGGCGGCATGATATAATTTCCTTCCTAGAGCTTCTCAAAGATCGTCTCCCGACCTCACTAGATGACTTGCACTGCAAACTGAACTTTATAGAGCTCGCATATACAATGATCATCCTCCTTCATGAGGTTAGTCCGGCCTTTGAAGATACATGGATTAATGTTGTGCGGACTTCAATCGCCATCTAAGGGCAATCAGAGGCAATAATGGGGATTCAAGAGTCTGGACTAGTATTGTGAGAAAGTGGTGTTCAGATGTGTTGGACAAGCTTCCAGCGGTACTATCTTATGTGCCCAAAGCGTATTCCAAATCCTCGTCATTTTTCCGGAAAGCGATTCGAATTACTTTTAACAGCAAAGGATGTCTCGCTCGACCCGATCCTGGCTCAGAGAAGGACGTTTGTTCAGAGGACTTTGCCATTCAGCATAAACTTGAGACAAGGCGGAATGATGAAGACAAAATATTATTCAAGTTAACCAATAAGCAAGATGCTCAATTGATTGGTCGTACACTAGTAAGCCGCGGCCTTACTTCCGGTCTGAATTCTCCAGAGTGCTGGCTTTATGTTCTGAAAAATGAATTCCCCCCATTAATTTTGGAAGAGCGATTTATCAAGTTATTAAAGAATAAGCAACTCTTGGTGAGATGTGTGAAATGGTTTGGTCACTTCTAATTCTCAAGTATATTGGTTCTCCGGGGAACCAGATCTGTTGCACAGCTGAAGGGCATGCTTTGAATGGCCTTATTGACATCTGATCTGACGATGGCTTAACGTCACTGGGATGCGCTGAAAGGAATGGATTCAAGATCGATCGGCGGCGAACCACAACGGTGGTGGTATAGCAAGTAGATAAATCGCTCGTCGAGACTGTGGGCGGAGCACGTGTGTCTATAAAGAAGGGGCCTATGGGGCGAGTTCAAAGTGAACTTTCATGTTCTACCTTATCTCTCCTATGACGCCAACTTCTGCGAGGAGTTCCTTAAACAGACAGACAGCTTCAGCAATCTCATCGACGCCTATCATGTTCTCAAGGATGTTAATGCAGAGTTTCAAAGGCTCAATCATGGTCTAAACACATTGGCTAACTTTGGTCCTATCAACGCGTATGTTAATAGAACATAGAACAAAGGGTGCAATCATTATATTTGTCTATTTTAAAAATCCTAATGCAGTGAGCAATTCTTTTTAACAAAAGGTCAACAAGAAAGCATGAAGGAAAGTACATTCTTCACAGAAGTTAGTTCCACGAACAGCACAGGAAGACTCCCTCTCTTCACTCCAGATGTACAGTATTAGCACAAGATATTGCATTTTTCGTATTAAAAGATAAAGCGAGCTGTAAAAGAAGTATTTGAAGGGTTGACAATTTGTTGGATATCCACCATGGCATCGGTCGGCATCAATTCCATGTGGATGTTACAAACTGGCCCGGTGCAAGTGTCCAGGAGCAATATGGCTCCCAGGACGTTGGATCTTGGGAAGAAAACGCACTCCGGGACCAAAACTTCAAAGCAAAAACACCCCCCCCCCCCCCAATTTTTTTTTAAAAAAAAAACCAAAAACTCCTAGTTACATTTATTATCAAAGTATTATATAATACGAACTTTCGACTATTTAGCTATGCGTAATGTCGCTATGCTCAAATAGCTGTCAAGGAGCCGGATTCTGCCATAGGTCACCAGGTCGGCTGATTAGGTGGTGTCAGCGAGCTTGTGTCATTTCCTTGATATCTTGTCCATGATGAAGCGGATTGAAAGAAACAAGATGCACTAGGATGCGGTGGCAATAGTAGTCAGCGGTATGGCCTAATCAGTTTCATGGCCCATGGGAGGTGGAGATAGTGTCGATGTAGTTGTGATGACAGGACCAGGCCTTTCTGATGACTGTTGCTTTGGCTGGTTCCGCGTACTCCAGCAGGTTTTAACCTTCTTCATCTCAACCCTATCCTTACACCTCACAAGTAGCTTCGAGTCCCGTTTACGTCTTGCTCTAGAATAGCACAAACTCGCCGCCCTAGAAATGAATAGGAATGTAGCAACGAACACGACGCGTGCCACCGCCACTTCGACTGACACGCCATATAAGGTACTAAAGAGAAACGTAAAGTACACCGTCATGAGCACCTGCAAGAACCCGGGCAGCAGGTCTGCGAAATTGTCCACCCAGTGCTGTCTGTAATAGACCACAAGATGTCTATTCCCGGCAGAGAGGACTTTCATGGGGTGAGTGCAACGTAGGAAACTATACCATATGAGGCCGACGATCGGGATAGGGCAGAAAAGTGCCACATGCCACACTGTCCCAGCTTTGCCATTGCAAGCCCAGAGTAGCCGTTCTTCAGATTTGAATATGTGGTTAAGTACCGTAAGTATCGCTACGAGGGCGAGCTGGAAGGATGCAAAGACGCCGCTGTATAAGAGTCTGTTGTGAAAAGGCCGGTCGCTCGTATCCCATATGTAGTCGTCCTTGCAATACTCAGCCGCTTGGACGGCCCTGGCATGGGACACCTGGATCACTGGTAAGCCGAACGTGTAGCCTGCCGTTATGATGGCTATGATATCATCGCCAGTGAGAACAAGCTCATGAACGTTAACGATAGGGAGCCTCGGGACTGAGACTAAGAGGGGAATAAGCGATTGGATCGCTGTGCCCGTCGCGAAGGCCAGTTTTCCGGTTTCTGTTACTCCCTGGAGAAATTCGTCGTTCACCCGGTCACAATGCTTAAAGATCGCCATCGTCGGTCCAGCTCTTAGATATGGGAGTCAAAACGAGCTGACCAGAAGATAAACATAGGTCGCAGGACACAGTATAAGGGTGTGCACAAAGCGGAATTTCGCGAGATATGAATATATAGTAAACTAGGACAGAATATTAATACCCGTCGATACGTTTGGCGCAATTATAATCAGGTTTCTAAACTGCAAGGCAAAGCCTGAAGAGAATAGGGGTTCGTAGAATTCTGCCTGTTCTTCAGCCTGGGCACCAATGCTCGATTGTCTCAAAAATGCATTCTCTAAACCACTTGACTCACCAAGGCTTTGGACAGTGAGCAAATAGGAATCTCCTCCCCGCTGTACAATTGGTGGTATCAAAAAAGGCGTAGGATACTGTGGCATACTATTGTTTACCTTGTTTCCACCCAATTACCTGTATTGCTGTAATCTACATGGGTTTCCAAAAGGAGCATTTTCACTCGAATAATGGCCTTTGCTTTGCAAATCAAGATTTCTTGAATTCTTCAAGGTTTCGAATCACACGGGGACCATGAGTGACTGTGTTACACCACGAATTGCTGTGTTGGTTCGGCAACACTTGCGACTACTTAACTGTCAGGTCATTTTTTGTTCATCCCGTGCTGGCGTGGCTTCTACCAATTATAAACAGCGGCTCGCTCGATTGAGAAGAAAAAAGAAGCCGCGTTGCTTTGGTATGCGCTGTTACTAGTACACTTTGGAACGCCCCGCATTCTCAGCCACGAACTATTGAGATCGGGGAGACACTTTACTCGAGCCGTATTGAGACAGCTGCAAACAATTTTGTAAATACCATTCAGCTCGGGTTGTGGCTCACCGGTGACTATTTTCTCATATGCCACACCTCCAAGCCCCCTCGAGTAAAGAAGCTGAGTGGTACGCGATCGATAGGTGGTTAAGCTGTACCACGAGACGAATTTGGATACGCTGCAGCGCGCCTGCGGTATATTCCGTATAGGGAGAAATAAATGCTCATGAGCACAGGCCAGAACTTTAACTAGAAAGATCAAAATATCTCAGGTCTGGAACTGGTGATTGTCTGTACTCTTGGCAACAACGGCCACCGTCACCTTACCTGCTGTTCAGAGTTACCACATATGAAGCTATGATTGATATGTACTTTTCTTGGAAATAGGTCGTCTCGGAAGCGAGAGCTGTTGACTCCTTGGAGTACTCAAGATAGTGAATCATATCTCTAACAATGTTTATATATCGTCCCGGCGCAACTAGATCCACTCCAGAGCCGGAAGTGTACCTGCCTGAGAATGACGTTCGAACGACGCCATTATACGCGGGCAGACTGAGCACTCGGAGGGTAGTAGTATGACGCCTTAGAGCAGGGGTCAAATCTCAGGTTCCCAAGGCAGACTTTGATGTGGGGTTTTGTGGAGAAGGCGGCAGCAGCCAAGCTAGACTGCTTACATAAATCGTCGTTTCATGTTCACCACAGTGCATACAAGGCTTCCTTACTTTATCCTCTTATATAATAGCTTTTGGCCTGTATGCCTGAGGTAAGCCAAGTAGGGCTAGGCACTGAACAGCCAAATAGGAATACATCAACAATCATGTGGAGTAAGTGCCAAGTTTATGTCAAGGTAACCAAGTAACTTATTCTTTAGGCTTTTCAAATCCATCGTTCAAATCTACAACTGTTTTATGGAGGAATCGAAATAGGAGGGTTGCTTTATCATTTCAACGGCTCTGATGATTTTTTGGAGGTCTCTGGCGCGGACTACATTTTAATTTCACTGGGGCTACATAAATAATACCTTGTCTAGCGACACATCTCACCGCCCCAGGTTGTCTTCTTGCTAGACTCTAATCTTTCATCTAGTAACGAATCTCCTCCATCTTTGTATAAGTCGCACTTATCTCTTAAATGAGGAAAATCATATAAAACATGGTCCAGACTCCTCCTAGGTAAGTCCATATGACCCAGAATTCAGTCCTAGAACCAAATACGGTCGTACTTGCGGTATTGTTCATCTGACTCGGAAAGATACTGGGTGTAAAGAAAGTAGCTGTTGGCGACACGTTTGTACTGGAAGGAATACTAGTAGTCGCAACAGCGACTGGCGTTGTTCCATTGGTCTTGCTAGCAGCCGTTGGAACTGTTGGCCGTGGGGATGGTGACAGGCCTGTAGTCGGTTTGCCAAACGAGGACGCCGTCGCTGATGGCGCGGCTGTCAACTTTGCCAGTTCGCTGATACAGGATGCAGACGAGGCGGACAATGAAGTATACATCATGTCATAGGAGGTGCATTCACTAGTGTAGCAACTAAAGATTCGAGGTATTTAACGTCAGCATTTTGGCCGAAAAGCTCGGTGAGTGTTCTGTGTAGCCCTGGAATAAAATATCCGGTTGTAACACTTACTCAAACCACGTGGAGTACCATGAGCAGCTGCATTCGATCTGTGAGGACTTGTCTGTGATGGTTGTACACCCTTTCTTACCCAAGAGGCTAACCGATACTGTTGTGATGCAGGAAAGAAAAGAGCTGTAAAGATCGCTGTTAGCAGATGCCAAGTGTACCTATGCTTTAAAAGTACGAACTCGACTGATTCTATTTCAGTGTGGCAATCACCAAAGGTATAACGGCGAAAGAGGTCGTTGCTTCCATGGATGACTGCTGTAGTGATAGCTCGATCGGGCCCTGCGTGTGCAGCTTGAAGCAGAACTACCAAGCCTAAAATGTAATTGATTATGTACAACATTGGGTATATACTACTCGACTAGAACTATCCTTGAAGTCAGCCCTGGGAAAAGGGTACATGTAGGCTCTTATACCAAACGATGGATTGTCAAAGGAGCCTTGCCGGTCCGGGTCATGGATGGTTATTGGTGTGATCAAGGTTATAGATCCAAGGAAGCAGCTGTACGCCATGGCGTTTAAGACAGTGCGTAGGCTGTTTTTGTAAGAAGGTTAAGTTTGTGGCGCTGATATTTTCAAGGACCACTTATATTTTCAAGATAAAGCCTATTTAGCGTCCGCTGAAGGAGTAACACGAATAAGCGGTGTGGTATTAGGAACAATGTTTCACCTCTTTCTGAAACATTTGGCCTGACCCGCTGCACAATGCATCTGCATGTACGACGGCTCAAACATTAGTACTAGATGAACACCTTGTCGTCCTGAAGAAATCTTTGCCAATTTTGTTATATTAATTTCTTTTGTTCTTCGTCCCTCTACACTCGAGTCGTTTAGCTGAATCGTTGACCACCTGATTAGAGATACCTTTGCAATGCCTGGAACTAACGCTTACATCGGTGTGTGGATGAACTACGATAGTGATGGGGTTGGTAGGGCAACACTAACACTTCCGGTTAATTGGGCCAGCTATCTGATATCCGGGCTCGCGCTTCTTGTCTCAATAGCAGGAAGTAGCTGCTGGGCTATTGCAGCATATGTAATGCATCAAAAACTGGTCCGTCCTACTTTTGATCCGTTGCATCTACAGCTCCAGGTCTTGCTACGAAATACCGAATCCGCTTTAGTGGCCATGAAAGAACTGGCGATGATCCAACACGCATGGCCTAGACATGAAAACTCTAAGCGCCCTGTCGTTCGAGTTCTGCCTATTGCACTGGTAGCTTTCGTTGTCGCATCATTCGCTGTGGCTAGTGTCTTTGTGGCAGCTATTGCTAGCAGGTCTGAGCAGGACATTGTCACGTTGGTGAAGCCAGGCGCAGTGTGCGGGTGGGTCCTGCCACCAGACATCAGCTCGGGCAACGAGGCCACAATTGCTGTGTTCGGGGGGGCGGCAAATTCAAGTCTGCGTGCTAGAGGATATGCCAAGGACTGGTATGCCAGAGACAACGGCTTCGGTACCCCCCCGTCGGTGTTCCCGATCAGGACATTGCCCTATACCGTAGGGACCGGACCATGTCCTTTTCCGGACGTAGGCAGATGTATTTCGAACGACAGCTCGTCACTAAACAGCGCTATTGTCCTCGATACGGGCCTTCTAGATTCACATGCTCACTTCGGAGTTAATTTGCCAAAAGAGAACAGGATTCGGTCTCGTATGGTCACCACTTGCGCTCCTCTCAATGTTTCGGAGTTTATCCATAAGGTAGTGGAAATAGACGAGGAGACGTACTATGATCTGTCTGTTGGGAGCTTCCAAAAGCCAACACGGAATATCACATTTCGAATGAATGCCCATTCTACTAAGGACTTTATTGGGTATCAAATCAGGTACGTTCAAAGACCTAATACCCGACAGCTAAAGCATGTGCTACACGATTTGAGATGAAAGGCGAGAGTATCCACTCACCTCACTTTGGGTAGGTCCGCCACGTATAATCCCGACGTACAAGAAGGGGGATCATCTTGGATTCCGATCCCACCGTTCAAGAGGGCTGATGCCCTGGTCAGCATTTATGCAGTTGCCCAAAACTCCATCACATATCTTAGCCCTGTATACGATCCCCTCTTCATTGCAAATGAAGACTACGTAATGAAATTAGGTAACACGACATACTACCGACCCAAAAATTTCTTTAATATAATAGGATGCATCGATCAGTATCAATTTTGTAATCCTAACAATATGGGATGCACGGCAGCTACAAGCTTGATGAAAGCTTATTCTCAAGGCAGAGATATTCTTGACCTCAATACTCCGCAGGTGGCTGTTCTAACTCGTACATCTTTGGCCTTTGCTGGTTGCTCATCATTTTCAAGCGGTTTTGGAAATCTCGGAGTCGGAGGTAGGAGACACAACATTTGCTACGATTTCTGCTAGGGACCATATGATGACAATTACTAATTAGAAGCCGTTTCTGTAGGTCTGCAGGCCAACGAGATAACCTTCAATGACTTTATCTCACCACCCCTCCCACCAAATCAATGGGAAAAGGAAGTTCTACTCTGGTTTCAGACAGGACTGTCCTATGTACAACAGGAGATGTTTAGCTTTGTGGACCAGCCCAGGCCTAACACGACAGGACTTGATGTGCACTCCGTCGCAGACATGGACGCTGGCCCATTACGCGAAGCGATGTGGAATATGTGTGTGAACCAAAAGACATCATCGGCAGGGCAAGTGCAGAACTTCAATTTTGTAGGGCTTATGATTATCATTTGTCTTAGTGTGTTTATTATTACTTTAGCCTTGATTCTGGAGCCGTGTGTTCGGTTGTTTCGTATGTGGAGGGAAACTGAGTCGGGTAGACTCAGGCAACGGAGCTGGGAAATGGATTCGAAGTATGATCTAGTGCGGAAAGCGTTACAAGGACAGGGTGTACGGCCGTGGAGGAAAGGAGGGAGGAAGAAGGATTCGGGGATTCCGGTGATCCATGGAGAGCAGATTCTCCAGTTGTCTATTCTCGACCAAGATGACCTCCTGCCATTGTATCAACAAAAAGAGATCGCCTGCACAACTTGATTTGCTCTGACTTATATGTTTGTATTAGCTCGTTTTTGGGTCGCCAAAACGTTGCCTGCGCTAACATATTTTGCACACTGGTCAGTTTAATAATAAATCACGCTGACCTAACTTTACTTCACCAAGAGCCCGAAAAGAAGCCGACAAGTGAGATACATTTCACATAAATAAAAAATAACAGATCCTAATATATAATCCTAAAAGGTTTAATACAAACTGCAAATCATACTACTAATGGCCGGTAGCATTCCATTTTGCTTCGTTTCTCGTCATTCTTAGTCTCTTCGTACAAGAGAACCCACTCCTAGACCAAACGGTAGCTGTATAAAATGGTGCCGTTAAGGGTCCTGGAGGAGCTATAGAACTTCCTCGATACTGCAGCGGATGTCAGCTTCGCCTTCTCGGCCTTGTTTGGCACTGGATTGCAGAAGCTTCTTCAAAGAGCAGTCTTTACGGGGACGTTAGGCATGGCGTCCCTCATTGACGTGTGGCAAGTATAGTCTCTCACAGACGAGAACGAATCGGCGGTGGGTCTGACATGCAAGGCTGAGAATTGGGATTCCTTCGAGCTCCTATATCACATGACTCTTGGTCCGAATTGCACGTGTTAGATTGGGCTGTCAGTACGTGACAAACTACCCCAAGACCCGCCCCAATTTAGTAATATCGCATAACTGTCATGTCGTCCAACGACCTACTTCCCTACGAACAAAGCTCCAATAAAGGCGTAGGGTTGGAACACCGTTCGGCTTATGCTGACCAGCTCAACAAATATGGCATTTTCTATTTACTACCAAAATCTTCCTTCGGAAATCGTCGACAGAAGATTCCGCGATGTTATTAACTGGTATTCCTACATCATCTAATGCATGGAAAATCTGCATCCTACAGCCGACAAGACGGATGATATTCGAGGAGAGGTTATTCTGATAACGGCCTTAAGGTAGCCGTATCTATCCTTTCGTGTCTGGTCACATGGAAAATACAAAATCGATATGGCAAGAAACTCTATTCATTCATTCGTGTCAGATGCTTTATATATCAGGCAGTCAAATTGAGTTCTCTACTAGCAATTTAAAGGCCGGCTTTTAAAAAGAATTGCCAGAAATGTGAAGCCAATTTTCGGATATCACAGCTCTCAAAGCAACCTGAAAGTCTTTCGAGTACATAATTTATCCTATAGGTGGTTTGGTCTGATGGTGAAAATAAGACACGTGCGCGATAGACCATGTCATCGTGCATAAAGTCCCCTCGTTTTGTGTAATGGTGGCATACCATTCAAAGGGCCTGTGGGCAATTGCCAAATTTAGGTGTCTGGTATTCATGGAGGAGGAGGCGGGGTAACTACATCTCCGCTGACTATGTTGGAAACAATCAATATGCTGATCCTCTGCAGCTTGATCTTTTTGAAATTCAATACTTGCCTTGCATATATCTACATCTCTCCTCCTCATTTTAATGCGGAGAATGTCTCACCATTTCAATTCCCAAACCAGAAGATCAACCTTTGTCCTGCGAAATGGGCGAACCAGACCACCACGAAACTACAAACCTTGCCTTCCTCGACGGTGGGCCAATCCAACCCATCGCACCAATCGATATCCTTTTTGAAGAAGTTGCATATAAATACCCAAATAATGAGGCTCTAATTTCCTTGCACCAAACACCATTCAGCCTGCCAGATCTCAGCCCTTCACATCCAACACGTCTAGCATGGACCTATTCCCAGCTCTACTCCGCCTCCTCTACCCTCGCTTCCCGTCTCTCGGCATTCGGTCTTCAAAAAGGAACAAGTATTGCTTTCATCTCTGAGAATTGTGCAGAATGGGCGTTATTTTGTTGGGCTTGTGTGAGGTTGGGATGTCCGTTAGTACCGATGAACCCAGCAGTTTTGTCGACTGGAAATGGTGAAGAGTTGAGACATATGTTGCAAGTGACTTCTCCTGGAGTGTTGGTTACTCAGAAGGAAGAGATGGGGAAAAAGCTGGAGGCAAGCGCACCGGAGGAGATGAAGCAGGTATTTTTAAGAATTACACTATCATCTACGGAGAATAAATATATTCTTGAAGAGAGGCATCCGGGAAACTACGGATCCATAGCGGGGGCTTCTGAGAAGAATGAGGAGAAAACAGATTTCATCGGTTGGATATCACTCCAGGATCTTTATCCCAAAGTCCCTGAGACTACCCCGTTCCCAACCCGGTCTACCAAAAAATCATTCTCCGATACTGTCATCATCGGCTTTACCAGCGGTACGGTCTCTCTCCCAAAAGCCTGTCCCCAGTCTATCAGCAACATCCAAATCACCTCTGCGGTAGCACGAGATGGGGGTATCAAACCAGGTCACCGCACCCTCCAACAAGCACCCGCGTATCACGCCCTGGCAACTCTTCTCTGTTTATCATATTGGTCCAATGGCGGCACCATCATATATCCATCAGCGACATTCGACATCATTGCTTCTCTGGCTGCGATTCAGAAAGAGAAATGCACTGCAATGGCTGCTGTCCCTGCGGTGATTAAAGCCTATACGATGGTGCCGAATGTTGCGGATATGCTAGAGTCAGTGGAGATGGTTAGGCTGGCGGGGGCTCCTGTGTTCCCTGAGATTATTCGGCTTTGTCGAGATGTGTTGAGAATCAAAGAAGTGGGTGTGAGTTGGGGAATGACCGAAAATCCGGCACCTCTATCAGCGATATTGCAAGAAGGTGTGGTGCTGAAGAATGACGAGTTCTTTCCCGTTGGAACACCCGCACCAGGGATGAAAATCAAGGTGTGCGCCGCTGGGTCAAGAATTCCGCTTAAACGTGGGGAAGAAGGCGAGCTGCATGCTTGTGGTCAACAAGTTATTCCTGGTTACCTTGATGCGGACAACGAGATCTTCTACGAGGATCGAGATGGGAGGTGGATCATGACTGGTGATATGGCATCTGTTGGCACTGATGGCCAAGTTCGAATTTTGGGGAGGTACAAGGACATCATCATCCGTGGTGGCGCCAATATTGCTCCTGCCAGCATTGAGCAGCGTTTGAACGGCATCCCTGGTGTTGATGTGAGTTTCACGTCTGAACCCCAGCCCCCGCATAGAGAACTAATTCCAGATATTCTAGTCTCAGGTAGTAGGTATGCCGGATGAAATGGCAGGAGAAGTACCCGTTGCAATCAATTTGCTGCATGGGCCAGCTGCCAAAAATCCGAAAGCAACTCTTGGCAAGCTCCAAGAGCTTGCCCTGAAAGAACTAGGGCCAAAACGGGCTCCGACAATGTATCTTGATTTGAAGCAAGATCTCCAGATGGAGATGTTCCCTATGACTGCATCTGGTAAGGTAAAGAAAACGATGCTTCGGAAGAAAGTCCAGGAATTCCTTGACCAAAAGTCAGTGGAAAATATAAACACAGCCAGGGAAACGACAGAAGATGTCCTGATTGAGCTCTGGTCTCAAGTCTCCGGCCTGAGTACTGACAATATCAACAAATTAACCGATGTCCTCACGTTTGTGGATAGTATCACAATCATGCGGTTCTCTGGAAGTGTTCGAAAACGGCTGATGAAGGATATCACCGTAACCGAAGTTTCGGAGTATTCAACAATCCAAGAACAAGCTCGGCTCCTCGACTCCCGAGATTCAATTACAGTGCAACTTGGCCAAAAGCCTAAAGGTGCCCCGGCGGCAGCAGATATGGTGTTCTGTGAGGGCAACGAAGTGATAGCAAATCACATTCGTGAGCTTGCTCTCCCATTATTGAGCAAGTTAAGTCTGAATTGGGACCAAGATGTCGAGGATGTAATTCCTGTGCCAGATACGCTTTCAATCTACCTCCGGCGTAGTCGCCCACAGACCTGGAATCAACGAATAATTTTCATCGCTCACAACACATCTCATGACGAGCTTATAAATGCATGGAAAGCTATCTTAATACACCACCCGCTTATGCATGCATTAGCAGCTAAACACAGTGACTCCGAACAACAGTTTTTCTTGGTCATGAGAGACAACGACAGTTGGTGGAACTGTGCACTGCTTCAAAACCTTACTGTGCCGACACCAGAAGATCTACGAAGCACGTTCGTTGATGAATGGGCTGATCCGGATACTACTCCATTGGTAAGGCTTGCAATTTGTCGGATCGAGTCCAATCCTCAAGACACAGGAATTATCTTGGTCTGGAATCATGCTGTACTCGATAATATCGCTGCTAATCTTTTCTTCGAAGACTTTATTACTGCTGTGGAAAAGAAGCTGTCTCTAGAAGATATAGCAAGTGCACCTGGTCATACACCATTTAAGGTCTACGCTGAGAAATATCACCTTCACAAATCCGGATCAGCTGCAAAGGAAATAATCGACTGGCATGTCAATCGGCTTACCGGTATTAGTAGTCTGAAGACCGCTTTGTGGCCCAAACAAAAAGCGCCTGGCTGGTTTAAGGGCACTGATGCTGGGTGGAAAAACGCCGATGGCCGCCCTGGAGATTCATCACTGAGACAGCCGCTGGACCCTGAAAGAGAGCGTTTCGGACTCGACGGCTTGACTCGCACTGCTAAAGCTCCCGGCTTAGTAGCACTCAGGGAGCAGCACGGCATTCCGCCATACGTGGTTCTTAAAGCTGCAGTTGTGCTATTTAACATTCACCGAACAGGTGGCTCGACAGCCATCTTCGCAAACTTGGAAGCCGCGAGATACTGGCCGTTCGTTGCCGACTGGGCAGCCGGGAAGGAGCAGGAACTCCCCAATCCTCTGAACGTGGCAGGACCGATGTTCGAGGTTGTTATCAACCGAATTGATGTCGCAGATAAGAGTGAGGCTGCTCTTTCTTTCCTGAAGCGAATCCAACAAAACCAAATGGAGCTCAGCGCGAATAGCCACGTGCCGCTGTTCGAACTTCTGAAGGCGCTTCCCCCTGAGGATGCGGAGGTTGTGAGAGAAGCAACCGATCGTCAGATTTGGAATTGGCCAGCTGGAATACAGGCTCAGGCTCAAGCAGCATCTTCCGGTGCTACCGAGAAGCAACCTGGCCTTGAGAAATTGACAAGAGCAGCATACGATGACGTTGGATTGGCGTGGACATGTGGGCTGTGGGACCAAGAGACCTTTTACCTGAATGCCAGCTACGATGATTGCCAGCTGGGCAAAAAGGACGCATTTGAGGCGTTGGGCGAGGTATTAAGCGCTGCGTCGTGGCTGGTGGAGCATCTGGGAAAGGGGGTGGGAGAGGTGGTTTTCGAAGGTGATGTTGGCCCGCTGATTCCTAGCTTAGAGTGAATTGAAAGCCTGAAATTATTTTGCCAGTTGGTGGGACGGGGCGCTGTTGCAAGAACTTGTGCTTTAGCAAAGGGGATTTGGGATTTCTAATTGTTGAGCTATAGCTCAGGCAGATGGCGGTTATGCTGGTCGGTATGATTACATTCAAGGTGTGACTTGGAGAGAGACGATCATTGTGATTGGGCGGACTCAATAAAGAAAGCATAACTAACGACTTTGCCAGTCCAAAGCATCAAACAAATAATACTATTCGACTAGCTTGTTAGTTTTGCTTTTCGTTAGTAGTTTTACATTTACGACTTAAAACCACCACCGATCAGTGTTCTCAATAGTATTATCACGGTATATGTACCTAAAATTTGTGTACTATACACCGCGTAATATCATATTCTTATTTCGCCGCGCACGGGTATTTAACCCTTGTTAAAAGTAATTTTTATTAAGCACTAAACGTTTCAGATTTTATTTACTTAAATAACTATCACGTGTTAACTAAATTAGTAGCTTATAACCCCTTGTAAATAGACTCTTGGCGATATATAGTATTATCACGGTATAGCATTGTATTAGATTTCCTTACAATTCGAGTAACCTGAACGGCTATTTTAGGCACATTGATTAGCACAGTTTCAAAACGAGGTGCTTGCATATCTGACTGTTGAGAAATTTTGTCCTCGCCTCGCCGCGGTTCAAAGAACTATTTGACATCGACACAGGCTCAGCTGTTCTTGATAGATTTGGCTATTTGGGAAAATAAGTTAAAAACATATGCAGAACCTTTTACAATCAGTGGGCTGCCAAAGCTCACACTTACCGCATCGCGGCTATAGCCGCACATCTATTAAACAAAACTTCGCTAATCAACAATAGCCTTACCGCTTAGGGATCACAAAGAAGCGACGGTAAGACGCACTTTGATTACTGCAATCTATTGTATTTCCGCAGCCGGGTGGTATTTTCCTTTTTAAACTATTTGGGCAGCTACTACCTATAGGCTTCGTGAGCAGGTGTGATAAAACACGCAAACCTTCCGCTATACAGAAGTTTTCGGCGCGATCTTGTAGATTCCAGCACGCCCATAGGTGTCAGCATATTGAGGCCTGATGTAATCTTCCACTGTGACAGGGGCGTATTTCTCATCCTCGGCGTTGGCACAGGTTAGCTTGAGTTGAATCTCTATCTGATATGTTTTAGTTGGCTCTCACCTCGCTGTAGCTCATGGAAATTAGCAGGTTGGGGCGGATAATGCAACATCTTGAAAAAAAAAAACACATCGGATCCTTGGAGAACTCGTCGAAGTAGCTCTTCTCATATCCTAAAGACACCGAGAGGGCTTGCATGATGTGCTCTCCGAGTTCCATAAGGTGCGTCAAATAGTGCATGCAGGTTTCCCTAAACGAGTCTCCCAATTTCTCCGGCCAGAGATTTGGACCGTGGGCAAACTTGCCAGCTTTAACTTGAGGGTGGTTAATAGGAAGGTCACGGCTAAGGTAGTAACCCTCCTTGAGATCAAGTCTCGTGTTTGCTTCAACTATCTACGAAGCCATTCTTTGGTATCCGTGGTTGTACTCGTTCTGGGGCTTGTCGAGCTTCAACTTATCTTCCAAGGGGAGATCAAAGAATTGTTTGGTAAGCTCAAGCATTTCGTGTTAGAGGGAAAGGGAAATCGTGTGATTGACGATTTGGAAGAATCCTTGGGTCATGCAAGCTTTGCGGATTTGAGAGGCACATTTTTGCACTCGGATCTCGTCTTCTGACAGGAAGTTGTTGAAGTCAATGACGGGTGGAGGCTTGGCGGAAGGCATCTTTTGGAACTGTTAAAGATTTTTTTTTGGAAAGACTGAGAGAGAAGATAGTCCTGAAGCAGAGTGTAATTATTTGATAGGTACTATGATGATTGTTGAAGGTTAGATCGGTGGAGCTGACTAGATACTGCGAGTTTATTATATACTTGATGCATTGCTTGGATCTTCCCTTTCAGCCACCAATTGCAGCCATCTTACGAAACATGAATTCTGGACCATCGTGTATATCTCAACAACTTCATCAGAGGAAAGATCCCGCCATTATTGCCCCTGAGACGGAAGAGTTCTAGACACTCATGCTTTGCCTCAAATGTTACTTTGAATGCATATATTGTTGTTAAACGTAAGCATATTCTCGCAATCCTCAATGAAGATGGCATAGAATCTTGGCAATTTTATGTCTGAGAGTCACACCGTTGGGTCACCGTAGACTTACGACCGTAGAAGTTGCTGATATACGCCAATGGGGCAAATAGATTCACCAAGAGGTTGCAGTTGGAGTTGATGCAGTTGGAATTGATGGGATATATCCAGAAGCTACCTAAGCATTAAGCAGCCTATCTAATACCCCGCTCTATGGCCACATCTGAGTGGCGGAATAATTACTACGTCCTTGATTACTTGTAAGGATGATGCTCATGGCATGCTTTTGGCATCAAAATGCAAAGACAAAAAGTCTGGCCAAAACACACCGCTATTTGGATTCATTGCCAGAGCACGTATACAAATTCCTAGTTTAGGAACAAATCAAAGAGGAGTCCAGGAAAGATCTAGCCTAGACGGTGATTTAGCATCGGTACCTTTCGAACCCCCCCTTGCATATTGCAACTACCCAAAGACACGTACCGCCCTGTCGTTAAACCCTGCCATAGCGATTATACCAAACTATGTTGCACGAAATCCACTGGGATGTTTTCACGCCTTTGCAAATAGAAAGTTCCCAAGGAAACGGTGCCGGTTAATTGCAGTACGTTATGCAGGCTGCCGCATCTAGCCTATGGCATCGCGTGGTCCGCAGTATTATGCATTCAGACGGACTAATTTCAATACGCTCGCCTAAGTCAGATATTATACAGGTTCCGCATCCAGTACCAATATAGATCGCCTATTAGGTCATCAAGTGAATATTGGCATTTAGCTGGAGCTGTTGCGGAAGTCTCCCGGTCAACATCTCCAACTGCGCCAACTATCTTATACTTTCTGTGGATGTTTCTTCCAACTCTTCCAACTCCACCGTCCAAAGGTGATACTTTGACATCGCCCGGAGCCGTGGTCCGTATGTGTACAGCAGCCATGGCACAGGTGCCATTGCCAAAGCAATGAACCCTAATAAGCTACTTGCCCAAGGAGTACCTAATACAACGTACATTTGTCTTGCGAACATCGGAAATCCAGCACTAAACAATGATCTCATAACTGCATTGGCAGCAAGTGCACTCGCAGAAAAGCGGCCATAGCAATCCGTCAGATATGCATTTGTTCCAAGGAATAATGTGACGAAGCTAATTCCAAAAGGGATACCGGCAGCAATACAAGCAGCCCAATGTATTGAAGGATTTGCAGTCCACCCAAACCAAAAAAGCGCTATAGGTATTAGCCATGCTAGAATAATAAGGTGCGGCAAGCGTGCTTCCGGCTTCGGCCCTCCTAGTTTTGTCACAAAAACGCCGTGAATATTGTTGATCCAAGGCGAGCTTGCAGTGGCAATAGCCATTCCTAATCCGATTCCAAAAAAAGAAAGGCCAGCAATTCCTTCATTCCATTTGCGAGATTGCCGAAATACAACAGGATAAGCGGTGAAGTCGAGGTACAAAATGCCCCAAATGAACGCTGAGTACAGTCCAAGAGTAAACAGAATAGGCTCAGTAAATAGCATTACCCATGGCCGCGTAAGATGAGTAAAATATTGCTCTTTGAAAGATTGATGAGCTGGTGGTATCCCAGCTTTCATCTTTTTCCGCTGAAGCAGAACTGTGACATATGTTTCTGGAAGGAGGAATATCATAGCCACGTAAACTGGCCCAGAAATGATAGTTACTACCCAATAATGCCTGCCACGTTTGTCAGCATTCGTAGTTGGAACGCAAGCGTGAGGTGCGGAAACTTACCATCTCCACGACAGGTGCTTCAGCAGGGTTAGTTGAATCTGTGGTATTAAACAATTTTGGGCTAGCTTACTTGCGAAATGAATCCCCCTACAATCGGAGCAAGAACGGGTCCGAGTGAGCTTCCAGTTGTGAATAGAGCAAATGGTACGGAACGATGGCTTTGAGGCCAAATATCCGCCAAACAACCGCCACTATTAGTTACTGCCAAAAAGTCAGGACTTTACCGCTCAGGGGAAAGACGAGCTATAGAAAATTACCAGTAGGTGATCCAAAAAAGCCACAGAGAAAGCGGAGAATCAATAGAGCCGTGATACCGGGGGCTAGCGCACAAGCAAGGTTGAAACAAAAGAACAGAAAAAAGGTGATGCGGAAAACAACGCTGCGCCCCCAGACCTTTGAGAGCGGCGCGAATAACAAAGGGCCTGTAGCAAATCCGATAAGGAAAGTTGTCACTCCAAGTGTTGCTACGGTTTTGGAGCATTCAAAAGATCTAGCTACACCCCCAATGGCTGCAGTGTGAATGCTGGAGCAAAAAGTAATAGTTGTTGTCATAAGCACAACTACTATCGTCGAAGACCACTTCTTCCGCGGGGCCCAATTCACAGGCATCTCTTCAGGATCGAGTTTGATTTGTGGCAATTCCGTTTGCATGCTTGTTTGTTGGACCTCGTCCTTTTCCGATGGCCTTTGACTACGGCCATCAGGGAAGAGCCTCTCGCGAACTTGGGTAGGAGTCTTGTGCTGCATGATGAATGAGACCGACGAAAATGAGAAGGTAAAGAGCAATAGTACCAAGATGGCGCACCTTCCTTATATGCCTCTGGTAAGCCAACAAATAGGAGCCTAGAACAAAACATTGTAGTCAGCTTAGGTCCATTTTAGCATTAGTGGTCAAACTTAATCTTGCTTCTCCAGTCTCGCTAATGGCGGCCCGTTTGAGGCTCCCCGGCCCAGCCTACGGGGAAAGCGGAGATATGCATGCTCATAGCTATGATCCTTATGATGAGGTTAGCGACAGACCGGCCCAAGTTCCGCTGGCCTCCAAATTTGCAGAGGCTTACATATGCATCCTCACTGCTACATTGTCCAGGAGGTGCAGGGAAACGGCCTGTGCGCATATCCTTAGCGCACAGCAACGTTATGGACTCATCCGACGTTGAAATTCCGCGAGTGTTGGAAGCTTGTGTAGTGATGTGGCACGATTTGGCTTGGCTTGGCCATTGGCAGATCAAGCTGGAAAAACTAATTAGATGGGATCGAACCAAGGGATTTTGTCGTCTCGTCTCGTCTTGTTCGCTGTTAAAAAAATAACCAAAAAAAAAAACGGAACGTCAGCTTCAGGATCTTAAAAGACATACGAATGTTTGAAGTTTCGATTTGTTCATGATTGGGAAGGTTTTTATAAGAAGATATCGAACATCATACTATTCATCGTATGTACGCAGTGTTTTGACTGCAATATAATTTACCCTATCATTTCATGATACATGTTGGTATTATGGGAGCTGGTATTTCTGGCCTTAGCGCCGCTCTGCTCCTCCGCCGCGAAGGCCATCAAACAGCCATTTTGGAAGCTTCCGCTCGCCTCGGGGGGCGCATATACACGCATCGTTTTGGAAGGGGAGCAAATGGAAGCGATGTCTATTTCGAAGCTGGTGCAATGCGAATCCCACGTTCATCTCTTCATGATCAAGTATATGCCCTAATCAAATATCTTAACACCCACAACCCCCCGGAGATAAAGGTCACCCTGATTCCTTACATCCTTGACCACAAAAACAACAAAGCCCTCATCAAGGGAGGAAGCTAGATTTTGACAATACGCCTTGGGGAGAAGTCATGGATATCCCCGCGGAATATCGAGGCAAATCCGCAAGAACACATCTTAGAGAGGTCGTCTCCCGATAGCTAGAAATACTACAGGAAGACTTCGAAAGCGGATTCCAGAAGTTGCTTGAGTACGACGAATACTCTTTTCGACGTTATCTCCGGACCATCGAGGGATGGCCGCACGAGGTGATCGAGCATGTCGAGCTCATGAACAGCTAGACAAACCAGTACGGTTTAAGCTTTACGGAGCTCGTCATGCAAAACCTGGATTTCGACACCGAGCATTGGCGCACAGTCTACCGGGGCATGTCAAACATGATCGAAGCATGTGCTAACTTGATCGGCCGCAACAACATCCGCATGCACTCTCCAGTCCAGGGAATCTCTGAAAGGGCTGACGGCAAGATTGAGCTTAGCATATCGGGGCTCGTTGGGCGTACCTGCGCTTTTTGATAAAGTCCTTTGGTTTTTGAAGAACGACAAAATAACTGAAATACCATCAAAAGTGACCGAAACACTAAATTATACGCCTTTCTTCTGTTACATGCCTGGTGTTACGTTGTGCACGTGAATTGAATAAAGCGCAGAACAGAGCATATTGATGCTTGTAAACTTGTAGGTCAATACAAGTAAAGCAGTTGAACCAGTTCAAAATACAAAACGGAATTCGACGCCTCCGCTTTCCTGTAAAAATAACCCTAAGAAAGCGCATTCGAGCATGGCGCTTTTAGCAACGAACAATTGGAATTAGCTTTTGGTGTTTCCGTAAGAAGTGGTCGGATTTTTTTTTAAATAATATTAAACAGTTTTTTTGCGCTATATAATACTGTTACGAACACGATCTGGGGAACAGGAATCTGCTAGTAAAGAACTATTCTATTAGTAGAAGGCAACACACATTAAAAAAAAAAAAATTCGATTTATAATACCTAAAAAGTTAGGTTATAGCGCGTCCTATCAAATCTCCCTTATTTCCGGTCACCTAGTCAAAAGAAACAAGGTGGTCGCATCCATGTAGCAGTTTATCTGCTCAAACATGTCATAGTCTACATCAACCCCTGACCGGGTTAGCACACTTCTGTCTTCACGTTAGTAGCACAATGTAAGATCTTACCTTCGGCCAGGAGATCATCCTTGAAGTTAAATTTTGCATACTTTCCCTTCCTCCTCTTGGTAGTGAAGTTGCAATACTTCTCCTCGGGCACCGGCAGCATTATACCTCGACCAATCAGGGTAAAGCTGTAAACCGAATGGTCAGTCCCAGGGCGGATAATCAGATACAGGTTCCGAGTTCCAAGGAACAGATCCTCCAGTGAATTGAAGCCGTATAATAGATCCCCTTTCTGGACAGTGGTCGAGGCAAGCCCCAACAAACCGTTGTTGGTAATAAATGGGCGGTTTTCCCCAGTAGATTGATGAAGTATAATATCTTTTCCTGTATTTCCATCTTGAATGGGTGAAAAGGGGGTGGTTGGTGGGTCGGTTAACTTTTTCATATATCGAGTTCCGATTTCGTAAGTGCAATGAAAGTCACTAATGTCCAAATCTTTTACAGCAGCCCGGAAACGGTCCATTTGTATGGCGTCTGCTTGATTGAGACCAGGTGAATCGCTAGCGAGAAGTGCCTCTGGCGTCAGAGCATCACCAACTTCAGAGATCGCGGCTACCCCTTCAATCCAGACATCAAGCCGCAGTTTCCTCATATTATTAAGTTGTGAAGCGCTGCATATACTCGCAACCGGATGAAATGCTCCGACTTTCTCGTTCCAGAGAGGGTGTTCCAAGAGATGCTGGGTGGTCCTGGAAGAGGCAATTAAATCCTTTCCTATATATCCCCACGTTGAGACGAAGTGGGAGTCTGATGCAGTATCGGGGGTAAGTAACAATATTAAGACGTCGACATATACCTGACAGAGTGGCTTCGAGTAATCAGGAACAACCAGTCCTTGTTGGGATGCTTTCAATACTCCGATGAGTCCGTATATTCTGTCATGAACGAGTTGGCATTCAGACTTGCAGTCTGCGCACATTTCTAAGAGTCTAAGGAGTGAGAAATCCTCAGTTTTCCCACCGTACTGCTGGCGGAGAATGTTACACCCGGGGGAATTTTGGAGATTATTTTCTAGAGCTTTGGTGAACCACGGTGGGTTATTGCCACTCTTAGCAAGTCCTTTCATTTTCCATAAGAAAGAAGTGAAGCCGTAACGGTACATATCCATCGGCATACATTTGGTTCCGCAGAAAAGATCCAGGGATGTTGCAATCAGTATTTCCTGGATGACCCAAACACGCTTCCAGTAACTCCTACAATAGAAAGCTAGCATTGCTTCCGCGGATCGACTGTCTAATGGCCCAACCCACTCGTAACCCCAGCCATCCTCCTCGGCGCTTATATGATCAAACAGCAAGTCACTATCATCTGCCGCTTCTCCTAACCATACCAAAACTTTGGTAGCATGGCGAAATATCTTCCCCATGTTAGCAACCTGCTTATTGCGCTCATGAATATCTTTTTGATTGATACATAATGCATCTATCCATATAGTTCGCGGTTTTACCTCGTCCCGAATAGCTTCCAGTGCAGCCCGAAGGTTCTGGCGCACATCTATAGTTGTTCCATTCATAGAAATTGATTGCGGGATCAAGGGAGGTCCCCACACGTAAGAGAGACATTCATATTGCTCTGAAGCAGAATCGAGGCCGGAATGCACTATCTTGCAATTAATAGGTGATCCTCTAGCCCCTGGTAGCAGTTCAATGAGGCGGATCTGCTGCTCTTTAAGTGGAGAGTAGGCGAATTCAGCTATGTCGCCAGAGCCGCTTGGGCCATCTCTCTGATGGCCAGGTGAGCCAGGAAGGTCTCGCGACATCGTTGCAGCTTCTGTACTAGATGATTTCTACTGTAAGAAAATGTTTAAAATAGATAAAATAGATGTCAAAGAACTAGCTTGGATTTGCAACAAACGAGCGGTGCTCAGGCTGACAAGACTTCCTGCAGGTATGCCTCAGGTTAGCCAATCATGTTCTAGCAAAGGATTTGGGGTTTCGGGAGCAGTTACCTCTTGCTCTTCTCTTTCTGTCCTTTGTCCTCTACTTGTTCCCAGCACGGTATCTAGCATCATCTCCCCTTTTCGCTATCTCCCTTGGCCATTCTAGAATTCATGAATGTCAATCAACCCTCTTTTAGTATTCTTCAAGGCATCGTTTCTGCTCCTCTATTTCAATAATACTATGGATATATAGCAAGCGCTAACGAAGTGATGGCGCTTATCATGTTTTCTGAGGATGAATGGAATTGGACCACGGTGAAGGAGGCAAACGAGGTCGTCAACTTTGAGGGTACCAACGCCGTCGACAATCGCAATATGTCTAGTTGATGAAATAAATAGGCGCCTGTTGATTAGTTGAAAAAAAATTGTTATGTCGCAAAATTTTCAATTTCCCAGCAGTGTGCGTGGCAAGTACTTCCCTGAGGAGGATGTGTATGCTGGAGGCTTGCTCCGGTTCTTGCTCCGAGTAATTCTTCATTTATATGTAAGGTGAAATGGGCCATATGCGATTCTCTCTAGCTAGTCTGGGACTGTAATTTGCGGCCAGACAGCGGAAGATAAGACGCGGGATATGGGAATCGAATCTGAAAGGATAGTACCGCTTTCGAGGGGAAGGATATGGAGGACAGCGAGAATGAGTGATGATTTACCGCCGGGTAGATTGCCTATTGGATTGAAATGGGTATGGTGAGGAAGAACTTACCTGCTTGATCGGTCGCGGATTCCGATTTGGTGCCTGGTTCAATGGTGAGGGAAACCATTTTTGGGGCTGGATTGGAGCGACTCCTGTAGAGTTAGTATGGTGCCTGAGCAACGTGTGAATTGGACAAATGCCAATACAAATACAACTACCCCATACGAAACACTCGCGTCTCTAAATCCAACTGTACCCCGCTTCTCTCTTCCCCGAGGACGATCCAGAAATTGTGCAATTGGATCGTCCCTTGGCATAACGTCCCTTGTGAAGCTCACCGTCCTCCCCACAGCACCCAGTCGTGTCTCCACGCTCGTATATACCGTGACGAGCATCTTTAGACCCTACGTAAACGTCACAACGTTCAGCAACACCACGCCAATCTCGTAGCCGCTACTCGACCGCTGATCTGGGTGCTATAGCTACCAGCACGATAGTAACAGCGACTGTACGGCTCAAGACTAGGCTCAGTCAGTACTAGGTACAGCGTAGTGCGTAAAACCGACGCTGGGAAGCATCAAACAGCTTAAAGTTGTTCCCCTCGAGACCGGCCACCACCTATGAGCTCTAATCGAGTCTAGGTCGCTGCCAGTCTCAATCGTATGGCTGAATAGCGGGGATTTGGCCTCAAGATCCGAATACCGAACTTGGCGGGATGTTTTCAAGTAGGATCCCTCCTCTGTACGAAATACACGGTACACGTGATCGCTGGTAGAAGTGCCTCTATCACTGGCGCTAATAACAATAAGAATGAATTGACCCATGATGCTTAACATGTTGTGGACAAGGTGAATGGTGTGGGCAGGAAACTCAATTATCGATCAAAGTTATATCTTGACTGGCTCTATTCAGTATGATTCCCATGTCGGACTCAAAAAACTGTATGTTATGTTGATGGCGGTTTGAAGGATATCCCAGTCTAAACTTCGCGCGGAACGAGGAACAATGGCTTCAACATTGAGGCAAGCCAAAAAGCTGTGTAGAAAGTGCCGTAGATAAGCTGAATATACTGGGTACGATGTTGTTCTGTAATCTGCCCCAATTCAATCCCCGGAACTTGCGATTCTGCAGAAGCGGAGTGCTCAAGTGATAGAGTTCGGTATCGCCGATACACGAGGCCTCAAGCAATAGTCTTTTCTTTCCTCAAGCTCAAGATAGCGATTCTATCCAGACAAGTCAGCGAAGCATAAATCGTAGCCACAGCATTCCAAAACCATCACCAGAGGATAGGAAATCAATCCCACAAGCGTAAGAGTATAATAAGCCGTCGAGCTTGCCAATGTGTAGGTTGAGTCTTTAGACGGGACAAATGCAAACAGTAGCAGTATAACCACTGGGAAAAGCATGCTTGAGTATGGGAACGGAAGTTCTATATGCATCCATTATTGAATAGCGTTTGTCGCGTCCAACCTCCGTATTTCTTAGGCTTTGAATGCGGGTTCCGAGAGTAGGTAGATGCCCTGTCATCCGAATACCTTTGATATTGTTTAGAAATGAGGCGGTCGTAGGGAGACGTTTCTGCACGGCGTTGAGTCATTGGCTTTATCGTTTTTGTAGGAACTTCTCAATCTGTTTAGTCCCCGGAAAAGAAGCAACGGCAATAATAGTAAGTGCTACACAAGCAAGACCTGAACAATTTCTAAGAAGATTGGCGCTATGCCTACATCAGAGCGGATGCCCGTATCTTGTGATCATTGGTTCATTCCTAAATGACGCTATCGATATAATTTATTATCAATGTTATGGCTGCCGCGTTACTTCCAGAGTCTTGCCATAAATACGTGATACGAGTCCGCCTCTCACCATCGTATTCAACTAGAACAAGCTATGGTGGTATATGGTGACGTTAAATGTTCGCTCGAGATGGATCAGGGCCGGCTGCGGCTATCAAACTGTAACCATAATTTGCTTCGATATGGCCATTTCCACCGTATCAACAATGCTAAAGATGAGAAATGCTGAGCGAAGTTGAAGCCTATCTGACCGAGCTTAGGAATGACAGACTCGGAGATGGGGCTTTAGAGCGTTCAGGGAAGTTTTCGAAGAAGATTTATTGTGCTTTCTGGTTGATATAGGTTCTAAATGGACTGCAAGTTGGCTTCTAATGCCTGAGATGATAATGCAGCGTTCGTTGGAAACGTATCACTCGGTACCAACAATATCTCGAACCTTCTCCATAAGAGCGGGCTGACCTAGCAGAATAGATGGCGATTGAAAATATCCAATATCATTTCGCGGGAGAGCTGTTTGTACTACGAAACGAGCCGTCCGCATTCGCTCCAGGCTTCCACATACGAGATGACGGTCTCAGAAACAAGCCGGCGGACGCAAGAGGGGATAAAGCGGTGTTATGATCTAACAACCACATAGTGCGAAGCTAAGCGGCATCAAAACGATTCTTAGGAAGAGATATGCGCTAAGGATCACAGAGGGACGAGTACCCCTTGCGGATTCTAATCTGGACAGAATGGCAAGAACTACGGCATCGAGTATGCGTGCGCTCGATACACCAGTTTGTGGCGATGGGGGAACTAGCCATAGGGGCAACGATGATAGTTACAAATGCAGCAAAGGCAACGAGAAGAGGGTGTATTTACCTCAGCATCTCCGGTATGACGCATTAGCAATTCACTCAAAACTCTGGCAAGGACAGCTCTATTTCAGGCCAAAAAATTGAGTTTGCGTTCTTGACAAGGTACCCGAGACGGATAGAAAAGCTGAAATTAGAAGTGCGGAAGGCGTGCGGTAGGTAGAAAGCTTTGCACGAATAGCTGAGAGAGGTCGAAGGTACCTCAACAACCGCGTTGCAGAGCCGCATATTGACGTATCAAAAGGCAACTCTTCGCCTGCAAACAACCAGGCGACGCAGAGCACCAGCGCCGGGCAATACCAACACATTGCCTCGGGAAACGTTCTGCAACATGCACATTTTGCACTCCGGCATGTATGACCACAAGAACAATTAGGAAAGCCAAAGCACGTAAGCATGATGCCAACCCGATTACCAAAACACACAAAACCAATTGGCTGGTTCGAAAACACGAGGAAAGACATATCGCCCCTTGCGGCGAATCCCCCTTGCGCGCTTGGGGAAAAAAAAAAAAAAAAACGTTGGACTGAATATATGGGGGGTTAACTGTACCTTTTTACGCCAATCACCGTCCTCGGCCCTCATCCGTAATAGGAAGGTCGAGCATTGCGAAGCTCGGGGTTGAAATTGGGCTGGCAAAGCTTTGAAAGGGGAAAGGTGACGATAATAAAAGCAATCATGTCTCTTTTTTTTTTTAATTTCCAAACTCGCCGGCAGCGATATTATGGTCCATGTTGACACGGACGACGGGCTTATCCAACTACCGAGAGAAAGAGCGAAAGCAAGCAAAACGCGAAGGTTCTCCCACTTAGGAATGTGTAGGCTCGAAGCGGACCGGGGATTTGATTAACAGCGAAGAGGAAATGCGTTCGGTATTGTCTGTCAGAGCAAGAAGTTATAGCTGCCATGAGCACAGAAGCTGCCAATTGAAAGAGCAGAGAAACTCCATTCCAGATCTAATAGAGTAAGGGGAAAACCAACAGCTAGCGTGCTGGACTCCCAGATCCGAATATAGTAAAAACCAGTATGCATCAAACACCCTACAGAGCTCTCCCTTTGATAAGTAGAGCCCGAGATGAGAAAATTTTTGCCCATTCCATTTGTCAGACAATAAACTGCAAGACCCGTTCAGATGTATGCCATCGATACAAGGCTCCTTGGTAACTTCGAGGCCTCCCTCCATGCCTCTCTCTCCGTTTATAATATCGAGAGACCATTATCCACTCCGTTTCCTCACCCGGAAACACTCCCACATGAGCATTTCCCTCGCACCCCTTTCTGCATGCAGCCATCCTACACAATTTTTCTACATGATCACACACTTGCCACAGCATCCGCTGTCCTTGTCGTCACCCTCAGTATCAAATTCGTTCTTTGGGCCGCCGCTGCCCGAGTTGCCACTGCCACGGTCTGGTCCTGCTTGTTCCTTATTATAGCGTCTGATTTCGCGGACGATATCGTAGAAGGCGACTTCGACATTGATGCGTGACTTCGCCGAGGTCTCGATAAATTTGCATCCAAACGACTTCGCCAATTGCTCTCCCTCTGTAGACTATCATCAGCTCCCAAGCAACGCGGAAGAGGCTTCATGGCGAAGCAGTAACGTAAAACATACCTTGCTTTGATACCTGTCTCTCGCCCTCCAAATCGCACTTGTTACCCACCACGATGATCGGGAAGTAGTCCTTATCCTTTACTCTTAGGATCTGTTGTTGGAAAGTCCGGATTTCCTCAAAGCTCTGCCTGCTCGTGATGCTGTAAACCAGTAAGAATCCTTCGCCCGTTCGCATGTATTGCTCGCGCATCGCCGAGTACTCCTCCTGTCCAGCCGTATCAAGCACATCCAGCAGCGCAACCTCGTCATCAATCACGCATTGTTTACGGTACGAGTCTAGTTGCATATTTCGGTCAGCTTATGAGGTAGGGATGCCGATAGCTGAAGGGACAAGGACATGATAAGCGCTTACCTTCGATTGTGGGATCATATTCATCGACGAAATGGCTTTGTATCAATTGAATCGTGAGGCAAGACTTTCCGACACCACCACCACCTACGACGACGAGCTTGTACTCTCTCAAAAACTGCTCGCGGGGACCGCAATTGTCAGTTTTTCTGTGCGCCAGGGCGACTAGCGCCAATCAGCGGAGCTTGCTCACCTTGGAGGCCATCTTATTGTTAGAATGTATCGATTAATCACTTTTTGTCATGGACTGGCAGACCTGGTCGGTCGTCGGCTGCTGAGACTGGCGTCACAGAAGAAGAGGCCGTTATCTCTGCGTGTTTCCGTGGTTGGGAAAAGCAGGATAAAGGATTGTATCGAGCGATCGACTCCTTGCGTTACCGGGGTTAGGGGGGGAATTAAAAAAATCAACGAGCGTCCGTGACGAAGCCAACCCTTATACCAGATCGATTGATCAAAATGATGGGAACTGGGGACGGAACGTTTTTGATCGGATGATTGCAAATCCAGCAAGAAGATTTGGTCGTAGCGGGCACAAGATCAGGATCAAGATCAAGATCAGGATCAGGATCAGGGTCAAAGAGTCCAAAGGAGGAGAAGAGAGATCGATCGCGTTAGGTCAGGGAGTTAAGTCAGTCAGTCAGTGAGTAGTAGAAGGTAGAGTATGAGTAGTGATAGAATTGGAATGAAATGGGTTTGTAAGTAAGGTGAACTGGGTGTGCTCTGCTCTGGATGTGGTCTGCACTCCGCGCTTGCGAACAGGGATATCACTTCCTGGCAGAATTTATAGGCTCTGGTTGCTTGTGTTATGTGGGCGCCTTTTTTTTTTTTTTTTTTTTGGGCTATGGCTGTACTTTATTTTACTGTTCCTATCACTGTAATAATGACTTTTGACGGACTAACTAACTAACTGACTAACTAACAGACTGAATGCTTGATTGCTTTCTTTACCTCAAACTGGTAGTTGGTAACTGGTAACTGGAAACTGTCCCCCGGTCCTCCAGAATAGGAATAGGGGAAGAAGGGGCAGGAAGAAGAAGAAGAGGAAGGGGAACCCACCCACCACCAGCACACCACTACCACTACCACCACCACAACTCAATGCGACAACGCCCTCTTCACACACCTGAAAATACTCCCCTTTGCTCGGCAGGTTATGTGATCTCGATCGTGATTTGCCCACTTTCATCCATTGATTCATGTATTTACCGGGATAAACACGTTTCCATCAACCTTCGAAACCCCCTTCTGGGGGGCCAGGACAGTGGCCCATCCTTCTTATAGCGCCTGTATTCCCCCATCCCTCCCCCCCCCCTTAAGCATACATCATATATCCTACACCCTGCATCGTATATCATATATCATACATAAGTACATATGTGTGTGTGTATGTATCTATATATGAACCCATCCGTTCCTATAATTGTTCATCAACAGCCTTCCTCCTAAAAAAAAACCCCCGTTGGCTCACGGTCCTGGTGGCCGTGTATAAGGCGGAGGAAGATGATTGACGATCATAGATGGCTTGCTTGCATCAAGCCATCTTATGATTTCGCAGCAAGCCCGTTTGACCCCTTTTCTCGGGTCGAACCAAAAAAAAAAGGGGACTACCACATAACGTCCAACGATCTCTCTCTCTCCCTCTCTATCTCTCTCTATCCCCTTGTTTTGCCTTATTACGGGAGACAGAGAGAGCGGAGAGCGTAACAAAAGACGGCATATGTTTGGTTTCTTGTTCCTTAGTTTTGGTCGCTTTTGAAACTTCCACCCCTCCATCATCGGCTGCCATTCCTGCCGCAAAGCACTGTGCCCATACCCGGCAGATAGGCAATTCTCTCTCTTTCTCTCTTTTGCTTCTTTCTACAGCATGCATGACGATGCAACCCACCTAGGAGATCTCGGGTACGTATCGTTGGTGAAATACACCATCATCACCATCATCATAACCATTTATTGATCAACAAACGTGATATTGGGGGTGGGATGCGATCCTGGATGTCCATGCGAAGCTTTTGGGGCGCATGATGTTTCGATCACCAGGCTCCAAGCTCTCTCCCCCGGCTCGCCTCCACGCCCGCGCCCAGTTTCATCACACATTTAACATCTACAACCTGTCATCCCCATCCTATTGAACTGGAATTCTATACTCTTCGCATGAGAAGGGGGGTGTGTTGGGCACACCGTTCTACGTTCTGAAATTTCTACACTAAGGAAATTAATCTCCGATATCACGAATGGTCATCTCTTTTCTTGGCTTGGACGACCACAACGGCCATGGCGTTTGAGAATCCTTTATTATTTGTTATACTGTAGCTAGTGACAACGTGTAGCTATCACATTTGCCCAGCTCTTAGCAATATTTATCATATTCACACCGATTTGTGCAATGTTCTCCAATCAGTGTTCCAGGTGTCTGTATCTATGTGCACATTGTATTGAAACTTCGGCATCATTGCTTTTTCTCTTCGTCTGTGTCGTCTTGGCCCTCCACCTCTCTAATTGGGAAGTCAGTAAGATTGATACTTCGGGATGAAGCAAATGCTCTTAACAGATCGACCTTTTCGTCAAATAAATGGATAAAATAGCTGATGGGGCACGCCGAAAAGAATGATGACGCCTTACATCTTATATCCTTTGACGTTCTTCTCAACATCCGAAACGAGGCTTTCCAGAAGTGATAGATCTCTGCGAGGGCATCAGCAACGTTATTTTCAACGTGCCAGTTCACGTCAAACTCTTACCTTCCAACAAGAGTTACGGTATTATTCTTTTTACCCCAACGTGGATAGCTGCCGACTTTAACTGCAGGACCCCATGTCAGTGAATGTCAAACATCCTGCATCAATTGTCATGATATGGTTAGGTAGGCATCACTTACCTCCCTTAGGCTCTACTTCACTGGCCAGCTCTGTCAGATAAGATGCAACCTCACTTTCCGGCAACGGTGTGGAAATAAGTATCCTATGTATTCCCTTTCCTGAATCCGATAGGCGTGGCTGCAGAAATGGCTGCAGCCCGTCCAAAAGGCGTTCGAAAAGTCGGGGAACTCCAGGAAGAATATGTATATTTCCGTTGATGCATGCAACCGGTACCCATAAGTCATCATGAGGAAATATGACTTGGCTCTTGGCGTCTCGCTGCGGATCATGAGGGAGCTCGATCATTCTGAACTTTGCCTTGCGAGCAGGAGTATCTTCATCCCAGTTAAATGGCCTTGAGAGCTTCTTCATTTTCTCAAATGTTTCTTGGTGAAACTTCAGTTGTAAGCCAAACGCTTTAGCTATCGACTGGTATGTAATGTCATCGTGGCTATACGAACTCAGCATTTGTAGTTGACAGTTGGGATTTGTTCCAGCATTGGTCGATTCAGGCACCTGAAAGTTGGGACTTCCAAACATTCACATTTTACGAAGTCGAGTTGCAAGACCAGACATCACATACGTAGGGCCAATCCCCCCACTTGTAACCACGAAATCGTAATTATTGCTCATGCGCTGCACAGCTTCGATGATCTCGTGTTCATCGTCCGCAATAACCTCTATCCTTTTCAAAGCCTGCGCAGGTCAGAACCTTATCTTTCATGTACTACTGAAGCTCGTACCATCCCCAGCTTGAAGCAGAATTTGGCCATGTACGCGGAATTCGTCTGCGGTCCATCAGTCCGTCTCCACTGTGATATGTGCTTGTAAACCTTACGTCGACGGTCTGCAAACCATGAATTAGCTAATGGCTCCTCATCCTATGCTTTATAGAGCCTACCTTGCCACCCAAGACCTCATCTCCAATGATCAGACATGCAGCCGTGTTTATAGTTCTCTTGTTCTGCTCATTGGAAGCAGCAGCAGTAGCAGCAGCAGATGGTGAGGTCATCCTAGCGGTGCCTCTTACAGCAGCAGCAGCGGAGGTATGAGCGTAGTTAGGGAGAGGACGGGAAAAGTGTCGTGCCACTTGTGACAACCTGGAGAACATGGAAGAACCCTTAACAACAAAAATATCAACGCGGTGGTTGCTTCTAACGTGTTCAAGAAGGAGTTATTGGGCAAAGAGAGAGGGGAGTTGCTAAAAGGTGGTGGGGTGTGTTGCCTCGGGATCATGTCACCACGCTTGCTGGCTTTTGGAGGGGCAGTGTTGACGCGTGTTGTTGCTTACAAGACAACCCCCCCCATATATTGTAAAAGGCAATTATATCTATATAACACTTGATTTGCTACCTTGGAGAGACCACCACCCCCAAAGAAATCTATTCTGTACCCCGGAATATCTGCAAGAATGGTCCGAATGCCCATGCATTGTTCCATTCCCCATTATCCGGTTTCTGCACAACATAGACTTGGGTTACTGGGACGGCCCGTCTTCTTGAGTAACAATCGTCGCAGTCCTAGGGAAGTCTGATCTACATGCATGGCCCTTTTCAAATAACCCGTGATAGTTTGTTGGTCGCGCATGTGCCCGCATTCCCTCCCCCCATTTCACATGGCAATTCAGCTTTTTCGACTCGTGCCTCGATAATAATCATGGCTCAAATGGCGGGTGCTGAGAGATCATCGGCTGTCCCGGAAAACTTCATCGTCACCCGGCCTGGTGGTGCCGACCCTCCCGGTCAGCCATGAAATAAGTCAGAATCACCAATCCTTAGGACAACTCCTTGGAAATCCTTCCTTGAAACATTGCCAGCATTGAACCCTATACACCCCGCCTCTTTATGTCAATTATCTAATTTCCCATCATGGCCATTGTTGATAATTAGCCATCCCAGTAAGCACCAAAAAGAGGATAGTGACCGTTGGTGAGATCTCGTCCCTAATAACCTCAGCTGTGCCACCAGCCTCAATAACTCTTCCGATTACCTACGCACAGCACAGCATATCCTCCAGTATAATCTAGACATGTCGGGCCCTGCACATAGAGTACAGTCGGCCGTGGAAGAATATGGATACCCTCAAGGACACCTAGGTCATCTCAATGCGGAGCAAGAGGCAGCATTGCAGAATTTCAAGGTTAAATGCGCAGAAGAGGGTTACTATAAGCCTGCCAGTACGGAGTCGGCACAAGATTCACATGATGACGCGACTCTGTTGTGCGTTCACTTATTTCTAGAGCAGAGCAGTCACTGATAAGACTTCAGACGATATCTGCGAGCGCGGCGCTTCGTTGTCCTAGACGCCTGGAAACAATTCAAAGACACAGAAGACTGGCGAAAAGCAAACCAAATAGATCAGCTATACGAGACCATAGACCTTGAGCATTACGAAGAGACTCGAAGACTAGTATGCCCCTCCTGCCTAAATCCGGACCATCCGTTCTAACCTCGACTCAGTATCCGCAATGGACAGGGCGGCGAGACCGTCGTGGTATACCTGTTTACGTCTATGAAGTTAAGCACCTGAACTCGAAAACAATGTCAGCATATGAGAAATCTGCCGTAACCACCAAGACGAAGGCTGAATTCGAGGGAACAACTTCACCAAAGATGCTGCGGCTGTTTGCGTTGTATGAGAACTTAGTGCGATTCGTGATGCCGCTCTGCACCGCCCTCACGGATCGAGAGAATCCCCGCACGCCTATTACACAAAGCAACAACATCGTTGATATCTCTGGAGTCGGGTTGAAGCAATTTTGGAATCTAAGAAGCCATATGCAAGATGCTAGCACACTTGCGACTGCTCATTATCCAGAGACTCTTGATCGCATTTTTGTACGTAATGTTGTTCAGTCTTGTTGGTATATCTTCCAGGGTTAACCAGAGAAACAGATTATTGGCGCACCAGCATTCTTCCCCACGGTATGGGGTTGGATCAAAAAATGGTTCGACCCAATTACCACCTCTAAGATCTTTATCCTCAGCTCACACGACATGAAAAAAACCCTCGAGTCCTTCATCGATCCGGTCAACATCCCTAAAAAGTATGGCGGCCAGCTCGACTACGAGTTCGGACAGCTGCCAGCCCTGGATCCCGCCGTACAGGAGATTGTGCAATGGGAAGGCGATAAGAAGGATTTTCTTCATGGACCTATATACTGGATGCCTAAGAACGAAAATACAGAGTTAGAAGCTATTGCCGTGGGCACCGTGGAGGAAAAGCAAAGGAGAGAAGGCGTATGCGTCATTAAGGCACCGTTATTGAAGGAGGACCCGCCAGCTCAGAATGGAAACGCGGTAGCGCCGGTACCCCCACACACAGATCTGCCTCCACCAGAACAACCGCCAAAGGTCCTAGCTCCCGAGTTGCTGGAAGCGGAAACGGTGCCAGGCACACCCGCGAACGAGTCCGCCGCCAGTCCACAATTATCGAAGGCACCACCATCTACGCAGGTACCACAAGAACCCACCACATTAGTTGCTGCGACGGAGAAGTTGGCTCTTGATGAGAAGCAGGCTGGGGCTTTGCCAAATGGTGGAGCTCATAACACGCTGGCGGCAAACAAACTGGATCTGGCCGTCAACACAGCTGCGTAGTTGATTCAGGAAAGAAGTGTGGGAAAGAATGTGCTTTGGCAGAATCAGCTCCTGCACCATACTTAGATAGCGAAGAGGTGGTCAGACTAATGGGGAGAATAGGCATTGGATCCCTGATCGCATTGCTGTACATGACATGTCTTTCAAGTGCGTGCATAAAGCCTACTGAGCTATATATGAATAGAAGGACTAATGGTGTCTGGTGTCACGGACAGATGGTAGAGAAATATAAATACCTTTTCCCTAAAGCTACAAATCTTGACCTCTTCACTAAACAATTCCTGTTCTCTTCATGTAACTTCACAATACAGACCGGAAGGCAAGGCTACTACACTACAGATACAGATCATGCAATTTCAAAAATACCCATATATTTCGACAAGCATATCCAGAAGTGTTGCAATTCGGCCATCATTCTTAACCCGCACCCACCGTTCCTCTGGCCCTTCTCCAGAGGCGAAACACAACCTAGACGACCGAGCCCTTGGTGCGAACGCCAAACGGGAGATTCATCACTCGCTCCTCCGTTCCCGACCGAACAGGGGGGGGGGGGGGGGGGGGGTTGCAGATGGGTGTAACGGCACTGGGAATCCTGAACAGCAGGAACTACCGGACGGCGCGGAGGCCGAGACATAGCCGGGGATATCTGCATTGCAAATAT
Organism: Bisporella sp. PMI_857; assembly: GCA_021307315.1. NCBI lineage: Eukaryota > Fungi > Ascomycota > Leotiomycetes > Helotiales > Helotiaceae > Bisporella > Bisporella sp. PMI_857. The sequence continues at coordinate 494,272 of JAJSPD010000026.1, forward strand.
TTCATGATTTAGCTTGGTACTCACACTGTGCTCTCCGATATTGACTGGAGGGGTTGAACGGAAAGATCGTTGCTCGCGATGGAGACTGGGAAGCATGTGTTGGATTTTGCGATATGCTGCTCGCTGTCACCCTCCTTTCCTTCTGCGAAGACAGTCGTAAATATTGAGGCTCCGGCACTCGAGAATTGGTAGAGGATGGAGATTTGTATCATATAAATGTTTTTAAGAAGTAACCTTTTATACTTTAGAAATCGGATCGCATTGCTTTGTCTCTGCATCTCTGAGGCTCGTATTCCAGTTCTGTAGTCTGACTTCGAACAAGCTGTCGGCTGTGGTTTGGACGCTCATTATCACATAATCTTAACTGTGTCCTTTATGTCAGTAAGTAATCTCGCATAATATTGTATGGCATCTTGACAACCAGACTTTTCAGATGAAGTGGGGACGGCGCGGCTCGTGGAATTTAACCTGGGTAGGTGGGATTCTGACATCTCGCTGGCTGAAATATCTGTGAGCGGTACCCTCATAGACCCAGCTATACCTTTGAGTTTATAATAATTCCAAAGACCTCGTATGTTAGTTAAAAGGATCATAATATAAAGGTAACTACTGGGGTTTTAATGTTCGAGTATGTTGAGGTTTGGGAGAAGTGATGTTTGTTCGGGGCTTGGCGTTTAAGCGAGAGTAAAAGGGGCTGAACCGGATACAGCGCGTTCACAGTATTCTCTCCTTGTATCACAATATTGAGATGAGTGAAAATGAGAGCAGTATCATACAAAGGTTTCGAGGGATGGTGGCGCTTTCTGCACATTACAGAGTAAGGCTTAAGCGATCAGCAAAAGCAATTGGTGGTGACAACATGGAACAAACCTGATGGCGGCAAGGATGCGCGGTGGATTAGCTATTGAGGGATTATAACATTGATGTTGTGTTCTGTTATACTGAGACTAATTCCTCTGCAATTTTTGTACAATGCTAAGACCAGCGGTGGCATCATGACACTTGGTACCTTTTACCTCAAAACTACAAAACAGAGACTTACTTGAGCTCAATCACAGCCTTGCGCAGCAGTGACCGGCGTGTAAGTGTGTAAATCAAAAGTATTGGATGCAAGTCTTGCTATATTTCTCACTCTAATAGCGTGCTCACAATAGAGTGATCAAGCATATGCTCTTGTCTCCCTCTATTTGGGAATACTAAATTGGAAGGAATAATTAGAGCGTAGCTACCGTACTAGGCAACGCAGTGAATAATCGTTGAATTAATTTGATAGATAGCCAGAAATTTGCTGCTTTAGCAGACCAATTCACTTGATCCGCCGAAGGCAAGCAAGCAGCCACTCTCCCAGAGCCTTTTAAAGCCGCCTTCACCACCCGCTCTCTCACAACCTATATCATCCAAGAGACCGACTCCACATACAAACAACAACTTGGAAATGGCGAGCATCTACCCAACTCGAGCGCGCGCGATCATCTCCTCCCTCAGCCAAGAGGATATGACGATTATAATCCTGACCCTCTCCGCCGAGCTCTCCAAATGTCGACCTCTCTGACAAGAGCAGTATATAAGGTGAACAAAGATGTTTGGGTGAGACGCGGTTTAGTTGTGCAAAAGATCGAGACTGTCTCCCAAGCATATTCTTATTACTCGGTTGAGGCAAATGAAATTAAGAGAACCTATAATGAGTTGGTTCTTCACAAGAGCCTGATCGGCGCCTCGTGGATTGATACCACATCGATCACCGCAGCTATCCTTCACCGCCGTGACGCTCTGCTTTCAATTTCTCGGGCCTTTATCCATGCAACAAATCACATCTGCACTCGCTTTGACGAACCAGGTGCTGACTTGATGTACGGGGCGATTCCTTTCACTAAAGAGCTTCAGCTTCGTTGCGCTTTTCAGTTGGGATACTCGGACTTGTCTTAAAATGTTGGTGTAAGTTGAACTACCTTCTTTGAGTATTAGAGCCTTATATGTCATTTGCTAAAAGTTACTTATTGACTTTGATTTGCTCCTTGTGCAAGCTGACATTTAAACCCACAGCCCAGTCAACAGGTTCAGCTTGGAATTACTTTCGCAGTTCCCGCAATTCAAATCCCTCAGCCAGGCGCCACTACAACTGCTGAGTCCGAGGCTGCCTTTATCATTGCCCAAGAGCAGTTTAAGACATACGCCTTCGCAATATTCAAGAGAAGACACGAAGAGAGTAGTGACACTGAGGTTCGATTCAAGACATGGTTGAAGAAGAGCATAAGTGGTAGATTGGAGGTTGCTAGATCCGAGGCTGCTGATACCGAGAATGGTACAGCTTTAGGAGAAGAAGAAGAAAAAGAAGAGGTCAACATTGATCGCCATGATGCTGTCGTTGTCTCCGTCAGGAAGCGCATCCGTGAGGCTGAAGATGATGGCGCTGGAGGCAATATACATATCGAAGACGACTGTCCACCATTGGCCAAGAAATCTCGATTGGCAACTCCACCACCCGCTGAGGGCTCATATAGCCTTGTCTTAGAGGGTCCTCCCATTGATTCTTCAAATGTACTTAAAAAACTTAAGTCTATGTTTTTGGCCTTTCAAGGCTCGGTCATCATCAAAGATGGAGGATATTGGGTAACATGGGCAGCCAGCAAGGAGAATCACAATAAGGTCAAAGGAGCCTTCAACCATTTCAAGAAGACCCGCGTGTTTATCCTAGATGAGCTAAGAACAGCGCTCCAAATCAAAATGGTTGGTGTTCCGGAGGAAGTTTGAGGAAGGGTCAGATAGATGGACTGTGGATAAACTATGGAATGACTATGGAAGGATGGTGTTTTCAGCAAGGTAGGGACTCCTATTGGATGTCTCATTCATAGTAATACACTTTCAACACTTAGTATTAGTTGAGATTTGTCTTTCTATGTAGAAATGTCTTTTTCATGTGAAGAACTTTTGCATTATGATATCTTAATTCAATCCTTACAAACAGAGTGTGAGCACAACAAGAATAACTATGTAACCGAAGTGGCTTGTGCCATATTCAAACTTTCAACCAGTGATTAGAGGGCCATTTCATATAAAATCGAAAAAGCGACTAGCTCCTCTAACTTTTATTTAATTTTTCTAAATGTAGGGTATATTTTTAAGAAATATTTTATGTATTAAACTCTGTCGCAAATCTCGATCGCAAATCAGTTGAAATGCAATCTTATAAGTAAGCAACATTTACTCTCCTCGTCTTGAATCTTTCATCTTGCCTAGCTAGCTGATATAGGTCTCGCTGCTCTGATTCGTCATAATGTACAAGAAATTACATTATATCTATTGTAGCAAGTCGCCGCTTCCGTTTCCGTGATACCAGGGTTGGCCTAATAGGAGTGAATAACACCTATTTAATAAGCATCGACGGAGCATCCTGCCGATTAGTGCATTGATATTTATTTTTTTATTGTTTCAGTCAGTGATAATTCTGTTATAGCTGATGTGAATAGAGATCACAGTTCTAAATTTCCTGAACCTGAGTTTTGTACTTCCTGTTAATAACAGCTTTCGCGGTGGTGAATTTGCTTCGGGCTCGACTGAAAGTTCTGGGCAAGGTAGAATAAGTAACGAATTGCTGTACTGAAAGATGGGACAGCGCTTTCCAAGCTAGGCCCCTGCTTGCTTATAGTTCGTACCAAAGTCAGTGACGAAGCAATAAAAGTGATTGAAATAGACTAAATGAAGTATTCTATAAGTAGTAGAGTATTAATTTTTCCTTCTTCTCCATCTGCCCAGGCTTTGAGTCGCTTAATTCTTGGCATTCAAAGTAGCCAATCAGAGTCAGCCTTAGCATTGACCTATAAGTAACCATTTAAGCAAAACAAAATTTGGAAAGTTCAAAGAGTTTGTTTGACTTTACGCTTAGAACAATCCATCTGTCGAGTGCGTTCACCCTGGGTCCAAACCCCAGGTAGGGCAGCACAAGAGGATACCTCAACGCCTGTCGAAGAGGAGCCTTAGGCTCTGGCTATCGATCCAAGAGAATACTTTAAAACTCCTGTAAGGGGTTTCTAAGGGAAAAAACGTCATTTGGGCTCTCAACTCCCAAAGTGCCCCTGAGTTTTGCCGCTTGATTCTGAAAAGTGTCGGTTTAAGTAGTGCTGTTATCAAACCATTTAGGCAATTTTAGTTTGTAGAAATAGCAAAGCTTGTGACATGGCCTATTAGTTCATGCCACTAGCATGACTGTTCTACACTTAAACGGGTGCGTTCACCCTGGGTCCAATCCCCAGGTAGTGCAGTACAAGAGGCCATGACGCCTGCCGAAGAGGAGTTTGTAAAAGCTCTGGCTGTCGGTCCAAGCACACTTTAAAACTCTCGTATGAGGTTTGCACGGGAAAAAGCGTCGTCTGACATTTCAACAAGTCAGACGCCCCTGAGTTTTGCCGTTTCATTCATATTCCCAATGGTGAATTTTTCCATTTCTCATCATACTATGCACTTTACCATATTTTTTGCCTGGAGCAGTCAAAGCTATCTGGGGGCAGAGTAATCAAGCTACGTACCTACACCATTTCGATGTTCCCACCTATCTTGGTAGGCTTACAATCAATTGTAATTATGGCAGAATCTCTGCACCAGAGCCGTTGAATCACTTGCGGGTCTGCAGCTCAAAATTTACTGGTTGGTCCTGATGTACGCATTTTCTTCGTGACCAAGTCAACCTGGCGAAAATTCACTCCAATCACCAAGACTCATCGCATAATTCAGTAACCTTATACCCTTTGGAGACTATAACTGATCAGTTTAGCCATTTTCGGCGATGGCAAGCATCACAGGGGCCTGGAATACTAAAGCAATAGCGAAGATCCTCATCCTGAAGAGGTGAGTCACTTTAGCATGGAGCATCTTTACTCTGTTACTTCAGGGACGAAATAACTCTCTGTGAGACGCTCGGACGTTTACCACAACGCAAATTAAGGCTGAAGTGGTGGTTGATCACGAGGCAGATTCTAGCGAGCCAGGTGGCGAAAGATTCAATTTTACTATTGCAAGTTATGACGACTCAGCAACCAAAAGGATTAAAAAAAGACACCAGCCTTGCCTCATGTGCAGGTAACATAAATCCGGTTAGATCATAGGCTCCAGTGCACCCCTTCCACTGACTTTTGTCTCCCTATATTGTTTCACGAAATCATCCTGACCTTTCAGCTCAACTGCGTCAACCCAGTTCCCATGGATCTGAGCTTTCAAGTGGAAGGGAAGCTGCACAATCGCAATAGGCTTCTCGAATTCTTTGGTATCGATTACGACAAGGTCACAACGATTTTCCATCCTCCTCTCTATCATAGCAATGACCCATCCGTCGCCTTCGGGGGCCTGGGAGGACCGGGGAATGAAGATAGGCTCTTGAATCATAGAATCGGCTCCAGAATAGAAATACCGGGTGTTCCCAGTCTTGTTGTTATGCATGGCAAGTGCGTTAAGACCGTGAAATATATTCTTGCTTCCATCCGAGTTTTCTGGCAAGAAGACATCAAGAAAGACGATCGAGTACTCCTTTGTCATAAAGCGCTCGTCAATGCGTGGAAATTCGCACGGCAGGTCGAGGATGATTTCAGGGTCAGGAACAGAGCTTCCGGTTGGTGCATTAAGGTCTAGCTCCCAACGCACAAAGTCTGCCTTAGTTTCGGGAGAGGGCATGCGCCCATCATCCGGCGGGAAGAACGGGAAGGCGTTGTCATGAACGCGTGAAGATTCGAGATAGATCTTTCCATCGCTGCCTTCCCATCCACCAGCAGTGTGAATCGGCATACAGTTTTTCCACTCGTAGTATCGAGACTCCCCAAGCTTCCAGCCAGCGGGAAGTACAGTACTCTTTCTTCTTGGAACCACGATGAATGTTGCTTTTAGATCATAGTTCCAAGCCCAGTGCTGCTTCTTGGCTTGGAGGCGAGCCATATTGCTCTCAAATGGCCAAAGAAGCAGAACCAACCAATTCTCTGTGATGACGCAGTCATGTATGAGAGCACACCAAGGCGCTTCAAGCCACTGCTCCTCAACCTTCTGTCCATTATTGTCGAGAGTATAAGTAGCAACATCGCGGGTAGCTAATCCCTTGGCTTCATAGCCAAAGACAACTAACTCATTTGTGAAGGGGTCGACTTTTGGATGAGCGGTGAAGGTCTTGCTCTTAATTTGAGGGCCGAATGGATCATATGTCCTGGTTGCGAGGGTGTGAGGATCAACGGCATAAGGGAGGGCGCCCTCTTTCAGTGCCAGTAGCTGATTCGCCCAATAAACCAGATTCGTATTTGCAGTTGAGTCCACAGCTGCGCGGACGCAAGGGTGATGCGTGTACGGGTTCCTGTATAATCCGAATAGTGCCTTGTTTGCACTGCGTTCGAGTTTGTACCGCTCCGTTTCGATATATCGCATCTTCATATCTACCCGTCCGTCGTGGATTCGGAACGCCGATATGTTGCCATCGCCGTCGAGCGGGACATTATTGGGGTGCGGTGGAACGAACGGATCACACATCACCCGAAAGAACGTGCCATTGATCTCCTTGGGAACTTCGCCATAAACAACGAGATCTGCGATCTCTCCTTCCAAACGGCAGGGCAAATTCGAACCTAAGAGATCTGCTGCAACAGGCCAGGTGGGTTTCAGTCCATGAAGATAGTCTTGAGTAGCAGAGCCTGGGACTGCAGGAGGTACCGGAGTATCCGGAGCCAGAAGTGCCTCGGACGCGCTCTCAGATACTTTGTTATTAGCAGTCATGGTCGTCTTTAGTGTTCCTGGCATGACAGTATGACAACTGATGAAGTTCAAGGACAACAATGGTCACTAAGCTAAAAAGTATGGGCCAATGTCGGCCTTTTCTATCATCTCCCAAAAACAGAGAGGAATACACCGAGCTGAAGTGGAAAGTCACTAAAACAATTGCCGTGCCTTGCTTCTGATTTCTCCATTTGTCCTTCTTTATCTCTTCGCTATCTCCCCCTCTCTTACATAACCATCCCCGCGACGGACCTGCGGGGAATCTGAACATTTGGCCTGGGGGGCCGATATTCTCCATTAACTCTTGGGGGGAGGGTATTTGGTGCGGGAAATGCCCATTGCCGAATATCACGTGTGCGTTGGCAAGCGGAGGAAGACAGTTCACATGGTTCCTCAAGGCCCGAAGCAAGTATGTCAGCCTGTGGCACAGGGAGCAAGAGGAGGTGGTATGGCGCAAATAATACAGCATCTCGAACTGTACCTGCGGCTCTCGCAGATACTCCAAAATAAATCGTCGAATTTGGTAAGGTTTATGTGTATTTCCCGCCGCTAATGCATGGCAAAACCAGATGTGGCTAAGTTGCTGTAACTTAAACTTTTAGCGTGCTTTTCATGAATGTGGGGTCTGGGGTTTGCGGTCATATTCAGAACTCAAAATACGGCAGTTGTCATTTCTCAATGGCTGCAAGACTCAGTACAGTGTAGTTGAAACCGCCTTCAGTATTTGCGAACTCACGCTGATTGTCTGAAATTCTAGGAGGCACCAATCTAAGGTATGAAGCTATGGCTATAATCCACTCGAAAATAAAGTAACAGATTCATGATAATATGAATATCGCCAAAACGCAATCCACTTCAACTTTTCCTCGTCCTCTCCCCAGAAAATATCAGGTGAATAGATTCTGAATGCGCAGGGGCTCTCGTTGCGCTTTAATATGGTGAATATGAAAATTTACGTTCCTTTTCGTGGAATGCTATTACGGATATCGATCCATGGTAGTATTTCACTGTTCCTCTTCTGTATGAAATCTTGTGAATATTATATGCTCGTATGTGCCATTCGTTTGCGGTTGTTCCTGGCGCATAAATAATGAACAGGCAGGAGTCCTTAAAGTGTAGCAAAGTAGAGCGAAATGATGTTCTCGATACATTCTTTCAAATCAGCAAGAGGGTAGATAAATAAGTGGACGAGCAGTACCGGAGAAACTCTTGAAATTCCTGAAACACAAACTGAAGCGTTTGTTGATATGTAAGCTCTCCCCCAGCTTCATCATGGTGCTAAGCTGATATTTATAGGACAGGCAATATTTTGAAGACGAGTCGGGCCGCGATTTCGGTGAGACCTCCATGACCTTGCTGTCTGGGGACTGATGTGAGTTTTAGTTTGAGGTAGGCTCTCAACCTTGTATTGGAAAAAACGTAAGTTTCTATCAATGGTGCACCAAGCAAGTGGATCGGACCTGACTGCTGGCAAATTACTAGGTCGTATTAACCGAAATTCTTAAACTTATTCCTTAGCTTTACGGTCGTATCAAATTGATATGGCAGATCCTGCGAAGGTATGGAAGACCGATAGTGCATGGTTTTATAGAGAGACAGAATTCAAAGTGAGGCTGACGAGATAAGACAAAACAAACGTGTAAGAAGGCAGACGTGCTGCAATCAGGACTGAGATATCTTTATTCCTGGGCACTACTACCTGCGGAAGCGTGGATATCGCGAAGAAGGTATTTCGTTAATCAACCTAGCAAAGTTAGATTAATCTCACTATTCTTTCCAAATACTTTGCATTGGCTTCCTGTGTTTCGAATACAGCGGTCCCTCGAGAAGTCTTGCAATGTTTTGTGAAGCTTGTAATTCCAATTACATCCCTGTGACATCCAAGTTCGATAACATCCATATTTCCCTACTAAATGTACATGCCTTGTAACCGATTCAACAACTCGTTGACTTGGTCCATGCTCGTCTCATCGCACTTTGGGAGAGATATGATGTTCGCACTAGAACGGCGCCCCGAAAGCTCTAGCCGCTGCTGTTGAGTCACCCTAAGTTGTAGGAGGCCTAGAGTAAACTGTCGATATTCATCTGCATGTTTGAAGAAACCGTTCCTGCCCCACGCCTTGAAGTTTTCTTTATCTGTCAAATCGAGGTACTCGTCAGATCGAGCCGACCAAAATAGTGACCACGTATGTAATACGTTTCGGACATGCGTTTCGAATCCCGGGATGCTGAAAAGAGAATTGTCTTGACGAAACACCCATAGGACGAGCGCTGTATGAAGATACCATTAGTCTTGAGCCTACTCTACGTCAATTCGCTACGAGGCTCATGAAAGGCGCTCACCACTGAGAATGCTGAATAAATTCAGGCAGTCAAGCTGCATAAATTCTGAACATGCCACGTCATCTAGTAGGTTGTTGCGCAGAAGCTCAACAGCTTCACATAGGGTGATTTTTGCATATGCACTCCCTCGCGGGCACCATCTTTGCAACTCCTGATAGCACTCTTGAGAATTCCTAGCTTGGAAGCATGCCGGAGGAGAGAGTAGGCTATAGCGGAGCTCTTGGAGAAGAAACCTGGAAGGCGAATTGTTGAAAATTACAAAAGAAGAATCCACCAAAAATATATAAGTTAAAGTTCTTGAAAAGAGGAATGAAGTTAGCACTCCCCTGGTAAAGTTTTATTTAGAGCTAATTTGTGAGATAGCATACCTAATCAATTCTTCTTTGGCTGCGTATTGTTTCCAATTGAATTCATCCGAACTCCATAGTTGATTGCTTCTGTGATTGGCTTGGTCGAAGCCTATTTCTCTTGCAACCTACAGTTCGTATTAGCATTGTTCGAGTACTCTGTGCTCTGTTGTAATCCCTTGACATACATCAACAAGGAGACTATACTTGTGTCGTCGCACTCTCTTTTTCGCCTCAGCATCGCCTTCAAAGTTCTGCAGACAGGATGCAAAAAATGCGGCTTGCAAAGCAGTTGGCTTTGCTACTTCAAAAGCCAATTTTTTTGAATTGGATAGGTTTCGTTTTTGGTAGCCTGCAAGCTCTTGAAATGCGATATGCTCTGCCCGATCAAACCATTGCCTCCCCATTTCTAGATCACGACTATGGGGGGATACCGCCGCCCCGAGTAAGGTCATGATTACCAAAAGCGGGACTGGGGCCGTCACCGGTTCAAAAGTAGGGTAGTGAATTATTGGACAGTGCGGATTCCAACCTTTCCAAAAGAATTCCAGTAGGCGTTTAATATTCATTGGAGCAAAGAAATGTAGACACTGATTGCTTTCCGCAGAGCACATAGTTGAAGCGGCAGTGCTGGCCTGCGTGAGCAACGACTCCTGCAAATTAACTCGCTGAAATGTAAGAAGTATATCTCGTGACTGAGGAAAGAGTGGATCTGTAACCCAGTCAAGTATATTACTTATTTCAAAAGAGCTGGGCAGTTCAGGTAGCATCCCAGGTATGCGGTTGAGAGAAGAAGGGCTAATTCCTGTGTCTTCGGATATCCCCAAGGAAATCAAGTCATCAAAATGCCACCATAAAAATTTTTGCGAGCGAAGCGACGTCTCAACTTGTGAGAATTGGTCCAGATCCTCATCAGTTGGCAGGTTTGAGAGTTCCTCTAACGCTCCAGGGGGGGTCGATATACCAAAGTCTTCATACAAAACTTGGCCGGCAACAGACCCCTGACAGCTTTTGTGGTTTGATTTGCCCGAAAATTCAAACATAGCCAATATTCCTTTTGAGGAAGTGAAGTTACGAAGGAAATCAAGTGTACTAGATTCGCTTCTGGGAGGAGGTACTTGACTATATGGCTCTAGAAGCCACTGCGGATTGGATAGCACACCATACTGTACCACAGAAGAAGTTCTCAGTGGGTTCTTGGTTTGCAGCAAATTGCTCCCTAGAAATCTCAAACATGGCGGGTCATGTAGGGGCTCTGCGTTGGGCCCTGACACTCTGTTTTGCCCATGCCAAAGGTCAAAAGCATCTGGACTGAGGATATCAGGGTTGTAAGCCGAAACAGAGCTGGACGATAGCGCACGGCTCGCTAGTTCCGATCCCAACGGCTGGGGGCTGATTGTGTTCACCTGTTCATTTGCAATCTGTGTGTAAGCTTGGCGCGTGTAGGTGCAAGGCACACTTCTGTTTTCACAATGAGAGCACGGCTGCTTCTCATTGCAGGCTCTCTTCCGACGGGCACAGGCATCGCATGCTCGTAATTTTCGTCCCTGCCGTGCTGCTGGAGGTATGGACGCCCCCGTCAAGACGCGCAGGCTACACTTTTGATAGTGCAGCCTTCGAACGTCACTATTTGGTTTGAACCTATCAGGACCCGCCAACCACTTACAATAGAATCAAGTGCGCACCTTCTGCTGAATGAGCGCCTGCAATAAGGGCAGACGTAAGCTTATATAGTGAACAACAAGTCAGCTAGAAGAGCACACAGTTGGTCTTCTGAGAGGGGTCATACCCATAGCAGTCGTGTAGTAGCCTGTGCATTACGCTAAGAGAAATAAGCGAAAGACTCGCAAAGGAATGCAAGTAATAGTGGCTGTCCTTGGGTTGAAAGAACTACCATGGGCGTGTTCATGGTTATTCCAAAATGATTGATGGTGCAGGCAAAACGGAACTTTGACGGTACCCCAGTTTTCCCCAGACCCAACCCCGCATTGACACTGACGCCCGCCACTACACTCAATATAAGTAGATGGTTTTGAGGCTAGGATTAAATAGTGTTCTCAATAGTTATTATCAGGTTTCACAATACCGCGTGATACGTAATATACCTACTTCTATACCGACCAACCCTGATATTTGCATTTTTCTATCAAGTATGGGTTACAATGCTCGTCGCAGGCCGTGTGATCCTCAGACTAGAGGCTCGGTAAGTTCGGGAGAACCTTACAAAATGCAGGAACAATTTTTGGAGGGGAATTGTGCATCAACAATCACATTTAGCAAGCCTACTATTGGTCAAATGTAAGCCTGAGCTTGGGCGCATCGCTGCGGTATCAAGGTGGCTCATGTCACTACCCCGTAATCACCGTGAGCATATTTTAGCAGATATCTGTATTAAATCCGTTAAGGAAGCACTTGTTTTCACGCCGCTAGTAGAGACTATGGCCTCAGCCGTGAACCTTATGCTCACCCAAATCGAAAATACCCTTAACTCTAACTCGGGCAAAAGCGCTTTACGACAACCTGAAAACGACTTTTGAAAAGCAACAAAGGGTGGGATATTTTATTCACTTTTACGCCAGTCTTTGTTTTAATGCTGTCAATTAACTTCAAACGCGCTGCCTAGATCAATTGTATCTAGTAATTGATTGAGTCAATGGTTTACAAGAGATCTTTGGTAGTAAGTATATGGTGGCTTTGTGTCTTGGCACAGAAGCTGCAAGTAAACAAGGCCCATTCAGTTCACATCTTTGGACGCGTGAAACTCTGATTCTTTACACCATCGTGCAAAGCTATGTATCCATAGAGTCAGGCCAGAGAATTAGCGGAGCTTTGGGTATGCTGTGCCGATGTTGATTATTTGCATTTTTGGGACTATTAAGCTCCTCCACGCACATCTAGAATCTTCTTTGTCCTTTGCACTGCATCACAACTCCGCTGAATCTAACTCAATTACCATAAAATTCCATTTCCTCTTCAGCTATGATTTTGTGACTATCATACATATAAGTAAGCTTTGAAATGGCCATTCCTGATGACTATTACTATTGCATAAAATTTAGGTCGTCGAATCCGAAGTCGCCGCCTGGAAAAGTCCACAGGTCCGTGAGGTTCGCTGACCAATGGAAGTTATTCTTGTCGTCATTGTCGGTCGCAACAGGAGTCCTACTCGATGGCGACATGTTACACATTGATCCCTCTGGATCAGCACTATCCTCAGCAGTTTGCGATTGGATTCCACCCTGCCCATGTGATATATGGGTTAGCCCCGGACTATTCGAGGCAATTACTTCTTGAAGCTTCAACAGCTCAGGTTCTCTTGATTGCACATTGTCCTGCCTTGGTTCGCGGCTCTTCATTTTGGGATTTGCTAGAAACGAGTATCAGTAAGTACAATAAAAAGAAGCTAGATATTCGCAATACAAAGTCCTAGACGCGATATCTTCTGCCGTATAACCTCAAGGCTCTCTAAGCATCGCTGAGGCACCTGTCCGTACGAACTCATTTTTGACAAGGTTTCGTGACATAAAGCCCAACTTTGATCAAGATATGAGGCAGTTACTATTTGTTTCAGGGGGTTACAAAGCTGTGCAAGCACCACCACCATTCCCGCAGTATGCGCATCTGTTCCTCGGAATAAAGGTTTAGTATTATAATTAGTCCATGTAGAACGGAGAGCCCACTTACAGTACACATTATACCACCACGCGTCACTGATTGTACTCTGGGATGTACGGTGTATCAGTTTAATAAGCTCTCTCGCCGATGTGACGCATGAAACAGCACCGCGAGTCACAAAAAAATTATCTACATTAAATTCAGAATCTATACACCTGTCTGATGACATTTCGTTCAGTTTTGACACTGCATCTTTGCAGAGTTGGATAAAAGTTGTTCGATAGAGAAGAATTCGAGATTGCAGCACACTTTGAAAATTAGAAGTTATGTTAAAGTAAACGGAGCAACTACGAACTCTCACCTTGCATAAAGGAAATTAGACTGCATTTCCAAATTTCCTACACTTGGGCCTGGAGAGTGACGTAATTTTTCTCCATCTTGAGCCCACTGTAGCTCGGTGGGAAGTCCTGTTTGGAATTTAGTTAACTTCTTGTCCATCTCCAGTAAAGCGTCGATCTCTATTGGTGTTTGTAGATATTTGGCGTTGGCTGCGCTGGTATTGGTGTTCGAGATATTTTGGTCATAGATAGTGGTAAGAATGATGCCCAGTATCTCCGAGAGCTTGATACGTTCTAAAAACAATCCAATAGCAGCGGCTCCACGAGGATCTGATTTGAAATTCTCGTCTTTCATAGGTGATGGCGGTGAGGTCGAAAATTTATGCATAATCATTAGGGGGCGACCCATGGTCATACTCGCGGACCTTGAAAAAAAGTCATTATCAATCAAATCTCCGTATAAGGGACTGTCAGCAATTAAATACCGATGAAGCAATGAGGGGACGTGGGTTTAAACACAAAACTTTCTTACATATCCAGCATCATACAGGCATACCAGACACGTCTTCTCATCTCCTGTCCTAGCGGGGATATCTGGAGTGGAGACTGATCAACATGGAGGCCCAGACCTTGTGCGATCCTACAGGCAACTCCAATGCCATTCCAGCATCTTTGGGGGTAGAATGTGCTTTGCAAAAACTGCCCACTCAGCAATAATGTTTGAATGATGGCGATACTACCTCGGTCCATCATATCCACAACTAGAAGGTTTTTTGAGCGTTGATCAAACATAGTTGCAATATCATTTCTCTCTGAGACTGATACATCTAAGAATTGGCTCCCAAGTGCTAGCATCATATTGAGGGCGCAATAGAATGTCTGGCTTGCCGGTCCTGCATCAGTCATATTCCCAAGCCCAGCGTCCGATTCTTGCACCAAAAGAGCTTCGCTGCCTGTAGGATTCCAGAGCATAGCGTACGCTAATTCGAACGTCGGTCTATGTACGAATGGGTAAAGTGGGTAAACTCTGGTCCAGTAATTCTCTAATAGGGTGTCTGACAGGGATCTTGACGGAAGCGCAAACAATTCTGGACGCAATCTCGGGCCTTCAAATTTAGGTAGCAGCTTCAAAAGCTCTGACCTTACACTTTTGTCAAACCCTACTAGATTCAGCCGATCCCCAGAAGACGTTGTATCCTCCACAAAATCTCCCTGTACACCATTTCCTAGTACATGGCGGATGGCCCGCATGAAAGCAATGCCTGATGAGTCTCCATAGTACTGTGTACTTTCTTGCGGACTGTTCTTATGGCACACGGAGGATACCCCCATGGCGTCTGCTTCATGAGCAACAATGTGTAGTGACTCATGTGACGCCGCATCTTCTTCTAATTTATGCGGGACCTGTTTTGCCTCGTCAAGGGGAGGCACGTGGGACAGACTTGAAGATAGATTTCCCACATATCGGACATTGGATAGGCGCGTTCTAGGTTCTAGGCCAATTGAGGGACTTCCATCACATGTTGGCGACATGACGCGCAGTATATCTTCAGAAACATGCTGTGAATTTACGGGGGGTAACTCACGATATTCTGAAGCTGCTTGAAGATATGACAACTGCTGATGAGGGCCATCATCGACGGATTGATTGGGATTTGGTTCCCGAGCTAGAGAGTTGTTTGGCCGATTCTGGTTCTCTAGGCGTTGCAATCTATCAAGCACTGACTGAAAAGATCTATGGCCGTGCTAGTTAGTCACGGGCTGTTGGTAGATGAAATCCAAGGTGGCTCTCTTACTCTGTCACTCCTGGAATAGATTCAAGCCGCACAGCGTAACTGCACTCTTGAGATCGCCGTTGACATGAGTCACAGGCCGGCTTCTCACCACTGCATCTAATTTTCCTCTCACGACATGGTGCACAGGCTAGCGAAACTTTTCGTCGTTTCCGGATCGGTTCCTCTGACTCGCTCATGGCGGAAAATAGAAGGTGCTGTGGTAAGAGCAGATCTTGATCTGTGCTATTAATACCAGATATTTTACGATAAGGCTTTCGTACTTCTAGATATAAGCATCTAATCTCGATATTCCGTGTATTTTGTAGTAATCGACCATAGAGTAAGTAAATAGATATGAGAAAATGAAATAGCCGAGTTCTGAGTAAGCGAAAAATTACTCCGCAGGTCAATACACGTACCCCAGGGGTAAGTTAATAATTCTGATTAAGCGCAACGCGTACCCCACCAAGCCTGTAAAACACAGCAGCCCTAATGTACACTCTGTAAATACAGCACAACTAGCTTATACACACGCAGTTACAGGCCTGTAAAGTGCTTAATATATTTGTAAAAGCTTTTAACAATACTTGTAAAACTGGTTTTAAAACAATATGTAGTTTTAGTAATAGTAGCATTCGAAAAAAGTCGGCAGTTAAAATAGTATTAGTATTAATAATAGTAACTTTAATACTAACAGTACATTATTAAAAAAGTGCAGTAGCATAAGTATACAAGCAAGAAACAAAATTATTCAAGCTATTTTTGTATCACAGACTGGTTACACTGTATTTACAGGCTTGGTGAGGTACGCGTTTCGCTTAGTCAGAATTATTAACTTACCCCTGGGGTACTTATATTAGAACCATTACTCCGCAATAAGGTTGACGTTTCGTGGGGTGTTTGGGGTAGCGGGTTGTGGACAAGGGTTGTAACAATCCGTTCCAATCCTGAGCCTCAAACGTTACAAGTTAAATAGAACAGAGATTAATTGCTTACCCAAAGTAGTTGAGTACAAAGCTTTAATTAGGGGACGGCTCTTGGGCTCTGGAATCCCAGTTATAGTCACGTGATGGCCAGTTTTTCTTTTTCGGGGGAAAAAAAAGCATATGTCAAGTAATGTAAAACGATATGTCGTAACAAACGCCGATTCGGTTGTGGAACCACTCCAAATTGCGTTTTGAGATTCTCTCGACAACGCAGAAACGAGCAAAGAGCAGTATTATAGAAAAATACTTAAATCTTGTCGAAATATAAGGTGCAATAGTGCTTCCGTAAAAGAATTTGCTATTATGGTTCGACAAATCCCATTCAAGGGGCCCGTGTCCCTGAAAACGTATCATAAGGCCCCACCTGCATTGAGCGCTTTGAGGGAATAGCTTTGGGACCAAAAAGTAGAGGTTATTAAGTCTATTGTCGTCGAGATTCATTGGATTCTCAGTCATGTCGGCCTGTCGAAGTCGAAAATCGGGGTACAGGATATTTGGGGATTGGTATGTCCCGTAAGGCTTCTTTTGGTAATGAAGATAGCAACTTTGAGAACTTCTGCTCTCACTCGGAAAGTAATCAAGATCGCAACATATTGAAACGAATGTAGAACAAGTTATACATGTTTCAAATTCTGCAGCGTTAAATCAAAGTTACGCATTGAATAAGTTCCCACGACGGTACCGGGTGTTCAGCGGAATATTCCCCGAAGTCACTCCCTGCCCCACCACCAACGATCATGACCAGTGAGGTTTCGGATACTTTGAACTCACATCTATGCAGTGATATATTTTATGATATACTATCCCCGCGATACATTCGATATTTGATTCTGCCTCAGCGCCACCATGGTTTAAGCAGGTTGAGCTGATTGTAGCACTTTAGATAGACATTAAATAGTTCGATTGCTATTCGCATGAAGCTCGTCACTAGTTATAATGCTTCTACCTTCCCAACTCCGCACATACCCCTTTCGACCATGGCGAGCGTCTCACCTCCCGGCATTGACCATGCTACATTTCAGAAGATCTTACAAGAGTTCTCCGACATTGTAGGCGAAGACAATGTGTCCCGTGACGCATCGTATGGCTCACTGGAAGGTCCCCATGGACAACATACCTATGGCGATCCATATGTGCTTCAAGCCGAGAAGGGACGAGAACCTAGCGCGGCTATTCGACCATCAGTTGTCTCCGAGGTTCAAGCTATTGTTCGAGTTGCAAACAGGTACAAGTGTCCTTTGTGGACTGTATCTCGAGGCAAGAACCTCGGGTAAGAGTTGTTTCTCAGTCTCATCTATCAGATGCTACAAGAATGGGTGACTATCTAACCTTGGCATAGATATGGAGGTACTTCCCCTGTTGTGAGAGGGTCTGTAATCCTCGACCTCCATCGTATGAACAAGATAATCGAAGTCAACGAAGAATACGCGTACGCAATCGTAGAGCCAGGAGTCTCGTTTTTCGATTTGTATAAATATGTACAAGAGAATAATTTGAAATTATGGCCTTCTTGTCCCGCAATTGGTTGGGGATCAGTGCTCGGAAATACATTGGAGCGTGGGTTCGGATATACACCCAATGGAGAGCACAGCCAGCAACAATGCGGGATGGAAGTGGTCTTGCCAAGTGGTGAAGTTGTGAGAACTGGGATGGGAGCCATGGAAAATAGTAAGCTATTTGCGCTTTTCAAAGGGTGAGCTGTTGCATTGGCATATTATGGTGTCCTGTACTGACACAGATAGGGGCTTTGGACCTAGCATAGATGGCTTATTCTATCAATCAAACCTAGGTACCCTTTCTCAGTCGCTGAATCTCTTATAAATTCTTATTTTTTATCTTTAGGAATTGTAACACAACTAGGTATTCATCTAACCCCAGCACCTGAGCATTACATGACGTGCGGAGTCAGCGTGCCCAATGAAGAAGACCTGCCGTTCCTGGTCAGCACAATATCAGACCTGATGCGTCGCAACATCATCACGAACTCTCCCTCTGTGTCGAACGTCCTTCGGCAGTGCCTCGTCTCCCGCGATTCAAGAGTCTTGGAGCTGATAAGTCCGCATTTTGGAAAAGGCTGCGTACCTGAAAAGGTCTTGCTGGAAGTTAAGAAACTCATGGGATGGGGTTTTTGGAAGGCACAATTCGCACTCTACGGTCCCGTAGAGTTAGTCAAGGCATCATGGACATGCATCGAGAGAAAATTCTCGAACTTACAAGGCAGTATATTGTGGTTTAAGGAACCTACCAGTCGTACTGGAGATTTTCTCACCACTGCCGAAGTGGGACCAGAAGATATTCCCCATTCGGGGATTCCAAACTTAGAGCCGTTGCTGCTAATGAATTATCGCGGCCCCGGTGCAGGTCATACCTGCTTCTCTCCAATCCTTCCGCCCTCCGGCCGAGAGCTGTACGCTTGGTATCAAACAGCCAAGAAACGGACCATTGACGCTGAATTTGATTTCTTTGCTGACTTCCATATCTATGCTCGGTATGTAATTGCTATTGAACTAGTGGTTTTTAAGCCAGCTGAAGGGGAGCGATGTAGTGCGTTATATGAAGCTCTTCTGGAGGATGCGGTACAGCAAGGCTACTCAGAGTATCGCACACATGTGGATTACATGGATATTATTTCACATCATTTCGACTTCAACAAGGGTACTTTAAGGAAGCATCTTCAGGTTCTGAAAGACGTTTTGGATCCGAATGGAGTTGTATCACCTGGGAAGTCTGGGATTTGGAATAGCAACATGGGAAACGTGGGATCACCTGTCTAGATACTTCTGCACCTGTATTCATGCAATATTGTTTAATTAATTATTGAGACAATTTATAGTATTGTAGCCCTGGATAAAGTATTCCCGCCGTCACAGGAACCTCCAGAGCTGTACCATATTTATTTGTTATGGTCACAGAGAAGCGAAGCTACCACATTTGCGTACTCGAATTGCTGTTGGTCGTTGAAGTAAACAATGGCGGATATAAGAACTTGGGTTAGAACAAAAAGAAGTAGAGCTAAGAATTGATATTGGTGGTTTCATTTTTACCTACGTTCTATTCAATGGTAATGATCAATGGCAGGCGCGAACTGTGAGATTTAGAAAGTGAAACTAAGGTACTCAACTGGTGCAATGCAGCCATATAAAAATGAGGTAATCTTATATCCACGTCTGTCTTAATAACGAACCCTTCAGCTGCGACAAGAGAAGTGCCGGTTTCGGGGAAGCCTCCGTTGCCTTCGGGGGTCTGTTCCGGGTCTCATCCCACCACAGGACGAAATACAGTGGGCAATAACACCACTAACCCGACATTGGCGGCATAACTCTCAAATAGAAAATGATCAGACAAGTCGATCCAGAACATGGCATCAGACTTTAAAAAAAATCTAGATAAAGAACTTTCAAGACTTATTGGATTTAGCAAGGCATACATACTCACAACCTGAACACGTTGAACATGGCGGTACATTTCAAGAACCAGCCAGCAGTGAGCCAGCACTATTCTGAGCATCCACAATTCACCGGTTTCATGAAGCCATGTCGATATGAAGGAGAGATACAGAATCTCGAGATATACGGCGAGATTCCGAAAGCAATTGACGGTACTTTCTATCGAGTCATGCCAGATCCAGCATTCCCGTCCTTTATTGACAATGACCCGGTAAAGAACTCTTTCCAACTCGCAATAGTACAGCTACTCATTCGTGATAGTGGTTCAATGGGGATGGCTGCGTGAGCGCATTCCGGTTTAAAGACGGTCATGTAGACTTCAAACAACGCTATGTGCGCACCGAGAAATTCGAGAAGGAGCGACAAGCAAGAAGGGCTCTACTAGGTTGGTGATCAGAATCATCATTGGCTTGATTTTAAGTGAGTTTATACTACGTAGGAAAGTATCGCAACAAATACACTGACGCCATTGAATTTCAAATTCGTACCACATCCAATACCAATATTTTATATTTCAATGGCAATCTCCTGGCCTGCAAAGAAGACGGCCCTCCATATGCAATGGATCCAGATACGTTAGAAACTATTGGTGTGTGGGATTTCGACGGCCAGCTTGAGAGCGCTACCTTCACTGCTCATCCTAAGTTTGATCCTAAGACTGGGGAGATGGTGTGTTTTGGTTATGAAGCTAGGGGCGATGGCACACCTGACGTCTGCTATTATACCTTCGATTCTCACGGAAAACTTCTTCAGACAGTGTGGCTGATTGCCCCTGTGATAGCCATGATTCATGATTTTGCTGTCACCGAGAATTATGTTAGTATAGCCCTCATTGAGCTCTTTGCTTGCTCATCACGCTAGGTTATCTTCCCAATAATTCCACAGACTTGCTCACTGGAGCGGATGAAAGAGGGAGGAGAACACTGGCAATGGGATCCTAAGATTCCATGCTACTTTGGCGTGTTGCCACGACATGGTGCTAGCGGCGATGATGTCAAGGTTCGTCTCGAATATAACTTCAACACCGTCCTAAACAGGGCTGACATGCTGACGACCCTAGTGGTTTCGATCTAAAAACTCATTCCCTGGTCATGTAGCTAATGCCTATGAGACTCCTGATGGGAAAATCATCATAGACCTTCCGATCGGCGACCAGAATGTATTCTTCTGGTGGAAGGATGCAGAGGGAAATGCACCTCAGCCGCAAGACATAATCTCGCAGCACAAACGCTTCACCATCGACCCCAAGCTCGACATACTGGACCTCCCAGAACCCGAAATCCTCATTCGCAATGACAACGAGTTTCCACGCATCGATGACCGCTATGCGATGGCCGAACACAAACATATCTTCATGAACGTAATGGATCCCGCTCTTGGGACGGATTTCCCTGCTATCTTGCCTGTCATGGGAGGTGGATGTCCTATCTACAACGCACTCGGGCATCTAAACCTAGTAACCAAAACATTTGAGAAGTATTTTGTAGGCCCAAAAGCCATGGTGCAAGAACCAATCTTCATACCACGTTCCAGAGGCTCGCCTGAGGGAGATGGCTTCGTGATGGCTTTGGTTAATCGGTATGATACCATGACTAGCGATATTGTAATTCTGGATACAAAGGATTGGCAGAAGCCAGTTGCAGAAGTGAAGCTGAACATACGTTTGAGGGCCGGACTGCATGGAAATTGGGTGGATTCTAGGGATGTGGAGAATAATAGTGTGGACGGCACGGATGAGAATTAAGTCGGCATATGGACTCTAGCAGAATCAGGCTGTAGAGCCAAACTGTATATTTGTATATTCGGAACTGATATCAGCCTGCGTTACCAAGCGCTTTCGCACAGGACATGACAATATGGCTACACTTTGCTATAAAAATCCTCTACGTCTTTGTCTACCTTGTAACATAAATTGAGGTGGCTCTTTGAGGTTACTTCTGTGACACATATGGCGATTACTTTGCTCTCTATGAGGCGCATGGTTGGGTATGCTCGGAACTGGACTCCGAACCGTTCATTGGGTTTCAGTCAACAGACCCGAACTCTTCTGATCCGAGACCCAACAATCAAAATATGCTGAGGAATTTATATACTTTCAATTTGCTTTTTGTTCTAAAGCTCTCGGAGCGGATCCGGAGATCACGCGGTTACGCAAGTCTTACGCGGCTCCTTCGCTGCGAGGACCTTTGGATCCCTATTGAGGACTTAGGAAACATGAACCCCACAGAAAAGTATTAACGAGATTAGTCAAAGTGAAGTAAATGCAATGGTACTTAGAAGACAGCAGGTTATATTCAAGGAATTCCACACCAGAACTTGAATCGAGAATGAGTTCAAGATACACAGAGCGATAGTCTACTCATATTCGGGATTAATATATCTTATCAAATAAGGTGCTACCTTGCCATGGGAGTAACAATATATTGTCTTTTATTCATAGATATCTTCGAGAAAGCCGCAAATTCCATGGAGAGAAGGTCAGGTCGAGTCACCTGACCCCTCATCTCAATACGATGTCTCCCTCATCAACGACCAAAATGAAGCATAATCTCTCCTTCACCTTCGGTGGATGTTCTATTTATCGCTGTAACGATGTTCGACTTGTGGATGTGATTACATACCTTGTACTTCATGGCTTGTTTATAGGACAGCATGCGAGCAATGATGTAGAACGTGACTTGGCATTCTTTTCTTAAGAATTACATGCAAATGATGTCAGGCAAGAGGCTTTGCGATCTAGTCAAAAATTTTGATAGCAATTAAAAGCTGAGAACCGCTCAAGGCAAAGGGAAATTTACAATGTCAATTTGATGCAGGGTAGGATTTGTCACGGGATGTCGGTTAGAGCTTGTCCGGCGGCCGGCGGTCGGATGTGCCGGAGAAAGATATAATTGTGGACTTGATGCTTTCATGGGCCGAGAACCGCGGTTTCGAGACGCTCAGTGGAGTTCTGTGAGCTATACCCAGTATCTGAAATATTCCGACCCGGACTGCCCCACAGAGCCGACTCCTTTCAGTAAGTTGGCGCAACGAGTGGTTGAACCCTTACATCCCGGCCCAAAAGTCCTTTATTTTCATCATCATCTACACTTTCTAGTATTGGCGAAGCTTTGCTAATAAACTCTATCCACTTCGATATCAGCAAAAATCACCTGCAACATAGTCACCATGACCACCACGCCTAATAATGGTACCCCACGCATGCTCTGGAAGCATCCCCACCCCCAGAGCACTGCTATGTACAAATTCATGCAAGAAATAAACTCTAAACAAAACCTACAGCTAAAAGTATTTACACTCCTAAGCACCTCAACTCCTACTAACCTGCATTTCCAGACATACCAAGAGCTGCACAGCTACTCAGTCGTTAACCGCTCCAAATTCTGGGATCAATGCCTCCATTTCCTGAATCTCATCTACACCGGCTCATATACCACCGTTGTCGATGAGAATGCCCGTATCGATTCCGTGCCGAGATGGTTCGAGGGTATGTACGTCAACATCGCCGAGAATCTACTGTATTCTCGGAGCTCACGAGACGCATCTTCCCACAGAGGAACGACCGGGAAAGAGGATGCCAAAGTTGCCGTGACGCAGGTTAGAGAAGGCAACACGGAAGTGGAGCATCTTACCTGGGGCGAGCTGAGAGCCGGGGTGGGAGAGTTGACTAGTGCTATGAGAAATCATGGCGTCAAAAAGGGTGATCGAATTGCGATTGTGGCGAGTAATTCTTTTGATACGCTGAAGGTCTTCTTGGCTACAGCGGCTCTGGGAGGTATTTTCAGCAGCAGTTCTACGGATATGGGCGTTAACGGCATCTTGGATCGATTGCAGCAGATTAAACCGAAGGTGGGATGCAAAGTGCTCTTGACAACAATGGATAAGCTAATGAGAATAGTATGTCTTTATAGACGACTGGGCTGTGTATAATGGCAAAAAAATTGACCTACTGCCGAAAATGGCTGAGCTGGTCAGCAAGATGGCAAACGTAAAGGAGTTCGTCAGTATGGTTTCAATGCCAAGATTCAAGAAGCCAGCGGATATTTCAGGGGTTGCCCGGACTATAACGCTGCAAGAGTTTAATGGCAAGAGCACATCACGAGAACCGTTCTTTGAAAAGACTGCCTTTCGAGATCCTTTCTTGATAGGCTACTCCTCCGGCACAACAGGACTTCCAAAGTGCATCGTCCACTCGAACGGCGGCGCCTTGCTCTCCGCGGCCAAAGAAAACGTCCTGCATCACCAAATGACTCCAGAGTCGGTGATTCTGCAGTATACGACAACAGGGTGGATCATGTATTTCTTTACCGTGCTGGGGCTATTAAAAGGTGCAAGGGGTATCCTGTATGATGGTTCTCCCTTCCAGCCGGACATTACCACGTTCATCAAGATCCTGGAAGAGCAGCAAGTCACATATCTGGGGACGAGTCCCCGCTGGATGGCGGAGCTTCAGAAGAACGGCATCGTGCCGAGAGATATCGCGGATCTTTCCAAGTTACAGATCGTTACGAGCACGGGGATGGTGCTCAGCGATCAGCAGTTCGAGTGGTTTTATGATACTGCGTTTCCAAAACATGTGCAGCTCGGTAACATGTCTGGGGGAACAGATATCGTGAGTTTAGCTCCTGCTTTGTGGCGCAAATGTGAAAACTAAACATGGCAGGTCGGCTGCTTTGGCATCCTGAATCCTCTGGATCCCCTTTACGTAGGTGGCACTCAAGGCATGTCCCTCGGCATCCCAGTCGAAGTCTACGATTCCCTCATCGAAGGTGGCGTTGGCATACAAGGAAAGGCTATCGGCCAAGGCACACCAGGTGAGCTCGTCGCTACGACTGCCTTCCCCAACATGCCGATTGGTTTCTGGGACGACCCGCAAAACAAACGCTACCTCGGAGCCTATTTCACAAAGTACGATAATGTCTGGACGCATGGCGATTTCGTCATGATTCACCCCGTCACAAAACAGTTGATATTTCTTGGACGCGCGGATGGAGTGCTTAATCCGTCCGGTGTCAGGTTTGGCTCGGCCGAGATATACTCCGTCCTTGAGCAGAGGTTCCATGATATTGCCGACAGTATCTGTGTGGGGCAACGCAGACCCACTGATACGGATGAGACGGTTATATTGTTTTGCTTGATGAGACCTGGGAAGAAGCTCACGAAGAAGCTTGTTGCGGAGATCAAAGATGCTATACGCAAGGAGCGATCGCCTAGGCATGTGCCGAAGTATGTATTTGAGACGCCTGAGATTCCTGTAAGTTTGCCAGTATACTAACTGTATGCAATTGATTTCTGAAAGCTAATCTCATGAATAGACTACTGTCAATCTTAAGAAGGTTGAGCTGCCAGTGAAGCAGATTGTGTCTGGAATGAACATTACGGCTTCTGGAACGCTGTTGAACCCTGAGTCACTTAAATACTATTACCAGTTTGCAAAGATAGAGGAGGTAGTCGGACCAGCGGCAAAGCTATAGGTTAAGTGATTGCCCAGGGCTTCGTAAAAGCACTCCAAGTATTTCTTCTCTGCATCCTAAGATATCTACATCATTCAACATGAACCACGAATTAACTATTAATTATCCCCATTGAATCAATGCTCATTAGTGACTATGCTCTCACAAGCCGCACACATCCAGTAGCTTTTATTCTGGTCAAATTCTGTATCCTGTCGCCTACAGAACCTACACATTGGCGCCGTACCGCCGTTGTTGGTAATCCACACACGGGTTTTGTCGTACGCCTCATCCGCAATCGCATTGTGTGCTTCGACTCGATGCTTGCTACACAACCAGCTACGCCAAAGCTGCTCAAAACAAGGGCATAATCCAACTCTAAGGCCCGGAATCTTGCCCTCTCCTAGCTGGTTTCGCGCCAGCCGCTCGTCGCGTATCTGTTTTTCGCAGGTCACGCAAATAGCGAGCCTCGAGTTATCCCAGTTTTGAGATTCTACGTGCCCTCTTGTGGTGAATTGGGTGCGATTGCAATCCAAGCATGCATATTCGCCGATTGCGAAAGTATTGTCGCATTCCCAGGCTGGCTGCCTGCCACAGTTAACGATGTCTTCTTCAAAACTCCAAAAATTTAGGTCCTCGTTGCACTCTTGTCCCGCATTCACACGTTCTCTGATTTCTAAAGAGAGCTCATAATTCCACCATGTAGGCGCTGAGGGTATGCTGGTACAAATATCGACCGGTGCTGATGATTGGTGATCATCCATAGGTGTGTCTGGCTGAAAATCCAAACCATAGCCACCACCTTCATGGTCAGCGATGTTTGGAATTCTACGATTGTTTCCACTTGCATCATTTCCGGTCGATACGTTGTTTGATGATCGATGTGAAGAGCTTGCCATCACTGTCTCTGCCATCTCTTGCGCAACGGTGTGTGGCGTATTTCGCGGCAATTCATGAAGTAGGCGGGTTCCGATGGCTATATTCAACTGAGTCTGCGTGAGATAGTCACCTATTGAACCCAAACTGGGAACAAACTGGTATTGTGGCAATTTCACTGAGGATCCCGTTCGCCTGAAGGCGATAGGATTCCTCTTGATGATAAATTGTGCTTCTTTATAAGCCTGAGTTTCGGCATTCATCTGTGCTTGGGATTCCCTATCTCCTTCTTCAATAGATCTATTTTCTGCTTGCAACGTTGAAAACAACCGAGCTTCGATCCTGGCGTGTAGCTCTTGTTGTCGACTCAATTGGTCCTCTCCAAGCTGGGTAGAAGCATCTGCTACTATACTTGGGACTGACCGCGAAGTGTTAAGAACTGAGATACTCCAGTGATTTGAATTGACGAAATTTGGGACTGCGGGGAGATCTTTGGCCCACCAAGAAACTATGAAAGGTCCTGCTCTGGTTCTCCCCTCATGATGATATCTACGTACGTTCGCTGTCGGCCTGCAATCTCCTATCATACCCGGATTAGAAAGGCATTGTGTAGTAGGCTCTGCCTTAGGAGTATTACTAATATACGGACACTTGAGCGAGCAATAGACTTGCAGAATCGGCATCTGATGCCAAAAGGCAAATTTGAATATCTTACCTTTATATATGCCACCTTTAATTACTCTACACCTATCACATGGATACCTTCCCATGTCTAGTAGAAGGGTCAGCATACTAATTCTTCCAGATGGAAAAAGCCGGGTAGGACATTTACATACTCGCATTTCCAAATGATGCAGAACATGGCTTCCTAGTTAGGCGACACCTTCCACACTGCTTACCAGTTATGTCTTCGTCTTGGCTATTTATGGTCCTGTTATAAGATCAGCTAGTTAGTAATCTTAATACAGGTCAGATCATTCTAGCAAGACTTACTGGCTGTGCTGAGTATTAGAGCTTTCACCTAGGCTCTCTTCTGCTTCCCTAATCTTCAACACCCCGGAAGTGTGGTTAGTGTTGGCTGAACATTAATTAAAAAATATAGCAATGATTTGAGCAGCAATCTGTCGCGCTTTAGGTTGAAATATGAATAGCCATAACTGCACTATAATCTGCTTACCTCGGTCCAAGAATAACCTTCATATAGAGTTTTATCATTCAAGTTTATCCAAGGCCGCCTCATACTTCGGAAATAGCGTGTGTGTTCAGGAGCAGACAAGAGCCCATCTTGCCTCAACTCTGCTTCCAGATAGCGATATGCAGCATTACGGTTCGCCTGGTTATCATTGTGTACTTTCGTTGCCATAAACTTGAAGTTACGAGAGTATTCAGGATCATTCCTCATCGAATTGTTATGGGCTGCTTCGTTGTTTTGAATCTGTTGCTCATAGAGTTGAAGTGCCTGCTGATATTGTTCATCAGACTGATCGTCAAACCGTTGAGGTAAAGGCGGCCGTCGTCGGAGAACAATCCGCATATTATCCTGAGCCCTAGTAGTTCTCCTTATACACTCATGTTGAGTCTCGTCACTTCTCTTGGGCCCATCATCAACAAACTTTCCCCACCACCCAAAATTGTGGCTGGAGCGGATATCTCTCCGTACCCCCGGTGGCCTTTTGATAGTAGCATTACTATTTAGGTGACAAGGGTTGCTAGGTTCGGAGTTATTAACTGCAGCATTAGCGGTATGGTTCGTAAGGTGTGAGAAAATGCGTCGTGCCGAAGATTCTTGAAAGCTATCAAAACTCATTAAAGGCCTCTGAGCTTGCAGATTCTCTGGAAACCCGACTGGCGCTCGACTTTGGCGAACCACGTGATCAGGAGGTGGGCGAGTTGGATATGAATAAGATAAGCCATGTTCCCTCATCACATAATTGCAGGCAGCATAATATTGTTGGGGGCTCTCGTAGAAAAAGGCGTTGTACTCCTCTAGAAAGTACAATCGTTGTCTATCCACCGTTGCTTGAAACGAGATAGTTTGCGGATCTGCCGATTCGAAAAATTGTACCTGCTCTCCTACATTCTGTTGCCCTATGGCTTGTTGCTGCGCTTGATGTGCTCGAGTGGGATTTTGCGCTGGAGTACCTACCTCTAGCACATGATATTGCTGTGACGGATGCTGCGGTGCCTGCTCTGGAGGTGCAACACCTTGAAAATTGGCTTCAGCTTGTTCTTGCCGTGCTTGCCTGATTTTATCGCGCTCGCTAGACATAGCAGCAGCTATCTGAGGGTGATTTTGATGAAGGAGATGAAAGCTGTAGGTCCACAAGCGCCCAGTTCTATCTTCACGCGTCGTTTCATTGAACCACCATTGGCACAATGCTGCAGGTAGATTGATTCCATAACGGTCTCTATACGTACTCATGGGAGCAAGGTGACCTGGAATCTCATTCTCTATAGATAGCCTTGTTACAACGAAGTTAACCCAATCATCGACCGTTATTGGTATCGGTGGAGTTGCCAAATTATTCCACCATGCGTTGGGTGGATTGCGCTGGTGCAGAGTCAGAGTGTCCCACGCTGCAGTAGCTACCCATCGATGATCATCATTCTGCAAGCTCGGAAGCCCATTAACAAATGAAGACCATTCGTGGGAAACTTGCAGGCCGTCCTGAACATGCTTCTGTTGTCCCCTCCAGTATTCTCGTGTTAACATTTTACGGTATCTCTCAAAGCGATTTGCAATTAAAACAGACGAATCTCGTAATAAAAACTCTGCGAAAGAATCGCTATTTCTAGAAGCGGCCATTAACCTGTTCCATATACCATCATTTCTTCCTTCAATAGGCAGGGTGTCCCAAACCCATCTATATTCTCGGCGACTTATCAAGCCACGTCCTTGATATATTCCGGCCATGAACTGTTGCGCGTTCTGCGAAACGGAGCGCAGGTATTGCGGCATGCGGCCAGTGTCCATCGCTTCCTGAGCCCAGAACCTGAAGTCAATAAACTCCATAACTTTATCCGTATCTTCCCAAATTAAGGAGAAGAAGTTTAACATATCATCTGTCGTATACTCGGCTTCGAGACCGTAGAACCATTCTCTGAACCGCCAATCTTTGGGGAAATAACGTGGTTGCGACATTATGAAAGATGATGTTGAGATATCAGTGAATGAATACAGCCAGCATAAATCCTCTACTGATATGTTTAAGCACGAGTCTTATTAATATGAAATAGCTAGATGCGAGGTGTCCGTCTTCAATTGCTGGAGTCCAATTGTATGGTTAGGATGTTAATGACAGTTAATAAAGGATTCATTTCTGAGTAAACCTCTGGTTCTAATTGCCTGTAGATGAATGGCGCCGAGGAAAACGGCCTTGCAATCTAGGTGACGGTGTGGTTGGAGTCTTGTTGTTGATGCAGAAGTCGTTGATTTTCTTACGGAGCAATTACTTGAAGAATACGAGAGTAATATCTGCTTATATGCCTGGATTTTTTTGGCCATGCTCAGTCCCCAGCCGTAATATTCATGTCTTTTGATGAGGTTATAAAGGGATACAATGCCCTCTTTCACGTTCCGCAAACGGCGAGAGAGCATTTGTTATAAACTATCTTTGAAACCAGCGTACTGTACGTACAGTGCCAAAAAAAAAAAGTCTCTCAGAATTGGTCAAATACTTAATCATCAGCAGTTGGTGGGAAGAAAAGGTTTATGGTCGACCTCATACATGCTAGGTTATCAATTGACATTGTCAATCTAGATCCTTGCATGATACAGATAGGCAAAATACATGCAATGAGGATAGAATACATTAGGGTTCCTTTTCGCCTCGAAACGCATATGAATGATGGGTAGAGCCATTTTTGATAATGATGCAATAAATCAGCCTAATCTATCAGGACAAGGCACAATGAAGTGAAAATGAGGCTAAGGAAGCACTTGCTCAAGTAATGAAAATAAAGGCGTGTTGCCTACTGCATGCTTTCAAGTGAAGAAAGGCATCATATTTTCTCTCATGATTTATTGATGGAAATGAAGATTCAGCTGATCGGGGTGATATCGGCCTGCCATTGCCTGTGATGGCTGCCCCTCCAGACCATCTTGGCTTGACTTGGCATGTGAAGTGGGGGGATTCCGCGGTGATACAATATTCCACCCCTCAGAACACTTTCCTCCCTCTTGATGAATAATATTTACTTCCACCTTATCCCCACCCTTCTCATACAATCGCAACGCATGTCCTTTCTGCGAACAAGCGCCCAACTCCTCCGTACCATCCACGCCCTCAGAATCCCTCTGCAATCTCAGATCCGCGGCATGACCTCCTCCGCGATGTCTAAACGCCTTGAGGGCAAGACCATCGTCATCACCGGCGCTAGCTCTGGCATTGGGAAGAGCACAGCCATTGAATTTGCGCGCACGAGCCCCAAGAACTTGAGGCTGATCTTGACGGCGAGAAGCTTTGATGTGCTGGAGCAGATTGCGGAGGAGATCAAGAAGGAGGTCGGGGAAGGCGTAAAGGTCCTTCCGGTCAAGCTGGATGTGAGCAAGCCTGACGAGGTAAGGGAATTTGTCGGAAAATTGCCGGAGGAGTGGAGGGAGATTGATGTGCTGGTGAACAATGCGTATGTCCTTCGTCTACTCTTCTAAGAACTCAGGTTCTGACAATCGGCAGAGGATTGGTCAAAGGTGTCGCGAAGGCCCCAGAAATCGCAGAAGAGGACCTCAATATTATGTTTGCAACCAACGTCACTGGAGTAATAAATATGACACAAGCTGTTCTTCCGATCTTCAAGAAGAGAGCAGATGGTGGAGCGGGAGATATCATCAATATTGGCAGTATTGCAGGACGAGAGCCATATATAGGGGGAAGTATATACTGTGCGACAAAGGCCGCGATTAGAAGCTTCACAGAATCGTTGCGGAAAGAATTGGTTGCCACACGAATCAGAATCATCGAAGTTGACCCTGGGCAGGTTGAGACTGTGAGTTGAGGATCCAATATTGTGGTACAAGGCTGATGAAAAAAGAACTTCTCCGTTGTCAGATTTTATGGCGATAAGTCAAAGGCAGACGCTGTCTATGCGTAAGGTTCATATTCCAGATTTAGGAGAAATGCTAACCAAGATAGTGGTTGCGAACCTTTGACACCAGATGACATTGCGGAAGTCATCGTTTTTGCTGCTGGTCGAAGAGAGAACGTCGTGTTGGCCGACACACTCATATACCCCAACCATCAGGTTTGTACCCTTTCTTTTCTCACAGATTGATGCTTACATGAGCAGGCATCTGCAACCGTCCTGCATAAGAAAGGATAAATACTTACTCGCTCATAAAATAGGCTGGTACGGGCAATGCTACGTACAGGAAACCTGTAAATAAGTTAGAATAGGTACAGAATATAGATCACCGATAGATGAACCATTGAGTCTATATAAGAGCCATACTTGCAATTAATGCTGATTAGAATCTCTGAGCACTTGTACTGGTGCATTT
The DNA here is from genome assembly GCA_021307315.1 of Bisporella sp. PMI_857. Classification (NCBI taxonomy): domain Eukaryota; kingdom Fungi; phylum Ascomycota; class Leotiomycetes; order Helotiales; family Helotiaceae; genus Bisporella; species Bisporella sp. PMI_857. The sequence continues at coordinate 525,689 of JAJSPD010000026.1, forward strand.
TCCCACGAGGATCTATTCTTGTAGGATACATCCACATCTCATCCAGAACAGGGAATTCTTCTGTGCAAATAGTGGGTCGAAAGATCAAAATTCCCATTACACAATACTCAGAATATTGAAATATACTCGAGGAAGAGCTGGGACACAAAGATATAACTTGTGATTCCATGGTGCCATACTCCAGCAAAATAACACGTCCCAGTAACCTTCTCTTTGGAATAATATATTTGCCATCTTTCCCGCACACACCTTATAGTTCTATTTCTTCAACAGGAGCCGTTTATATGCAGGACCTTCTACCTCGCTACGTCAGGAGCAAGTAAAAGGCCCTATCTTCTATTAAAAGGTGGAAATAATCAAGTAAAAAGGGTGTGACAAAAGCGAGAGTAAGCGAGAGAGGGCTTACACCTACGCTTGAACTTATCACCCAGCTATCTAGGTAGCTTCGTTCATGACCGTAGTCGCGCGAATAGCTATATATGGCTTTCATATCACCTCCGAAGAAACTTTCCCAACCAAAAAAAATAAAAATAAAAAAGAAGCATTTTTTGCTGCTCACAGGTCGTACCCCTTTATTCAAGTTAGAACGAGACGATGGGCACATTTTTGAAAATCGGCTACGTACGGGCTCGAACCGGGGATTCGGGAAATAAATGATTTTGATGTTATCAAAATCCCACGCTACCTCAGCTGTCAGACGGCGCCGTACGGGTCTACGTGGCTGGCACTTACTGCTAACCGCTACACTATCTATGAGGCTCGTTAGTGATGCAATATGGGGCGGACGGATAATGTATAAACGTACACAACCAATGCACTATTGAAGTGAAAGTTTGGTAAATGTCATGCTTGAGATGTATCATATATGGCATGTGTTTGCATGAGGGGTAGGGAGGAAGTGGGGGCGGTGATTGGCGGTACGGTACTTGATGCGTGGACACCTCGGTGTGTATACAGCTCTCTTTCGCTCGAGGGCAACTAGGTGAAAGATAAGGCATACAATCTTATACCACTTCCCAGTTGTTTTGAGCAAGGAAACTAACTGCTTTCCTTCTCTAACCAGCTCCCTACCCTTCCTCACCTCATAGTGGATCTATTTTTTCATGCAAGCGTTGTCACTCCGTGGGGAGATGTTGCCAATATGTACAGCGATGGTGCAATTCGTTGCATCGGATTCTATTTTTACATGATTAATCTAGATCCACATCTACATCTCAAGGTCATTTTCATGTATTTCTACATGTCTCAGGCGCCACAGAGACTTATACAACCATCCTCCGAATCCTCCAAAAGCACCCCGCCATAGAGGATGCCCTCGGTGATTCCGGCTTCTTGAAATCCCTCCTTAGTGATATCCGTCAAGCCTTCACCAGTGGGTTTCTTTAACAGGCCGAAATGATATTGACCACGGCCGCTGACATCGTTTGGTAAGGCGTCAGTAGCAGGAACGAGAGTGGCGTTGTCTTGTGAGTAGAAAACTTGTGTCGAACTACGCCATCATGTTAGCGCTGCCATCGCTCATACAGACCAAAGAGTGAGGAGTCCAGCTCAGATTGATGGCATCTGTTACAGCACGCAACAGAGACATATTTTAACAGTGCCAAGAGAGACTTACTTATTGTTAAAATCCAATGTAAGTGCATAGTTATGCCATACGTTTTCGGTGAACGGTACAACATGCAGATCCGTCACAGCTTTAACATTACTCTGTAAGATCAAACGCTCGCCATCCTCGCCCTCTCGACCAATAATCGTTCCGGTCTTCAGCACAAATTGGTTCGTGCTGAAATCCGCCGATTCAAGAAACACCAGCTGGTACTCATGCGTGTAGTTCAATTCTCGAGCTGGATCGCGACGCAGAGAAAAATGGAGGGTCTTGACGCCTATTGTTGAAGGATCGGACCCGTTGTTCGAGGCAGGAAGTAGCTCGGCACGGCGGAATCCCGTCTGATTGTTGAAGATTGATGCGTCCGAAATGGTTACTTCGATGGGAACGGAAATATTTTTATCAAACTGGGGGCCATCAGCAGTGTATAGATCGGGTAAAAGTAGGAATTTTATACAATTGTGGGTGGGACAGTAGGAAACTGAATTATCTGGCTCCAGGAGAGACCTTTGATATTGTCAGCTCTAGAGATTTCTGGGTAATATGGTATATTCTGACCTGCTCCGAAGACATTATCTGGATTATACTTGCTGGCCGGGGTATCAAAGGTATCTGGCGTGCTTCCTTTTGGAACGCGGCCGTCAAATTGAATTGCGCATCGTTGTGCCGAGGCAGTTGCTGAGAGCAGCAAAAGCAAAGAAGCTATTTTTGACGCCATTGAAATTATATACAAACAGAAATGAGAGAAGAATAATGAATAATATTCCGATTTATTAAAGCATCCTAACCTATATATGCAGCAGGATGAATTGCCGGCTTGCTCGGATATGCTTCATTTAAATTAAGTTCTCCCTTTGTACCAAGGGGATAGCCCCGTTAATGTCATACAAGATCAAAAGTCAATTAAGTAGAGCAGTGTGCGACCTGAAACCTGAATACTAGCCCAAACTTGGTCGATTTGAAAAGCAATGGCCAACCTGCGGCTCAATGAAACTTCAGCAGAAAACATACTTTTACTATGAGGAAAACTAGTGAGTCTAAAGGTAACGAATTGTAAAATGACACAATGAAGGCAGGATACGAAGAAATAAAATCATCTCTAGATATGATCTCAATCGGCGCAAATGCATATGTAGAGTTTTCAGGAGGTGTTGGGTGTCTCGGAAAAGTACACCCGTGTTCGTATGGAACAATAGTTCTGCCGTTCCGGATGACGTTGGCGGGGTACCGCCTGCGAAACTCTTTGAGACGCGCCGTCTGAACTCAACTGAAAGTTAGGGATCAGATGAAAACAATTTCAACCGACGTCTACTGTAGGTCTTTCCGTCGCGGACCTTTTACCAAGTGGGCCAAATCCCAGAATCTTGGACATCCTCCAAAATGGCAGAAGCACATGAGTCTGCTGGTGCCGTTGACAATCCGGATGTCCCAAAGGGACGGAAGGCGTTCGTACCGCTCGGTTTGTCAACCCCTCCGTCCCACCACCTGATTCTATGTTGACGGTAATTCTTAGAGAACAACCCCGAGGTAATGACCTCCCTTGTTCACAAACTTGGTCTCTCTCCAACTCTCGCCTTCCACGATGTCTGGAGCATCGACGATCCTGAAATGCTGTCGTTTGTTCCTCGGCCTGCCAGCGCCCTTCTCCTCGTCTTCCCAGTCTCGAAAACATACGAAATCTCTCGCATACAGGAAGACAATGACAAAGAGGTATATGAAGGCAAGGGAGCAGAGGAGCCAGTCATTTGGTATAAGCAGACAATTCGAAATGCATGCGGCCTGATCGGCGTTCTGCATGCGGTCAGCAATGGCAATTCGAGAGGGTTCGTTGGTATGTTGTAAAAGGCCAAAGCCACGCTGCTAAAGGAGATGCTAACGCATCTTATAGAATCAGGATCCGATCTTGACAAGCTCATAAAGGACGCCACGCCACTTGCTCCTGTTGAACGAGCCGACTTGTTATACAATTCTCAAGCATTAGAGAATGCACACCAAGGTGCTGCGTCAGCAGGGCAAAGCAATGCTCCAGCTGCAGAAGACGATATTGATCTACACTACGTATGTTTCGTAAAAGACGAGAAGAACAACCTATGGGAGCTAGATGGACGAAGAAAAGGACCTCTGAATAGAGGTGCATTGGGGGAAAGCGAAGATGTCTTGAGTGATAAAGCATTGGACTTGGGACCTAGAAAGTTCTTGGCGAGAGAGGCGGAAGCTGGAGGTGGAGAGCTGCGATTTAGCTTGATCACCCTTGCTCCGAGTTTTGAGTGAGGTGACGCTTCACTACAGCGGATGTTGTCATCGAATTGCAAGCACCTCCAGAGGCGAATCCTACAAGCCTTCTCTCTATATAGTGAAGCGCAGAACCTTTAGGAGAATCGCAGGCGTGACGAGGTGAGGGATATTTGTCCCTACAAGATAGTCTAGCTTGAGAATAGGAACCATGAAGTGCTTATACCTTGTTGTTACTCTTTCTATCTCGTCTAGAACTTGGCTATCCTTCATTTCAGCAAACCATGAAGATTCTGACGGCTTTATTATCTCCACAGCAAGCAAGGCTGCGAATATATCTCTTGCGTCATGAGGCTGACAATCGAGAAGCGGGCGCTAGCGGAAAAACCACCCGTCACCAGATTCATCGGCCGTTTAGAAAGCTCCTGGTTTTGTCTTTAAAAATATCGTATCTAAACTCTTATAAAAGGTGTACGCGGTTCACTTCTAGCCTTCTCTTTTGCCCCAGTCTGCTCAACATGGCTTTACACCCACCGCCAAACACCTCCAAATTAATATGTTGGTCTTCCTACCCCTCTACCCCGCGATTGCAGCCCCCATTTCATTTTGAGAAAACTCACTAGTTTGCAAAGTCGCGCCGGCAAACGACAATACAAATTCGCAGGCAGAGCAGTTTACCAGAGGCTCGTTAGAGAGAAATCAATTGGATTCGGATCCATTCAAACAATTCCACGAATGGTTCTCTCATGCCCAGTCGGTACATGCTTTTCTTATTTCTTATCAATCAATGCTAACAGCGACGTATGCAGATCAAGTAAAGTCTACCATCCAGAAACGGTCTGCCTATCAACTGCTTCTCTACCTTCAGGCAGAGTTAGCGCGCGAATGGTGTACCTTAAAGAGCTTGATTCCAAAGGATTCGTCATCTACAGCAATTTTGGCACCTCTAAGAAATCCGCAGATCTCAAATCCAACACCTGGGCATCTTTGACTTTTTGGTGGCAGGACCTTGAGCGACAAGTACGAGTGGAAGGGACAACGGAGCGACTTACAGATGCAGAAAGCCAGGTATACTTTGACACAAGGATACGGGGGTCCCGAATAGGCGCGTGGGCAAGTCGCCAAAGCCAGGTACTAGACGGGAGGGAGCGGTTGGAGGGTTGGGTGAATGATATCGAGAAGAAATTCGAGGGGGAGGACAAGATTCCTGTGCCTGAGTTTTGGGGCGGATTGAGGATTAAGCCTGAGATGGTGGAGTTTTGGCAAGGGAGGGAGAGTAGACTGCATGATCGATTTCAGTATACAAAGGTTGAGGGAGAAGACGGTTGGAAGATTGAGAGGTTGAGCCCGTGAGGTATGAGCGAGGCATGTGTTCAGACTGATCTTTTCATTTATAACCCTGATCGACTTTGTGAAAATTACATTACGTGGATATATGCAACCTTGACGATTTGTTGTGGAGAGAAAGGCGGTCATCGAATTAATTCCAAAGTCGGAATTTGGCTGAGATATAACTTTGATTTAAGCCATTCCAATACCTCACCGGCATTGGCTTTTCGTGAGTCGTTTTTCATGCCTTCTTCGTTCTGCATCTGGTACTGTATTGCTGTTCAGCCATCATTGTGGTGCTGAACTACCGCCAGCCATTCCTTCCAGCCTTGCACGTTATAAGGTTCAGGAGCATATAAGTCTGCTTGAGCTCCGTGGCATATTCTCTTACCAATTTCGTCGAAACCGTTGCATCAAAGGCTGTGCGATCCGCAATTAGTAACACCATGAGTATGATCTTAAAGCAGGGAGCTGAGTCCAACATCCGGACTTTAATCATTTTCTACAAGAGCTTGTAACAGCAACTGCCGGCTACCCTGCTGCCTTGGTGTGTTTGTTGGTCAAAACTGATTGATAGTCCGATCAAAAATTGACTTTCTTCTTACCCCACAAATTCCCCAAAACGGAAAACATTGACTATCTTTCCCCCAGCCCGACACCGACCTCCGTTATATCCACCACACAACATCAGTTCCTTCCATTTTTTGCATTGCATAATGATTTCAAACGCTACCGCCACTTTGAGAAAACAATTCAACCACTTCTAGAGAATGTTAACTAGGCTCTCTGCGTTACCGGATTGGTCAGAAACCCGAACCCGACCCTCTAGCCAATCACTACGCCGTCAGTTTGGTCTCAGTTCTACATACATAGATTTTGCAATATTAAATATATCAGACAAGCGTGGCGAAGACCGGCATTTCTCACACCGAGTTGGTACGTATAGATCCCCGTATTGGTAGTTTAGTTCCGTCCATAAAGCTTACAAGCACTCTCAATGGATAGAAGTCCGAGGATGGCCCATTTGTGGTAAATGTTCTGGGATGAAGTTCATGCATGGGTAGAAGTTCAAACAACGGGTCTTGACAGCTGGAAAGTGTATATAAAGGTCGTCGGTCCCTGATTTCCAAACTCATCTCCATTTAAGAAATAGAACTCTAGAGTCGAAGCAAATTCTAGCTGCTCTTTAACCTAAGCACAATCGAAATAATATGGCTCTTCCCAAGACCTTCAAAGCTGCTCGTTTCGAAGCCGCAAATGCAGATTTGAAAATTGTCGATGTGCCTTTGGTTGACCCTAAGCCAGGAGAAGTTCTCATGAAGGTCCTTGCTACAGGAGTTTGCGGAAGCGATCATTTTGCACAAGATGGGTCTTTCGGCTCTCAATAGTCTGTCCCTTTTTCCTCTTTAGCTACCCAATTAGCGAATATATCTACTAATAATCACAGTCCTCTAACCCCAGGTCATGAATCAATCGGTGACGTGGTAGCAGTAGGCCCAGGAGAATCGCGCTGGAAAGTCGGTGACCGCATCGGCGCAGGCTGGCACGGTGGCCACGATGGTACATGTAGAGAGTGCCAGCGTGGTATCTTCCAAATGTGCCAAAACGGCACCGTGAATGGAATTTTCCGCGATGGGGGATGTTTGTCTTCCTCTTCTTATCACCCGTACCACCCGTACTAATGATATAGACGCGCAATATGTTCTCCTCCGTAGCGAAGCAGTTGTTAAAATTCCCACAACGGTCGATCCCGCAACCGCAGCACCGCTGCTGTGTGCCGGTGTCACAGTTTTCAATGCCCTGCGGCAGGCTAATATCCTAGAAGGCGAGCTGGTTGTGGTCCAAGGACTTGGCGGTCTTGGTCACCTAGCTGTCCAGTATGCGCATAAGATGGGTTTCCGCGTCGCCGTTGCGTCAGGCTCCAAGTCCAAGGAGAGCCTTGCGAAGGAGCTGGGAGCTGATCATTATATTGATGAAAGCAAAGTGAACGCTACTGAGATTCTGCAATCTTTGGGTGGCGCGGCGTGCGCGTTGGCTACTGCACCGAATCCAGATATCATTGGGAAGTTGGTTGCTGGGCTGCAACCCCGAGGGAAACTTGTTGTTCTTGCTCGTACGTGTTTCTGTCCACGATTTTATTTTACTTTATAATTATTTTTGTTATGTCTTAGAACTGACAGAACTAGCTGTTGGCAATATCAATGTCGATACTATAGCCCTGATCGCGGGAGGACTACAAGTAAGCGGGTGGCCATCCGGAAGCGCGACCGATAGTGAGGAGGCGATTGAGTTCGCAGAGAAAAAGAACGTGACTTGTATTATCGAGAAATTTCCTCTCGCAAAGGCACACCAGGCTCTTGGTCATACACTGAGTGGGAAGGCGAGGTTCCGGAGTGTTATTGTGGTCGAGTAACTCTCAGAGATGAGAAATGTCTAATCGTAAAGGTTTTATGACATAAATGTATCGCTCACAAGGACATAGAGCTCAAGCGGTCTACCGTATGCCCTCCTTCGTCTTCCATACTTAACATCTTCTCAAGAACATCTGTCCAGATGATTTTACATCTCACATCACAATCACTCTCCAACCACACAACACTCATCAATGGCTCTTTAACGGCCTTCCATCTTTCGAGTCCCATTCTTTTGCACAATCTTGCAAGCGTGTTTATAAACCATGTAAAATTGGTCCTTCCAGTGGAGGCAGATGCACCAGAAAAGAGGCACCATAGAAGAACGCTTCCTAAACCCCTATCTGTGTTTATATCGAAATATTCAAAATCGAAGTTTAATAAAGAACTTTGAATATGATCTGATAGCCGACCATTAACTTTCAAAGTTACAGGGAAGCCCCTGAGGACGAGCTTGACATAGATGAGGCCAGCAAACCTACAGGCTTGTCTAATAGCCCAGTTCTCAACAGAGCCGGGAGGTGGTTGGCCAACACTAAACTTGCTAAGTTGGAGCTCGATTAAGAAGGCACGGTCTCCAAACATCGCTTGGTCCAAATTTCGCGCCGCCGTCGGAGACTGTGAGAGGGAGGATATGAAAGCAGTTAGAGAAATCATATCGCTGAAGGCCTCAAAAAGACTTGAACCGATAATTTGAGCCGAGAGATCTCTTTGCTGAGCTGCTGCGACGAGCAAGGGAGGGGGTATATTGGCTGAGGGTGGAAGCGAGGACTTCAGGACTTCAGGCGATATAATGGCTGTCGGCCACCTGAAACGGTTCCGGCCACAGAAGTCTAGAGGGTCGCAGATATCGAGCCATACCAAGATGCGGATAATGATAAGATCAAGTCCGTCCGTCCAATTATCACCACGGAGTTGGATGATCCTCTCTAAGCCAGAAAGGTGGAGTCGACAATGTTCCATATCGCCATTCAGGCACTGCCTGTATCAGCAATAATCTTGCACTCTCTCCACAAAAGCAGTCAAGTGAAATACCTCTTGAATAGCAAGACACGCGACAGCCGCCACAGTCTCATTATTTATAGCCAGCGACTTATCGCTCATTCGTCTATTGATCTGACTAATCGCATATCCGCGACTCATGTCGAGCAGACCTTGGCCTGCTTGACCATGGTGAGCTGCGTAGTGTCCTGCAGAGAGAATGAGTATTGCAGCCATCATTGCTGGATCGCTCATGGCGCAAGAGAGCCAAGTTGGTGTTGGGGAGACGGGCATGCTTTTTGGTAACACGACTGTTGCGTCTTTGGTGAAAACTTTAGTTAGCTACTAACTATAACATTTGCAAAAGAAGTCAGGGACGGGGAGTTGCATCCGAAGACTTAAAGAATGCCAGTTAACAACGGACGGAGAGGGGAATTGAGATGTGGACGGACAGTGATGGATCAGGATTTGAGACTGCAGGTTACCGCTGTCTGGGAGGAGGGAAAAAGTGCCAAATACATTTTGGCTTCCGTATCCGGGTATCTTGAGGTTCTGAGGAAGGAAAGTTGCATCAACATCGTATACTCCGCGATGTGCCGACGAGGCCAAGCCAGTTTGTTCTTCCCGGGGAAGATTATTTAAAGACTTGACCGAATGGATATCGAAACTAGAGGGAGAACCAGTCTTTCTCCTAATCCTCGTTATCGAACTTGATTCGGTATCACGTGAGCGATATGGCACCACGGAAGCAGAGGACTTTCTGGTTGTCGTCCTGGTTTCAGCATGCGGATATCCTTCTTGATTCTTTTTAGCCTTTGATTGCTTCCTCCTCGACTCACGCATCACATGCGACCTGACCAAAGTCAACTGAAATTCTCTCTCATCTTGGTCTGTAAACCCCGCGGTCGAGTCAATGAACTGAAATTGAGGCGGCATGACCAATTTCAGTGTGCGACGTTCACGGGACGCAATGGTTTCAAAATTTCCTCCGCATTTTATCCTCTTCAGGAGAGAAATTGGACGCTAAGGCGGAACCCTTTCAAGATTATTGCTTAAAAACACAGACGGAGTTAAGGAGTTTATTGCCACAGATGGTTTCTCAGCATCTACATGAATGTTGGCAGCTAAAAAAAAACGAAGGTTTTCAGTATCGGACATAATCTATTTTGATTATATTCCGTTTTACATCAAAATCTAAGAAGTGAAAGCTGAAATCACCATGGTGATAGACAATATCAAATATCAAGTTGGTTCTCGGGGTCACGTGTTAGAGCATCATGGGCTGTTCTGGGCTACTCAAAAACCACATACAACCACCCTCTATGTTTACTCATGGTCAAGTTTTCAACTCAAGAACCTATTCGGATCATTGAGTAAGTCATGTGTAGGCAGCAGATATAACGGACGCTTTCGGGATTCGCCTTTGAAGGTCAATTCGAGGCAATTAGGGCCATGAGTTCGCCGAGTCTTCTACTCTTGTAAGAGTGCTGTTCAATCATATCAGCGAAATAGAGCCCTATAGTATGTCAAGTGACCATTTCGGTCATGTTTGCTGATATTGCCGAATCCGATATGTAATACTTTGGGCCAAGAGACCCTGCAGTTTGCTCCGTGACTGGTCCATGCTCATACGAGAAGTTGTTTGTCTCAAGTTATGGTCGCTTATATGCTATTGTATTCTGAAGATACCGAAGGATTCTTCTTGAAACTATTCCGAGTAACACTGCCAACTCATAGTCGAACCATTTTCCGATGAATGCACTGCAAAATTTGCCCAGTGATTAGCCAGCCTTATTCTACCAGAGACGTTGTGGAAACAACTTTAAATTGTCAATTCTAATTACTATAGACACGTATATATGCTAAATGAGCTTTACACGTAATCCCGATTCTCTAGATTACCCCCAGTCAGCTGTCCTACGATTTGTGAGGCTACAGCGTGAGAAAATTGTTTGCAGCCTCGAAGCCTTCAAGCTACGTAGCAATCAACAACGGAGACACATGTATTTCACAGTGTAACCTTCGGTTACATTGAGGCCACTTGGCATATGCCACTATACGAAGATAGTTGCTTGTCTGTCTAGAATATATTGCTAATGATATCCTGACTTAGGGTTTACATAGCTTCTCCTTCTATACTTGTTCAACTAGCCTAAAAGAAATGTCTTACTACTCTGGAAGCGCCTATCAACGCCCACTTTGGTCACGGCAGGGCTTTCTCCCACGACACCGTGGTTTTGTCAAAACAAGAAACCGAAACAGAGACCTTATGGCCTATGATACCCCAGTGGGGACACAGCTGGTCTCGTCGAGCTATATGGCTAGAAAATGGCCGGGACTGTACGACGAGGCTCAGCGATCTGGAAACCGAAGAGTGAACCCAATATTCATGTCAAATAAGCCGGCCGAGAACTTCGAAGATGATTACTATAGATGCTGCGCACTGGACTGGATATCACTACGATTTGGCTTTTATGACCACGCCGCCCCATTCCGTCAATCTCTGGATCCCTTTGATATTTATCTCGAAGAGGCAATTGATGCACTCAATCGAGGAGATGATCAGGAAGTGATTTATCATCTTACCGAGTTCATGAATGTATTTGACTGGGTGGTCAAGCTTCTGGAAAAGGACGGGGGCTTCAGCCCAAGCATGCGCGTTTATGGGGACCTGTTTCATGTCATGCAGCGCTTTATATCGCTCATGCTGTCCTGGGGCGGCGGAGCCTACGCACTCGATCTGATAGGGATGTTTCATAGGATAGCCGGAAGAGACTTGGGCGAAATCCGGAAGCTGATCGGCTTGCTGAGCCTCGATAATCAGAGTGAGCTGTTCAACTTAGCACATCAAGCAATGGGTGCAGGTGACAAGTTAGGCATGAAGATCGTCGGAATTATCACTGGAGATCCGATGCTTCTCATGATGTCCCGCGGCTATTGATGCCAGCCCACCAAGCTACGGTTCAACCGATTTTACGCGGGTTGCGCTTTTGATAGCAATTCTCAAGGTAAAGTTGTCCTCCACTCTTTTTCGCATCTTATACTGAGGATTATATATTAGGGTGATGGGGCGGCAGGGCATTTGTCTTCGTTCGACATAGTCTCTGTATCTATTCAGGCTAGGTTCCAAGCCAGGTCTTGTTTGCTAGCAGCTCTCTTCAATGCCTAGGCTGTTAGTCTTAAGCATCAAACATCTGCCATCACTCACATATGTGTTCTGTTATTCCTTCTTTTGGACCCCTCAAACTCTTTGAACTCCTCACTTTCTACAGAAATTGTCATGTTTACTTTAGACTCGGTAAGTTGTGGTTTCTGGAAGAGTCTTAAAATCACAGTTGGTGTACACCCCTCTCCTGGATGGAGCCAATAGTGTGCAAGGTTGATGGACTTTGTTGTGTAAGTATTGGAGTCCATTGTAAGGAGATTTTTGGGAGTTTATATTAAAATTTTCAATCTCTTTTTGAATCAGTGCTGGAACTGCTTAGTTCTACTGTGATTTCTTTTCACTAGTTTGACCTGGGGATATTGTTTTACGAGAATACTGCCCTTACCTCAGCCCGTGAATCTCATCTATGCACCAAAACTTGTTCCCTGAAATTGATGTTCTCTAATTGTAGGCTACAAATTGTTATTGGAAATTTTGCCTCCCTTGAAGGTCTTTGGATTAGCTGTCCATCTTTCACCCCTCCTGCCGAGGTCTAGAACCTGCTATGAGTTTGTTCCTTCTCATATTGCTCGCATGGACATGGCTCTCGCTTCACGTTGCATACTCGTTCAAGGAATTAGACTCAAACTATCAGCCGTTCCCCTTTTGTCTCAGTAAACACCGGGATGAGTATTATTCGCGTCAGTCAACCCATAAAGGCCCGCAAATGGATCGTCCCTCCAGTCTGTCGCCCGCGTATACTCCATCCACTGCGATACTACCTCCGCAACCTCTTCACCATAGACCTTTCTGATCCACCCGAACGTGCCATCAATGCCGGCGCTGACACCAGAGGTGGTAATAATATTCCCGTCTTCGACCCAGCGAGCTACAGCTACCCAGTTTACATTTGGGCCTAGGGCAGTAGTCTGTGCCCATGCACGCTTGTTAGTCGTTGCATAGCGGCCATCAAGGACGCCGGCGCGGGCTGCGATGCCTGCCCCTGTTTCCTGTTAGTCCATGCTTCTTCCGTCATAACATGACATATAAAAGGGAATCTTGTAGCTGAGACCAACGTACCAGTGCAAACTGTAATCAGATACTTCAGCGTTGGATATCTAACCCTCACGAAGTCGAAAATTTCTTGCAGCTCTGAAACAGGCGCACGTGTGCCAGCTCCGCCGGGAATCATCAATACGTCCAGTTCTGGAGCAGTAGCGAACGTGTGCGTTGGCACGATGCTCACCCCGAATGATGAGTTGGCGCTGGTGGGCATGCGCACCTTGTTGTTTAAGGGCTCGAGGGTGCTTGCGATGAGGGAAAGATTGAGTGTATGGTTGAAAGAAAGAAGATTGAGCGCATCTAGGGGTCCAGTGACATCGAGGAGCTCAAAGCCTGGGAAGAGGACAAAGCCAATATTGAGACGGGCTGGTGAGATTGGGACTGCAAAATTGGTTAGTTTGTTATGTATGGAACGAATATTTGTTTGCTCTTGGGCGTTTTTGGGTGCTGAAGTGCATACTAGTCTGATTTTGAGCACTTGCACAACTCAATAATGCCTCCAGTCCGAAGGAAAGCGGCATAAATCGTTTAAGGGAAACCATTTTGAGATTCCTCAGAGATTATGGGTTATTGTTCCAAAGTGATCACTTGCTTAATCCACCAACATTCCCAATCTTGAAACCTTCCCATTCTTATACTTCTCAAGATCCGTTCGTCGGATATACGACTCTTCTATAACTTAAAATTCCTCCGATAATACTCGCCTTTGAGAAGCTAAAAGAGGATTCTGGAGCGACTTTGCCTCTTCTAAATTGGCTGTATCCGGCTAATTGGATCTGCTGATTAGCAATCATTGTTACATAAACAGCCATTCCGAAACATTGGGACAAATTAATTGGTGAGCGGAAAAGCTTGAGTGCTTTATGGCGAATGCCCATGCACCAAGCTGCAGTAATTGAGCAAGTTTATGGGCCATTGGCCTGTCACGTGGTTGAGAAGAGACGCAAATCGTAAAAGATGTCGAATTGGGACTTAGATGAGTTGCGGATGTTTAATTTGAGAAAATTACTGCATGCAGACCACATTTGTTGCTGGGATGTGTTTCGAGTACCACAGGAAACTAAGGCTTCTCACCCACTCAACCATCTACAGCCTTGTCACGACAAACGAGATTCTCCGTTTCGTGTCGGCATCCCAATCTTCTTCGGAGCCTATTCTCCATCGCAGTTCTTCACCTAATTCTTTAACTTGCACCTCAGTCTTCCAACTTGTCCCCGTCTTCTCTCCAACCTCATCCCACAGCTTACGAAAGCTCTCCGGGTTATGAAGATACATTTTCTGCCCACCATTCGTTTTATGCACCATTTCTCTTGATACCACATCTCCAATCTGTCTTCCCATTAATACACTATCCTTTACAGGCTTCAGTAGCGCCACGATCCTTTCACAAGCTTGTACTTGCTCCTCCCAACCAAAAAGATGGAGGAAACTGCCTGCATAGACGATATCAATCTCACCTTCAATCTCTTTCAAGCCGTTTTCAGGAGACGAATCAAAGACATCTGCTGCGATGAACTTCGCCGTGAAAGTGGACTTATCATTGAAGAGTTCATAGCCTAGCTGGAAAAAGTCCGGTCTGAGATCGCTGGCGTAGAGCGACGAGACAGGGACACCGTCGTACACAAGTTGTCGGAGCTCTTGTCCAAAACAGCAGCCCAAGTCTAACAAATTTTGGTTGCCGGGACGAAGTCGAGCAAGAAGGGTCTGGTAATAGGGCGAGTGTGAGATGTCGAGGTGGAGGAAGCGGAAACTGCCTATGCAAGGGTACGGCCAGACTTTCCATGCATCATCGCGCTGTGTGTTCGTTAATTTCTTCCTTCAAATGTGACTTTGAAGAGTAAGGAACAAGGCACCGTACTAACTTGTAGACATGAGCCTCGACATCTTGGGACGGTATCTTGGAGTATTTCTCCAGTACTTCGCGGGCTTGGGGACCAAGTTTGGATCCAATTTCTGGAATGTACCATGGGACATCTGTATCTCGAGCCTTGATTTTCTCAAGAACATTAGGAATGTCTGTTTGAGCCATGGATACAGATGTGCCACCGGTTTGCAGGATAAGACAATAGGAATATGTCTTGAGTTCTTTCTGAACCCGAAGTCTTCTAGTTGTAGATGATTCTATACTTCTCGAAATTAGCAAATAAATCATTCCTCCTCCAGACAGATGATGCCTAATATAAGTTGCCGGGCTAGATTCCCCCCCGCTTCCCCGTGATGCCGGGGGATCCGCCAGAGAGCGACATGAAACTCTACCTATTACGGCACGCATGAAAGTGGGGTGCGAATGAGGCATATCATAGCTTGGGTATCGCGATTCTTCTTGAATGAGAGGTCGCTTTTGAAAAATAAAGATGATCACATTGGGAGTAAACTGTATATCTGGAGGTGGTAATGCCAAGAATTATCGGCCATAATGAGGACATTAAAGTTTGCATCCTTGTCCCCAAGAAGATACTTTCCTGCGATATAGCTCAATATAACAGATTCGAACCCAAAGGTATCATCATTATCACTGCAAAACAGCAGAGCATTGGGGGGTTGTCCATCACAACTACTAATGACTCACCGCTTCGAACATGAAACATTTGGGAAAGGATCGCCTGCAAGAAATTCAAGCAAGGAAGAAATGAAAAACCGTATAATTTCTATGAAGCCCTTGTCCCGATTCGATTAAAACGAGGATATGTTTGGGTAGAACTTTGCACCGGCCTTGCTCGTATTGAACCTCTTCCATTACGGTTCATCCCCTCAAAGTCTTCCCCTTTCTTCGTCTTCGCTTCAAAAATGCAGTACCAATAACGGTCAAAATGTACAATATAGCCATTGCAGCGGCGACTCCAGTATACACGTGCTTCCAGTATCCCTCCCCCTCACCACCATGCACAAGCCTCAAACCTAGACCGCCATTCACAACTCCTAGAACAATCAAGATTCTTCCCAACCATAGATGCGCATGGCCGGCTGGACCACGACTTTGGTTTCGCCGGAAGAAAGAATGTTGCAAGAAGCCCAGCAGAGGCTGTGCAATGACAAACAAGAGAACTACCACCGTGCCGAGAATGGTGTGCGTATTATTGAAAAGCTATGACACTTGTTTAGTTTCTTTTTACAACATGGTTAGAGTAAAAGTCTACCTTCCGCCCCATCTTCGCTAGGAAGATACCAACTCCAAATCCAGCAATGAGAAGTAGGATAGCCATAGCTTGGAAAATGGCATGCAACCACCAGCGCCCAAATACACGCATAGCCAGTGCTCCGATGGGGAAGAGCAGTAACACGACCATCGCCATAATGAGTCCATGAGCATTTCTATATTGCTCGCCTCGATTCTCGAATTTGTTCTCGTAATCATTCTGCTCTCCTGGTTCGAAGGCTTGGTTGAGTCCCCCCCCATGGTTCTCATGCCAATCGCTGTTCTTGCCGTCATTTTCCCGGGAGAGCAGACGATCCACCGAAACTCCAGAGGATATATCGTGGTGAAAAGCAAAAAAGATTTGAACCAGTGAAAGAATTGCAAGGACGTTCCAAAGCCTTTGAAATTTCATGTTGACCAATTCAATTACCCTCTGTTGGTGTACTATTAGGAACAGAAGCAAAGTCCGTATTAATTGTCAAAAGCCTTGTCAGGTATGACCTGGCGACCGTAAAATCGATACTTGAAGTCTAGGGCTTGAGTTTTAGATTTCAATGGATGCAAGGTGCTGCACCTATACAGGTGGCGCCATGTGGTGTAAAGGGAGGGGACGTAGGTGGCTTGCATCAAATGTTTCGAGAAAATTTGCCGCAACAGCGCAAGGTACATGAGGACCTACACATGCTATTCAATCTTAGTCCGCTAGGGACATATTTCGGCGATCTCAATAATATCGTTTCCCAGCCATCTTTCAAAGATGAAGTCCAGATTGGAGAGCGGATTGACGAGACAAAATGTAACAATACCAAAAGTAGCTTGGGAATACAAAACCGGATACGATGTGGTCGATTAGTACAACAGCTGATATTATTATTTTTCTAATTTCAACGGGTTATGATGCCTGGCGCTTGTAGTGTGACCCAGAATGCATGATCGTAGAGAGTGCTTTACTTCTCGATTGAGCCACAAGAGGCAACTCCTCTGTCTACGAAACTGCAATCGTGTGATCCGAGAGGGTCTTGGAAATCCGTCCAACGTTAATAGTTTGGTACCATGGGGATATATAAGTCGAGGGTGTGGAGAATTATCTACTCTGCAATCGAAGCTTGGAGGAAGTGATAACTGGCACTAACGCAATGGTTTCTGAGCCGATAGCAGATACAAAGTTAAGCCATCACTTCTTTGCCTGAACCAATTGCTATAGTAGCTCATGGAGTTATAAATTGTAGCTCGCGCTTGTACCCATAGTGTTTGCCCTTGTTATCACCATCTGGCCAACAAAGTAAAGTGATGTAACAGCATTGAGTGATTCAATTGCCCTTCTTCTCGGGCCGAGACTTTGCGAACTTCTCGTGCCATTTGTTAACTTTGGGGGGGCCCTTCTTGATAGCTTCGGGATCCTCGAGAATAAGCTCAAGGGTGTCTTCGGCCTTTGCGATGGAACATAGCGATGGCCGGGGTATGAAAGTAGAAGAGTCGTCTGCTGTTGTAGGACAGGTGGTGGATGGTTGGAGAATCATGATTGGGTTCGATGTGCTTTTCTGCCGTATCTGATACGTTTTTGTGCCGGCATTGAGAAGAGCATATCCTGGAGTAGTTGCAGTTGAAACCGATGAGGTTATAGTGAATCTTAGAGGCATTAGTGAACTGCACAGACTGGAAAGGGGTTCAGAACACCGACGTGGGTGGAACATCGTTTGATTCAAGCATTGCCAGCAGCTCCGGAGGGAGTTCCATGAGCTTCAGAGCCTGCGGCTCCAGGCTTGCGGAAAGAGGAATGTCGTTGTCGTACTGTGTCGCCATGATGAGCTATCTGTGATTGTTGTTCGGCACCCGTGATAATCTCTCTCCTCTCTGCACTGTGCTGCTGTTTAATTTCGAGTTTGGACAAGACCAAAAAGAAGAGTGGTGTTTGTCTGGTGTTGTGGTGTGGTGTGGTGTGTTGTGTTTAGATGTGGCTGAACTTTGGGAACTGGATCCGCACAGATGCCCGTGCACACGTGGGGAGGAGGATCTCCAATTCTAAGTATAATAATAGTTTTATTCTCCGATCAAAGTGTGTTATTTTTTGATTGATTTATTAAATGTGAGGCTGGGAACAAATAATAATACCAAGCCTGATATATCTATTCGCTTTGAAACCTTGAATTTAGAGTGAACCTGATTTTGAACCCAACTTCCTTTCTTTCTTGGATTTTCTTTGGTGGTTGTAACAGGCTTTTTAACATGTTCTTCACTCATCTGTGCCTTGATTCTTTTGTTTTTGCAGCTAAATTAAACGCGACGCGTCTTTTTCGCGAACCCTGTATAACCCTATCCCATAGATGACCATATCCCAAGATATCTCCAACCACCAACCCGTCACTTCCAGCACAATAGGTATAACAAGGCTTCCTTGCAGCTGTTGAGCGCATCTTGTCGAACCGGCCCGCGCTATGAGGCCGGCCCTTTGAGAGACCCTCGCGACAAGACACTCCGAGAGACAGTCGGAGAGACAAAACAATGGTTCGAGCCACGGAAGAGCTCGTATTGTCGCAAGACGAGGTCAGCCTTTACTATACTGCCGATGCTCATCTAGCTAGTCTGCCAGTCCTCATCTTTCATGGACCCTCGACAACGACCAATTCCACCCTCAATAGCTCTCGAATCCAAGTCCACATCTTCACTGCTGCTGGCTTCCAAAGCTACCCACGAATCACCATCTCCCCAAACTCCCCTTTCTACCAGTCAGTCAACCACCTGCCACGCGAGAAACAAGGGGATGAAATATGCCGTGGCATTGCCTTTGGGTTGTTGAAGTACTTCAAGGAATTATCCGAGGTCGTGAAGAGCGGGTTAATTGTTCAGACTGCTGTCACATCACGGAGACGACCTGGTTCTGCTCCAGCTCTATTCGGCGAGCAACATGCGGCGGACCTGGCATCCTCTATGGTCAAGGTGGAAAATGCTGGCGAGATTATTCGGGACATTGAAGCAGCATTACGGCCGCAGAATATTCATCACTTGGACGTTGACCTTGTCCTGCCACCTGGATCAATTGCGCCGTTTGAAGGGGAACCAGAGGAGCACTGGGACGAGGAGGAATTATTCGACCCAACTTTGAAACAGTACGGCACATATGCCCAACTGGTTAGACTATTCGGGGAAGTTACATTTCTTCCAACATCGAAACTGAGACGTGCTCCTTCGAGGCCTACCTCTCTAAATCGGACTAAATCTTTCCTCAAAGATCAAAAGCTGTCACTCCGGAGAGAGATGGGGGAGTTGGTGGACACAGAAGAACGATATGTTATCAAGATGCACGAACTGGTAAATCATATGGCAGACGACTTTCGAGACAAGGCCAAGAAACGTGCATTTGGGAGCTTCAGTCCATCAGAGGACGACCTTCGCAAACTCTTCCCCAAGTCGTTGGATCGAATTTTGCATATCAACTCTGCATTCTTAGACGCCGTTCGCAAAGTCATGAACGAAACTGAGGAGGAGGCTATGCGTGATCTTGAGGCAGCCATTGTGAGCTCAACTGGCTCTCGTTACGGAGGTACTGGACGCTTGAAAGATCCCACGGGTGCGCTAGCGTTTGCTAAAGTGTTACTTGAGTGGTTTCCTCAGTTCTCGGATTGCTATCAAGACTACATTCGTTCTAGCCAGGAGTTTCCTCAAATCATTACTTCATTTATGAGACAGCCATCTAGCTTCTCACAACGTGTCCAAGCAACTGGTGAACAGCGACTTCGGTCTGCCGTTATCGAGCCGGTACAACGTCTCCCTCGTTATAGTTTATTCATCGACAATATCGTCAACTACCTTCCTGTAACTCATCCCGCAGTCCAGCCAATGCTCAAGGCGCGAGACATAATCACTTCCATTTGCTCCATGGATCCACCTACCCTGGAAAAATCACAAACTGTAAATCGTCTCCGAAATCTTGTGGAATCCTGGCCAGCTAGTCTTCGCCCAGATGGCCGGCTCATCACCGCAGTCGATTTTGCTGAATTGGTGGCACCTTATCATATCAGCCCTCCCAGCGCTCCAGGGTCTTCGAGAGAAGGGATGTTGCTCTTTTTCGCTGATTGTGTAGTCGTCCTGAAGAAAGCTAGGGAATCAACTATGAGTGCTAGGGGTCTGGTTGCTGAGATTGATAAGCCATCAGCTGCTATCATGATGGCACCCGTCACAGCCGCTGCCGGAGGACACAAACACACCTACGATCTGACATTCTCTGGTTGGCATTTGCTTGGTGATACTCGGTTTACGATGTCTGATGACGGGCACAGCATCTGGATGGCATCTTTGCGTGAGCTAAAAGACGCAGGCGCTGGCAGGGATCGCAACCAACCCGCCACTATCCGGGCTTTCATACTTAAAGGTGCATATGAGGGCAAAGCTCGCAAGCTCACGGATGAAATCACCAAAGCGAGGGTGGAAGGCCGATTCTCAGAAGGTGAGCGTGAAACCGACAAATGGTCGTACCGATCTGTCAACTTCGCGGCAGCAGATATCAGCCTCCATACTGCTATCTTTGAAGAAGGCATCGATATGTTGATTCCGGGACGCAAAGAACCAGCACCGATCCGCATTGTGGTGGATCATGCGAAAGGCACTAAAGGTGCTCCTGTTGGTCACTATGGAATCGACATCGTCGCAAATATCGGAGCCATTTCAGGCGGCTACAAGTATCGGCTTGAAGTCGACGGTCTCAATGATAAAGTTTTCGTTGATGAAGTCGTAATTGAGCATATCTTGCCAACATTTGCTAAGAGACGTACGCAGTCCCACCTTCTCCTTAACTTTAGTCGGAGCTAACCCTGTGTAGTTGTCAGTCTTATTAGCGCTCAGTACAATCAGGCGAACCCTGCTCTGACCTCTTCATTTATATCTTTTTACACGAAGATACTAAAGTCGATGCACCTACAAGTAGAAGGCGAAAAGTCACGAGCATTCCGGCCCCCATCACCTGTCAAAATTCTCTCTAATCTTCTTAGCAGTGGATTCGGTAGCTCCACCACTTCTCTTCATCACTCTAGTTTGAATGGCAAGAGTTCTCGGTCTGGACTTGGTGACATTCCTTCCATACAAGCGCCGTCGATGACGAGATCGAACAGCAACAAGTCTACGCATTCTGTACAGGATATTGATCCAGGGAGAAGTGTTCGTGCAGCAACCGAAGATCGCCCAATCAACCCACTCGTTCGCTTGGAAGAGACATTCACTGGGTACATTGCTGCGTTGCAGTCTCGAAAAGGCAATATCATTGGCAGAGTCCTTCGTAACCGTGGATCTGCAGATGAGCTTGCTATCAATGCCTTATATAATACTTTTATTGAGAATCCTTTTGACACTCGAGCATCGTCTGAAGCTACCGTTGATATATTGTTCGTAGCATTCGAGAAGTATCTACGCATGGCATGGAGTGATCAAATGGGTCAAGTCATGTCGCTACAAACTTTAGAGAGTTTGCAGGAGCGAGCACTGAAACTTTATGCCCGAGACTTTGCAGATTATGTCAAACAGGTCTTCGGTGAAATGGCCCCCCAGAATAGGAGAGCATTTATCGCTATAATAAAGCTTCTGGCAGACTTGCTAGAAGGCTGTGGGAATGATGGGGACCGTGGTGCCTTGACGGTTGCTTTCGCAGAGCTTCTTGTTATAGATGGAGATCCGCATGACTACATCAATTTGCTTGATCGCATGGTAGAGGACTCGGAGCGCCTGTTCGAAGACATCGGACCCGGAGCCATTGCATTTGACGGTGGTGGTAATTCGAACTACGGATCGATATCCGGAAATCGCTCGAATCCGTCTGCCACCGGATCGGTTACGTCAAATGCATCCTCGCTAAGGAGAAGATTTGATACTCTCTTAAGACATAATAGTAACAAGACAGATGGTGACTCTCGGCCATCTGTATGGCGTACGTTAAGCAAGACTACTCGTAGTGTTGCTACCGGAGAAGTTATCGCCCCATCAAGTCTCTCCAGAGCATCTCTGAACCGTTCAAGATCGATTGAAGGCCAAAATCGACGACCGATGTCTCGTGACAGACCTACTGTATTTGGCACTTTTGATGAACGGCCAGCAAGCTCACATAGTATAGCTCCAAGGCTGAGTACCATCGGCGCTTCACCACCTCCAGAGGAGAATAGAGAGCCCACGAAGTCAATTAAGAGGAGCCGTCGAAGCTCTCTTTCTGATTTGAAGGCTTTGATGTCTTCTGCTACGATCAGTGGTAGCTCTCCCTTAGGACGCTTGTCTCCACCCAATCGTATCAAATTAAACCCAAATACCTCCCCTCGGACCCCTTCCCCAACGAAGATACCTGTTGCAGGTGGAATCATGGATCGCGGCCGCTCTGCTATGTATCGTACTGGCTCGCCGACTCAGAAGGAGAATACTCCATTGAATAGTGCAGGTCGAGTCACGGGTAGCCTCACAGAGCGGCCTCAAAATATCATGTCTCCGCCAGATAACTCTGTTGCAAAAGAGCTTTGGCCAGCAGGGAAAGTTCACTCAAAGAGCAAATCTATGTCTTCAAACATACCTACACTAAAAGGCACTGTTCGAGATGGATCTAGCTCGTTGAGCAGACCCTCATCAAGCCCATCCAAAGGCTCACCCCAAAAACTCCGTCTAATGAGCCCTCAGAAGCTTCGTGAACGCTTGCAAAACGAATCAAGAGTTTTTAAAGAAGCAGAGACGTCGTTCCAAACTGAACTCACGAGAGTAGGCGAAGACCTCGCAAAGATCAGTTCATCCTCCTCCGTCCGCCCGCAGGACTTTGCTAGGCTCTCGGCCAACATTGAGCTCCTAGAACAACAGATCCCTGATCTAATCAAAGGCGCGAGCGCTCGTTGCGAGCAGATTAAGGCTGACACAGAGAAGTCGCTGCAGGCTTCAGAGTTCAAGATCAAGGGTCTGGATCAACTGTACAAAGAGAGCAGTGCAGAGAATGAATTGTTGTACGAGAAGTTCAATGGTGAGCTGGGTAAGATCGTTAAGGCATTGAAGGGCAAGGGCAAGGATGAAAAAGAGGAGCTCGTAGCGAAACTCAAAGAGAGTACGGAAGAAACGGCGAAGGTGAAAAAGGAGAACGCGCGGTTGAAACGTGAGATCTTACAGTTACGGACGCTGTTGAAAGCTGCCGATTAAGTATTATGTAACTTACCTGGCGAGGACTTTTAGCTATTGTGGAGAGGGCTTGCTTCTCGTGATGAATGGGGGGAAGCATATTTTGGCGTTAAGGGCATGGCTATGGGACCCGGAACTCGTAAGGAAGTGTTCCTGCTCTGGGTTCTGGCTGTGCATGGGTCCTCCACACGTTTATATATGGTAGCTTATGTAGAGTATGACGAATTCACGAACGTACATTGCAAGACGATGTGGATGTTTCAGCGTTGTCGTAAGCAAATCGAGGCTCTATGCGATATTCCGCTTCTGCTCCTGCTTCTCCTTCCCTTCCACGCTCATGCCCTCACATCCCACAACAATTCCAGCAACCTCCTCTACCCTTCCCCCAATCCCGCTCCCTTCCGCTTCCGGCCTGTTCTCATTCGCCACCTACACATCAAGTCAGCCAGTCTTCTTGTCTCTTATCTTCCCATCCCGTTAATCCCATCGCATTCGCACGCATACTTCCTCGTATTCGTCCGGAAGCAAACATAAATTAATGGAATAAGGGAGGGAGAAAAAACGGGGGTAACAAACCCTCATCTCCTGCTTCCCGGCTTCCTGATCCTGTCGTCCGCTCGCCTTCCACGCCGCTGCACCGGTGACGTTGCCGATCGTCTCTTCCACGGCGCCTTTGGCATATGTTGCGTGGCCGGAGAGGAGAGAGGCGTCTTGGTTGGTGGAGGACATTTTGGCTGTTTGTGTTTCAAGATGTAATTGCTGTTTTCTGAGAACCTGTAAACTGTGAATTTTTGAAAATGTTTCAAGGAGAGAGAGAGAGAGAGAGAGAGAGGGGGGGGGGGTGTTCTTGTTAGGTCAAGTCACCAGGTGATGTCATAGGGTGTTTGGTGTACATAATACATTGGCCAATGGAACTCTGAGTACCTTTATATAAGCACTGTTCATATCGGAAATATATTTTAGGCAGTAATAATAAGGACAGGGCATTCATAGGCAGAAAGATCTTCAAGATACTTTTAGTTTGTGTAAAGCGAAATGCACATGATATAACTCTTACACTTCTCGTTGATGTTTTGACCTTTTGTCCAATATATACAGCTCTATTACCGTGTTATATGTAACAACTACAAAGATATATAACAAATTAGGCGTTTCACATAAGTGTTATGGTTCCTCGGCCGGATTTCCTTGCTGCGCCATAATTAACGCTGTCAGCTCCGCAATCTTCGCGCTCAAATCATCAACTTTCCTTTCCAACTCTCTGGTTCTGCTATTACCATCTGCGGCCAGTACACCATTCGTGTCCTTTTTCAATCTGACGGGTGTTTGTGGTCCAGGGCTGTGAGGTATATCTTGTGATGGTGAGTCGTCGAAGTGCTGTGACCGG
This sequence comes from Bisporella sp. PMI_857, assembly GCA_021307315.1. Classification (NCBI taxonomy): domain Eukaryota; kingdom Fungi; phylum Ascomycota; class Leotiomycetes; order Helotiales; family Helotiaceae; genus Bisporella; species Bisporella sp. PMI_857. The sequence goes on from JAJSPD010000026.1 coordinate 550,106, forward strand.
TTTGAGTTTGATTTAGAAAGGAAGGGTTTCGGTCTTTTGGCAGTATTATCTATTCAAACATTAGCAAACACGGCAAGCACAGGAAAGGAAATCGGTTCGAAAGTAACTTACCGCTGTGTCGTCCAATAATGTCTCCATCTGTGGTAGAGGGTCCCATGGACGAGAACACAGGAGCGGTCCCTCTGACTTTATCATTGGCGCTTTCGAACAACCAAATTGCGCCAACTATTGGAAGATGTGTGATCTTCAATACTACGATACGCGTACTGCGGAGCCTGCATCTCGGTCATAAGTCAATTGTATTAAAAATTTAGGAAAGTAGATTTACTGACTTTTCTGCTGAGACGAAGAGCCTAAGTGGTCGGATGAAGAAGAGCGGTATCAGATTCTATCAAGTTAGTCGTGGTCTAAAATACAGTTCGTAGAGCGGCTTTATACCAAAGGTGGATAGAAGTGTGTCAGACGATTACTTGTAGAAGCCTGCTCTGATCAGTAACTTGACTTAACTTAACGTCGCATTTTTGCCTACCTCTAAAACATAGACTGAATATACAAAGAGATACTCTTCTCTGAGGTCTGGTTAGTATAGCGACGAATTGTATAATCGAATTCTGTTACCTAGCATGAGTAATGACCTGCGTGAAACTGTTGCTAAGAATACTAATCAAGGATGTAACAAGGAGAACTATTAAGTCGAGGGTTAGCGAGTTCCAAAACAATTTCGTGACTCTTCGAATTTTAGGGCTGACTTGCTGTTTGTCATTGTCACAAAAATCAACATCAGGGGAGGACCCAGATGCCTATTGATATCATACATGATGTCGAATCCAAGGTAGCTTGAGCCGAAAAATACCTTAATCAAAATCCAGCTCATTTCATACAAGGTAAGTTGGTCCCTAGCTAGAAGAGAAAAGGTGGTAAGGAACCCAACGTATAGGACGGCGACAACAACCTGTAAGGTTTAATTAGCACATATGTGCCATATGTAACATTTCAAGGACATGGGCCATAACATAGATTCAAACACGCACTATTTAGAAAACTGGGCCAGACTTACCATAAACTTCACAAAGTCCTTTGTCATTACTTTCAGGCAGGGAATGAGCGTTCCAAAGTAAGGATGTAAACTCAAGAGAGAGCATATTCTCGGTACCATAAAGAGAGCTTCGAGGGATAAAATATCAAAAGCGGTATCAACGATAGTTGCACTGTTTTTGACACGACCGATAATCCTCGTGATGAAGAATGCCACCCCAATTAATATAATGATAAGATCGCAACCGTTCCAAATGTCTACGGCGTAGAATATTGACCCTGCATCAATGAACTCGCTAAGCTCGTCATACGTAAATGCTGCAAACCATATGTAGAGAAAAATCTCCTTTAGAGTAAAGTAGTACCTGCAGTCATAATTAGGTTTAATTTTCCTTAAGAAAACCAACACCTACGGATTTCGCTCTACTAGGACGGCATAATATAAGAATAGAAAGGAGGCGAAGAACAAAACCTCAAATGCCTTAATATATCGCGGCACGCGAAGGCGTGTGAAATGGTCTGAACGTCGTTTGTTATAGAATTGTGGTTTCTTCCGTGTGTTCGCTGAAAGGTTCTCCCAAAATGTGATGTCGCCGTTCCACTGTGGGATAATTTTAGTAAGTGGCAGGTATTGACGCAAGAGCTCCAGCAACCAACATATTGCCACTTACAATTCCATGCACTATTTTCTGGACGATTCGTTGGCTTAGAAACTTCTTGCAATCCGCAACAGCTGCAATCTCGAGACCATTCAGACCGGTGAATGCGGACGTAGGGTCCTCCCTTACTTTGACGTCAGTATTATCTGCAATTTGATGTGCAAGCTCCGGCGATGGCAGATTCCGCAAACTGCGAAATCGCCGGAGTAGACTAATGAGGAAATTGACGCGTCAGTTGACTGAATAAGAAAACTTGTATGCCATAGTGTGAGGAGCACAAGCTGAGAGTGTCATAGATGTTTATGGGACAAAATTGCGCAAAGCAACAATACATACTCGTCATCTAGTCCTTCATCTTCACCTCCAAATACACCACCCATATGTGATACTGATCGCAAAAGTTCGACTCTCTTGCTACTTGTTGGCCGGATCGTTGGTGTAGAAGCTCGAAATTGCGGCAAAAGGCTGGAGCTTTCTGTTGGCTCAGTAGCTGGTTCCGCGTCACTCCCTACCTCTATATCGGTATTAGGCAACTCGTAGAGGCAATAATCTACTGCATCTCGCTCTGATATGCGGCTGAGAAACCTCCATGCTACGATTTCGCATGCATTTGCGCGCGTCTCGTTGAGCCCTCGGTCGTCAACGTCCAGTGTAGAGAAATGCCACTTCAAAGTCAGCAGCGCATTGACCAACGCTGGGTTCGTAACATTGACAACAAGATATTCGACTAGTATTCGTATTTTGTGGCCGGCAGATGTTGTTCGTAACTGCTCGAATGTAGAAGGGATGCGAATCTCATCAACAAAGTAGCTATTCTTATCAGCACACTGGCGCAACAATGTATCTATGTCTGGAGGAGAACATTCGACTCTGCAATTAAGATCCAAATTGACCCAAAGAAGCGTATCGGAAGAAACTATATCGAGGGCATACATTGACAAAGCCTTCACCACCTCCACAAAAGCGTCCTCAGGGCTAATCTCAGGGAGCCTGACGACAGATTTCCCCTCGCCTGAGGAGCCATTCGACCGCGTCATCCTAGGATAGGAGAGATCAATTGGCATCCGTAGCAGAGAGAAAAGGATATATAATTAGGTGGAAAGCCTTCAAGCAAAAGCACTCTCCAACGCTGTGGAGAGATAGATCCCCTCATTCTGCGACAAAAACAATAGCAAACAGGGATAGCTTTTTTAATAGAGCCACCCACCGCTTTTTGTTTTCAAGAGAGGGGATATGACGTACTCTTTGGTACCTGCTAGGCCTACACTAGTTTCTTAATATCTAAATCAATATGAGGCATGATGCTAATTAGGTAAGGCAAATCTGAATAAAGACTACGCATATATCATTTCTATTCATGGTGTGTCCTTCCAAACTTCACACGCAGCCGGATCTCTTGCCCGATGTGATAGAATGTGATCTCGGCCCGGGTATAGCAAGCCCTCCCCCCCCGGAAGCGGCCGCGTAGAGCCTATTCCGCAGCGGCTTATTCGGGAAGTGGCTTGGCCAGGCAGGCTAAGCTTTCGTCAGTGCTACCCCTCCATTACCACCTCTGCTGCTAGGCAGCTTCAACTACAAATATGCACACTCTCCCAGAAAGAATCGATTCAACAAATATCTCTCAAACACTGCCTTAACCTGCGTATTGTACCCTTGCCGCGACTTCACGAGTATAAAACAGCGCCATGACAAATCCACTCAGCGCGGAGAGCCTGCTAAAGCACATAGCAGATGCTCTTCCAACCCACAAGAAAGATGATACCTCATCCGACTTCTCTAGCTCATACGAAGCTCTCGCTCTGTTTGCCCATGGTTGTATGACCGCTGTTGGCTTCCGGCTGCTCGGATTTGGTGAAGGACGGAAGATTGAATCCGAGCTGGCAGGAACCTATCCAAGACTATCACCCAAATGGCTTGCCTCTTTTAACTCGTACGAATTTCTATATGCACATTCTCAGAGCGCTCTGGAATACAAGGTAAAGGTTGCTAGGGAGGGTGATAAGGCAGTCATTACTGGGATCGCGTTGGGCGAGGAGAGGCGACACGGCAAGGGAGAGTTTGAAATTACGGCCAAGGAATACGTATACAATGCTGCGCTGCCTCTTCGCATACCTTTGACAGAGGAGGGTGAGGAGGATCGATCGAATTTGGAGGCGAAACTGAGGGAGATTTACGTCTCGTCCACGCGAATAGAGGGTATGTATTCCTCCAGAACGGAAAGTCGCCTGTGGAAATATATCTGGCTAACCTAATGCAGATCTTGCGTCGCAGTTTAAGCTCAATATCATTCAAAAATTGATCCCAGGCTTGCAGAAGGAAGGATATGAAGAAGCTCCAGCTGGTGTCCGAGCGGCTCGGGACGAGCGACAACAAGAACTTGATGACAGACGAAACCCACCTCCAGAGCGACAACCACTACCCGAGCCAGCTCGACCATATCCTTTTGAAGACCCTTTGGTAAGTTCTTAGTCATCTAATCTAAGGCAACAATCTGTTTGTCAAGCAGTACCAATGTACTGACCGAAATGATAGGCTACTGTCCCACGACAACCCCAACCTGGTCCTGATGGATATATCCCAGGCTTCGATGATGAATATGATCTGAATCGCCCCTTACGTGGGATGGCTCCAGTGCCTGGGCGCTCGCCTTTCAGTATTGGCCACGACGACCTCAACCCTCCAGGTCTGGGACCACATGATCCCCTCCGTGGCGCTTTTGTTCCTGGTGGAGGATTTCCAGGATTTCCTGCCGGTGGAAATGGTGGCATGCATCCTGATTTCAATGATCCCTTATTCCATGGCCAAAGACCCAACTTTAACCCTCGAGCCCCTCCAGGTGCGCGCTATGATCCTCCTGGGCCTGGTCAAGCACCACAGGGTGGAAATCGGCCACACAATCCATTCGGGGGTTTTGGAGACAACGACTTTATATGATGAAAGGTATCAGCAAAATGGAAACATGAAATTGTTTGATGAGCGACCTGGCTGGTTTTGCTACATGGTTGAAACTAAAACCCAAGGCGTTCGGGGCTCTAAAAAGCACTTTACTCGTAAATTACGACTGATACAAGCAGAAGGGCCGATATCCTAATTCGATTGTTATGCCATGATTTCATCGGGTGGTCGACATTGACTTGCACGCGAGTAAAGCAAGATTCCGGCTTACAAATTTTCTAACTCTAGACGCCACACGTAAGAGAGAACAAGCGGTTTCCGGAGTTGCGGAGTCGTATCCAAAAAGAGGACGTTTCCACAATACGGGATTTCAATGAGGCTCAAATGGTCGCAATGGCGGTCATGACTCGTACAATAATGTGGAGCCCGGACCCACAACGGAGACTAGGAGACTGCCGGATCTATGACATCGTTGTTGTCGAAATGCAATTTTTTTTTAACCTTTCTTGAGCATTATTTCCAGATTCTCTCCATTTCTAGCAGATAATTCAGATCCATGACCGGAGTTTACTATCTTCTCCACAAGCAGAAAGTTCTGCTTGTTTACAAATCCATTTCATTTGTATCCTATAAAGAACAAGTTCGCTGCCATATGTGGCACTTATCCTCCCAAATCTTTTATATCATTTTCTCATACGTTCTGCTATATACCCAAACTCACTTCTTTTCTTCATTACCAGTTGCTAATAGCACGATACAAAATGGTCGAATTCACAGTCTATAAAGGCTCCGAGTCTGGCGCAATCGTCAAGTCCACCTCAACCCGCCAGCTCGGCGCAAACGAAGTTCTCGTCAAAGTAACGCACTCGGGACTCTGCGGCACAGATGAGCATTACAAGCACCAAGACATGGTTCTCGGCCATGAAGGCGTTGGCATAGTTGAGAACATCGGAAGCTCAGTAAAGGACTTCAAGAGAGGCCAAAAAGTTGGCTGGGGCTACCAACACGCTTCTTGCGGATCATGCAAACAATGCCTCACCGGCCACGAAACTCTCTGCCCTGCCAGACAGATGTACGGCTCTGCAGACCTCGACCAAGGTTCTTTCTCCTCGTACGCCATATGGCGTGCAGATTTCCTCTTCCATATCCCGGAGGCTATCGCGAACGAATATGCTGCCCCCTTAATGTGCGGCGGGGCTACCGTCTTCGCTGCGCTGCGTAATCACGGTGCGAAGTCTGGCGATAAAGTTGGTGTCATCGGTGTTGGAGGTCTGGGACATTTGGCGATTCAATTCGCGGCGAAGATGGGCTGTGAAGTTATAGTCTTCTCTGGGACCGACTCGAAAAAGGAAGAATCCTTGAAACTAGGGGCTACGTCGTTCATTGCAACAAAGCAAGAAGGCTGGGAAGAAAACCTCGGTCCGGTTATCGATCACTTGTTGGTGACAGCGTCGTTCTCACCGGACTGGAAACAATACGGCAAGGTGATGGCACCGGGCGGCACGATCTATCCGCTGACGGTCGATCACGGCGATTTTAAAATTCCCCAGATGTTGCTTATTGCGCAGGAGTTGAAGGTTCAGGGGAGCGTGGTGGCGAGTCGTCAGGTTATGAGGGATATGCTTTCTTTCAGCGCCTTACATGGGATTAAGTCTATTATCGAGCAATTCCCAATGAGTGAGAATGGTATCACGGAGGCGATGACAAAGCTAAGAGAGGGAAGGATGAGGTATCGTGGTGTTTTGGTTGCGCAGTAGTGGATGTGTGTGATAACTGACATAAGAATATTGTATAGTATGGCGTATAGAATTTGGCATATGGCATAGGATGCATTAGCGTATGGGAACTAGATCCGTTTTGTTACAATCACGTATTAGAAGTATATGAGAGCAACGTCACATATGTATCACCTCCATATTACCTGCCTGTGTTTCTCCTCCATCTTAACCGATGTATGAAATCCACCAGGATCCTCCGCACCGTAGGGCTGTCCCCTCGCATCCACATTGCGTGGTACTCATCACGCAAAATTCCCGTATACAATTGGCCCGGCTCCAGCTCATCAACCTCCAGAGCAGAAAATGTGCAATGGCCCACAGTTGGTGGCTTTTTCTCTTCGGCCCCCAGCAAAGCGCTTTCCTCGCTGTGAACTTCTGTTACGTAGGAAGATGCCAGAGCTTTCCGTTTGATGGTGAAAGGGGTGGTCGTCGATCTGGGCGGCAAAGTTGGTTGCTCCGACTTAAATGGCCAGTCATCCCCGTATCCCAGGCTGATAAATGGAGGCGAGGTGCTGCTTCGGACGGGTGAGATTGTAAGGACTTCAGTTTGGTCTGCTTTCGGGCTTCTGAGATCATATGTCGACGAAGGTTTTGTGGAAGTAGCGATAGGGCGCTGGACGACTCCCCATTTTAAGGGCTTCCTGGACATCCCCGTACCTCTTTCACTGGGATGAGGATGACACGCGACAGAGAGAACTAAGGAATTCGTCGCCGGTCCCGGCATTTGTAGAGGTATTGACGGTAGACGATGTGTTGTCTCAATAACGTCGCCTTTGCCAGGTCTCAACTTAGCCGGGATAAAGAATATGTCAAACAGATACTGCGGAATAAACGTCGAGAGCTCGGAGATCTTGAGAACACGCACACGAACCACAAAACTGCTAGCAGTATTGATTACATGGACACCAATAAGAGGGAAGAAGGCGATGAAAAAGATAATCACCGCGTTGTGCCCATGGGAACGGCTTGACAAGCTTCCGAACCTCATGTGGAAAGCAGGTGAGAAATAGTCGTCGGCCTTAGATGGATCCAGGGGGTTGACCCACTGCGGGATGACCAGTTGCGATAATATGAAGGAATACAATGTCTGCAACCCTATGAGAGTGATGTAAACTAAGAAATTCATGTTGCCGAAGTAGTAGCCGTCTCTTTGCGCAGTCCCTTTCTCTGCATGAGAGACACGCAGACCTTGCGCTGCCGTTACATACCCTGCAAATTCTTGGATCGAATTGCGGCTGGTCAAAATTTTAATGTCTGCAAATGCCCGTATCGTTGCGAACAGTTGAGGTAAATTGACAAAAAAAGCAGGCTGTATGTAGTGTTATTATGCTTTGCATCTCAGGCGTGGACCAAAAGAATCTTACCTTTATCATCCACATTACATCTCTGAGAATATATTGTCAGAGTAATATCTGCGATATAGGACTTCTACTTACCGAGGACCAGCACTCTGTTTTGGAGCTTCCGTCCAACCTTTCTGGAGGGCAATGGAGGTGAAGATGCCTGTACACACCCCTAGAGTGAAAATATGAAGCATAATCCACCACACACGATCCCAAGACTTCATAGAAGCAGAGTAGTTTATGATATCCCATTTAGGCACGCTCTCCTTGCGGGCGTCTCCCTTCAGCGGCCAGATCTCGCGCCACCAATGTCTTCTGTCTGCCAGGAACTTCGAATGCTCTGAGCCGATTTGAGGTTTTGGGACCTTGGGACCCGAGACCCCTTCCAGCACGTCGTGATGCTGCTCCTTATCATTGTAGGATCTCAGGGGTCCGGTACACTCCAAGCCACGTTCGGCTGTCCATTCAAGTGAGCAGCCTATAGTGCTTAAGTCCTCATTCTCCAGATACTCTTCGACAGCATCACCAACAGTCAGGAGTGGTCGCTCCTGAACTGCCAGTATGGCCAATGCTAGTAGCACAAGTTTGATCCCAAGACTGACCACGATGGTCATGAAGAATACTGTATTGTATCCAAGGCGACACTTGGAGCCACGGACTCTCAAAGCACAGAATTGGGCAGAAGGAATTTCCACTGGGTCATATTCTCTAACGCCTTCGTATTTCCATGGGCAGAGCTCACTCTTTTTGAAGAGAGCAGAGCCTTTTCGACATGATCCTCCATGTCCGCAGCCGAGTGTTTCAAAGATTAAAGGCAATGCTGGTGGATTCTCCCTTGCAACAATTTCCGTTCCGCCAGGAGTTTGGTCAATAAAGTATGTGGGGCAAACAACACCTAGACTCTCCACCCTATTGGTAAGATAACTGAGACCAAGAATCATGTTGCTGGTGGTATTGCTACCGGCGCCGCTAACCACCAGCACTACTGTCCCAGCATATGATCGATATCGAGTACTGAACGTATCCAAACATTCATTGAGGAGCAACAATGACCAGTCTGGTGACGAAGCTTCTAGACCTCCGAATATTTTATTGTTGGTGGGGTTGGGATTCCTTCTTGTATTTAAAAGAAGAGATTCAAGATCTTTCGAGGCAACTGACAGACCTGTCCAGTTGGAAGAATTCATATAATCCTGAAGCGGGCTAGTTTTGTGGTGCTTCCATGCGAAATATGGTGACATTTCGTATGCAGTATTCTTATCTTTCAGGTCTTCTCCCTCTTTCAGCAAAAGTTGATTCACGGTGGTAAGGTTACTTGGGCTGATTTCATTGTCTCGCACATAGATATGACGCTCTAAGTTGTATTTAGCTACATTATATTAGGACTATAAGAAAACAGGAAGGGCGACAGGAGTGGGAGAGGAATAACTAACTCGAGGTAACTTCGCTTCGGGCTCTTGGTGTCGATGAGCTGAGGCCAACACAATAAGCATAATTTCCAAAGAAACCCTCGCATATCTGATTATCCGCGGAAATTTTGACGTCGGGATTCCATGTTGACAACTTGTCCGTTGTAAATGATGGTATCAATTTCTGGATATCAGCAACAAATTGCTCACATGGCAGCTTCTGGCCACATGGCGCAATGGCCCATCGATTACAAGTCTTGTCGACATTATTTTGAATTGAGATCCCAGAGGGTAAGGAGGTCAACACCGTTGTGACAGCTGTAGGGCAAGGTACCTCTTCTCCGCTACCATTGTCGATTGTGCTTGTTAAATTGAAGAGACCGTTCTTTTGTACTTCGCTGCGGTCAAGGTTGAAAAAGGCATCCGAAAGCGTGACTTGATAAGACTCTGTCGCGGGAATTGAAAGAACAATTACGCTGTTGTACCTAAAGGCTATTTGGTCATTGGCAGCATTTTAGTTCAGTACAACTTACAATAAGTGGAACGGCATTGCAAAAAACATGAGCATCACCCATAAAACTCTCTTGCGCCATCCGAGGTATGGCTTCATGATGTTGTGGACAGACTGTATCCCAATCTCCATATAGTTCATATCCTTGTGACACTCGTCAAGCTGATCTCTCGACGGCGCTGAAAGTGCGCCTAGCGTGGCCCCAGAAAAGATGCTGATGAGGGTGGCCAAAATGTTCACCACTAATGACCAACCCAGCCTCTCGTGCCGTAACTGTTCACAGTCTGTTGCTTGACCAAAGATTTTAAAGCCATAGTCGCCCCAGATATCGGCATCAGGATCTCGTTTTCCCCATTGTACCACCCCAAAAAATATTGAATGGGCAAGGAGGATGATGAAAGTCATGATGAAGTCCTTCCACAATCCCTTTTTCCAATCTATGCATGACAATACTTTCCGTGTTTTCGTGGTCCTATGATGGTCCTGCTGTTTTGAGCCTCCAGAGCCTCCTAATCCCGATATCGATAGAGCAACATGATGAGGCAGGCGATTGTCCGGCGCCATGAGCTATTGCAACCGTCTTAAAGTGCTACTAAATTAATGAACCTAAGAACAATCTACGGTATAGCTCAGAAAGCTGTTGGAAAGCTATAGGATAATTTGCATAACCCATAGACCGTTTATAATAACTCGTGAAGGCTCATATCAATGTCAAGCTGGCGGTGGCAAAGTTCCCCCCATGAGACAACAGCCATTGAGCTCTCATAAATCGTTTAACCTTCAAATGAGAACTGTAGCTACTGATGATTCTGGTAGCATACCTCCATATCAATTATAGAAATAGCTCATAGCCATCTTGGCCAATCCACTTAGAAGCGACTCTATTATCTTGAGGATCTAGCGTGCATCCCCTCCACAGAGGCAGTGAGGACGATTACCATATTGCGTTAGTACGATGTGAAGTGTCTGAAGCTGACTGCAGGATCGAGTTGTACAAGTGGATGTAGATTTGCCATTGTGCTTTGGGGCCAAACAAGGCTGAAAATAAAGCAGCCAATTATTGATAAGTAACAGGCGGAACATATATGTTCAAACGTTATAATTTAGAGGGCGGCCCCCACCCCCACGCTGTCACTTAATGTCTGTGTGGTGGCTCAGACTCAAATTCCTTTTGCTGTTGAGGCTCAGGGTAAGGTGGCTTGCCGTGCAAAACCTATCACGCGAGAAGATCTGCATATGCGGAGGTTAGAAAGCACTATCGACTGTACGACTTAAAATAGATTACAAAGGCAGAACTTTTGAGTAGAAAAAACTATATTCGTCAATGGACGTTGTTCTGTGGATATGGCTGAAGTTGAAACTTTCAAGTTGTCTTAGGGGTCCAGCTAACTAATGACATCAGAAGCCGAATTTCACCAGCGAGTGTCAGAATTTGTTCCTACCTTGGAATCAATTTACTACTAACATAAAATCTTCTAATGTTGATAATATCTTAGAAAACCGAATTACTTTTATATTTCTAGCTAAATGTTTTTTATATGGTTTTGTATAATAGTTTAGCTAAGTTGACACATAAATTGTGTCACACAGGTGGCTGTCATGGCCCTGGTCCTATCTCGCTTAGAGCCCCTTAGGGCTCGGCCCCTGACACCACAAGGCCTCGCTTATACTGGCCTCTGGCTAGTCTCCTGTATATTAAGCGCTGCCTTCCTTCCCTTCTTCTGTCTGTAGCTTGTTCTCTTCGTTATAACGATTGATAGTCGTTCACAACTTTGAGTCCCTCTTCATAAGATCTACGGATCGAGATCCCTGTTAGGTGATTAGTGTATTATGCCGTAATACACACAAGTACTAAAGGCAGGATCTCTTATTCCGACACTCCATCAGACATAATATACTACGATGTAGTGTTACGGTAACACAAGGCTGGTTCAAGATTGCGATAGCCACAGGCAGGCGTAAAAGATGAGGAGAGAAGCGTTGTTAATCTATCACTGCAGCAGCTTTGACACTTGTGTACTTCATTTTCAGCTGAGTCGCCAAATACCAAAAGACCACCCTCCCTCCTGACTCTTTGACAACCCAATCCGCGGTCCACCATTTCCTCGCCTCTCTTCAAACATGTCTTCCACATCCTTCACCGGCACTCGGACCCTATCCCCTTCCAGATACGCCGCCATAACTGCAGGAATACTGAGCCGTGCTTGGACTTCCCCGGTCTCGCCCTGGACGACAAGCAGTGCTATAATGGTCAGGATAATGCCTAGCAGGACCAGCAGGAGGTTTGCAATCACCAAGGCCATCAGCGGCGCCTTGGGCACGCGTGCCACCAAGATCTCATTCCTCGACTGCATCTCGAGCGCGTCCCGAGGTTCAAAGGCACCAGAGGCGGCTGCCAGAGCGGTTTGGCTGTAAGACAGGGCGAACGCGTCGGAGATGTCCTGGGCGGACTGGCCTAGCCCCGCGACAGAGGCGGCCTGGACGAGGTTGGCCTTGCCGACGTCCGTGAGCGCCTGGGTGCCCTGGACGATGTTGGTGATGGACGAGTTGCTGGGGTAGGTCACGAAGCGGGTGATGGTGCCGTTGACGGACGAGTACTCGACGTCGTACGTGGTTGCGTTGCAGAACAGCCCCACGATGGTAGCGCCGCCATGGCCACCCTCGACAACCTCCGGGTCGCTGGACTGCCCCGCGGTGCGCGGGTTGCGCATGTTCACGAGGACCATGGCCGCGTAGTAGTACGGGTTATTCGTGTTCTCGCCGGACGTCGAGTTGTCTTGGCCGGAGGAGTCCGTGAAATACGCCATGGCGACGGAGTTCTGGGCGCCGACGGCTGTGTTGACTTTTCCTTCAAAGGCAAAGGGGCACTTGTACGGCGTCGATACCCCGGCAACATTTTCTGGGTTGATACATTGACTTGTTACTGGCGTGCAATACGACTGTATAGCATATGTTTTGGCCGTGTAGTCTAGTGAATCTAGTTGCACGGATTTCGGGCGGGTCATATATGCGTAGTGGTTCGCTCCAACAGTGTGTATTTGGACTAACATGCTATCCGATACGTTTGACAAGACCTTGACAGGGTCGTTTTGCAGAAGTACCATTCCAGAGGCAGGGTTATTCAAGTTGCAGCTAATGCTGTACGGCTGGAGGATATCGGTACAATTTGGATAGACACCGAAGCCCACCGTTGGAGCGTCTAGAGCCGGCACCACCTGCCAAAAGCGAACTGTGATTGTCGTGAAGTGAAGCCAGGTATCAGTCGCGAGGACTAAGGCGCTATTCTCGAAAGTTAGCTAGATGACCCATAACTCAATGGGCGGGAGACGGGCCTCAGAAGAATACCAAGTATCAACATAGTTGCCAGGCTTTTGAGCGGCTTGCACTGGCTTTCCCGTCGACCTTTCCAGCCAAAGCAGTACTTCAGCCATCCCCACAGCGCAGAGGGTGCGGCGCTCGTAAGCATACGCAGCATCAACGACAGCTGGTAGGGAGTGGGTAGCTGCGTTACGTCGTGGCTCTTTGAAGATGAAAGGATACCGCGTGCGATCGGGTACGAGACCAAGGTAACGGCAAAGCTAACTAGAATCGGGGCAATGGTGCTAGACCATGATGAGACAACGATCAGTGTGGATGCACTGAGCCGGACGAAGATGGCATTGGCGTTGTGCTGGTCAGAGTCGAAGGCCAGATTACTCGAGACAAAGTCATTTTGGACGACGCGATAGCGGAAGATCAACCCCAGCAAAAGCCCCGAGAATAGAATCATCGGCAGAGTCATTACCGCAAATGCAGTAAGAATCTCTTGGATTCGCCCACCTATGCGAGTAGACGACGGCAACCGGCGGCCGGTGTCGTGGTCTGGTACGCTGTATGTTGGTCCATGATCTTTGTCCATGATTGACAAAACTGTGAAAGAGAGTCTACAATCGGTGGCAATGAGGTCTTTTAAGATTGGCTACTTATGAATATGTGAAAGATCTAGATCCACAGCGTGTGAGCCACCATCGATAGTATGTCCATAGCTGGAAGTTGGCTACGGAAGCACCACCTAGCTTTGCTTTTTATATATGATTTGCCTATGAAAATAGTTAACAAGCAATCTAGGCGGTGCCAAACTCCGGTGGCGCGCATTTAGAGCTTCGGCTAGGCTTGGGCTAAGGCCCGGTCCGGCACAGGGCTTGAAGCAGCGTGACCCAAGTCCCGATGCGCCACCCAGGTGACTATGGACCCTCGATCGTTGATACGGCCAGCCAGTACAATGTCTCAGCCCCAAGTACCAGCCATGAACTCAACAAATAGAAGAAAGGTCTTTACAGCCTTTGAACAACTATATTGGAATTAGCTGTATACGCGTGCTGGAAAACGCAATGTTTCTAAGTACTATGCAGGAATTGCAGTTAATAATGAAAATGCGGCTGTGCGGGTCAACATTTCGCCGAATGAGTTAATAGCATCTATTTACTTATAAAAGAGTGTTACAGAAACCACTTTGCTAATGCTTGCGAGGTGTATGAAAATAATAATTAACATCGCTTTTCTAATGTGCTTTACTGTACAATTTTTTTGTAGTTCTTTTTCCCCCTGCTACTTGTGTTATGATTGTCACGTGGTCGTCACCTATCACTCAAATACTATTCTTGAATGCCGCGTGATACGTTGCTGTGCTTTTACAAGTTGCGAATCTCTAAGACTCCATCCGCCCTCTTTCAAATAAGCCACAAAGCATTAATACCCTCCACCTTCAAATATAACAACTGGCTTTATTAAAAAGGAATTCGAGATCGGTGGTTATTGATAACCTGAAATCCTGATATAAAGAACAATTTTGGTAAGCCCTGACGATGGTGATCCAAGGTCGAACAGGGTATCAGCCTGGATACTTTTTAGAAATATTGATATCAACGTAGACGCCAAATTGCTTGATAGAAATACAGTGCTTATTTAATCGTACATCCTTACCTTCCACACCCAGTTAGAAGCGATTGGAGTCCCCCAACCATAACCTCTTGATCATTTTTCTCATGCACCGCTTCCGGTTTGATGATTAAGACTTTGTGATGATAAATGGAAGCTGAAGTGGCGAGATACACTTCTGCTATACACAGAACGATCGTGTTCATAGCTAACTCCATATCATTAATTCACAACTTGTTCCTAAACATAACAAAACTGTCAGTTCAGGGGCTCTCGGTTATGCGGTGGGGATGTAAACAAAGCCCCTGATTCGGAGCACTGAAAGAGTAGATATTAGGATACCTGAGTGGTGCCGAGGCTCGCTTGGACAGCATCAACATGCCAAATGTAAGGCGTGGGGATAGCCCCCGATATAATATATAAGTAAGCTGCCCCTCCACACCATTTTTCGCGCGTTCTCTCACATTTCTTACCTACTGTATTTTTCGGAGAAGCACACGTTGAATTGAGCAAACATGCTCGAAAAGCTCAATCCCTTCGGACCCGCCTACCCCGCCACCGAAATCTCGGCCCTCTATATCTATCCTGTCAAATCCTGTCGCGGCATCCGACTCAACTCTGCGCAGCTCACCCGTGAAGGCCTCGACTTAGATCGGAAATGGATGTTCGTCGACGCGAAGAACCACCACTTCCAGACCATCCGGCAGATCTCCGAGATGACCCTCATCGACACCGCGATCATAAACGCAGGCGCAAACCTAGAGGACGAGGAGCTGGTGCTAAGCATCCACGATACGGATGTCAAAATCTCGATCCCGTCGCGCCCAACCAAACAATGGCTGGAGGAGCACACGGAGCTCGATAGGGTCGAGATCTGGGGGAGGAATGTGGACGCATATTTCTATTCCGCGGAGCTGTCGAAACCATTCTGCGACTTCTTGAAGAAGGATGTGAGGCTTGTGTATAAAGGGCCCGAGAAAAGGACGTTCCGCGATACCAGCGTTAACTTCCCAGATGTGGCCCCCATACTGGTGGCTAGCGAGGAGAGCCTCGCAGAGCTCAATTCGAGGTTGGCGGAGAAGGATGAAGGTGAGATTACATACGAGCGCTTCCGCGGAAACATCATTGTAAGGAATTCGCCGGCCCAAGGTCCATGGAGCGAAGATAGGTGGAAGACGCTGCGCATTGGTGGATTGGTAAGTGGAACGAATGTTGATATAGTTGCCCGAGCCGCGAGATGTTTGGTGCCGAATGTGAATCCGGACACCGCAGTCGCGCACAAGAAAGAACCCTGGACTACATTGATGAGTTACCGGAGGGTGGATCCGGGGATAACTTTCAAGCCGTGTTTTGGTATGCTAGCATGTCCAAGGACGGGTGGGTTGTTGGAGGTCGGAATGAAGGTGGAGGTTACGGAGGTCATGCCTGAGGGCACGGAACACGTTTACGGGAAGAATTTTGGCAAAAAGCTGTGACCTGCCCATTCAGTAGAAGACTGAAATGTCAAATTCGTATACTCTAGGCTGCAGGCCATCCCCATGGGAGAGTGACCTAACATGCCACCACGTTTTTGGAACTCATGATGCTATGCAGCAACACAGCGTCATGTCACTCTTAGGACTGGTTGGAAGGCACATGAAATGGAGAAATACTTTGCTCATGGGCTAACTCCTTGCCCGCTTTGAATTGAAAAACTATCTGGGAACCTTACATCATATACAGGACTGAAATATGCTAAGGTGTATATCTAAGTTGCTCTTGATATATTCTAACACAAGCCATCAGCGCAAAAGGAGATTGAAAGACTTGGATGAATTGGAATTGGGTTCTTCATGGTATCGGATCCCCTTGTACACAAACATTCCGTTTGTTAATGATGCCTTGTTAACGGCGAAGATTTGACGGTTCGAAATGTAGCAAATCAAGGAAATATCAGTAACTCGGCAAGAAAGCAGTTTAGAAAGGTGTATAGTCGACATTATCATTTTAATTTCAGACCGTATATAATTGTTACACATTTCATCTCATCCATCATCATCATCCAGATCATCGTGATCAAAATATCGTGATCTCAACCCTTGGTTCTTCGTTGCGGTTCTTCTGGGTGTTTTCTTTGGTTGAGTAGGTAGGGTGGCTCTTCTCCTAGGCGCCTTCCTTGCCGTTTTCTGAGGAATAGCCTCCGGCTCAGATTCAGGTTCAGATTCGATTCCAAGCTCAGAGCTAGACTCAAAATCGGATAGAACAGAGGAGGAATCTTGGCCTTCGTCTTCCTCTTCCGAGTCTTTGACCTCAGCTTTGCGTTTTGATTTGCCGTTGACCTTGAGTTGGGGCGTCTTCTGCGGAAGTGCACGTTTAGCTGGCATTTTGCCTTTCACTGACTTTGCCGTTTGCTGGATAGCTTTCTTGGGTGGCCCAGGTGGCCGGCCACGTTTCTTTGCTTGTGGAACAACTTCAGCAAGTTCAGCCTTTTCCATTTCAATGTCTTCGTCCGCATTGGAAGTCTTTTTTGTTCTACTGGATTCTAGAGCTTGGGTAGTCGCATAGGCCTGTGTAATTGAAGGCTTCGTTGGCTCATCATGTTCTTCAACTACAAATCCCCCTCCTTGGTCATCTTCATCCTCGTTTATAATAGGAAAGAAACTTGGTCCATGATGTTCATAGGGTTCACCGTATTCGTGTCCTGCTGGAAGGAAGCCGCCTGCCATTTCCTCATCCCTTTTTGCCATGATTCGAGCCTGAACTTCAAGTTGCCTGTCGGTATTTTGTGCCTTCTTACTTATATAAGGATTGAGGACATCGGGGTTGTTGTCTAACTCGTCACCATATTCTTCTCTTACTCTCTCGATGATTCGCATTCCCATCAAGAACTTCTTCCACGTAGTCAAAGCAGTCTTCGTCCTTTTCTCATCCTCTTTTCTCACTCGCTCTATTTCTTCCTTCTCCCATTCTTCCATCACGGCATCACAGTGCTCTTCCGCGATGACGACTCCATTTATTATTGGAACTGCCATCCGATGCCCAAACTCGAATCCTGTTACCGCTTCTGCATAGTCAATTCCAAGACGCTTACATATCTTCACAGTTCCCCTTCGTGGTATATGTGCCGCACCCTCTGGAAGCATACTATCAACGTACAGATCTATGTTGCCGAAATTATTCTTTGGTATTACTCCATTCTCGATCGGTGGTGGAATGATCCAATCTGTTTGATCCCACGAGTACAAGCCTTGTAATGGTTTCTCACCGCTAGCATGTTCAGCTTCTGCTAGTTCACGTCTTCTGTTCGTTGTTGCAACTCGATATGGAACACGTTTCAATGGTTCTTCCCCAAGGATAGGTGCACGTCCTTCTTTATGCCAAGTCTCTTGACTTTTACAACTGACGACATCTTTTCGAAGATAGACCTTTTCCTCTACACTCTCCTCGCCCTTTCCTTTCATAGTAAAGGTCTTGACATGTTCAGCACCGGGTCTGAGAGCTTCTTCCCGTTTGAAGTGCCTCTCAAGGACAAACTCGGTAGAAGTTTTATATGACTGAAGCGTCTCCTTGCCCTCCACAACTTCTCTCTTTTCTGGCTTGACGGCTTTAAGGTCGGTTGCTTCCTCATGATCATCGACCTCTGTGCGAGGACATTTCTTGGTACCTCGAGAATAAGCGCTCATGACCGTCCTAAACCAGTCATACTCTTCATAACGCTTCACTTTACCGTTACGGTTGTAAATAGGCACTTTCTCTACTCCGAGACGGTTGCCCTTAGTTCGGCCGGGCCACATGTGCCGTTTCAAGTATCTCGTTGTCACATCCTTAGCCGAACCATCTGGAGAGTGACCAATGATGTAAGAAGTGACCTGTTTGGCCTTATCTGATTTGCCTCCTCGCGGTTCAAACATCTCTAGAAACTTCGGTTCGTTGGCGACAATATGGAGAACCATAGCGTCGACAGAAGTATACATATTGGTCACAGGCGACAACGCTTCCGTCCAATAATGCGGAAATAATAAATCCTGATCATAAGGTAATGATGGAAGAACCCGCTGTTTCGCAGGAGTAACATCTATGACGGAATCGCTGTCACTAGCAGCTGCCGCCTCCTCATCGCTGTCAGTAAGCTCAACAGGTGCATCTTCCTTGCCATTGCCTCGTGAAGCACGTCTTGTGGAATCTTTGGCAGCAGATTTCGTCAACGTTTTCGTTTTCGTAATAGCTCTTGGCTTTGGCTTCTTGATAGACTTTGGTGTTGGTCCCCCTCCCTCGGTGGCATTCTCATCGTCTGATGTATCTTCTGCCATGGTGGCTGGTGATTTTTTCTTCAGCTTTCGAGGATTCCTCTCGAACGCCTCTTCATGTTGGCTCCATCCAAAGCCCAGTGGTTGTAAGTTGGCCACCATTCGCGCCTCGATTCCTATTGCTCGCAATAATCCTGTAAATAATTGCGCACCTACATCTCGACTACCCTCCATCTTTTGCGCATGCTCTTTAAACTCATCGAGGTTCGCGATCTTTTCACCATGTAACTCTGGATTATGTGGGTCATTGTTGAAGCTCTTTATTTCGCCATCTAGCTTCTCGAGCGACATATATCCAACCTTTCTTAATCCTGGAGCCGTAATTCGAAATCGTTGCTTCCAATATATTTGCAGATTCTTGAGCAGCTTGTGCAAAGGGTCTCCACGACTTCGATTGGCCTCCCCTTTTTCAGATCTCTCTGCTGGCCTGCCCCAATCTCTCTGACTTCTGGGATAATCTGCTTTGCCATTGACAGTTTTACCCTTGCCCTTTCCTTTACTACTAGAAGTCGGGCCTTCTTCTTCACCGAGGGGTAGTCCGCTATTTCGGCGCCAGCTTTCAACTTCATTCACAACCGACTTTGGCAATGCCTCTACCAAGATATCCTGCAGCTCCTTGTCGCATAACCAGTGATTCCTTGTATGATTATGCCACATTAGTGCTTGTACATGCATCTGATGTGTTGCCGTCCTTATGCCTCTTTCAATCTTACTCGGACCCTTCTTACTTCCAAATGGGTTTGTCAGGCTCACTCTATTGTCCCGTATCAAGGTTAGCTCAAGGTCACCCGAAGGCGCTGGTCCGATTGGAGCTGGAGCGGGAGGCGCATTCGTGTTTACATCCTCAAACTCAATCTCTTCATCATCCTCTTCACTGTCATCGTCGCTAAGGTTCTGCCTCTTGGTTGCCTTAATTGGTACATCTTCGAAATCGTCGGAGTCGGAGAGGGAGGAGAGCGAGCTTCCGTCATCATCGATGTCCAGCAGAGACTTCTTGTTTGAGGTGTTGCCTCCTGATCTTATGCCGGCATCCAGGTCGTCGAAGAGGGTCTTCTTCCTTGGCGTATGGATCGCTTGTTTTACTGTCGCCTTTTCTTTCTCTGTTCCTTTGCCTCTCCCCTTGACCCCAGTGCTCGCTTTTGGCTTCTTGGGAGTAGGTTCGGATGGGCCAGCTTCTGGAGAAGAAGAGCGCAAGCGTTTCCTAGGGAGAAAAGGAGGCATCTCGACACATGTTAGGGCTCTGATGGCGTTGGAGATGAATTGTGGAAGGCAGCCCGGCAGCACTTGGTGGACGCGACTATGACCTGTCGCGAAGTCACGTTTTTTCTTTCTTCCTTGTGTATCACGTCATCAATTTACTAGCGTCAGGCACATTTGTCAAGGGTATGGGTATTGGCCGCCCCCATTGAATCTTGAATGCCCTTCTTGCGGTTTTACAGTGATAGATGCCAGCAGCTGTATACTAATAACAAGCCAACAACCCAATCACCAGTAGGCGAATCTTCTATTGTTAGCTTCTGTGGTTGAACTTCATGCTTATCTTAAAGTCTATATGCTTCTCTCCATCTAAGCACCCTCATTTAAAGCAACTTAATCTTTTCTGCCCGCTAACCTTGCCTCCCCTTAAAAAGAGTCCGCCTTGGTCTCAGCATCGTCGCCTAATATATAAATCTATTATATTTGTATAACGCTAGCCGGGATAGGCTTGGTCGAGGTTTGATTCCACTCCGCATTCTCCAAGCGCAAACCGTCAGCGCGTCTAACGCCTCTCTATATCGCGTGGTATGCAATGATTATGTATCCTGCTGGTAGCAGCTGCTTCCTCTCTTGCTGTCATTTCTATATCCTTCATATTGGATCTGCTCAATCTTTCACTCTACTCGGAGGGCCATCGGTCACCGCAACGGGATGTCCATGTTTCTTCCTCCAATCTCTGACTCCGATATCAAACGCAGCTCTATTGACGCCATCTCTCACCTTCATATCGTCAGCCCAGCCAAATGCGATATTCTGCTTCTTTACTTACAAGATGCATATGAACACCTAGGGTTTCCACGTTTTTGTTCCGTGACTCGTCGTCGAAGAATAACATTTCCTCATACCTCAGCCCAGTAGCCTTCTGTAGCTTGTTGAAGTGGGTGATCTTGTTCCCAGGATATATCTCCATACTAGGCCAGAAGCATGTCAGCACGCCTGTCTATGATGGACCGAGACCTCGGCATGCAAAACCATTCAAATATCTCCTTTGAGTACTTACTGGTCGAAAAAGTCGATCGATTTCTTCCTCTTCCCCTCTCCAGCGGGGATCTGTAGCAACCTCAACATCTCCTTCCCCAAGTCCGGGGCATGAGTCCTCGACGCTGCGCCGACCAAAATTCCATGTTCTCGTAGGGAGTATAGGATCGAGGGGACTTCGGCGAAGAAGGCGTAGCTCTCGCCCAAGCGATCCTTGACATGCTCATGTCCAGATGATGCCTTGATCGGCGGTGTGACGTGCGTGTCGACCCAGAATGGCCATAATGTATAATCAAGGTCGAATACAATAAGCTTGGGGAGAGGGAGAGAATCTGTAAGTGTTGATGGGGTGGGGATGATGGAAGTGTCAGTTGATGAAGGCAGTGGTGGCGGCGCTTCATTCGGCGCTTTGCTCAGCTTCTTTGGCATGTTGAGCAGAAGGAGGAATAGAATTAAGTAAGATATTGTAGAAATGCGGGTTGGGGGGGTTGTCGTTACGATAATCTTGAGTTATCAATTACTGAAATGATAATTATATTTACTGTAGGTGTAGGTGTACGGGTAGCTTTCCTTTTGCACAGTGATTAGAAATGATTGATGACGGTGTTTGTGGATAAAACCACTTAAACATTTAATTGGGGAGGGGGAGGGGGCTAGAGGGGAGCCAGAGGGGCGAGGGGCCTTCCTTGTAGTGATGTGTACAGGGACCTTTGTTAGGGGACAGTTATGGGTTTTGGAGGGGGCATTACAGTAAAGGAAAAAAAAAAAATTGTTTACCGAGTGTCAAGTTTGTATGGATCCGGTGGATGAAAAGTAAGTTGGTGGAACTCTGACCCTCTGACCCTCTCACCTCCCCCCCCCCCCCCCCCCCCAACAAAGTCATCTCTCTCTCTCTGCTCTTTGACTCATACAAACAATCTTCTTTCCTTCGTCTTCTTTTCCGTTAGACTGTAGATCTACTCTCTAAAATATAAAATAAAAAACATACTCTCAAAACATTCCAAAAAAAAAAAATCTACAGCACATCCATCATCTTTCGCACGTCATTCCCACCAATAGCCCGTTCCATTATTCGTTTGAAGCTCCAAACGGCGCATAATCAGGGCTCGTCTTCCTCACCGCAACATTTAACAGCAACAAGTGGGAACTTCATTCAAATGAGGCAGACGTCGACTACTTACACAATCGCATCTGCCAACGACAACCCATTCGACATGATGGATGGTCTCTCCATTCTCGCCCTAGCAGCCGAGACTGTCCAGCGATCCGAAGCAAACAAACAGCTCCAACAACCAGAGTTTACCATCCGCAGAGGTCGCCTGGCAAGCGATATCTCTCTCTTAGGCCCTATCGAACGATCGGCTGCCGAAATTTTCCGGACCGTCAACCTCGATGCGCTGGTGGATTTCACGACAGTCAGCAGATTTGACCGCACCCGCATGATCGACGCCGGCCATCTCTGGGTGGTTGTCAACAGATGGGATGAACCGGTGGGATTTGTCGCTGGTCAGGATATCGGCGGAAACTTTCATATCGTCGAGCTTTCGGTCGCACAACCATATCAGGGTAGAGGTTTTGGCAAGGTGCTAATCGCGCAAATGATGGACGACCTCAGACGAGAAGGATACAAAGCCATCACGTTAACGACATTCCGAAATATTCCTTGGAATGGCCCATTATTCAGAAGACTGGGCTTTATGGAGGTGGATTTGGGAGAGATGGGACCCGACTACCTGAAAATATGGCAACATGAGGCTGCCCTGGGGCTGGATATGAACCAGAGGTGTGTCATGGGCAGAATGCTTTAAGGGCTGGAGTCACGAGGATTGACAGCTGTATCACCACTGTTGTAATATTTTATTGTGCCCCAAATTGACGGAAATCGGCCAGGATCAACAATACCAGGTTGGGAGTCGAACAAGTGCCGGGATAAGCGGATCTTTTGGACGGAGTTAAAAGGATAATGCGTCAAAAGCGATGGAGTTTTGCAACTCAGATAATTTCTTCCAGAGGTTAGGGCAGCTCAAAATGATTACTTTGGAGTCTACAAGGGAAGAGTACATTGGGGAAGAAAAGATGAGTTGAAGAGAGAGGTGGCGCCAGGCTTCACAAACGGCAGAACGCGTGTGTGTCGTTCATAGTTGAAGTGTCAGGCACAAAAGCGACACTTTTTCTATAGAATTTGAATATTTTATGCCTCTAGCCACATGGCATATTGAAATGGGGCAAGTGCGGCGACCCGTCGAAATATGCGGCATTGTCTGGATCGGTCTATTTTCGCGGATGGCTACACCTCTTTGCTTCGAGTTTGAGATTGCACAGGTGTTGCACATGGGGTCGCAGCGAAGGAATTAAGGTAATGAGCTTCTAGGCTAACGCTGGGTAGGATACCCTATAACCCACAATTGTACATAGTAGGGCATGTCGTACCATTATGTAAGATGATTATAGGAAAAATGGTGCATCTTATCTTTTCGTGAAGCTATCCCTGCTATGTTCGCTGGGTCTTTTCGTCACTCACTGCCCAGATATTCGAAATAGGCCCGTGGTGACCGCTAATAGGCCCTTGAGTTACATTGCAACAAGGAATTAATACTTCTTGATGGGCATGTCAGCCACCCCAGCATCCTTTTCCTGGTATTCCGAGTATTCCACCGCGCCAATATCGGAGCACAACTGCCGTGATGGGATGTCAAATCCCCTATCGGGAGCCTGCACCACCACATGTTGCTTTCCATGCAGATGCGCATGCATTATGTAGACGTATTTTGGAGCGGATAATAAACCCTTACCATCTCCATGTCAGCAGTGGCTGCGAGAACAACACTTTTGGGCCGATATCACCTGGGATCCAATAACAATGAGCCGATTGTTGAGCATACCAAGATACTTGCTATCTGCGTGGAGATGCTATAAGTGGGATCTTCCTTTCCTGGTAAGTTCTTCACCCTAGTGCTTCAATATATATGCTCTTATCCACAAAATTTTTCTACCCCAGGTTTGCCTCATGCAAGATATCTCTTTCCGCTTTACACTTTTTTTGACGACCTTTTGTGCGTTTGTCCTCCCCACAACCCTTCGACCACCAACCTACCTGAAGTCTGGCTTGACTAAGAAATGCCTAAACCATAGCCGTCTTGTTTTAAACAACATTCAACATCCCTTTTCAAATTCCCGTGCTCCCTCTGTCTCCCTCTCTCTCCCTCTTTCCTTTGTTTCGAACCCAACATCTACCGCGTTCACTTACAATGGACGAAAAGAAACTACAAGGTTCCTCAGATTCGGAGATCGGTGACCAAGGGCGGCTGGTTCTCAATGAGACTGGCCATGTTCAGGAACTTGATCGGCAATTTTCCCTGCTGTCCATATGCTCAGTTGGGATCGTAACTGGAAATGCCTGGGCGGGTATGTATTTGATTGCCCGTATGATCTGGCAGGGTAATGATTGTGGTAGCTCTGGGTGGGAGTATCGTGGTGGCTATTTAGTAGGTGGGAATCTCGACATTAGGAAACAAGTGCTGATAACTGCGCAGTAATGGCGGACCGCCAGGTAAGGATCTCGGAAATACCCACTGAATATCAATATGTCACGACCCGTCGAAGATATATTCTTCGTCTTCGATTTTTAACACATGGAATGCCACTATATTGTAAGCGGAAAGCTCTCAAGCTACATATACTAATCTCAGCATATTCTAGGTGTGATTTATGAGTTTATCGTTGTCTCCTTCTTCTATTGGCTTGTTGCTGCATCCCTCGCTGTAAGAGGGCTCTATGTGTTTCTGTTAAGCACAACTAAGCTCTACACAGGAACTCGCATCTTCAATGCCCAGCAGTGCTGGAGTCTATCACTGGGCATCAATTACGCCGGGGCCAAAGTATGGCCGAGTCATAGGTTGGTTTGCTGGCTGGTGGAACACATTTGCTGTACAGAGCACTTCTCTTCATTCGCATATCAAGATGGCTGATTCATTTAGTGGATCTCTGCCACAGCAACTATGTCAAGTATTTGTTCCAACATTGCAGTGGCTATGTATGGGCTTTACCATCCCGGCTACACGCCTGAGCGGTGGCATATCTTCATCGGATATCTTATTACTACTTGGATAGCTTGCTGTATTGTTCTGTTTTGGCATTATGGGCTCCCACTACTCAACAACATTGGTAAGTCTACTCCAAAAGAACTTTTCCTTCTAATTGATGCCTATTCCTTTCTGTACAAGCAGCCATTCGTTTCTGACAATATGCAGGCCTTTTCTTTATCCTTGGTGGTGTCCTTATCACCGTCCTTGTCTGTGCTGTCATGCCCTCGCAAACTGGTGCTGGGTATGCGACTTCATCCTTCGTATGGAGAGACTGGGTCAACGAGACCGGGTATTCATCTAACTCCTTCGTTTTCCTGATGGGTATGCTGAACGGGGCGTACGCCATCGGCGTCCCCGACTGCGTTTCGCATCTCTGCGAGGAGCTTCCTAATCCAA
Source organism: Bisporella sp. PMI_857 (assembly GCA_021307315.1). Lineage (NCBI taxonomy): Eukaryota > Fungi > Ascomycota > Leotiomycetes > Helotiales > Helotiaceae > Bisporella > Bisporella sp. PMI_857. The sequence goes on from JAJSPD010000026.1 coordinate 575,655, forward strand.
AACGAAACATCCCTAAAGCCATTGCAGCACAAATGATAATCGGCTTCCTAACTACAGTAGCATACATGATAGCCATATTCTACGCCATCACTGATCTTGACGATGTCTTTGCTGCTTCTTATTTTCCACTCGCGAAAATTTATCAACAGGCTACGAGGAGTAATGCTGGCACAATTGGACTACTGCTCATCATTTTCATTCCGATCTTTTGCACGACTATAGGGTCGTACATCACTGCAGGCAGGTGCATCTGGACCCTAGCCCGCGATGACGCCATACCATTCTCCCACTATCTCAAACGTATATCTCCTCGTTGGGGCAATCCTTTCAATGCCACACTTGTATGTGGCATCTTCTCCACGATTCTAGGAGCTGTCTATGTTGGCTCCTCAACAGCTTTTAATGCGTTTATCGGCTCTTCCGTCGTTCTCACAACCCTCTCGTACCTAGCCGCCATCTTGCCGTTCGTCTTCACGCAGCGGTTCAAATTTGCCTCCTTCCCACTCTCTGAAGCAGGGGCAGTAGCCAAAGGAAATGGGATGCAGCCAGGTCCTTTCCAGATGAACCATGTGGTCGGTTATGTGGTCAATATAGTGGCAAGTGCGTACATTATGGTGTTTGTTGTGATATTCTGCTTCCCATTCACAAAGCATTTTGATGCTGTGAGCATGAATTACGCAAGCGCTATTATGGGCGGGATGAGTTTGATGGCGCTAGTGTGGTGGGTTGTGGGGAGTGAAGGGTATGTTGGGCCACAGGCTGTGGTTAGTGGTGTTGGAAATGTGATTATTGGTGAAGATGTGCCTAGAGAAAATGCATTACGGGGGACTTAAGCAGCGGCTTACAGTGGACTTTCTATGATTATATATTTTGAGACCTGGGATATTTAGCTGTTTATTGACAGCCGTCAGAGACTCGAGAAATCGTCAGGTTCTCTCTTTCCTAAAATGGTTATTTTATACGCAGACATTTCTGCGGTTTCGCCAACCTTTTAACACCCGGTCGTTGCTCCGTAAGTTGATTCTTTCCTAATTGGTATATTAGACTGCATTATCAAAGAACTAGATTTCAAACCAACCAAAGTGAGTACGCGATTTTATGGTTCGGTCTGGCTTACAATCATTTCCCAAACAAGCACAAGAAAATAGAAAAGCAAACAGGCTGAAAATGCTGATATAATTTACTTGTCGTAAAAAGAGCGTGCAATGTATATACCCAAACTCCATACCACGTCAACGTGGTACGAGATCGCTATTCAGATCCCTGATCCGAAGGCCTAAACTCCACGCTACCAGCCAGTATAAAGACAGAAATCTGCTTCAAAACCTCGACAAAGTTCCCCAAAAAAGTCTAATGCTCTACCCTGATACCAAAGAAATGGATCTCGGACTCTGCCTCTCCTTGAACATAGTTTCCAGCCTTGAAGTAGCTATCCAAGGCACCCAGCTTATTCGGGAAGCCTCCCGTCTCCGGGTACCTCTTCCCGTTGATTTCCACGTACAGCACGTCGTTCTCATAGGCGATCATGTATGTGAACTTGGTGCCAACGGGGATCTTGACCAGATTGTGGCGTATCTGGTTTCCGCCCTCTTTTGTCTGCCCGACTCCAAACGTCAGCTGTCCCGCCGAGTTGTAGTAGAGCTCTGCGACCGGCTTGACCGAGAGCTTGTCGTCGATGTGGATCTGGCCCACGCAGACGCCTTTTGTGTCGCTGGCCTTCACGGCCTGGAGGGTCGCGTAGAGCCGGTTCTTGGGCTTTTTGGGGCTCCAGCTGCGAGGATTGCTCTCGCGGAACTCGGTGCGGCAGTGTTTGCTGTTGGGCGTGTGGACGCACCCCGAGCTCGCGGGGGGGACCTTCATCACTACTACGTTGCCTTCCATGAAATAGTACTCTTTTTTCGGGTCTTGATACGTTGCGAGCTTAGAGCCGGGGATCGTTTGTGGTTTCCCAGGTGAGCCGATGGGTAGCTGGAGCGACCATTTCTCAAACTGAAAGCCGCTGATTGGTCCGGCGTCGCCTTTGGATGTGCTTCCGGAGGACGCTTTGTTTGAGGTCTTGCCTGAATCAGAATCACCTGTTGAGTCTTTTGTGGACTTCTTTGACGAAACATCGGTGGTCGATGCATCTCCATCATCAGCCTTAGATGATGTGCCGCCTGAACCAGATTTCGCAGGGACAGCCAGTGCCAGAGGTGCGAGGAGCAGCAAGTGAAAAAGAGTCGACTTCATAATGCCGTAAAGAGACTTCAGGGAATAGAATGTGATAAAACTGAGATGAAATGGAGAGAGTGTGTGAAGTCAAGTCGTGATGGTCGATAGCCTATCGATGTAAAATACAAACTATTATATATAATAGACGAAAAGATTGCGAAAAAATGTTGAGACCTGGATTTTCCGGATTGAGTCCAATGAAACTACTGGCACGAGGGATGAACAGGAATACCTAAACTCCTTGAAGGTACTAATACAATAAGCATGGCTAGCATTTGCTGAGAAAGTTTGTCTCATAGCCAAATAAAACAATCAATGCAGACGCACGTAATAGACTTGGGTTTATAGGAAGGAGGAACGATAATCCTTTCCTTCTCAAGCCTGACAGTTCCAAAGAAAAATATGAGTCACGTGATAAGCATTTTAAATCCTCGAGACTCGGACAACGGCAATGTTGCTAGGGCTGCAAAACCCTTGATGCTGGGATTTATGACTGATCAGATCTCAATGAAGCAAGCCGGGTATTGAACGCAAGCGTGCTTCCTCCTACTCTGATCCGTCACTGAGGTAAGATCCATTCCTTGGGGGTTAAGTAATCAAGCTTGAGGCTACTTCCTTGGCTGTGGAAGGATTATGCATACAATCGTGAGCCTGAGTAATGACTTGCCCCATATTTCCTTTGATATTGAGTCAAGGACTCAGCCTAAGGATCACATTTCAACATGCTACGACCTGTGGAAGAGGTGCTAAGGAAGATTGGGCAAATGTGGCTGTTTTAGCACATACGCCAGAAGTTGATGCTCAGGGATAAGGTTATTTAAGCGAGCCAACCCTAAAGCAACTCCCTGTATCGGTCCATTCAGCATTTGAAGTGGCACTCACAGCCTGGTTCTCAATCTGCACAAAATATAAAACCATCGTTTGGACAACCATTTATGATCATGATTTCCTTGAAATGTTATCAGAAATTATGTGTGCTGTCCAAATTGAAGGCACTATGAGGGCCTGCCTACGGCTATGAATAATCACCGCAGGATGAGAGCTGTCCGCTCATCCTTCCGCTGCGCAATCAAAGATCACATCCTAGGGATGGACACCTTACTGTAAACAGGCAATCTTCAACTGGAGCGTCTTCTCACAAACCTCACAGTAATTGCTGTGTTTAAGTGCCTTTCAAGATGGGCATTTCCACCTTGGTCATCGATATTGCCATTATCACGTGACCATACACGCTCTCTCACATACTATATCTTGTATTCAACCATATTAGAAGCTCTCACAGCAAGATTTTTAAACTGGGTTCGACAAAAGGGGTATCATATTCATAAAGCCATGAGCTACTATAGGCTAGAAGCTACCACTCAAGTCTATCATCACACTTCAAGGTGACATCATATCGATCTTGACCTTCCCACACCTTCCTCGGCGAGTTGCAACCTGCAACTATAGTTTTGAGATCGCTAATCATTGAACCGGGTCCACTGGCATACACTACTGTTGGACCACGAACTGTGTTTCCGACAAATTGATCGACCATTTTCGGCAGATCCGGATGTGTATCCTGGCCTTCCCGTCCAATCTTTCTCACATCTAATGATCGGAGGCTCTTCAAGGACGCTGTTGATGATGGAACAACCTCTTTGATTTCACTCTCACTCAACTCCTCTTTTTGGCCTACAAGCGACGGGGATGGTGTTGTGTTCTGCTCTCTCGTGACGTATATATGTATCGCTACATTGTGCGTCTTACTCGCTCCTCGGATCATTTCGAGTTCTGGCTTTATCCAATTAATATCATTTGACCTGCGGATTGCCCATATCAATTCGATCTTCCGATCTCTGGAGATTGGTTGCCTAACTAGGCTTAGTAAAACAGGCAGAACATATGTGATGCCTGTTCCACCTGCGACGCAAAGTACATTTACATCTGGTGTCATATTTTCCGCGATGCAATCTCCGTAATGGCCAGACAGAATAATAGACGTGGTCGTCTCCAGCCCTTCGGATATTTTCCTGGCCGCCAGGTCTGCAACTTTCTTGGTCTCACCCTTCTTCGCCCGAAAGACGTACGAGTGTGCAACTTCTCCCCCACTGAGCTCTGGCAGATTGAGGGGTGTGAAAGGGTGGGACTGCCAAATGCTGCACTCAGTGAAGCATAGGTAAAAGTGTTGTCCGATATTCCATGGGTCTTGGGAATGTTTAAAGTCTAAACGTACGACATCACCGTTTTCAGCATCCGGAAAATGCATTAAGGATGCTTCTGCAGCTTTGAATCCCATAGAACCGCTTGGCAAGTATTGGTAGTGCACAAGCGCAGACCGTACTAGTCTAATGGCTCGGTCTGCAAACCAGATGAGCAGCGATGGCAATAGAAAGCAGTGAAGTTGCGCCCAATGCCCCCAGCATGCGCCAATGTATACCATGGCCAAAACATAATGCATTTTGCGGAATGCCTCGTAACCTGTTGCTCGAATTCCCCACGGCGTGCTCAGGACGAAGATAAAGAGTAACAGCAGTGTTGCGACAATGCCCCAAATCATATAGGTTTGAGAGAACATATCCAAAGCAGTAGAAGGCTGAGGCTGATACAGCTTAACATAGATTATTGTCCAGCCGATAGTGTGAAAGACACCTTGGAGGACGATAATATAGCCCAGCCATCGGTGCAAGAAGTTGAAACGCTGATATGGGATGCCAGTGAGGACAGACAGTATTGACTCACGACTGGACAGCATGATTGAAAGTGGTGTGAGCGCATATGCAAAGACCCCGATTCTGTCGGACCATGGACCTAAGCTTGACCTGGTGCGGTAAGAACCAGGCGAAGCTTTCACCGGAGTCTTCCATACCTTCCAAGGAATTGCGACAAAGCTGAATACGACGAAGTATGTGAATATCAACGCAAGAACGAGCACTTGGAGCCGAGTTGTCCGTCCAAAGATAGGGCGTATCGAGTCAGGAAGCAGATATGAGCGGATGTATGACGCGATTGTCCTCCTCGAGCGAGATTCTTGACTCCTTGCTTCTGCAGCTTTCTCGCTGTCTAAGTACGTGACTTCGCAGGCTCGAGGCGAACGCCACACACGGCGACCGATAGCCCATAGAAACAAGACTCCTCCGATTATGGACCAAAAGATTCCGGAGTAGAGCATGCTGTGATCGTGATTCTGATAGATGACATCCATGTATTCACATGTCCCCGAATCCATTGTTGTACACGGCATCGCTACGGTCCCATATCCCCAGTGGGTTACCATATATGACCCTTCGCTCATGTCGCTCATGCGAGCAATCAGTGAGTGTTTGATATAGTCCATCTTGGTGAGATAAAAGAAGAGAGTGTTGAGATGAATGCTCCTCTTCCGCAAAATCAGGAACACGAGGTTGGTCAATATTTCGCAGACAAGACTACTTGTATATCAACAGGCAGTGCCATGACTCTGGGCTCATTTGCAATGTGCCAGCAAAGTCAAGAAGATTACGAACTTCCCTAGCCACTTAGTGGGGGAAGGTTGATCATCGGGTTTTGATATTTGGTATAAAGTGGGGCCAAAATTGGGAACAGCGTCCACTTTTGAAGGTCTGTCCCTGCAAAACATGCTCAATTCCTCTCATTTTCTCCATTTATTCACCTTGGCACGGTCCTTGGCAAGCAGGTACATCAAAATCTGCATGCACATATACTTGAGCTTTTGGCAATGGATGAGCGATTATTTAGAAGAGCGCTGGATACCTCAATACAATATAATTGTGCTGAGATTGCAAATTACATTTCTCCCTATAATGGATATGGATATGGGCTCAACAAGCAACGACTGCAAAGTTTCTGTATGCACCAATCTTGGTGCCATATCGACAATGTAGACTAATGAAGAAAATAGATGCTTTGGAACTGGAACACCATAGATGCATGTATGTTCTTCAAGATTGGAACGTAATCCATGTGGAAGGGCGACGAACAGCTAACGTAAGCCAGGCTTTTTGTCGTCCTCATGGCAGATCACCAGCAGAGGTACATTCGCTGTGACGTGCATAGTGAGTAGCATCTTGAAATTCCAAATGATGTTTGCACTTCCTTTTTTTAAAGCGTATTGCTTACTCGTTGATCAGGGGGTTGTTCTCCTCGTGGTCTTGATGGAGTTCCTTAGACGTATTGCGAAAGAGTACGATAATCTGATCTTGCGCCAATTCCAACGACACGTCGAAGCTCAATCGCTGCTGCATAAAATCGAAATCGAAAGCTCTTGTTGCTTGACCAGTTCAAATGCCGATAAGCGGGTCGCGATTTTTCGTCCAACACCTTTGCAACAACTGACTCGAGCCGTCATACACGCTGTTGGGTTTGGGGTAGGATATATCGTCATGCTGCTAGCTATGTACTTTAATGGCTATATTATTATTTCGATATTTATTGGAGCTGGAATAGGAAAGTACGTGTGCGATTGGACTGCGACGGCTGTTGAGATTAGAAGTCCGGATTCCTGCCGTTAAATGCATATGTTTACAGCTCCACTCTAGGAAGGGCCGCAAAGATCTTGAAGCATCTGATAAAAACTTTCCTGTTCAAAAACGTTCTTAGCATAAATTATGATCCAATAGCTTGGCATATACGTCCTTTATTTCCTGATAAGTAGAAGAGTACTAGAGTATTCTACGTTAGGTAGGTGCTTGTTTATTGGATGCTTGGCGGCATGTTATTCCAGTATTATTGACAGCAGTGAGCTTGCAAACGTAAGGTAAAAGCCCAGGAGCTTATTTTTCATATTAAAAACGGCATTAAAAATCTATATCATAAACTGCCTTGACAGATATATAAACAGTAAAACCATTTTATTGTAATAGTACGAAATTCCTTCGCCTCTAAAATCCTCCGGCTTCTATTAATTCAAGATTTTATCTGCGCTACTCTTCGTTCCCTTGTACCTCTTCATCGTCTCTCCAAGTTCCCTTGCCCTCGTTGTAAGCTCACTCCCATGACTCTTGACATCGGCAACAGCTGTTACCAGCGCTGCTCCTGCCTCCTCACCATCTATAAAAGGTGCTGACTTCTTGCTGCTCCAGATCCCAATACCTAATGACTCAATCCTGGCAGCAAAATCATGCGTATCAAATAAATATGGTAATATAACCTGTGGAACACCAGTCCTAAAGATATCAGCTCAGTTGACTTTGTTCGATTATGCCGACTTACTTTTGTACATTCATAATATGAGTTCGCTCCACCACTATGCACGCTGACTGCTATATGTCCACTACGCAAGGGCTGATTGGGCTCAGTCTTTAACCAGTCCACGATTTTCATCTGCTCAGCCTCGATCTGGTCTATGAGAATGTGGTTAACCATATTTCGGTCCCCATCACTCAAGAATTTCAACTTCCAGACTTGCGCGTCCTAATCGTTTTGTTTGTCAAGCAGTATCCGAATAGCCATGGCTGTTTTTTTCGATGATTCTATGTTCATCTTATAATTACTGCCCAGATTGATAAGGATGGTGGTTTTACCCTTTAGCTAGTTTTCTAACTTAGGGTTCGAGTCGTATAGCGATAAAGATGGGAGAAGAATTGGGTCACATGCCGTCACATTCCCCGGAATGTATGGAAAGTAGCACTCTATGGCGGTTGCAATAAGGTAGTGGGATATCTTATCGATAGGCTGCAAGAAAGGAAATATACCTTTCATTCCTGCCGACTCCCGATGCTTCTGTACGTTCTTTACTTGGGGAAATATGACGGCAATTATCAGACGTATAACGAGAAATATGTTCATTGGAATAGAGTACCATGGAATGGAAAACAGAAATCAAGAAATGCCCCTAAAAATCCAGTCAGTGTTGATTTATAATTGCCACACCATTAACTCACGCTGGACTTCCCCATAGTCCATAACACCAGGGCTGCACAAATAAATGGTCTCCTTAAATGTACTGGGTGAGAGTATCATCACATATTTTCTGTCCAAAGTTTTGCATGCATCCACACCATGGGGACAGAATTTGTCTACCACAATGATATCGGGGTGTACTTCTTCCGTAACTTCAACACACCTCTGGCAGCTTTGAACACGCTCCCGGACTTCCCAAACACAAACGAGTTTAGTGACATATGGATACATACGCAACGCTTCTTTGATACCATGCCCATGCATCAGCTCATACTGGTCAGCAAAATGTCTTGTAATTGCTTTGGTTATGGATGGACCGAGAATCACGGGAACCTGAGCGGCGGGTCGATACTGGCAAAGGACCGTAGAGGCCTGCGTTTAGTTCCACTGCACATTCGCTCACTGAGGATCCAAGTGTAACGCTACCTCCTGTGAAGGAAGCGATGCGAACCTCGTACCCCTGGAGCAGAAGTTCGTATGCGGTCGTAAAAACCACATTGACTTGGCCATATTCCGAGTTTGCGAAGAATAGCACTTTCTTGGCCATGCTTGTTCCGTCTACTCGTTTTGGATAAAATACCTACGATGGAATGGTTTTAATTTTTGCTGGGAGTATAGCCTTTCTTTTTTACTGTGCCGCAAAAGCTTCGAAAAGTCCATACAAGTGGGTCTAACATATATTGTACTTTTGAGCTGACGAACGCACTGGCCACTCCTAAGTAGCGATAGTCCTGTATCTTAACTAAAGGTACAGTCCCCGGCAGTAAAAAAGGGCCCAACTCTTGTTTTACGCCAAAAGTTACCAACTTTTTAGTTATATATTTGATATTTGCTATAAAGTTTTTTTTTTATAAGTTAGAAATATAAAGTATAAAAAGGAGTTCAATTAGAATTTAGTGTTTTTATATTTAAATTTTTAGTTTATTATATTCAAATTTTGTGTTGATTTTAAAGGATACATAAAATTTTGGATTTTACAGCAAAAATAAGCGAAATTCAACATAAGTTTTAAACTTTTAATATTTTTGTAAAATTAAACTTATATTTTTAATGTTGATAATAATTTCTATTAGCAACAACATCGATTTAAATAAAAACCTATTAGGAATTTTAAATTTAAACTGTTTCATTTTATAAATTCGGAAATATTTAAGTTTCAAAAGTAAGCAATACCAGGGTTTAAGCGGGTACGCCAAGGATTGGGCCCTTATTTACTGTCTAGTACTGTAGTAGTACAAGCAATTGCCATCATATTAGTTATCCAAGGGAACAGAACTCGAGACTGAAATACATAATAGCGGGTTGGCATGACTACTACTGCTTGAATAATTGGTAGATTTGTAGTCGCGCATATATTTCCACAACATTTTCCGAAACCTTTATTACTAGGGTTAAGAACGCCATCTTCTGAAGATCTAAGAATATAGAGTCAGGGGAAGGTAGCTATTCAGTTCAGTGCATACATTCAGCTGATTTTTATCCCCTGGTATCTAGATTGTCTTTCATTTGTGCTACTGAGCTTCGGCAATTGTATTGGCCTAGATGCTTATGTAGAAAGAAACACTAAGAGGCTATCATTATGTGCTTTATCTGTATGTTACCCTATTTATATTAACATACTGTAAAGCCTTCCTGTCTAATTCAATGGACTCTAACCTTAATGAATATACTTGTTAATACCTTGGCCTATTTTCGTTTAGTGGTGCACAAGATCTCGCTTATTTAAGGAGAAGCGAACCTGTTTTTCGATTTAATATGTAAGGTTCCTTACTAATAAAAGAACGGCTTATAGTGTAACATAAATAACCCTCGTTATCCCAAATAAATCATTATCTTTAAGTTGTACAGTTCCTTCTAAAATAATACTCTGTAGCTTTTATATGCGATCATATGTATTAGATATAGTTTCTTTCTAGCTAAATTTCGTCAAATCGCCACAGATCACGCATTCCGCTCACGTGACCCAAAGCTGAGAAATCATTGCCTCCCTCCACTTTTATGTTCGCACTTGTAAATTTTTGCTGCGACGAATACTGGTTTTTTTTACTGTCACAATGGAAGAAACACAGCCTTTGCTAGCTCAGGCCCACGCTCCTCAAGTTGGTCATGCAGACCGGCCGCTGGTTGACTTCGATCCAGCCGGTGATCCTGACAATCCGCTTGAGTGGCAAAATACATATAAGCGGGGGGTGATTCTATTGCTTGCTTTCATGGCTTTCACGGTGTACCTTGACCCCACCCACTGCAGATTTTCGACGCATAGCTAATATTTGACTCAGGACCTTTACTTGCATTGGTATTGTACCTGTTGCCGAGCAGATCGCACTTGATCTAGAGGGGAAAGAGAGCAAATCTGCAAGTATTCTGGTCGTCACTGTCTGGGAATTGGGAGAAGCTGCTGGACCGCTTCTCATTGCACCACTTTCTGAGATCTACGGCCGCTACCCCGTCTTTAATTTCGTCAATCTCTTTTTCATATTAGGCGTAGTTCTTTCGGCGTGCAGTCAGACAACGAATCTGCTCATCTTCTCCCGCTTTATCACTGGACTCGCGGTAGCATCGAATGTGCTTAACCCTTCAATTGTCGGCGATATATTCCCATCTGAATCTCGAGGCTCAGCAATGTCACTAATCATGCTTGCACCTCTTCTTGGAGGCGCTATTGGACCAGCGATCAGTGGAGCTATTGCTGAGAGCATGGGTTGGCGAACGATTCTCTGGATAAGTGCAGCTATGGCCACCGTTTGTGAAATACTATTCTTCACTCTATTTCGTGAAACGTACAAGGTTCCCATCTTGCAGCGTAAAGCGGCTAGGTTGCGTAAAGAGTCACAAGATGAATCATTCAAATGTGCATGGGATACAGAAGTATCAGGCATGAATGGGTCTTGGTGGTCAGCATTGCGCCTCTCCATCAAAGTTCCGATCACTATTCTACTGGATTCGACAGTACTTCAGATTATGTCGTTCTATGGCGCCTTTGTGTTCGCCTTCTATTATATCTTGGCAACAACCCTGCCAACTATATTACGGGAGAACTATGGTTTTACCCCATCAATGATAGGCTCCTCTTTTTTGTGTTTCAGTAAGAATCGCATCGCTTAATATTCAAGACTACGTTGCTAATACGTGTAGGTATTGGAGCAACTGCTGGAATTATTTTGAACAACATGTTTCTCGATAAGATATACATTAATATGGGAAAGTCTCGAGGAAGAGGAGCTCAGCCCGAGTATCGACTACCGCTTTCAGTCTGCGGTGCTATTGTCATGCCACTCGTTGTAGCACTTTACGGATGTGTACCATCTATACACGGCCCGATTTATCTAATGTTGCTGTCGGTCTCTTTACTTGGACTCGTTATGATGACGATTTTTGTTCCGCTATCCTCATATATAGTAGATGCTTTCGGGCTCCATTCCGCTTCTGCGATGACCATGATGCTGTTAAGTCGATGCTTGGGTGGGACTTTACTACCACTAGCAGTTCCGGCCGTCACTATGGCTGTTGGGCTTGGATATGCCTTTTTGATATTGGCAGCTATTTGTGTCATTCTAATTCCTTTCCCCATGTTGATCATGCGTTATGGCAATCTGTGGCGTGAGCGATCTGTGTACTCAAGGACTGAATAATGACGCTGGGATGGGTGGATGAAACGTAAGAACCTAAACATGCGGACCTTAGGGAACGGAAAATACATTTTAAAACAGGAACTGAGTATCATACTCAATAGAAATAGATGGACGCAGCTTGCATGTACACTGAGAACCATCACCTTGCTGTAGTGGCGGTGCACCAAGGTAGGATCTTTTTCAATGAGCGAACTTATAAATATTCACAACATCAGTCCCTCCCGCTAATCTTGAATTATTTTCAATTTCTTCCCTTATGTTCTCTCTTAGGTTTGATCAACATTTCGTTCCGCCACTGTAACTAATCCATTCTTATCCTAGCTTCAGCATTGATTTGTTGAATTGGATTAAATTGTTGTAGATGAATTAACTCTAGCTTTTACTAAGTTGTGGATAGGAGATTGCATTTACACACATATATGACTAAGCAGAGACAAACTGGACATATTAGCTGAGTGGGTGGCCGAACCAAGATGTCTGTAGTAGCCATTATAGAGTTATTTGGTAAGTTGTTGAAGAAAGACAAATAATTGACTGATTGCAGGTTGAGAACAAGAGAACGAGAGGAGAGCCTTTCTATTAATAATTCCTGAGGTGGTTCCCGTAGAGTTGTGCCGAATTCTGGATCTATCTCAGGCTCAATTTAACAGCATTGATATCCAATGTGATACTGTATTCTCTTGCATTGCGCTTCTAAGGACTCTAGCTCCATCGCACCCATTAATCCCAGTTCGTATGGTAAAATCACAAAAGGGTTTAAGATAGGTCCTTGGTCTGATCTGAGTCATTTTTCACGTGGCTTCCAAGCGTTATTGGGATATCCGGTACGAACAACTTTGGACTACATGGGGTTAGTCCTACCAAGACCCTCTCCCCGAACTATCAAGACGGAGTATCTCGGTATGAGGAAGTCTGATTTACTAGCCTTTCAATATGACTGCAGATACCTTGTTTAAGTCCGCTGTGACAACCAATAAACCCCGACGATATAATTTTGGAGCCAAAAATTACATTGATCCAAAACGAGGCCAAGTTCTATCTAAGTTAGAGGACTTGAAATCGCCCTATGGACGGGAAAGTATCCTCAAATAACGTCGCATTAGGGGTTGTGAAAATGGACGGCAAATTTACTCACAGTTGGACAACTCATCGTGTAAGCTATTGAGAATCTTTTCTGCCCGCCAAGGGAGAAGGATCTCAACTGTATGAGGATAAGGTCCACTTGTTGATTATAATTTTGCTGTGCCTTGGGTATATGCTATGCCTACAGTTCACAATTCATTGTCGAAAGTCTCCTTTGGTATTTATATCGTTTTAGTTAGGTCTTCTAAGCAGAAAGATAAAGCTTCCTATCAATAAGAGCAAGAAAAAACAACGATTGCCCTCAAACCCTAGGATATTGTAAATAGCCATACCTCTGCACAAATGACCCAGATGACGAAAGCACATTTGGATGTCTCTGGGCGGCCAACACAGAAGCTCATATGTTTTGGCATATGACAGTTGGAACACTCCCAGGGTCGTGACTTGGAGCTAAAGATAATCGAATCGACACTCCACTTCTTCCACTGCGGGCATGGGACACCCTTCTCCACGATACTGGGTTCTTCGGGATCGACGCTCCGATGAAGGATAATGAATCTGTACATGAGCATCAAGTAAGCTTGATCATTTCTACCGCTAGAGCCGAATTTGACTCAGATTATGAGCCAGCGATAGAAATCATTTGTAGCGATCCGGAAAAGTCCATGGTCGAGGCATTCTCCAGACTCGTAACAACTTCAAAGCGGCAAAGTCAGATTCGCCAGAGCTCTCTTGTGAAACGGCCAAGCCTATTGGCTCGATTCGGCTTAGCCGCTCTTGGCGTTTAGACCCTTATTTTCATCACTCTAGATAGTTGATTCTATTAGATCTACAATCAAATTCGTATGCCCTATTCTACAACCTATTCTGTGATAAGATCACCTACAATCTATCCGTTTGACATCTCTCAACCAGACTGATGAAGGCAATCATCACTGATCTTGCAAGAACTCTGAGATCGGAAGATTATACCCTAAATATTGTCACCTTTGACCTTGACCCCAAGACTGAGAATCCTTTTGATATGGCACAAAAAATCTATGAGGTATTCGACCAAGTCTTCCAACTACATGCGAGGACGAATACTTCCGATAATTCGAATATGCTGTTCGAAATGACAAGTTCTGCGAGTGGTAGAGGACAATCCCTTAGATTACATTCGGAACATTGTTAATGATTTAGAGCTAGCACTTGGCTCACTGGATCAACCAGAGCGTTCTCTGTGGCTTGAGATACAGACCCCGGGAATGTTGGATTCGTTATACTGGACTGATAACACAAGCCACAACCGGAAATCAAAGGCGAATGAACTTCGTATCAAAACCAACCTGGTTGCGCTGAACTTTAAGGATTTTATGAATGCCATCGGCTAACTCCCAGGGCTTAGTGAAATGCTGATCGAATGTAGCGGTACTGTAGTTGAAGTAGGTAATGCAATGAACGGTGAATTCAAAGTTAGTGACCGCGTCTGCGCCATCCATCTTGACGGAATGGCTACGATGAGTAACATTGACTATCATCGGGTTCAGCGTATTCCAGATGGAATGCCATTGGAAATTGCTGCAGCTATTCTCATTTCTTATGCCACTGCGCTCTACGCTTTGAGGGATGTGGCCCATGTCACGAAGGGAGATTCGATCCTCATCCACGCAGTAGCTGGTGCATTAGGACAAGCTGCTATCGCGATTGCTCAGTACTTCTAGGCTGGAGAAATATTTGTAACTGTTGACAGTCCGGAAAAAAGGGCACTCATTAAAAAGGACTTTGGTATTTCTGATGAGAACATTTTTTCTAGCCTCAATCTTGGATTTCGTCAAGGGATACAAAGAAGGACGGCGATGGACTCGACTTCTTCATTCTCTTATCAAGCGTGAGTAGAATAATCGGCAGTCATGGACAGGGTAATTACAGTGTGGGCGGCACGTTTCAAATGCCTTCGCACATTGTGTTGTATCAAAGAATTATCCTATCTGCTCTCTCGACCTATGCATCATTGGCTCGGAAGGCTACGCGGCAGAGAATCAGGGAGTAACAAAACATGCAATGCGTTATGGTGCAGGTTTCATTAGCATGGAGGAGCTCCTTGCACTCTCGTTGACCATGCAATCTCGTACCCGCTTGCCAGTAACCCCACAAGCGGCGCAGGTTCCAGTTGGGACCAATCCAGCTGATCCAACGTCCGACTCTGAGGAGAGTGCTGCGCAACGACCTGATCCACGATTCTCTCACATGTGGAATGCTTCTTCGCACCAAAATACAACGAACGCGGGCACGAGTGAGGTCGATCTTTGTGCGACACTTCTAGCCACTACCACGCAAGAATTAGCAGTTCGGACGATCTTAACTGCAATCACGGAGAAGCTATCGCGACTCTTAGGAGTTGCGGCCAAGGAGATCAACCCTACGCGATCGGTATCAAGTTACAGGATGGATTCGCTCATTGCTGTTGAGTTGCGTAATTGGGTATTAAGGCAGCTGGAGTCATATGTGCAGACTGTTGAGCTGATGAGTCCATTGCAATTCATGAGCTGGCGAAAATAATGGCGGAGAGGTCAAGATTGGTGCCCGCAGGGCTGTTTGAGAAGAAGACCAGTACATCTATAGTAGATATCTTGCTGGTATGTGGATTATATTAATAAGGGGACATAGCATGCTTACGTCATTGGTCCAGGCGCCAGTACACCTACACCATGGGTGCGGATACGGGATACGCCTGGCGTACCCATATGCCCAGGCGTATGTGTACTTCAGGCGTATCCGTATCCGCACCTCCACACCATGGTTTGGTATACTGGGTCACTGCAAGATTAGGTAAGCCTCTTAGTTTCAATTCTCGGAAACAACATCACTATCACGATTCACGAACTGGTTCTTACTGTAACTAGAATATCGATTATACACAGGGGAAAAGCCAAATCAGTCAGACCCTGATTCTACCAGACAGATTCAAGTCCATCTACACCTACAGGTCGTTCACCTAGAGTGGTGATACGAAATCCATGCCGCAACCCTTCTTCCTGACTATGAACATCATAATCAGAGATGGCCGTGTGCGCCGTAACACGATTGTCCCATATGGACACAGTTCGATCGTCCCACTTGACGCGGACCTGGATATCTTGGCTTGAGGTGATATGCTAATACGATTAGCAGAATTGCTAGCACTCAAAATTCGAATTGACGCTTACGTTGAAGAGCAACTTTAGCAACGCATCGGACTCTTCCTCCTTCAGGCCAATAATCGTCTTGGTGAAACCTGGGTTCACGAATAGAGCCTTCTCTCCCGTGACCTTCAGCAAACACAATGGTTAGATCTTTTGGTTTGAACAGGAAGGTGGAAGAGATGCTTGCGACATACGGGGTGGACCCGAACAATTGGATGATCAGACTTCACGGGTTCTCGACGAACAAACTTCCCATCTCGTCGCGCGTTGTCGGCTTGAGGGAATCCGCTGTGTTCGGCCCGGAGACCGTGGAGGAGTTTCTTGATAGGGTCAGAAAGCCGTTCGTATGCAGCGACTTGTGACGTCCATCCAGTATCACCCCCCGTTGCTGGTACAGCCAAGAGTGTGAGGATAGTGAGAGCTGGTGGCTGGTGCTCGTATGATACGTCAGAATGATATCCAGTTGTTGTGAGCTTGCTTGATCGACGCTGAGCACGGTATAAATTATCGGGTCCGAGATAGATGTTGTGAAACTCGATAGCACCTTCGACATGTGCACCGACGGGCTGGGAACTATCAGTCACTAACAACTCCGAAAAGCGGAGTGCTTACGTGAACATGTAGCTTGCCAAAGGATAACCCAAACTCCTTCTGTTTCTCGACTCCAATGTCTTTGAAGTCCTGGTCACGGAATACCACAACGCCTCTTTCTGCTATCAGTAACGACAACTCATCTTTTTGTTCTTCGGTCAATTTGGACAGTTGGATTCCTGTTATCTCCGTTCCAATCCGTGGGGTTAATTTTGTGATTCTGACACTGGGATTCTTGGTGTCGAGAAGGTGCGGTTTTGCCTTATCCGCCTTTAGCCCACGATCACTGTATTCGAATAGCTCGGTTGGTGGGAAAGTAGTTGTTTCATCATGTATTGGTAGGTAGTGGCTGTATTTGTACTTTAAAACCTGTCAGTGCGTGCTCTTCAGGCGTTTTCATTTTTTCTTACTGAACTGTGTTGCTCCTTGTTATATGCGTGGTGGATTTTCAGTTGTGCTATGTTACTAATTTCAGCATCACTGGGAGCGTCTTCTGTGGTTGACGGCGCCATATTATTCCTTAGAATATACTAAATAATTAATTGAGTCCAAGCTGCGTCGTGATGATTTATAAGTCCTCCGCTTCGACCCCGCACTTCCGCTATCTCTTGCAAAATGGTGTCATTGCGGTTTTTCCTTTTGACTTCAACTACCAGCAAGACAATTGCGAGTATTTGTATTCAAAATTGACTTATTAGATCGATATCCCGCGTTTTCATTTATTAGTGTACTCACACACAACTCTTAGCTTGCTGCTGTTGGCAACCTATAGGATCCTGGTGTCGGCCAAAGTGCACACAACCTTATATCGACCAGGTCAAAAGATCTCAACTACCCATCTTCGCTATAGTACCGTAGCCACTCCGATATTGTTCCATTTTATGTCTATTCTAAGGTGTCTAAACAGGGCAGGCTCATTCTTAGCTACAATAGCCACCTAGTCTAGAATTTCTTTTGTTGAATGACCTTTCGACTTGGGGAAGGGTGTTAATCTATGAAGTAGAGCTTAGAAACGCCGGACAGATATTGGATCTCGACATCCATCCATGCAAGCACTTAATATTCGGTCGTGTTGAAGCCTGCCGCAGTTTCCCCCATCGGTTTCCAGCTCAGTGGCAAGCAAAGATGGGGGTTCTCGTCATATATTGCAGCATCGCTGCCGTATGCCATGACATTATAGCTCCAGATCCCACCAAGTCAAGTTCCAGAAGTCGAAATATGTCCTTGCAAGCACGCGAGATCCTTGCCAAGCGCTTGGAGCTGTCAAGTTCTCGGAGCGCATCTCCGTTTCCACTCATTTTATTGATCGGCAGCTGTTATAACTTATCATGGTATCACTATGACCAGAATCTACGAATTAACTGCTGGGGATGTGCCATCAAGGGCTTTCATAGAGCTCTTGATTGTGCTCTTGGCCTATGTATGCAATTGTTGCCGAGATAGCGACAATCGTAACATCTATGCATAGATCCTGGGCGTTGCATAGAAGAGCTCTTCCTTATAAAGTTCGGAAATACGCTCACGAATTTGGTATCTGGCAGGAATAAAAGTACAGTTGTTTTCCTTACTGATAATGGCCGAAAAAAAGACGGAGGTGGGAATCAGCACCGCTAAGGACAGTCCGACACTTTCTTCTCAGTTCTCAGGCAGTGAAAAGGATCCAGAAAAGATTCGTCAGAAGATTCTGGATACGGAGAAAGCGCAAGAGCAGCCGACAGGCCATGCGATCACAAGTCTTTTTAAGAAAAGAAGGAAACAAGATCCGAAAGCCATCGCAACACAACCGTCAGTATTTGACGACCCAATCACCGCCCAGTACTTTCAACCGCATGTGAAGTATGAGAACCTCCACCGTTTTGATCCGTCCTTTAAGTGGACATGGGCAGAGGAGTCTGTGAGTTATATCTGATGCAATTTATAATGAGTTAATTAAACTAATGTGGAAGAAATTGGTGAGACGTATCGATTGGAAAATCACTCTTTGGGCGTGTTTGGCTTTCTTTGCCCTTGATTTAGACAGAAGCAATCTCAGCCAGGCCAATACGGACAATTTCTTAGAGGATATGAATCTGAATACAAATGGTTCGTCCGGAAAATCCCTTACCTAGAATATACTAAAGCATGAAATGCAGACTATAACCTGGGAAACACAATCTTTAAGACCGCATTCTTGTTGGCTGAACTGCCCTCACAATTGATCAGCAAGAAAATTGGTAAGAACCCTTCCAATCTTTCTCACCAAAAATTACTGACATGTCTATTTCAGGTCCTGATCGCTGGGTAAGCTCAATCTCAAAAAAAAAAACAATTGGGATCTAGAGCTAATTGAAATCAGATTCCAGCACAGATGATTCTTTGGAGCATCGTTGCCGCATCCCAATTTTGGCTCAAGAATCGAGCATCTTTCTTGGCGATTAGAGCGGTCTTGGGAATGCTCCAAGGAGGATTCATTCCCGACATTATTCTATATCTGGTATTGTGTTCTGTCTTTAGTCGCTAGCTCAAGATTGACGATCCTAGTCATACTTTTTCAAAGGAACAGAGCTTCCACTCCGCCTAGCTTTATTCTGGATGGCAAATCGTCTCACTGACGTGATCGCTCCATTGCTTGCATATGGACTTTTGAGACTTCGGGGATATCATGGGTATGAGGGATGGCGCTGGCTGTAAGTAATGATTTCATAACACTAATTAAAAGCAGAAGTGATACTAAGCATTTTCAGATTTCTGATTGAGGGCATTTTGACATTGGCAATTGGAATCTGGTCCGTATTTATGATGGCGCCAAGCCCAACACAAACCAAGGCCTGGCATCGACCTGAAGGCTGGTTCAATGAACATGAAGAGAAGATATTGGTCAATCGTATTCTCCGAGATGATCCATCCAAAGGAGATATGCACAACCGTCAAGCCATAACCTTCAAGATGTTGTGGAAGTCATTGACAGACTACCATCTATGGCCAATTTATGCCCTTGGACTGACTTTTAGCATCCCTGCTGGTCCACCTGATCAGTATCTTACACTGACGCTGAGAAGTTTGGGATTCGACACGTTTGACTCCAATCTGCTAAGCATTCCTGCTCAGATTGCGACTACCATCAATGTACGCCCTCGAGATATGCCAACATTCGGAGCTAACTATTTCTAGATGCTGCTTCTCACTTATTTTTCTGAAGTCCTCAATCAGCGAGCCTTGATGGGGTTTTTTACACAGGTCTGGTTTCTTCCTTGCCTTATTGCTTTGGCAGTCTTGCCTGCAGATGCACCTAAATGGGGCTCATACGCACTTGTGACGGTCTTATTATCATATCCATCACGTATGTATACGATAACTTCATATGAAACTGGGCTAATGAGATTTTCTAGCACATCCAATGCAGGTCGGATGGAGTAGTCGCAACTCCAACACAGTCCGTGCTCGTACAGTATCAGCTGCCCTGTACAAGTATGTCTACCCATTCTTGATAAAACTGGGTAGGGCTAGGTCTAATAACCTCCAGTATTATGGTACAACTTTCATCAATAATAAGCTCGAACATATATCGGAGGGATGATAGACCTCTATGTTAGTGCATTGGCCCATATATCCGCTTCCGGCTGACACAATCCCAGATAGACGTGGCAACAGAGTTTTGGTGGGTATTACATGCCTAAATCTTGTACTCTATCCAAGCGTTAAAACATATTATGTGTATATCAACAAGAAGCACGCGAAGAAGTGGGATGCACTGACTCCAGAGGTATGTTTATCCGAAGCAGACAAATGCATTCAGCCCTGATATAATTTAGGAACAAAATCATTATCAGGATAGTACGACAGATGAGGGCGGGAAAAGACTCGACTTTCGCTTCGCCAGTTAGATCATGTCCTGCAAAAACTTGGTTATGCAGAAGCTCTAGCAAATATCTAGGACATTGCATGATCATGTTCACTCTCCCTTAAGGCCAACCAGATAAAGCAATGATAATTTTTGACCACACCAAAGACTCGTTTCCCGTCATGTTCTATTGTCGACGGAAAATACATGATGAAAATCAGAGTCCAAAGAATTTTGCATTATCATCCATCCATACCTAAAAACCAAATTCTAACAACACTCAAAGCACTGCCGAGCGTCTCTTTCCTTCCCATTGCTGGAGCTCTCCAGCGCGCTTCGCAGCAACATCAAAAGCTTTCGGGCCAAGTGACTGGGCCGGCACTGTCACACCCGCGATGCTAACTTCCGTGGATATAGCGATCAGGTCATATTGATGCCATACTAACAGTTTCTGATTAATATTTCTTAGCCTTGAGGTATTAGAGCTAACAACAACACTCGAGTCGATTCGGCGGTATATTTGGCAGGCCCGGTAATAGCGTTTGCGAAGTCAGAGACATCGAAGCGGTAGAAATAGGCATTGGTGCTAGTGGATATGGGGCGGAAAAGGGAGTTGCTTGAAAATTACTATAGATGAGGTTCTTGAACAGCGCCGCAAGTGCCATGATAAATGAGAGAGTGGTGAGTTTTATTTTGAAAACGCTTAAAGCAAATGTTTGGGAGAACTTGGTTAAATGATGACATTGATTGTGATTCGCCCATATGGTTATTTGAAGGCGTTCCTTGCGTTAGCATTTATATACGTGTCTTGTGCTTGTCTAAGCCTTTTATGAAATTTTGTTTAGGTCTGAGGTGTCTACCTTGTGCCGTGATCTTTCGCCATTTTAGTACTATTTCGGCTGTAGAATTCCAACATGTAAATACCTAATCTCCACAGTCAGCCTAGCGCTGACCTGAAATAAATAATAGATTGCGGCGCGTTATACAGAGTAGCCAGATATCAGACATTGGGTAGGAATTTTCAAAGTACAGCTCAACAGAAGATACATATCCACCATAAATATTGCTTCCAACAGAGGATAAAGCTAAGGAACAAGGAGATTCTGAGTCTAACTACCTGATCAAAACTCTCTCGTTTGAACGGCCTAAAGTAGAAGTTGGCAGAGGTCCTATCTCAATGATGTTCCATGAGCCGTAGAATACGAAAGGGTGGTGTAGAAGAGATAGTCATAATTTAGAAGAAAGTAATAACGGCCCTGCTTCAAGAGCCTTCGAAGGAGCTACATTAGAGGAGCCTCACTTTTACTTATTGCATAGCAAGCTGCAAGGCCTTAGCCTTTCGCATTAACATTAATTCTTAGTTTAAATGTAGCAGGAAATTTTACAGATCCTTGCACTACATATAGTCTCCTTCCGTGGCAAGTCTAAGCCCAGATGCATCAAGTTGCTCATAATCGTAGATGGACTTGAAACTCTCCAGAGCAACAACTAGGAAGGCTCAAGCTCTTCTTTAGAGATTTGGATAACACTCCCAGCTGGAGCTAGAAGTATAAAATTCTTTCTGTGCAGCATTCTGGAACATGAAGTCTGCTGCGGGATATTATGAGCTGCTGGCTCTCCCGGGTTTTTCGGTGATTTTCAATAGCTTGTTACGCCTTTTTACCCCAAGGTAAAGTGGAATTTGAAGTGTAATTTTCTCTGTTGCATTTCCTTCGCATAGTTGGAAGTTCTGATGTGACGCCGCCACGTGGCTGCATGCTTACGCATATTTAATGCTACGCTCGGATCTAGCAAGCCTATCATCGCTCTACATTGTGACCTTGGTTGCCACTACAAGGTACGTACGCAACAATTCAATTCGTACGGCTTTATTACTTGCATAGGTTATGCAGCCTCAGGTTTTAGGATAAATAGAGCATGCATGTCCAATATAGTGAAGATCTATAAGCTATATGGCCTGGTTAAATCCAGCGAGTTGAGAGCGTTTCGCACATACACTGTATCAAGAACCTGCCACTTGAGGCTTGATCTTGGAAGTCATGAAAATTTGCTTAATGGATTTCACTCTTCGTCAACGCGGGCTTTTCTGTGCTGCTATTATGTTGTCAATTATATACGCTCATGTACTGCCACACGAATGTAGTGCCCCAAGTGAGCTCATGACAACTCCAAGTTTCAATCTCACGGGCGCCGTCTTTACAGTTTGCGCGACGGCCTTCATCACTGCACCTCCCTTGCTTATATATGATGTTCTGATCGATTTCACAAGATACCACGAGTGGAATAGCTTTGTATATGCCGTTGATGTTCCGGAAGGAGTTACAGGCCCACGATCGGTCTGGGTTGGCATGCCAATGAAACTATATACTCGCGGGCTAGTGGAGGGCTTAAACACCACAAGTGACGAGAGAGTCACATGGCTTGAGCCAAGGAAAAGGGATCCATTCGCGGCTTGGAAATATGATGGAGGCCTTTTGGGAGGTGCTGTTATGCAAGCAGAGTGGGTTATATCACCTTGTAGTTTGTATGAACGCTAATCACGCTAACATTTGAAACCTAGACACGTCAGCCTGCTGTGGGCCGATGAAGATGGCTATCAACATGTGAGCTGGGAAACCTATTATGGTCCAGGTGCAATGACCCTTTTGCCAGTGAGGGAGAGATTACAGCAACAATTTGAAGTTCAGGCAGTAGATTTGACAGAAAGGGTATACAGCTTAATTGGCTGGCAGCCACCAAATCGATCCAGAACATAACATTGCTGGAGGGCAATCACAAATTCTTCAACATTTCTGGGTTGTTTAGAGTTTTTTTTCTTTAGGAATCAGCTTCAGTATTGATCAAAAATTGTACCGTATTTAATTAGATCGTGTTGCTTTCTGCGAAGCCTCCTATTTTTACAAAATGCTGCTTACCAAACTTCACTTTTCCGTTACATCTTCGGCATACTCTTTTTCGAAGTTTCGGCTACCCTTTATTTTTTGTTGCTGTGGAAGATGCAAAGCTTACATCTAACCACACCACTCTGGATTAAACCAAAGTTTCGTGACGAGTATTCTACCTCCGCTAACCCAGAACCCATTGGAATTGTCCAAAAATAGTACCTCATTCAATTGGTGAATCTCAAGTCTTTCGCTTTAGCTATATTATCCATATTGCTTTGTTGAATAACAATATAGTAGTAATTTGGTATAAGACCCCGTATACTCTCGGCGTAAAATTTCCCTTGAAGAATGCATTCGGCTGTGATATGGTATTGAGGGAGGTTGCTATATTGATGGGCCAGCTTCGAGTTTGTGGCCGCGCAAAAAACAGAGCGACCATTTAGTTAGCTGCGGGCTCAACTCTAGATCCTCCTCCAATTTAAGTAACTGCAATATTAGAACATCCATAAAATTGTGGGCATGGGCCCTCAGAGCACATTGATGAAATTGCCCTTCTTCCGCCTTAGCTTCTTTACAAGGTCGTTGGCAAATGATGTTACGATAGCGCTATTGAATTGGAGGAATTGACCTTGCCGGACCAAAGGGACTTTATCACCAGCTAGAGAGTTACATTTTCACTTGATCGAGAGGCACAAGATCAGATTTGAGAGTCGATATGGACCACCTCGGTTTTTAGGAGTGAGGGCAGCGGGAGGCTGAAATATTGACGAAACGGGGATGCAAGGCATGGTATAGCTGGTGCACTTAGGCGCCAGAGTTTCACAAGCTGTCGATGGTATGGATGACAGAGGGTTGACAGGAAGTCTCCAGTGTAGTGTTTGAATGCAGCACTCTAGCCGTCAAGCAAGGCGGTACCATCAACAAGCATATATACGCTCCGATCCGATGTCGGCATGGACATTCTAAAGAGCCTTGCCAGGCCATAAGGTTTGACGGCCTTCGGAATGATATTGCTAGGACCTAGCTTGATGGGTTGGCTTGAGGGGATATCAATGAAGTTGGCTTCAGAATAGGGTGTTAAGGTGGGGTTGGCATAAGGGGTAGCTCGAAGGCGTGTCAATAAAAATCAGTGTTAAGGTTTAGCATGGAGGGCTGGCTTTAGGGTAGATTGAAAGCGAGTACCACAACTGGGTAGCATGAAAAACGGAAGTTAAATTGGCATGATACTCACTATTACAGTACATGGCAGCGAGGAAATACGTGCGTATAAGATATGGGAAAGTGGTCATACTTCCCACCTGAGTCAGTAGTGGGTCGGTGGATCCAGGATTGTTTACCCCTGGCCCCTCTTTTTTTTTCCAGACCTTTTCAAAATGTCGTAAGCAGTGAGCCAGATCCTCGTTCCATAGATTTCCAGATTAGTGGCGCCGGCAGTAACCTTACCACTTTAGCTAGCACTCCGGGCCGTGCGCTCCTCCCACGTGCCATCACGAATCCCAAAGTGGTTTTCCATCTCCTTGCCCCGTCTTTATCTAGTAAGGAGCGGGATCAAACCTAGATTTAGATAAGCTTGCCACGTAGGAAATCAGCAAACCGAATTTTCGGTAGATGGTGCATTTTGTTAGGAGGAACCTGGCAAGAAAAGAACATGTTCGATTTTGTGCTAAAATTAATGCCTCTTAATTTGATGGCTTGCAGGGATGAAATGCGTGCTGCTTATGGAACAGTTATCTGGTTTGGGGATGTCATGGAGATGTCAAAGTTCTTGGACAGGCAGATCGTCATTGCGCTGCTACAAAAACAGTTAAACACGATACCTGACATCGGCTCGGTCCTACTGCGGCACTCGACTAGTTTGTGGTTCTCTCCATAGGAGTGTTTCGTCTGCTGCCGGACCTCGGAATCAATTGAAGGGATCTCATTTATCTTCCGTTTGTTCCTTTGGGATTTTCTACTCTGTAATCGCACACGAGAGTTTGGTGTTTATGAGGTTGGAACTTAGAAGGTCCGACGAGAAATCATGATGGCGTCACCCGGTAGCCGTGCTCCAGAGATTTTGGGCACATATTCCCTCTTTGTGGCATTGACTACGATTTTCGTGGCCATGCGTGTTTATACTCGGGCCTTACTTGTGAAGAATTTAGGGCTCGATGATTGGCTTGCTGTTATTTCGTGGGTGAGTCCATTTCACATAATACGCCTTACATCGTTGAGTAGATTCTGACGGGATATGGCAGATTCTGTTTATAGTATTTGCCTCTTTTGCAATTACAGGGACCTATCATGGCAATGGACAACATGTGCAATACATCGACCCTCCCAGTGAGATATCTGTCGGATTGAAGGTGTGACAAGAAGTGTTTTTGATTGGAAAAATAAGCTAAGAGATTGTAGTGGTGGTGGGCATGCGAGCCTGTTTATGTTCTTTGCAATATTGCTTTGAAAAGTTCTATTGCTGTCATGTTACTAAGATTGACCACCGGCAAAGCTCACAAGATCATTATCTGGGCCACGTTAGCAGTTGTCCAGCTTTACTCCATATTCTTCTTCTTCCTCTTCGTTTTCCAATGCCGCCCATCCGCCTACTTCTGGACACAATGGACTGGTGGAAAAGGCACTTGTATTGATCCAATAATCACTGTCAACGCTACATATGGTTACTCAGCTATCAGCTGCGTTGGAGATTGGATCTTTAGTATTGTTCCAGTATTTCTAGTTTGGGATTTGAAGATGAACCCAAGGACCAAAATATCAGTTATATGCATTTTGGCAATGGGAGCAATGTATGATCCGCTAGTAGCAACTAATAAGCCTCGCTAACAGCATTAAGTGCATCAATAACCACGATCATCCGAATCCCTTATATATCATCGCTGAAAAATCAGGCAGACTTTCTCTATGCCACAGCGGATGTTGCCATCTGGTAAGCTAAATGCAGCATATCCTTGTTTTTTGCTACCTTGTAACCATGATTAACGAAATGTGTTTAGGTCTTGCTGTGAGACCGGAGTCGGTATAGTGGCATGTTCGGCTGCAGCTCTGCGACCCCTCTTCCGAATTTTCCTGGATCACAGCAAGCTATTCGGATCATCTGGACGTCTAACCAATACCGGGGCCTGGCCAGCTGGGGTTGGATCAGCTGGTGGCTATATTCGTAATAGAAATGATGGGACCGAAGAATTCGGATTAAAAGGCCTCAATGGAGGGCGACAGGGCGTGACTACATATGTTGGGTCTGGCGATAATGAGAAGAATGGTCAAGATTCAAAACGTGAGAACAGTCGAAGGCAGGATGACGGGAGTGGAAGCGAAAGGAAGTTGACGGTAGAAGATCAGTGGAGTGATAAAGTTCATGATCGTAGCAGTGGAGAGGAAGAAATCAATTGGGAACATGGAATCAGGAAAACGATGGTTACAAAGCAAGTTGTTTATTAGGGAGCTTTAAGGTCGGCTTTTGTCACAAGATATAATTTATTCAAAGAAATTGTTGTATTTTACAAAAAGCTTATCAAATTTCACTTTTTTACAGTGTTATATCTTTAATAGATAATTGAGCAGTTACTGTATGACTGTATGTGTCATTGAGTAAGACTAGAGCGTAGGAATAGCCAATCAAATGAGGGAAGACAGTACTTTGTTGATAATACAGGCGCTTCTCATTCTACAAACAAAAGAATTGAAAGCTATAATAAAGTATCTGCACCTGCTAAGTCTTTACCAAAGCTCGCTAACCAAAAATAGAGCTTAGTAATCGTATGGCAACGCTATTTGGGGGGGGGGGTTTATATATTATATATCTTTAATAAATCAAATCATTTCCATCATTAGTTTTATACTTTTCACCGGATAAAAAAGGTAACAGTTGCCTTGTATGGCATGATATAACGGCCAACTATGGCATGAACTAACGACCAACGTGCAACAACGCAAAATAGGGTAGTCAAATATAATAATTGATCAAATTGCAAATCGCAAATCGAAATCATTAAATTAATAACTTAGTGCTTTTAACTTTTCTAGGCCCCTCGTCGTTCCTGGCGCTCTGGACGTTCCTGGCGCTTGCGGCTTTCCTGGTTCTCGACGTTCCTGGCGCTTTCGGCTTAAAAGCTGTATTCTTTTTTTATTGTAAAATTAAAAAAATATATAAACACAAATACTTGAAAATACTTTAAAAAAAAGCAAATATGCTAAGACAGCCTTTTACATAGCAAATTTTTTCATTTTTTTTTATTTTTTAAATACAAACAAAACCAGTTTTGAAAAGTTGACAGCTCCAGAAACGTCGAAAGCCAGGAAAATCTAAAGCGCCAGGAACGTCGAGAGCCAGGAAAGTCAAAAGCGCTAAGAACGTCAAAAACCGGGAAAGTCGAGAGCGCTAGGAACGTCGAGAACCAGGAAAGCCGCAAGTGCCAGGAACGTCCAGAGCGCCAGGAATGGCGAGGGGCCTAGAAAAGTTAAAAGCGCTAAGTTATTAATTTAATGATTTCGATTTGCGATTTGCAATTTGATCAATTATTATATTTGATTACCCCATTTTGTGTTGTTGCACGTTGGTCGTTATATAATGCCATATATACCATAAAAGTGGTATATAAGATATTCGTCAAAAAAGTATGGTATATGAGATATTTGCCGTAAAAAAATCCATCGAAGCGGCGCAGACCAACCTCACATTGTCCGCACTCTGGAACGGAAATTTACAGAGTCTTTCCGATGCCATCACCTTCTGAGGCATCGACGTTGACTTTGTTGTACAGCGTTCACCGCCCTATCTCGTCACAGCAGAATATTTTATCTGACTTTCGGTATCCGCTTCAATCGAACTAGTGGCAAATAGAGGTACGGGAGTGGCACATTACGGTGCTAATATCTGTATCCCACAAGCGTTTCGTCCTTCATGCTACACGACCCAAGGAAGATACTGCGCGCGCATACATTGTACCGCCCGATGCCAGGGCCGGCAAGAAACTCTGTTATGAACAGGGGCGAGAGTATCAAATGGTTTCAGCAATGTGCCAATGTTCGCATAGCTTTTGTCATATGCCTCGGAACGGTGGTGATACTTAGTAGCTTATTTATCTCCAGATTAGGGTTTCTCCATAAAAGAGACTTCTAAAAACGTGGCTGTTCAAAGCGATATTTTCCTCACAGCTGTAGTGCTAAGAGTCTCAAGCTACAATAGCTTAGCTCCAAATCTTTTGGAATCTCATATTATGTTGTACTAACCTTCTCTTTGGGCTACGATACGATGAGCGGATTCAAGACAATGTTCTAGTAGTCAACAAGCTGTTACAGCCGGAAGCTATACTCAACCTAAGCACAAGCCCGTGCAGGTAACCAGTGAAAATATTAAGCTTGAAAACGGGCGAACAGCCAGCAACACCCTAGCGCAAAGGTACCCAGTATTGTGTGGTCTAAAACACCGCCAATTAGGTGAATTTCTTTGTAGTTTATTTAACATTTCATATAACGGCATTTGGAGTATACCGGTAGTGTGCAGATGGGTATGCCCATTTCTTTTGGTTTCATTTTTTGCAGAATATCTGCACCTTCCTTCACTACAACTGAACACCTTCATTCTAGCTAGGAGCTAAACAAAACAAACCCAAAAGAAGAAAAAAGTAGGTGAGAGAAAAGGCCAATGGCGTGCTGATACCCAGCGCGCCGATATTAGCTAAGTGTCTGAGACAGGTAGTAGTTATAGTGAGCCTAGAAGTTGGGGGTATTCTGTTCAGCGCACGCAATTCCGGCAAGGCGGAAGTGATATGGCTAGCTTGCATCAAATATCTCGACAAATGAGATTTCTCCTTTGTGTCTCAATACAGGCATCTTTTGTGTTGTGTCTCTATATGGCATTTATGTTAAAGGGGTAACTATAATTTTTTTTTTTTTTTTTTTTTTTTTTTTTTTTTCAGATCTAGGCTCTATTCATTCATGTCGCCCATTAGTCAGTAATCACCAACTAAGATGATTTCATGGCTGTAGAGTCGTTTGTCATGTAATGACTTTCGTGCGCATGCAGCCAGGGAAACATAGGTCGCTCTGGGGCCATTTACAACTTCTGCATGGCGGCGATATCGGAAGATTGGACGTAGTCCTCTATGTCCTGGATCTGGTCCTGCAGCTCGACAACGGAGACTTTCTCGTCCTCAACGACCAGGTTGATCTGCAGCTTCTTGATACCGAAACCAACAGGCACCAGGTTGGAGGCGCCCCAAACGAGTCCGTCCTTCACGATAGCACGAACAGAAGACTCAAGGCCTGCCATATCCGTCTCATCGTCTGATGGGATTTTTAGCTTCTAGTCGGTTGGAAAGGAGGATCTAGAATGGAGATGCAGCCTACCCCAAGGTTTAATATCCATAATAACAACAGACTTGGCAGCGACTTTTGGCTTGGCTGCCTTCCTCTCCTTGTAGGCAGCCAGACGCTCCTCACGAATGTGAACGGCTTCTGGGTCCTCCTCCCCATCGCTGCCGAACAGGTCAATTTCGTCGTCATCACTGCCGCCCAGTGCCTTCGCCTGGTTCACTACGACCTCGCCTTTCTCAGGGCCGTAGTCGGAGTACGCCTTGGAGGCGTCACCGGGAAGGGTGGCGAACTCTTCCTCAAAGGAGGCGATGTGTTTGTACCATCTGGCGGCATGGGGGTACTTGGAAGCGTCAGGGGCAGGCTTGATGGCCTTGAAGCAAGCAACGTCAGCCTGGGAGGGTGAGTATCTTAAAGATTGTTAATTCTATATCTCCTCACACACATAGAATTTGAGAAGGAGAACTCAAACCATGGCGTGGAAACTTTAAATAGAGATAAATTGACTGCGATTGTGTTTGTCCCTCATTTAACGGGTCTTGAGCCGGCTCAGTAACATGGACCAATGTTCCTCGTCATGAAAGCGTAGAGGATTGCGCTAGCAAAGAGCTGATTGGCCAAGTCGCACTTGGGACGTTGCATCGCTTGGTCTCTAAAACCTGATGCTTAGGCTAGAAATGAACGAGGCTTACGTTGCGATGTATGATCGTGTAAACATCCAGTTGTTAAGAACTGAAGGCAGAGCATATTAGATGGTTGATCTTAAAATTTGCAAGAATGTTGTCAATGACATTGTGACCAATTCACAGCGCAGATGAAAAACCATGTTCAAGGCTTTCAAAGAGGAGAGAACATACCCGCCAGGCCAGTAGCGTTCAGAAGATTGGTGAAACCCATATTGGCAGATCTTGAAATGTGTCGTTTGACGGTATCTTACTTGCAAATAGAAGAGAGATAGAATAACTTGGTGAAGGATAAGAAGTTGAGATGGCCGCAAGGGAGATTTAGATGGTGCGTTATGTAGTTGGATTGTATGAGTCACATTTGGAGCGGAACTAGGTGACTAAACTGCCTACGTAGAGCTGATATTATAGCCTAACTAGTAAGAGTACATTTTTATAGCTTGTCACAGAAATTACTAATTTAAACTTACTATGAAGCTTATAGGGATAGAATAAATCAGTTGCACTAGGAATTTGATATTAATAAAAAAAAAAGAAAAAGAAAAAAAAAGAAACACATGGGCAGTTGTATAAGTATTTTTGTCACATAACTTAGTGCTTGAAACACAAACTTCAATTTACGGTGACACTCCAATAGCGGGGTTTGTTATAAATTCAAAAACAAAATTAAATGCAAGACTGTTATAATAACTGTTGGGTTATTAAAAAACATGAAAGAAAATGGGTCACGTGACTTATCACATGCTAAGGGTGGCTCTAGCTGTATAATTAACATCATAGTTAGCGAAATTGGAAAACATTGGCAGAGTCAGTGTTGTACGGGCTGAAGGAGGCATTGGAAACCGAAGGAAAGGTACCATGCAATATAGACCACGGCCCTTTCGGCTTAGCCGGGCGTAATAAAACTAATAATAATCAACATCATAGGCAAGTAAACAGAGATAAACACTAGGTGCTGGAAGATAGCTGCTTTCAGATCCAGCTTCCAGCGGGTGGAAAGAAGAAAGTGTGAGAGCTATTTGATAATAATTAACTAACCCTAAGATGCTTTGAAGCGAAGCTGTGACACTTAGTGGGATCCAAGCTCTCCATTTATTTTGTTCTGCCAATTTTCAAGATCGGAGGTTCATTTACGTGCATTACCCCGACCTCTTGGCACAAGAAATCTGCTAACCGACGGTACACAGTCTTTGCGTAATATTTAAACCTAAAAATTCTATGTTGAGAACTCTAAGAGGGGTCGTGATGAAATGGTAGCCTGGGATGCGATCCGATAGGAATGGATAAAATGTTTGGGATTGCACCGAAAGTGCGCAGTACATTCTCCGATGGTTTGCAGAATCTATGCATCGGACGTAGCTCAAAATGAACCTTTTTTCAATAAAGTGGCTTGAGGAACTCACACCGCAACCTAGTTTACCCCAACGAACCATGTTATTTGAGGATACAACGCGACCCTGAAGTCTTCGCCATGGAATATGTCAACGCATATTTCACGTGCTTGTTATGTTCTTGTCATCTTGTAAGCTTCAGTAGACTGCAAAATTTTAGGATACATCAGTTCCCTAAGGTTCCTAGGGCAGGTCATTGGTGGACCGAAATACACCTTCCTTTTACAATGTTTGCACCCTTGTTTACGTAGTATATTTGATCTCTTGAGATGTCAAGAGACCTAGGTGAAGTTATACGCCGGATAAAGTGCAAGTTCAGATGCAGGGAGCAGTGAGATTCTATTTAAGGCCGTCCCCTCTTCGTTACCTCTGTCTGGTCTTTGATACTCAAAAAAGCGTGAGTTCTGATGCTCTATTCTACTTCCATTTGAATTGGAAGACACATTCTCGACTTGAATACACTCCTCATCTATCGAGACCCCTTGGGGTTAACTCGGTTCACACACGTGCAAGTTTCTACCTATTTCATTTTGTAGAATTCACCTCTAGTGTCGTTTTACTTCGCACTAACATCTGTGACGCAGTAACCATGGGATCTCTCCTTAAAGGGGCTGCAATTGCAGCAGTGACATTAGGTGTCAACCGGATGGATGTATATCAACTTACTAGCTCAAACGCCCTTACGTATAGATCTTACAGTGGATCAACCTGGTCATCGGGTTGGACCTCACTCGGTGGAACATTCGGTTACGTCCCATCCGTGACCTCCTACGGATCCAGCCGCATTGATGTCATCGGGACTGGAACTGACACCGGAGCATGGCATAAATACTGGAATGGAAACACCTGGTCCGGTTGGAATAGCTACGGAGGAACCTTTGCAAGCCCTATTTCTCTAGTCTCTTGGGGTTCCAATTACATGAACTATTTTGGAGTAGGGACTGATGGTGCAGCATGGCATAGGTCGTGGAATGGGAATAGCTGGAACAGTTACCAGAGTCTTGGTGGGACATTCTCTACTGGTTTGTCTGTGGTAACCAAAGTCATAACTACGACTACGGTCCAAATCGACTTCTTCGGCGTCGGGTATGACTCAGGGTGCTGGCACAAGACGTGGGGAGGCTCATCCTGGGGTGGCTGGGATAGCCGTGGAGGAACCTTTATTGGCGAAGTGGTTAGCATCACCATTTCGATCAATATTTTCATCTTTGGAATTCGGGAGGATCGCGCGATGTGGTACAGCAGATGGGATGGCTCGAGTTGGTCAAGTTGGCAAAGCCTTGGAGGCTCGTTCTCGAGTAAACCGACAGTAGTATCCTGGGGATCAGACCGATTCGATTGTTATGGGACTGGAACCGATAATGCGATGTGGCACCGATCATGGACCTCATCAGGCGGTTGGCAGTCCAGTTGGGAATCGCTAGGTGGTGACTTTGCTAGTGCACCAACTGTGGTTTCTTGGGGACCAAATAGGATGGATTGCTTCTGTAAGGGGAATAACGGTCAGGTTTACCATAGGTACTGGGGAGATTCTTCGTGGAGTAGTGGGTGGGCAACAATCTCGTAGTGCATCAAATGTTTTTTTGTGGAGGAGTGTCAACTGGAAGATAGTTTATGTGGAGGGGTGTCAACTGGAAGATAGTTTATGTGGCCTGATTTTTCATTGTTTTTTTCTATCTCGTCCATCATTTATTTTACTTTCCGTTGGCCGAAAAATCAATCTAGCAAGGCTCTTAGGAGGTCTTCCTTAACCTATTGCTCGTATAAGGAAATATGTGCGATTTGTGTATTGGGGATTTACCCTTTTTAGCTAAAGTAAGAACAAATCCTTTTTTTGTTGACTTGATATCAGGAAATTGAGCAAAGGTTCGTGAAATGAGTACTTGGTTGGGGAAAAATCAAAAAAGTCCAGTTGCATAATTAATGATATGTGCTCTTTCCTAAATAAAGCTGTATATCATGTCGTGTCTTCCTAGCTATTGTAGACATGTTTGGAATGTTTCAAGGAGGAAGTGATACAGGTGGGCATTAACATCTAGAATCATGGAGTCCCCTAATGTCTCTGAAATTGAACCCTGGGCTGCTAAGTTCAAGAGAACTAGCGCTGCTAGCGGCCGTCAATTCCTTGTGTTTACTGTATGAAAGGATCTGACAAGTGTCCCCCATACAACGGGAGAGTACTGTTTTTATTTCCCCCTCACTGATTAGATACGTTATAACCACTTTACAACGAGTAAATACATTAGATTAATAAAATAAAGCTAGGGAAGATACAAAAGTCAATTTAAGACAATAAATAGTCATTGCTTAGCAAATATAGTGTGAGATTATTTACCCCATGGGTTTAAGAACATATATCTTCCTTTATCAACCCTATTGCTCTTTTTCGGCAGGAACGTTCTTTAAAAGAGTTGATTTTATAGTAAAGCATTTAATTTCTTAAATCTTGACTCTTACTTTACTTCCTAAACAAAGAGTCGCTTACAGACCCTTTTTCTTTTCATTCGCTTAGCAGATGGGGCTGGAATACAATATTAAACAAGAACCTTTAATGTTAAAGCAAATACTAGCCGTGTCTCCGACTCCAGGTCTTGGCATTCAATGGCTAGAATTTTTATATAATACTATATTGTAAAGTTATATAAAAGTTGTTATCTTTACACGCAAAACTTAATTTAGCAGGATTATAATCAAACTTTTTTGAAATAACGCTAGAAGTTAAAGCATATAACAGGCTAATAGTAACTTGCTCAATTGACTCTGGTAAATTGTGTGCAGATCTAGGTTTCCAATACTTCTCTAAGAAAGATTTAGTGGGCGTGGGTCAAGTACCCCGATCTACCCTGTCGTACTGAAACCGTCACTCTTACAAATATCGTAAGTTCCTCGGTAGCATGGTGGCGAATTTCGGTATGTCCACCAACAAACTCCACAGCACTGGACCGATCCATTATGTCACAAAGTGCTGATTGCCGTGCTTCATATGGAAGCCCTTGACTGCTTGTGGTGCAGCTTGGACTACCACCTTAATGTAGAGGCCGAATTTGGTGTCGTATCCATCATCGATGATGTCTTCGTAAGCCTGTAATGCAGCGCCAAGCCTGTTCCGCAAACATCTGTAGAACGTACAAAAGGCCATATAGATGGGAATATTACCTTAGCATTGTCAATCCCATCAAGGCTTTTATAGCTGCCTATACAATCTGGAAAAGCCATAGCGCCGTCATTCCAAACCAGGCCGCGCTCTGGCTCGAAGTCATAATCAGAGGTGTACTGTTGTAGATACGCTGGGGCGAACCTACAGGGTCCCCACCCGGTGTTAGTAGGTACCCGCCTCAATAGGTTGGGTCCCTTTCAGATTTAGACCCAGCAAGTTGGGTTATAGACTTTTAGATCCAACCCATCGGGTCTTCATTAAGTTGGGTCATAAATATACTACAAACCCAGCCCTACTATTGGGCCTTAATAGATTGGGTCCAAAGGTCACACCCACCCAAACTGGCCCCAGTCTGCCGCCTGGCATAGATCCGCCGCCCAGCCAGAAATTCCTCCGAAATTGTGTAGCTGCATTGTAGGCGTCTGACATGTAAGCAACCCATTGTGCTCCTTTGTCAACAATTAGCTACCACCCTCTAACCCAGTCCGAAGGACGGAAGTCATTTACTCACCTGAATACACCAAATAATCCGACTGTGTTTTATCACTTTACTTTTTCATAGCAGACCCCGCATCAGTGATTCCTTGAATCTTGGCGTCTGCAAGGCAGCCCGGGATGCCTATAAGCACACTCCGCCCGCCCCTGCGCCGGACGGTGGTTCTACATTCTAGCACATAGGACCCCTGCAAGTTGAGCTAGTCATCTTGAACGAGCGCTCATAGCTAAGAATTATTGGCAGCATTTTGGCGGGTAGCTATGCAAGCGAGAAAAGCAAAGATACAAAGTAGGGACACATTATAAAGTGGTTTGGAGATGCTCGTAGTCCGGTCCTATCTCTCAGATCCCATCTCAGGCATTAGCAGTAGACAGCAAGCGATTGTTGCAGCGTTGTCGCCCCGCACCCAGGAAGGTCGGAAGAAATCAGCGTCACGACTATCCTTGTAGGCACGTCTGGGGTTTGAGTTTCCCCCTCAATTTTCCTTCGCCAGCAGGCATAATTCGCCGGGGAACTGGCGGCATATTTACAGGAGGTGCGGAAGTCACACTTGCGTTAACGTGGAAGCTGACCCGGGAGGGAAGGTTAAAATCAAGTGTAAAGATATCTTCGAACTCGGCACCAAGAAACGACTAGGAGGTGTGTGACATTTCGAGTGGGCCAGAACCACTGAAGCATCACCAGTCTGAAATTATGTCCGTGGAGTTTGCATGGCGGTAAGATTAGAAGCACAGCGATCGTTTTTAATCACTCTCAAGTTAATCTATTTTTCTCGGTCCTCCCTCCCAAGACCACAAGCTTATATTCAGTTTCACTAAGTTGAAAATATTTGATCTCTATTATATTTTATCGTTGTTCAACGCAGGGACAACTTCTCGCGGAATTGCCCGTGGCGAATTTGGTTAGCTGGGTTGGGTTCTATGTCGGAAAAGTCTTGCGCGTTAGCAGGAACTCTCTGCCGTTATCCCAGCCCACTTTCGATACAGGCGAAAGTGGGGTGAATGATGCGGGCAAGGTGAATTCAGAGTCGAATATCCATGTCCAAAGCTTTCTCGAATTGTGACATGTCTTTCGTTGCCAATTATCATTCATGTTGAGTTTTGCATAACAGCGATGATCTCGCTTCGCCAACAGGTCCTGCTGATAGCCTTTCCAGCCCTGCTGATCGCTATTTTCTGGTCTTCATTGTTTCAAGACCTTACTCTTCGGTCACATATATCTTCACTGGACATTTTCTCACTTCCTAGTCCGCGAGTGTCTATCCGGCAGGGCCATGTCGTTGGAACACTCCTTACAAAGGACTTTCCTAAGCCGGTAGAAGCGTTTATGGGATTGCCATACTGTCAGCCATCAACAGGTGACAGGAGGTTTCGAGCAGCAGCAGCATTGCCTGCTTCAAATAAAACATTCAAGGCCTTAAAATATGGTCCAATGTAGGTGGTGGATTTTGATGGTTGGGAATATTGCTAAAAATGCTAGATGTCCTGGAAAACAGCTGCTTTCTGGGAAGACCTACCCTAGCAGCGAGGACTGCATGACGGTGAATATCTTCCGTCAGAAACCAAAAGATGAGAAAAACGTGCCTGTGGCTGTGTACATCCATGGCGGCGCGTTCAATCGCGGTAGCTGTAAGTTTTCGTTTTTCTTTACCTCCCAGCCAATAGAACGTGAGGTCCTGGAAGCGTAGCAATCTAGCTGATCGATGCTTTTCTTCCTCTTTTTTATAGCAATGATGCATAATACCGCATCAATGGTGGCATTCTCAGAGAGCCCGTTTATTGGCGTGAGTTTCAACTATCGGTGTGCATGGATCTCAATCTTTCTGATTATAACTAATTTTTTTATGCAGAATTGGAGCTCTTGGCTTCCTCCCTTCAAACCTCACCTTTGAAGAAGGCATCGTAAACCTGGGTCTCCACGACCAAGTGTTCCTGCTTCAATGGGTGCACGACAACATCGAAGAATTTGGTGGCGACAAGAATGATGTGACCATTTTTGGCCTCTCAGCTGGTGCTCATTCGGTCAGTATCATCCTCACCTTCAAATTTGGAATCGCACTCATAGCGTTAGATTGGCCATCATATCATGAACTATAAGGAAGGAGTGGCGCCGCTCTTCCACAAGGCTATTCTGGAGTCCGGGTCCGCTACATCCCGTGCCCAGCATCCCTATAATGCGCCTGTTCACGAGGAGCAATTTGTGCTCTTTGTTGAGAAGGCAGGATGTGCTTCTGTGCCCCGCAGTAGCATAATTTCTTGCCTTCGCTCCCAGCCGGAAGCAATCATCAATGAAGCATCAACTCACGTGTTCGACAAATACAACCCCAGCCTGCGATGGGCATTCCAACCCGTAATTGACCACGAACTGATCCAGCGCAGACCTATTGATTCGTGGGCGACTAAGAAGTGGCACAGAGTTCCAATTATGACTGGCCACACAACGAACGAAGGTACATATTATGTTCCCAGTGCACTTGCAACGCCAGAGGAGTTCACTGATTTCTGGCACGTCCTCCTACCTCACTATTCAAGAGAAGACTTAGCGACGATAAATTCTTTGTATCCCGACCCATCATCTGTCGAAGATAGCAAGTACAAGGAGACACGTGATATGGCGAGTATCGGCGTTGGTCCACAGTACAAGCGTGTCGAAGCAGCATATGCCCACTACGCATACACCTGCCCTGTGCGACAAACAGCCGATTTCGCATCGGTTGGTCAACAACATCCTGTCTTTGTCTACCATTGGGCTGTGAACAAGACGGTCAAGGGTGGCGCGAATCATGGCGACAATATGTACTACGAGTCGTATCCGGAGGATGTGACGAGCATCAGTGAGGCGACAAAGGAGATTAGTGGCATCTATCACGCGTATGTTACTAGTTTTATCACGAGTGGCGATCCGAACACGATTCAGGGGAGATATAAGTACCGGCCAAAATGGGAGAATTATATCAGAGGAAGCGAGAAGGTTATGATTTTAGGGAATGGAAATGACGAGAGGGCTGGGGGGACGAGTTTGGGCACTGCGGCAGAAATGGTGGATAGCCTCTGGATCAAACAGGAATGTGACTTTTGGTGGAAGAAGAGTTATGAAACAGAAGAATGAATTACGCAATATACAGGGCAATAACTTCTTTCGGGCGGATAAGAACAGAAGATAAACACAAAAAGGCATACAGGCTCATATCGCAAAATACACAGCAACCTCAGTTGTGAAGTAAAAGATTAAGAATCCGGTTTCGGGATGACGGGCGAACGGGCAGAGGGGCTGTATCGGGAGTGAGTCGTTCGTAATCATGACAGAAACCGTAACTTCGGAGGTTGACCAACAGCGCACATTATTAGCGAGCCAAGTACTTATTCAACCTGTTCCTACTGTATAGCTGCAATTATGGCTCGTGACTCTGAAATAAACCCGCAATTACGTTCTGGAATTTGTGAAATACGAAGCTTGCGTTATAGCCATTTACACATTCAGATAATTCACCCAGAAGTCAAACTTGCAACAACTAAAAGCACTTGTCGCCTCAAAGCGATACGAGACGATAACATAACACGCCGACGCTCTGAAGCTCCTCGAAAACTGTCTGTACAGCGGCGAGGCTATATATTCAACATCTCTTTGTCTACGGATCCGCATTAAAAATCGAGAATTGGTGCAAGAGATTGATAGTTCAGTCAAATTCCGCACAATACAAAGGATTTTACGAGAGCCGAACTGTAAGAAATAGCGACAGTGTCAACGAGCAAAGCCTAAACCAGAACAAACTGATGCTCGGCTCAGATGGGCCTGGACATATGAGCATTTCCAACCAGATGACTGGGCCAAAGTAAAGTGGTCAGAGGAGTGTACAGTTGAACGAGGAGCTGAAATACAACCGGTGTGGACCTTTCTACGGCCCTCAGAGCAGCTTTTACAAGGTGATCTTAAGAAAAGAAGATGCGGGAGAGGAATAAAGAAGGTGTTTTGGGTAGCGTTTAGTCAAAACTCGAGAATAGTACTTGTGCCACTTAACGGAGATCCTTTGTCTGTACGAAGAGGAGTTACAGCTTGGCTTATAGGAGAGCTATATCGCATATATCTTCCATATTTTCTGCAACCAGGAGATATATTTTTGCAAGACGGGGCTTCAGTTCATACAGCTCATTTTGTTAAAGCTATTCTTCAAAAGCTAGGAAATCACAGTTATGGTTTGGCCTCCTTGCTCTCGGGATAAAAGTTCTATTGAGGATCTTTAGGCTTTTGATTAGAGCAGAGATATGCAAGTTACACCCTGAACTAGCGCATACAAACGATACAGTAGAGACTCCAGAAGCTTTAATTGCAGCAGCGAAGGAAGCACGGCATGCAATTGATCAATCTGTATAATATAATCTTTCTGTTACAATGCTTCATCAAGTAGAGGCTGTAATAGAAGCACATTGTGGCTCTTCAAAAGCAGCACCAAAACGAAGCCAAATTGGTATAGATCAATATGCAAGGTTGGGGAGTTGTCAAGGAGGTATTCAAGCTGTTTTGTCATCCCACTCTACATATCATATGCCAGGATCCCAAAACGGTTATTGAGTTAGCGTATCTCTTATCTACCCCATAGGGAGACAGGCGACCGTTATCGAAATGTTTCCCGCGAAAAACTAGCAGGTGCGGAAACAGGTACCCTTATCTGCTGACCGCATGTTTCCATCGCCTCCATTGTTCACACAGCCTTTCCGAAGCAACACTCAACAACATAGTAATTCTTCTAGTAATTCGCGGATAGAAAGCTGCGTTATGTCCGAGGGGCCAATTGACCTACTAGCGGAGAGTTTGTCCACTCACAAATCCCGCCCTTATCGCTCCCACCGGTTCCCTGCCTGTGACTTTTGTCGGCGTCGGAAAAGTCGCTGCACACGAGATGTCGACAATCTCCCCTGTCTGCTATGTCGCATGAGTGGAGTTGAGTGTACTCGGAACGGTGCAGAGTCTACAGTAACAAATGAATCTGTGCCTGTCGTCCATCGCAGAAAGCGCCACCGTGAGTCCCGCCCAGAACTGCCGCTAGAGGACTCGCATTCTCCCTCAGCAGCACAAGTTCAAGATGGCTCGTTCGTGAATATTCATTTCTCCAATACGCAGTCGCGGCCACAGCTACAGGGACACAGTCCTGAAGAGATAATTCCCTCCCGAATGAAAATTTGTAGCCCGAGATCTGTTCCAACCCCGCAACAAGCTCAAAATCGAAATCAAAATCAAAATCAAACGGGGCATATCGTTGGTCCGGCGGTTGCAAGAGATGTCCAGGTATTAGAGCAGTTTATGTCGCCAATATACGGCGGTCTAGTTGTGTCTTATGCACGGCCAAATCCATACAGCATTTATTCAGATGATCCGAAGCATCCAATTGTTTACTTAAAAGTTCCGCGGCAGCGAGTGGCTTCTTCCTTGGGAAATGGCTCGGCTGGCTTCAAACAGTATGAGACAATTGAGAAGATATTAGAGCCTCTAGGAAGTGATTTGTTTAGTTTGTAGGTGTTCCTTTGCGCTTTGGTACCAAATTTTGCCCTTTGTTTAGTAAATACTGAGCAGTTGATAGATATTTTGACATATTCCACCCTCCATTTCCTATCTTAGACGAAAAGACTGTGGTCGAGGCGTATCGGCATGGTAGCCTTCCTCATTCTCTCGTTTGTGAAATATATGCCTGCTCACTCATTTCTTGGAATACCTCTACGAATATCGAAATGACAAGTCGACCTAGGCCAGACATACGTTATATCTGGGAACAAACTGTTAGCTCTTTGAATGACGAATTTACGGCTCCTGGGTTTTCGACTGTATTAGCATGTATTTTGGACCTTTCCGGGCGGCCTACAACTTCAATGACATATAACGCGATAAACATCGGTAGAGTCGTGGCACTATCGAAGAGTCTTGGTCTCAACCAAGACCCTCGAAAATGGAGTCTTGACCAGCGACAGAAAGACCTTCGCATCAGGGCATGGTGGGGTGTTCTGATCCACGATTGGTGGTACGTCCCCACTGATCTTCCTCGGATATTCTAAGATTGTAAAGCACACAGCTGAAGTATAGCAGGGCAAGTCTGTCGCACGGCACTTCTCCACACATACATCCTACACAATTTGATGTTGAGATACCTGGACTTGATTCAAGTGTAACCGGCGCGGGGAAGGCCAATTCAAGACAGCAGGCGTCTGAACCTCGAACTGCCGGTGCTCATTGCTTTATCGCTTTATGCCAATTGACAGAGATCTTAGGCGATATCCTGCCTCTCATCTACAACACCAAGCGTGGGAAACACCATGCTCCTCGAAAATCACTCCTTCGTATTGAGGCCTCACTTGATGAATGGGAGGATAGCTTACCAAACTGGCTGGATCCTAGGAGCCTGGAATTTCAGCGCGAGCTTCCTGGCGTCCTAAGTCTACAGCTTTCTGCTTTGGCAGTCAAAATATGTATTTGTAGGGTGTCACTGTTGGTGTGTTATGTGCAAAGGCAATTCATAACTTCCCTCTCTCTAACAAAGGACAGGAGGCGTCCAAGTCGGACGAACGCGACGATATAGATATGCGCCAATTCTATCAATCTAGATGTCGAAAGGCTGCTAGAGCCGTTATTGAATTTGTCACATCGCTTCAACGACGTGACCTGGATGCGTTCTGGTTACCTTGTAAGTTAATAATGCTAATTTTGTTCCCACGATAATCATGGTTTATCTCTGAGGTTGGATAGCCTCACTACAAGACTCATATTATTTGTCGATCTGACTGAAAATACATAGATTCCGCATACCATTTTGCATCAGCAGCCACGCTGATACTTCGATGCGCCTTAGAAGCGACGAATGACGATACAGCTCGAGAGTGTGTAGCAAGTGCGCAGCTGTTGATCAGCCATCTGCGTAAATTTAAAGACGAGTCCAATTGGGACTTATCCGGTGTCTGTCTCTCCCAATGTGAGGAAGTAGTCCGACAAATGAGCGAAGGAACGGTTTTGGATTTTCGGCGCAGGCATGCACACAGTTCAGGCTCAGCTTCCACTCCGCGGGGTGCTCCATTCGGCTTGAATAACGAGGATTTTGCTTGTTTGTCAGGACCAAATAGATTTCAAAATATAGAACCGCATTTAAGACCGCGGGCCGAGTTTCCTCAAGATATTTCACAGGATGTAGCTGCTGCTGAGAGCCTGGCTGGTTTGGCGGGGCAAGGCAATGCAGCACTGCTGGGAGGTAATGATATAGGAATTGAGAGTCAAGGACAATGGAATGACTTTTTGTTAGTGCCAGACTTGTGGCAGATGGATGGTTTCGACGAACATAGCAACTTTGTATTGTGATCTACATTTAATACAATGCTATAACACTAAACAATAGTACGGGACTGTGGGAAACGAAAATAATTAGTTTAGAAACACTAAATTTACAACGCCTTTTAATAGACGTATCTGAAATGTGGATTCTGTTCTGATATTAGTTGCTACTTCGTCGAACAATTTCTAGAAGAATGGCTTACTTCGAAATCTGTCAAATCGCCGCCAACCTCCTCAATTGCATGCTCCTCCGTCTCAGTAATGCCCCTCGCAGCAGCAGTCGCATCTCGGTTCTTGTTGCGCCTTATCAACAAGATTCTCAGAGCGATCGAGATAACAACCTGCGTGGCTGAGCATGAAAGAATAACAATGCAACCCGTAGGGTACGTTGGGGATTCGCTCGACAAGAAGGCATGCGGTCCGATAATGTTGCCAGCACAGTACGCCATGAATACGATAGCTACACCTGTGGTTCGCTTGGTGTAGCCACCCAGGTTTGTAGAGGGCATCTGCAGAGCGAGAACCAAGGAAGTTACGTACGAGCCAACGATGTAGTAGCCAAAAAGCACGCCGACGAGATGCTTCGCGCGGTCTAGCTTCCAAATGAGGCAGATACCTAGCACGGTCGGGAAGAGATACATCACCATAACGATAGTTCGAAAATTCCGGATACGCGAAGCGAGCCAGGTCCCGGACAGAATCCAAAAGACCTGAAATGCGCCTTGTGGTATGCCGAGAACAGTTGTAAGCAGCGGGTCCTTGACAAGGCCCTTAATGATGAGTTTCCCGAAAGACGCGATTCCTCCATTGATGACTTCATTGAGCAGCATGAAGAGGGTTAGGAGCCAGACTTGCGGGTCCAGAAGTGCTTCTTTGATCTGGTACCATTTAATCTTGCGGTTAAGGATCCCAGTGCGACCGAGCTTGCCACGACCGATCAGCACAACTTTATCTTCAAGGCTGAAGTGTTTCGCTGAGAGGATATCATCAGGAAGGATATAAAGCAAGAGAAATCCCCAAGCAATGGTGACACCACCGCAGATGAGGAAAATGGCCCGCCAGACGGGGAAGGTGCGAATTTGGCCTATGGCATAGGTAATAAGCCCACCAGTCATAGACCCAACTCCGTTACAGGAGTAGAAAACCCCTGCCCTGAAGGGTTGTTCTTGGCGAGTATACCTATTTATGTGACCTCGATGTTAGGCCCAGTGCTAAGGACTCACTTTGCGGACAGGCGG
The DNA here is from genome assembly GCA_021307315.1 of Bisporella sp. PMI_857. NCBI lineage: Eukaryota > Fungi > Ascomycota > Leotiomycetes > Helotiales > Helotiaceae > Bisporella > Bisporella sp. PMI_857. The sequence goes on from JAJSPD010000026.1 coordinate 619,503, forward strand.
AAACTAAAAAGTGGATATTACGTACCACATACTGACAATCATCATGAAACAAGGAGTGATAGGAGCTTCAAAGACACCTAACAAAAAGCGACAGATTGACAAACCAACAAAGTTTTTGCAAGATGCTGTGATCATGAGGATAGATCCCCAAGAGATGACACAGCCAGACACAACTTTAGCCATTCTTGTCCTCTGCGCCAAATATGACCAAGGATATTCTGCAGTGAGGTAGGCAAAGTAAAAGATACTTGCCAGCCAGCTGTATTGGTCACTGCTGATACCTGTGTCAGTGAACAAGTCGAAGACCGCCGAGTAGGCGAGGGCTGACTTGTCAATGTATTGCAACACGTAGGTGCCGGCAAGCATTGGCAATAGGATCAAGTCGATCTTGCGGACGAGTTTCTTGTTCAACTCTTTGTCAACAAGCAGCTCCTGGATGTACTCAGGCGTGAAGTTATGCTCGCGCAGAAAGATATCTGCCTCATCCAAGCTGGAGGTTTCGCCAATTCCAAAATCATTGACCTTGGTATCTGACGTAGTTTGCATCATGTCGCTCTTTTCGGGCTTGGAGTCCATTTTGGATAATCGATGTTAAGACAAGAACCGGGAAAATGGAGCAAAAGTTGGGAATATTGAGACTCAGGTTGCGACTATAAGAGAGCCGTTTGTCTCTAGTGGCCGTGGAATGTTGTTGCACATATATAGACGCACAACAAAAGCTAAGCCAACGGTAGGAAAGATAAAGTATAAATTGTACTTATCTCGCTCTCAGATAACGACGGAGTAGTTGTGGGGATGGAGGCCCCAGGTATTGCATTCGATATGCACTCCATACAGGGCAATAACACTGAATACGAGTCGGCAAACGTCGGAAAACTTCCCTATCCAGCTTGGTGTCGGCTTACCTGTACCCATGCGACCGGCAAAACTTCGGCTGATGCACGAACTGCATTCCCCTCTTCAACCGACCTCTCCCTCTCTTCGAGCATACCCACCACCGCCATGCCGAAGCTATCTGAAAAACGTAATACATTGCCAATACACTGCTGATGCCAATATATTAGGGGAATCATTATAAGCGCTATGTTACTACACTTGAAGTTGATCAAAGGACAGCTTCACATCACCTAGCTCACCCAACTTCACTTTACTTTCGGAAACATATTCCTAATGCATTGCCAATACTCAAACTGGTTACCATTGAGGAAAGCGCAGCGAGAGAGTTGCCTCGGTGTGTTGCACCGAATATACCTATGCAAAATGTCAGACAAATTGTATAGTTTGTAAATAGCAGGTAATAGTGAAGTCGAGGGTCAAATAAGGCATACAAATTTGACTGTGGAACTAGGCCAATAGGCTTGGCCGTTCGACGCGAAACGCCGTAAACAGTCATTTTGTTTATGGTCGAAGTTTCACTTACCACAGCGGCAAAGATATACAAGCCAACTCTGAGTCCAATAGCATTTCTGGAGTACAATATCATCATACGTATTGGCGATGCAGATATAACCACTTGTAAAGGCCCACATCACTGATCCGCGATGAGAACTGGAAATACGCAGCCTACAGCACCTATGCCATTCATGATCAGGAGCGGACTTATTGATTTGGAGTAGTTGAACCCAATTACACAGCGACTGTAGGAGTCGATACTAGAAATTGTAAACGCGTGGCTGTTCGATTGATAGAATGATTATTGGGGTGGGAGGACCCATGGCTTGACGGAAATTAACTTACCAGTAGAATTTGAGCACACGACCCAGAAATCCTAACCTTTCAATAAGAATAGTACTTCAACAGCAGAGTGGAATAACCAAAGAAGAATGGCCCAATTGCGAAGAGTATACATGGCGTCTCCTTGAACGCCTGGCACTCAACTATTGGGCCGATCAGATGCGGCGAGGCTCCTGTTTTGCTGAGATTACTAGCAACTAGTAGAATTGCTAACTGCATAAATGTTATGCTTGAAGTACTCGGCTTCTGTAAAACCCGTGAAAGCGCCAATGAAGAATAGCACGAAAACCTGCTTCGATCCAATCCAACTGATATCAGATGGAGGGCTGGGCGACTGGAAGCATAGTGCGTTTGGAATATGCCGAAAGAGTTTGAGGTACCCCATGTGTTGGAGATAACAAGGCGGACCGCAGCAACTTGGATCTAGGCAAGCAGGCACCCGTCGAGCGGTGGACCTGAAGTTGCCGTTGAAGCTTTGGTATATGCCCATGGCCACTCTCGTGAGCCTCCCACCTTGTTTGATTCCTCCTCAATGTTGCGGCCCGACGTGAATGGTATTCGGAACTACCAACAGCAAAGCTACGGGGGTGACCTTTTTAAGATCTGTTTTGCAGCCTGTATAAATAGGGAAGACATGTAGAATGTGATATAGAAATTCGTAATGGCCAAGCAGAAGCAACATAAAGAGGATTGCATCTAACCTAGTTTATGGGCTTGAACCAAGTAATATCGTATGGCGTCTCTTCAAAAACGTTTGCATGCTTATTAAATGGAATAAGTTCAAGCTCTTATCAAAGCGCCTGCGCTCTCAACCACGGCGGGATGAAGTGATTCCAGCGGTGGATTCGGCTAGCAAAAGCATTCTTGACATACTATGATCTTCCTATAATAATGCAAGATATTCAGAAGCATCGGAAATAACAGCGTCCGAAATGGTAATAATGACGGCATCACACCTTTTTTGTTCGGGAAACTGTTTTCCGCCGGAAACTATTGCTGGAACGATGCTGCGACGGGAAAAGTCGCCAAGTAGAAGCAGCCCCATAGTAGCACTCTTTGATTCGTCGATCTAGGTATCTTGGTCAATTCATTTGTTCTCCGCGGAAAGGATCGTCTGGAGCTTTTCCTGTCGTCATGAGCAAGACGGCCAAATTTATTCTTCCCCTTAGAATGGAGGGACCAAGGCTCAATGGGGACACTAAGGTGATATCTCGCATCCTCCAACCATAAACGGATGGCTTTTGATTCGCTCGGTTTTGTTCGGGTACTCTTCAATGTCCAAAACTCGTTGGATCGCGAAGATACCTATAAAACTCACGATTTCTCTTCCGGCTTACCCCTCCATATTCTATAAAACTACAAAACAGTCTCCTTCCTTCCGTCCCGTTCATAACCGAAACAAGAACACGCGTTCAATCGCTTCCGAGCCAAAAATGTCAACAGTAAAACTTCCAGAACCTTTCGCCAGCATCCCAAAGGAAAACTTCCTTTTCGGGTCCTCGCCAATCCAGTACCTGCCACTAATCACAAAGGCACTTGGTGGAAAAGTTGGTGTTTACGCAAAACGGGAGGACTGTAATTCCGGCCTGGCTTTCGGTGGAAACAAGGTTCGCAAATTAGAGTGTGCAGTTCCAACTCCACACCCACATGAATACTCTTAATATTCTTTAACAGGTATTTTGGCCCCGCGGCTGTGGAATCAGGCGCCGATACACTTGTCAGCATCGGAGGCGTTCAATCTAATCACACTCGTGCAGTTGCGGCCATTGCAGTCAAACTCGGGCTGAAGTCGGCACTGGTGCAAGAGAAATGGGTAGATTGGGAGGACCCTGTATACACAAAAGCTGGAAATATCCAACTATCACGCCTAATGGGTGCAGATTCACGTCTTGACCCCTCGCCATTTGGAATCGAGCACAAAGATAGCTTAAAGAACCTGACGCAAGAAATCATCGATAAAGGGGGCAAGCCATACTATATCCCAGCAGGTGCTTCAGATCATCCATTAGGTGGACTTGGTTTCGCCAGATGGGCGTTTGAGGTCGAGGAGCAGGAGAAGGAACAGGGCGTCTTCTTTGACACCATCATCGTCTGTGCGGTTACGGGTTCCACTATGGCTGGTATGGTGGCTGGTTTTAAGCTCGCCCAGAAGAACGGCTCGCGGCCGCGAAAAGTCATCGGTATCGATGCGTCGGCCAAAGTACAGCAGACATTCGATCAGATTCTGCGCATCGCAAAGGCTACCGGAGTGAAGATTGGACTGAAGGAGGGCGACATCACTGAGAACGATATTATCTTGGATGACAGGTATCACGCTGGATGTTACGGTATTCCTGACAGGCAAACTATCGATGCAATCAAGTTTGGTGCTTCAACCGAGGCATTCATTACGGATCCTGTCTATGAAGGAAAGAGCTTGGCTGGAATGATGGATATAATTCGAAAGGGAGAGCTACCGGAAGGTAGCAATGTATTGTACGCACATCTTGGAGGTCAACTGGCTCTCAATGCGTACACTTCCATGTAATTTCTTGCTGTACCACAAACAACAAATAGAGATTTGATTAGCACAGTATCTCCACCTGGAAACTATCTTGGGGCTGCCTCTGCTTCCGGTGCAGGCATTATTGTACACAGACACCTCTGTCAACAGGGATATCAGCCAATGCAAAGCTTAGTTAAGGTTAAAGGAGCTGAGTATATTAAATAAATGAAATCAATACTTCCAGCGATATATGAAGCGTCACTGCCCATCAAAAATGCCAGCACTCTCCCAATCCCCTCTGTTTCTTCCATTCTTTAGAGACAAATCCCTGCGCTAGACTCAGTGTGAGAAATTTCTAATCTACTACTCGAGTAGTAATCTAGAGTAGTAGATTAGATTAGATTTAGATTAGATTAGCTAAAATTTCAACTAATCTAGATTAGATTTAAATTAGTTATTTTCACTACTCTAGATTATTAAAGTAGTAAAGTTATTTTTAGAAATCAAATTTTAGGTATATATAAATATTTAAGTTATTATAATAGTATAAATATAAATATATTAATTAAAACTAATAATTAAAACTAACAATTGCCTTTATTATTACTATTATAACTTTAATTAACTAACCTAAAACTAACTCTAAACTAAAAGCAGTATAAATAGCTTTTAACTTTAAATTTAAATAAACTTTATATTTTAGTTAAAACTTTAAAGTTTCAACCGATAAACTAATAGCTATTAAATTATTAGTCTATTAAAAATTTTTTTTTTTTTATATTAACGCTTTCTTCGACTAACGTAGTTCACAAGCGAATGTAAATCACAAGCGAATGTAAATATTTTTCTTGGCATTTTATTAAAACTCAAATAACACAACAATTAAACAATTAATTAATTAAAGCTATTCAGATTCAGAATCTCCAAATTCTACTTTAATGTTTTGACACGTTCGTACGTTATAGCCAAATTCTCCGCACGATTTGCAGCGTTGTTGGTGTGGTGCGGAAACTTTCGTACGACTACTACTTTGAGCTAAATCAGCCTGCAGTTGTGTATTAACGTCACTTTGAGCTTGAAGATCTTGCGCATTTTGCAAGCTAAGTGATCCTCCTTCTTGAATTCGACGCTTTTTCGTACGACGACGCCGACTAAGTTTATTATTTGCTTTGCGCAATGCGGCGTTCTTTTCGCGTAACAAAACTAATTCGTGGATTGCACGCGTTGCACTTTTAGCAAACTGATCTACACTTGACAAAAGCGCCGTTGGCGAGCTATTTTGATGTCGTACGATCTTTTCTTTCACATATTTAGTATGTGATTGCGTTTCGATTACGTTGTGCGGCGTTTTTAGCTCCTATGCCGCAAGCAAATCGGACGAAATTGGCGGCGGAGTTGGCGCGGAAACTCGAATATCAAGCTGTGAAATTACATATTCTGGATTATACGGAACAAGTTCTGTTCCGCGAAAGCTTTCTTGAATATTAGATTTTGTTATTGCTGTACGAAATGCAGTGTGAAAAGCAGGAAAAAAGTCTTCTTTAGAAATATGTGTAATATGTGCGCGCATTAACTTTTCGATCTCAGCACTGTACGAACGTTTTAATGCGCGAAAACACTCAATATCAAATGGCTGAAACTTATGAGATGAATGTGCAGGCATACACAATGTAATAATATTGTGTTTTTTGCAATAAAGCTTAAAATCGGTCGAATGATGGCTTTCGTGACCGTCAAGAATAAAAAGCCGATATACACTTTTCGTACGACTTTTTGTATGTTGATCAAAATGCTGAATTCAATTTAAACCTCGTTTATTTGTTGTTTAACTATTTGCAGTAACTGCAATTACTTAATCGTACGGCAATTGACTGTTTTCGTACTATGACGACAAATAGTTTTTGCCCGCAACAATAATATATGGCGGCAGCGCATAGCCGTACGAACTGATATTTTGAATAACTGTAATTTATTCTCGGTTTCTTTGCTGTACAGTCCGAGGTTTATTTTGCCGTTTAGCGCTTGTTACAACTATTTCGGACGAAATCTAGCTTATTAAAAACTTTGTTTTATCAAAATTGTATATATCTTCTTTATTGATTCTATATTTGTTGATTGTGTTTCGTACGAGCTGAAACTACGCGTTATACACGTCTGGATTTTCGCATTTAGCTTTTTGATAGTCGATTTGACGATTAAAACGCGTCTGTAGCTTTGGTTGTCGTCGTACGAAATTCGAAGTCTAGTTCTTGCCGACGCGTTTCGCGTTTCGATTTGCGAGCAATCGATTTGCTATATCTTCAACACTACTGACTCGAGGAGGAAATGATCGCGAATCCAAATCAAGAATATGTCGTACGATAGTTTCTTTTTTTAATTGAGTTAATTTTCGAGACTTTGGAATAGTATCGTGCTTTGCAAGCATTTCTCGAGCTCGACGACGTAACGTTGCAGAAAGCACTTTATATATTCGCGCAATTGTTGTAACATGTATTTGAGAGTTATTTCGTACAATTTTGACAGCTAAAAGCATATCAGATTCGTTCTACGTACGAGCCATTTGTAATTGTGGTATAATTGTTGTGTAAAGTCAAAAAGTAAATGCCAAGAAAAATATTTACATTCGCTTGTGATTTACATTCGCTTGTGAACTACGTTATTTCTTCTTGAAAAATTCCTCAACTTTTAAAAGATATTATTAATTCAAAAGTCTTTTTATTAAGCCTATTTCTTAGCTTATTAATAATAAAAGCTTTTTAGCTAAAATATTTTTAGAAAAGCGGAAGTTGCCGGTATTTGTAAATAGCTTCGAGCTATTAAAAATAAAACTGGAAATTTATTTTTATTATTAGCCAAAAAGTTAAAGCCGAACTTATTAATAGAAATATTAGTGCTTATTCTTAATAAATTAATAAACTAATAATAGACTAATAACTTACAGTTTATTTACTTTTTTTTCGTCAAAATATAAAGTAAACTTATCGAGTTTTCGTTTTTATCGTTTTTATATATATATTTAAATGTCGTCGTTTCGATTTAAATTAATATTTTCGGCTTGTTGTAATAGAAGTAAGCTTAAAAATAGTTTTCTTTATATTTATAAAAGTTAATAAATAGCTTTTAATAATTTCTTAATAAAAAATTACTTACATATTATATATTTCTTTTAGTCGGTTAAATATTATCGCGTACTTTTAGTAAAGCCGATAAGCTTTAAGCCGTTTTTTTTAATTCTAAGTTTAAAATTAAAAATAAATATAAAGCTTTATTATTAAAGTTTATTCTTTGTTTAAAGTAATATTTCTTTAATTTAGCAATACTTTATTTATAGCATTTGTAAATAAAGAGTCTAGTAAATAAATTAGCTTATATTATTAGTATTTATAAAGTTATATTACATTTAATTCTTTTCGAATAGTTTTAGTCGATTATATATATTATATATTCAAGTATTAAATAATATATAGTCGAGTATTTGTCGGCTTGTAATTTTGTTGTAGCTTTATAAAAATATTAAATATTTTAAAGCATTTTTTAAATATAAAATTTAAAGTCTTTTAATAAAAAAATAGTTTTATTCTTTTTAAAACTTTTGATTCGAATAAGCTAATAACGATTTTAATAGCTAGCTAAAAATGTAAAAAGTTTTAAGCATATTAGCTGTTGAAAACCACTTTGTTTTTTGATTTATAAAAAATATTAATTAGTATATTTATAAGTAATATTTTAATAAATTAACTTACTAAGTTGAAGTATTTAGATTTTGTATATTAAAAGCTTGTATTTGGCTTTTTAATAGTTTATATTCTTTAAAAATATTTAATTCCGATTATTATTTTTGTCACGATCACGATCCTATGGCTGTAAGGGCGCTGAATAGGTGCTTCAATTACGAGAATACTAAACTAAGGAGGAAAGGTGTAGCTGTTGCTGGCATCCCCTAACATAAAGACATGACCAGTGACCACATAGGCGAGCTGGTAAGCGAACCAATGGGCGTCTGGTGCGATATTGAGGACCGTGACAATTTTTCGAATTCGTTTTTATAAAAAAGTATTTAAATAAAGTTAATATATTAGTATAATATTAATTAAAATAAGAATAAACTCACTATTAAGCATATTTTCTTCGATTTCGTTTTTCGTTTCGATATTATAAATATTATTATTAAAGCTATTATAAGCCTTTTTATAATAGCTTTTTAATATATTTTGTACTACTAAATTTAATACATAAGCAATACAAGATATATCGTTTAAAAGCTATTTCTGATAAACTATAATAGTTTTTCAAGCTTTTATTAAAGTATTGTTAGAACTAGCGTTATTTCTAGTAATACTATATAAATAGTTAGTTATATATTTAATCATATTAAACAAAAAACGTACTTATTAATATTATATTCAATATTATAGTTTTGTAAAGTTTGTAATAAAACTTCGAATAAATAAAACCAAAGTAAAGCTTTTTTAAATTCTTTATTGCTAATAAATAAAACTTTAATTAAAAGTCTTTATTTATAAAATAACTATATTTAAAGTTAATAATATATTACGTTTAATTAGATTTATTAATACTTACATTATAATTCAAAATAAGCGTCTTAATTAATAGCTGTCCAAGCGTTTAAAGTTAAACTAAAAAGCCGTTTGTTTTTATGTTATTTTTAGCTTTTTTTTATTAAAGATTGTTTTTCTAAATAAATAGAATTTAAATCTTCTTTAAAAGCTTAATAATATAACTTTAGGACTTAGCTATAAAATATTAGTATAACTATTAATAAAAGTGTCGAAATAAAGACTTACTTATTAAAGTATAATAATAAACTTTTAAAAAAGTCTGAAATAACCGCTCGGAAAAATATATTATTTAATACAATAAATCTAAAAAGAAGCTTTTTAAATTTATTAATATTAAATACTTTTTCGGGAGATTTTGGCCTTTTAGCAGCTTTTGTTTAATAAAAGCGTCCGAAATAGTACTAGTAGTTTTTGTAAAATTCGGTTGCATCAGAATCTAAAAATAATTATTAGCTTAAATTTTAATATATTTTAAAAACAAATACGTACTATTATCTAAGTTATTTAAAACTTTTCTTATATTAAAGCTTTTATAAGAGTTTTTATAATAAGCAATATAATTACTAGTAAACTTATAAACTCTTTCGTTATTCCAAGTTTTACTATTAATATATTAGTAAATAGCTTATTAAATTAATAAAAGGTTTATATAACTTACTTGCATCCGGAACGTAAACACTTAATAGTAACTGATCGATAATTTTCGATGTTTTCGGGGTTTTTTTAAAAAGTTTAAAGTTTTAGAAAATAGTTTTTTTTAAATATAATAGAACTATTTTCTAAATTTTCAAGCTTAAAATCAGAAGAATTTTGAACTATATTTAAAGCGACTAAGGTTTTATAACTATTTTGAATAATAAGTAGTAAAATCGAGTATCGATAAATATATAATAACTTAATAGTAGTAGTAGTAGTAAAAAATATAATAAAATACTTTGAATAAAAAAAGTAGCTTTAGTTGAAGAAAACGACTTATTTATATCAAATTATTAAGCTTAAAGCATTCTAAAGCTTAAAAATCAATAAATATTATTAATACGTTTCTTATTAATCAAATATCAATTAATAATACAAAAAAAAGCTTTAGAAAGTTGATTTGAAATCTACATTACAAATCAAAAGTATTTCTAATATATTTAATAATTTAATTAATAAGCTATTAATAATTATTGATTTATAATATAACTAATTAGTAATACTATTAATTCAATAATACAGTTTATTAATTAAAGTTATATTTATAAAGTTATTAAATAAATTATATATGAGTTATTATTGCTATTCTCGAGAAGCGGATAAAGCCGTTGACTAAGCTTTTTAAGTAAGGCCCTTGCTTTTAGTCTGTTTTTAGTTAGTCAAGCGATTACATAACCACTACTCGAGTAGTAATCTACTACTCTAGATTAGATTAGATTAGATTTAGAGTAGCATATTAATTGACTAGATTAGATTAGAGTAGTAGTCACTACTCTAATCTAATCTAATCTATTTGTTACACTGGCTAGACTTGACTGGATCGGCCAGCCCAAGAGTAGCCGCCTTGTCGAAGTCTGAGCTTGAACGAATCTGCTGCTTTTCGACGATTGGTATGATATTTTCAACATTTAACAGAGAGCTTAAGGCAGAAGGCAGTCGGCACGATATCTAGTGGTTGAGTAGTATTTGGCTTCCAATGGTCTCAATATCCCGAAATTACTTGAAGATGTTATCGGATGAATACTGGGTAATAATATATATCTAAGAAGTTTTGAATGCGAGAGGGGGGCTGCAAGATATCACATAAATTATACATTTTTAGTTCCACAAAAAAATCTAAAGTAATATGACTTGCATTACTACGGTATCTCCCTCACCTAACTAGGTCCTCACATAGCTAGGTGATAAGGAGTCATCCTCTCATCCTACACTCTCGGGAGAATTCTATTGTGACCTTCTGATGGTCTCCGATACGATATAATACCAATCTAACAGGGAAGCTATTTAACGCCAAGCACGCCTCTGATAGGTAGTGGAGGGCAGGCCAGGACGGCGGGGCCATGGCTGCCCCTTATTTACCAGCATCACGGATTCTTATTGGAGCTGCACATGAATGCCCGAACATTCGACTAGATCACCGTAAAGTGCATTGCATTACGCTGTACTTACTCGCAGTGCTACGGACTCTCAATGCAAACTCCCATGTCATCAAATTTCAGGAGTAATGTCGGTATTTCAACGTAACTGCGACTGATCCCTAACCAATCTGGCTCAGTGTGTGAAATAGTATTTCTCGAGATATATCGACCTCTAAAATCAATGCTATACACCGCGCAATATGAGATCTGAAATTTGTATACGCACTACAAGCAAAATTTGCAATCTTATATTATATCATACTATATTGCGATATATTACAATATTAACTTTATATAAAGCTATACCTAAATTAGTAGTAATATCACGTGGCTATTTGATACGTGATTTTAGTAGGCAGCTGGAACTAACACATGATTCTGATAAGTAAAGCCTTTGAAGCGAAATGTAATAAAACATATTTGATATCTGAGCCATATAGCAAAAGAGTCCTTTTTTTGCTAAAGTCTAATACTTCTCTAAGCTATATATAGTATATTACTTACATGGCAAAACGACTAACTAACCTTGGCACCGTATTTAGTATTCTTGCCAATATGATATAAGATTCAATTTATATACTAATACTGGCGTAGTATCAAAAAATCGATCTCATATGTCTCGAGCCTCGATATTACTAGATACTACAATACTATTACACACACTAATATGGCTGTAGATACGCATCTGTCGCAACTTAAAATAAGCGGGGAGGTTTAAGTTGGGCCCTCATGGTCTGGCTATTGCGATTCTCTGATTGATCCTCCGGCCAATGGGTCCTATTTCCGGCCCGAGTTCGCTCTGTGTCACGGGACCACATCCCTGTATTTAACGCGTCGTTCTCTCCTTCTCTCAATTCAATCAATTACAATACAATAAAACCGAGCTATATTATTTGTCCCTGCTCCCTGACACCCTGGCACTGGGTGACAAGCCTGCTTGTAACATCCCCTGAACCATAACTAAAGCCCCCTTTTTCAGTTTGCCATGCTAACTACGTGCACGCCTGTCACTCCATCTAGATTAGTGGTGAAATCCGTTAAGGTATTCCTTCTCTTTTAGCTCGACTGCTGCCGCCTAGGTCTGGATCGAGCCCATTGTGAAGTCGACAAACAATAAGAGCCTTGCTCCTTTCCCTAGCGTCGACATACAAATTATAACAATCGAAAAAAAAAATCCTTCAAGGTTTTACTGGGGTCGCCAGAGCCACCCTTCATGCTATCGGCCTTATTTGTCACTTGAGAAGGGTTAAGGCGGAAATGGCGGGTTGGGTGGGTTTTCTATTTGTTCGGGTTATCTTTCATCAACTCGAGGATGTTGTGTAATAGCCGTCCGTACCATACACCAGTGGCGCCTCCCATGCGCAGTAAGAGGGTTGCTACGACCTTCACTCTTTGAACATATGTGCAAAACCACTAAACTTTATTATATCTGTAACAGCGAAAGTTGTTCCGCCGTAGACTCCGATATCGTTTGTTATGGGGCGGACATCATTATCAATAGCGTGATTGCTTCTCGTTAAGTAAATCGTTCTCTTTGTAAGGGGTGGCTCTCCAGAGGTGATAGGTGTACCGGTTTCCACTGGACCTAGTGTCGCTCTATGATAAGGCTCGACGGCGGCAATTGAGCCATCAGTGACAGTTGCGCTAGCTCTGCTACTTGAAGTTGGCGTGCTGACATTGAGTTTGCTAGCTAACGGCGTTATTAATAGTTCTTGTTCACTTCTGCATTGCTGCTTTTTAAGGTACAAGACTTCAGAGAGGAAAAGACATCGCATTCGAAGAGCCCTAGGCCCCCACTAAGTAACTATGCTGACTAACTGTACAGTGCTCTATGTGACACTGCGTTACATTCGTGAGTAGCCTGATGAAATTGCCGAGGCGCGCAGTGTCTCTTCCTAGGAGCTGCCCTCTCTTAAACAGTTGGTGAACTTGCGCCAGGTATTGACTGTGACTATGGAGGAACTATTCCTTCAAGTGCTTTCCCCGGTCTCCGCCTAGAGCCTGATCTGAGTGTAGGGTTCGGGGCTCTAGGTGATGCTTTGTGCCTCCCTTCAGCCTTGCTAAGTGATGTTGTTCGTGAGGTTACTTAGACTCTTGCTCTGTCTTCGGTCTATACTTCCCGGACTAACGCGAGGTCCACCTGCCACTCTGGCTTAGTGTAGACTCCTGAGGTGTCGTTTCTAACTCGTTTCTTTGCTTACCTGAGAGTTTAAGGAGGTCTAACAGCGATAGTCCAAACGACGACCCAGCTTGATTTAGTGTAGTAGAATAGGCTTCCTTTCTTCGACTCCTCCTGTCACTAAATACTTGCGCTTAGAAAGCTATGGCATGGCTCAATTACGAGAATACTAAACTAAGGAAAGAAGGTGGAGCTCGAAAGGATCTCCCTCGGAAATAGGCCGTGGTCACCTGTCACTAGTCCTAAACGGGTATAGTGTTCACTAATAATGTGACAAACTTAACCTTCCACTGCAATCTCTGAAATAGCGAAGGGGAGGGTTTGAGTGGTGCTCCGTTGCTAAGAAGTGTCTTCTTCTATCGTGTCTCAATAATATTTTCCAAATCTGTTAATAATGTTTTCTTCGGCTTGGCTTTGGATCCTGCCTCAATCTTTCCCAAGCTGCTGTTGCCTCGTAAAGGTCCTTGAAGGACCTTGAATGGTTTATGCTCCCTCTTTCTCATTGGTAAAGGTTCTAACTTAGCTTTTACCCCGTGTTGTCATTCTCCTTTTGTGGGTTTTCGGGTGGGGTGGGGATAGAGCTAGGTGAAGCAAACAGGAGAGGATTTTGAACTGCCGACCTCCCCATTGTTAAAGAGATAGCACTAGACATGATTGACGCTTCAAAACAGCGTGTCGATTGGGATACCAGCTAGTTCGCTTAGTAGCGAAGTGATACGCCGGTGTCCTTTATGCTTTGCCCTAGTCTGGTATATGACTCGTGGCATACGGGTATTTCCGTTTCCTCTGTGGCGGTGAGCTCGAATTTTCGAATAAGTTCGTAAAAAGTGTAGAAAGTTCGTCAAGTCTACACCTCTTTTGAATGATTAGCGCGAACATAGTGCTAGGTACGGAATTGTCGGAGTGTTTGAGAGATGCTCCTCTTTATGTATGTACCGTCTTTAAGTACCGTCCGAGTTTTATAATTTAAAGTTTGTCCATGTAAATTTATGTCTTTTTCGTAATAAAGCTGACAGTTACTAAATATTAACAGCAATTTTTATCCAGCAATTTTAGATGTTATGCCCTTTCATTAATGGATATTGCAATTTCTTTAATGTTATTGATATTAAAAAAAATAAAAATATCGTGACCTGTGTACGAAGGTAACCGACCATAAATTGTATGCCCATTTGTGGCTGAAAGTTTAAAAAACGTCAAATTGGCGAAGGCTTAACCCACCATAAACTGTACGCCAACTTGTGGCTGAAAGTTTAAATAACGTCAAATTAGCGAAGGCTTAACCCACGTGGTTGTCCGCTTCCCTGCTAGCGAAGCCACCCCAACCGGATATCAGATAGGTCGCTGAGCCTCCGCTTAGGAATCTTAGCGTCGCTGTACGGCATGTTAATTTGTCCATCATGCAAGTATGGAGGAAAACGTGGCTTTCAAGGCGCGATTGTGGAAATGAAAAGTCGCGGGAGGCTTTGTCCGTTATCGCAAGATATCAATTGCCTAGCTGACACTAGTCAATAGCATTTTGGCCTTTCGGAGAAGCAAGATATAGCAGCGTATCTTAGTCTCTTAGCACATAATTACGCATTGGGTTGTTGATACGACATTTATGGCGCACATGCCTGGTATTACTTGTGTTGTTTGGGTATCTGACCTTTTAGTTCCGTGCTGATTTTATCCCTTGGTTTCCCGGTCTTCCACGTTCGGTGGCTTACCACAGAGTAACCATAAAGTGAAAGCACTTTTAGTTCGCAACCCAGGGAAAATTTCCACGTTTTCCCAATCTTTGATGCTAAAGATCAGACGCGGCAAGAAAGCTTATTATATGGATGGAGCTTGCCGATTTCAGCGGATTTCGCAGCTATATGTAGATAGGAATGTACCCATAGGCTCCTCGATTTCAACACTGTAGTGAAGCAACCTTATGCCAAACAACAAAAGCTGCTCATTGAAAATGAAGAGCCTTCAAGCGCTTTCACTTCTCCTCGCAGCCGCGCATAGTGAAGCTGCCTTCTCTTGGAATAATGTTCGTCTTGGTGGCGGGGGAGGTTTTGTTTCTGGCATTGTATTTCATCCCAAAACCCAGGGAGTAGCATACGCCCGTACGGATATAGGTGGCCTCTACAAACTTAACTCAGACGATAGCTGGAGAGCTGTAACGGATGACATCACCCAAGATGGTACCTGGTACGTGAACATCTCGGTTGGTAAGAGATTTACCCCTAACAGCATTTAGGCATAACTGGGGCATAGATGCTTTGGCTCTGGACCCACAGAATGCACAAGTTGTATACGCCGCCTTGGGGATGTACACAAACTTCTTGTAAGTGTTGCCTATTTGTCTATTAGCGGGTTTGACAACAAGTTGACAAGTAGTCTTCACGCAGTGAGAATGACAACGGCGCCATTGCAAAAAGCACTGACCAGGGGAACACGTGGTCCTTCAGTAACCTCCCGTTCAAGGTCGGTGGAAACATGCCTGGTCGGGGCACTGGCGAGCGCCTCGCTGTTGACCCTGCGAACTCAAATATTATCTACTTTGGGGCTCGCAGCGGCCATGGCCTTTGGAAATCTAGCGACGGAGGAGTAACGTTTTCGAATGTCGCTAGCTTCACTAACACAGGAACTTTTCGCCAGAACCCTTCTGATTCCTCAGGATACCAAAGTGACCTTATGGGTTTGCTCTTTGTTACCTTTGATAGTACTTCGCCCACTGTTAACGGAGCGACGTCTCGCATCTTCGTTGGGGTTGCAGATAACGTTACTGCATCTATCTATGTATCAACAGACGCCGGGTCTACCTGGTCACCTTTAGCAGGACAACCTAGAACATTTTTCCCGCATAAGTGCAAATTACAGCCTATACAAAAGTCACTCTACCTGACCTACAGTAATGGAATGGGTCCGTATGATGGCAGCGACGGCGCTGTGTGGAGATATGACTTGACAGGCGGTTCCTGGACAAACATCACTCCAGATATTGGCCAAAAACTCTACTTCGGCTTTGGGGGTCTCGGAATCGATATGCTAAAGCCGGGGTATCTTGTGGTAGCTTCCTTGAACTCATGGTGGCCCAATGCCCAACTGTTCCGCTCGAATAATTCAGGTGTTTCTTGGACCCCTATCTGGGAGTGGCACTGGTATCCGAATACGACTGACCATTTCAGTATATCGGTGAGTCCTAAGTCTTCAAACTCTTGCCACTTATCCTGTAGAAGATTGATAAAATGCTACTATCAGGTTGCAGTTTGGCTAACAGCTTATAGAGCCCGAACGCCCCTTGGATTAAAAACAGCTACTGGGACAATGGGGAAGACAAAGATTTGGGATGGATGATTGAGGCTCTTGAAATTGATCCGTTTGATAGCAATCATTGGCTCTACGGGACTGGCATGACTGTTATGGGAGGTCATGACCTAACTAGTTGGGATTCTTCGCATCATGTTTCTATCACGACTTTGGCCGACGGCATAGAGGAAACTTCTATTCAGTCGCTAGTATCTGCGCCAGGTGGTTCTGAGCTACTAGCCGCTGTTGGTGATATTAGCGGGTTTACCTTCTCATCACCAAGCAGCCTCGCAACTGCGCCGGCGTACAATTGGATGAATCCAAAATTCGCTACAAGTACCGATGTTGACTATGCTGGGCAAAACGTGGCTAAGGCCGTAAGGTCGGGAAACGGCAAGGGTACACAGCAGATTGGAATCTCTAATGATGGTGGAATTACATGGAGGTATATGAATCTTATGTCAAGCCTTTGTGTTCCCTTCCTTTCCTCTCATACCATAACATTAGCTATTGGTCAACTTGACCGCTTATTACAAGAGCACTGCTGACTTGGGTATTGAACAGCACCCACTCTGGAGCAAGCACTACAGCCTACGGCGGGAGTGTGGCCTACTCTGCTAGCGGTGACACAATTCTCTGGTCCACGGCTAACGAAGGAGTCCTCCGTTCTCAGAATATCAATACCTTCACCAGCGTATCAAGCCTACCTTCCAACGCTCTTATTGCTAGTGATAAGCAGAATTCCAACTATTTCTACGCCGGGTCCAGCTCAAATTTCTATATATCCTCGGACAACGGACAGTCCTTCTTCTCGGGCGGGTCTCTAAGCGGCGCTAGTCGTATTAACTATATTGCTGCCCATCCGACCACTGCTGGGCAAGTCTACGTGAGCACAAACGCCGGTATCTATATGTCCACCAACTTCGGCAGGAGCTTTACGGCATTGACTACTGCCTTAACTAATGTTTCTCAAATCGCCCTCGGTGTCGGCCCTGGCTCTACGTGGTACCTCTACGCCTTCGGCGCTGGGTATAATGGTAACAAGCTTTACGGCAGCGCAGACAATGGCAATTCGTGGACTGATCTCCAGGGTGCCCGGGGCTTTGGCCAAATAACACAATGTAAGCTTACGGGCAGTGGGAACGTTGCCGGTCAGGTCTACGTGGGGACCAACGGGCGTGGTATTTTCGTCGCCCAAGGGTCAATTATCGCAAGCACAAGTATAGTACCAACCCCTACTCCAGCACCAACCACTTCATCACCAACAACTCTACCAACAACAACACCAACCACAACACCAACAACAACAGCACCTCTAAACACCACAACTGTTGGTGGTGGCGCAACTATCTTCATTCCCCCCGGTGTTTTTGTTGTTATTGGTGGCCCAGGGGGTGGTGTCGTCGTTGTCGGCGGTGTGCCAGAGACCATTGCTCCTGGTGAAACAGAAACAGTTACGAATGACACCCCGACTTCAACTCCTCCTAGTACGAGCCCAACTTCAACGGCTACGACTACAACGACCATGACTTCTACCTCGAGTTCAACGACTTCAATTTCAACCCCAACAGAAACTCCATCTCCATACATAATCTTCCCTATTCAGGATGTTAGCCAATCACAAGTGACAACCTTCCAGACAGAACTTGAACAAACCATCGGAGCATTTAATGTGGCCATCTATGAAAGTGCTGATGGTAGTTGGGTTTTCTGGACAGCGAAATTGAACTCCACGCAAGTGTCTGCGGTTGTTGCCAACCCAGCTGTAGGCCCCTGATTTCTTTTCTTTTTAATTCTGATTAAAGTAAAACCGCTAATGCCAATCAGGTCAGTTCCGTCGCACAAGACAGGCCAGTTACTTTGTTTGATACTCCCGCCAACATACCCACGACAGAGGAGTCTGATGAAGAACTCTCTCTCGGCCAAGAACTTGAGAAGAGGGATGGACTCATTATCACGCAGACGGATGCCACGAAAGACACCCAAGTTATCTCGCAGCCATATGGCTCTCTTATAGACACCACCTCTTCATATAGATATGATTCAACAGCGGGATCAAGCAGCACGATCTACATCATGGACACTGGCGCGAATATGCGAAATCCGGTAAGTGGGAAGCTCTCAACTCAATGGCAAGATTCTGACCAAAAGGAGGAACTTGCCAATATCGGGGGATCGGTGCGCTGGCTATATGCAACCGTTAACGACCAAACTCCTACTGATGAAAATGGCCATGGATCGTGTGTGGCATCAAAAGCTGTTGGTGTGACGTATGGAATCGCAAAGAACGCAAATTTGGTTATCGTTAAACTTGGATTTCCATTCGGCGTATCAAACATTCTATGGGCGTTGCAACTGATCATCCAAGACGTCCAGGCTAGGGGCTTAAAAGGAAAGGCAGTGATTAACATGTCTCTTGGAGGTAAGCAACCAACTAAGGGCTTCAATATGTCTAGCTGAGGTGATTGACTTGTATTTTCGCAGATCCCTGGCAATTTACGGACACCACTACACCAGGAACTTCAGAGTTTCTGCTTGATCAACTTTATAACAGAATGTCTCATTTATTGATTCAACAAGATGTTGTGATCGTGTGTGCATCTGGAAATTTCAGGGTAAGTATACAATTGACAGCTTCATTAGGATATTCACTAATAAACAACCTGTTAGACGGAAAACGCTCAATCAGGCACGGTGTTTAGTGATGATGTTACAACATGGCCGTCTTACTTTGCAAGGCAGAGTGTCTCGTATGCTGCGCTTCCGCTTATCGTTGTCGGCTCTGTTGATAACTATGGCACGCGGTCCAGTTTCTCTCAGGGAACGGATATACTGACAACTTCGGCCCCTGGCATTAATGTTGACTGCGCAAGCAAGGAAGCTACTGGAACTCAGCAACTGAACGGAACCTCTTTTTGTATGTTTATGCCTAGTTTATCTCCCCATCACTCAAGAAAGAAGGTGCATTAGCTAACTATACAAATAGCTGCCCCTGCAGTTGCTGGTCTTGCAGCATATTTCTTGTCTATGACGTATTATGACAGCTTCTTGCAACGCCCCAATCAGGTCGCTTCACAGATGCAAATTCTTATCAACGGGTGGTCCTGGGTCCGGGAAGCTAACGGCCCGAAGGTTGCCTGGAACAACATTGGGAATACAGGATTTTGCCTAAACTCCGGCATAGCTAAACGTGATGGGACTTCCTTCGATGGATCATTTGACCAAACAACCTGCCCATCATCCTCAACAGTGATAGCGATATCAACAACAACGCCAGGAGAATCAACAATCGCCACGGCAACATCAACTCCAACCCCAACAACACCAGCAAACAATGACTGCCAGGCGAATGTCTTAAATATAAATAATCAAGTAGTCGCCTCCGGATGCATGCCCAAGAGTGCCTATGCTCTTTTGGTTGATCAAATTACTAATGGTGTTTATGGTATTAACACCACTGATTTCTGTGGTCTGACAGGCACTGGTCTCCCAAATGGTTACAGTGTTCAAAACGGGGGACTTTGCTCAGCAATCAACTGCTTTGCCATTATAGTAGATAATGCTAGCAGTGCAGAGCTTGGTAGTGCATGTATGGCTGGTAATACTATAACCACTATTAATGCCGATGGTGCTAACTACAACATTGGCGCAAATGCCGCTTGCGAATTTGTTGGAAGCACACTGCCGAATAGCTTCAGTTTGCTAAATGGAGGACCTTGCTAATTATAATACAAATATTTTAGCCTTTTATTGAGGATTATGTAGTTGTATATATTTATTTAGGCCATGCTTAGTTTTATCTAGAGTCACCCCCAAACGTCAATTTTTCACTATCTTTTTTTAAACGGCAAATATCTCAAATACCATCGTTTTGTTGCCAAATATCTCATATACCACACTTTTTTTGCCGAATATCTCATATACCACTTTGATGGTATATGAGATATACGTCAACAAAACGATGGTATATCAGATATTCGTCAACATTCACTGTAAAGCCTGTAATACACTCTGTAGCAACTACGCTGTAACAATCACAACACACGCTGCAGCAACTACAATACACACTATAGCAATACATGCTACAACAATACAATTACAATTACGAGTTAAATACACTGTAGCAATTTCATTGTAACAACTACAATACACGCTGCAGCAATATATACTGAAATAATGCAATTACAAATACAAATTAAATATAGTACAACTTATATTAATTTATATCGATATATTATATATTGCTAGTTTATATATTGTTATAACGTGTATTGTAGTTGTTACAGCGTATTTAACTCGTAATTGTAATTGTATTGCTATAGCGTGTATTGTAGTTGCTGCAGCGTGTATTGTGATTGCTACAGTGTAGATGCACAAAAAAACGATGGTATATAAGATATATTAGTGTTTCTTATATACCATCGTTTTGTCATTAAGTATCTGAAATACCACTGTTTTGCGCCAAGAGACAAATGGTGGTATATGAGATATTCGGCAAAAAAAGTGTGGTATATGAGATATTTGGCAACAAAACGATGGTATTTGAGATATTTGCCGTTTTTTAAACGGCAAATGACTAGAATACCATCAAAAAGTGCCCCAAACCCTAGATTACCATACTTTCTGTTGGCATAGGACTGAAATACCACTTTTATGGTATTCTAGGGCATCGCCAAAAAAAGTATGGTAATTTAGGGAGAGTAGTACATCCCTTATAAGCAAGCCTGTGCGACCCTTTCTTTGAACTGTAGCGGGACGGTCCGCTCCCACTCGCGTCGTCGCGAGGGTTTATTAAAGACGACAGAGACTCAAGGTACGTATTTACGCGGGTGGCTAGGAGGGTGGCAGAGACAGGGGAAAACCTGATCGAGATTCGGAGGGGAGGCGGACTAGAATTTGAGTTGAGTGTAGTATTACAGATATTTGTGATTCCGCAGCATCAGAATAAGCAGTTGATTTAAGTCACAGAACAGAGATATATAGACTTGAAAACCATTCTCGCATGATAGTATATTTATAGAATTACACCTAACAATACAGAAATGTGAAAGAGATTCTTAATCCTGAAATCTAAAGTTAAGTGTCAATTTTCATCACGTGATCAATAACAGCCTTCTCGCCTCGGGCACTATTCTTGATTGGAATTAGTATTACGTGACCTACCTACTGCCAAGGGAGATCTTTTCAAGCTCCGCCTTCTCTCTTTAGTTTAGTACTCTTGTAATTGAACCGTACTATAGCTTTCCAAGCGCAAGTATTTGTCTTCGCGACATTAAGTGAAACTTCCAACTAAAGCTTTTTTTTTTATTTTGCTTTAACGTAGTTCACAAGCGAATGTCCCACACAAGCGAATGTCCCACACAAGCGAATGTCCCACACAAGCGAATGTCCCGATTTTTCTTGGCATACAACTTTCAACTTTTATTAGCAATTACACAATAATTACAAATGGCTCGCACATAAAAAGAATCTGATATGTTTTTGGCTGTTCAGGTCGTACGAAATAACCCTGAAGCGCGTATTACGAAAATTGCGCGGATATATAATGTACCTGAAAAAACATTACGTCGTCGAGCTCAAAAAATGCTTGCAAAACACGATACTATACTAAAATCACGAAAATTGACTTTATTAAAAGAAAAAACGATCGTACGATATATTTTTGACTTAGATTCACGATTATTTTTTTCGCGAGTTAGTAGTGTTGAAAAAATGGCTAATCGATTGCTCGCGGACCGAAACGCAAAACGCGTCGGCAAAAACTAGACTTCGAACTTCGTACAACGACAATTAAAGCTACGAACGCGTTTTAATCGTCAAATCGACTATTAAAAAGCTAAATGCAAAGATCCAAACGTGTATAACGCGTAGTTTCGGCTTGTACAAAACACAATCAACAAATATAGAATCAACGAAAAAAATATATACAATTTTAATAAAACAAGGTTTTTAATAAGCCAGATTTCGTCCGAAATAATTGTAACAAGCGCTAAACAGCAAAATAAACCTCGAACTGTACAGCAAAAAAACCGAAAATAAATTACAGTTATTCAAAGTATTAGTTCGTACGGCTATGCGCTGCTGCTATATATTATTATTGCGAGCAAAAATTATTTGTTGTTATAGTATAAAAACAGTCAATTGCTGTACGATTAAGTAATTGTAGTTACAGCAAATAGTTGAACAACAAATAAACGAGGTTTAAATTAAATTTAGCATTTTAATTAGTATACAAAAAGTCGTACGAAAAGTATATATCGGCTTTTTATTTTTGACAGTTACAAAAGCTATTATTCGACCGATTTTAAGCTTTATTGCAAAAAACACAATATTATTACATTGTGTATGCTTGCATATTTATTTTATAAGTTTCAGCTACTTAATATTAAGTATTTTCGCGCATTAAAACGTTCGTACAGTGCTGAAATCGAAAAATTAATACGTACGTATATTACTTACATTTCTAAAAAAGACTTTTTTTTTGCTTTTCACACTGCATTTTGTACGGCACTTATAAAGTCAAATATTCAAAAAAAATTCCGCGGAACTAGTTTAGTGCTGTACGATCCGCAACATGTAATTTCACAGTTTAATATTCGAGTTTTTACGTTAACTTTACTGTTAACTTCGTTCGATTTACTTGCGGCATAAAAGCCAAAAACGCTGCACAACGTGATCGAAACGCAATTATATACTAAATATATAAAAAAAAAGATCGTACAACATTAAAATAGCTTACCAACCGCGCTTTTGTTAAGTGTAAACCAGTTTGCTAAAAGTGCAACGCGTGCAATTCACGAATTAGTTTTGTTACGCAAAAAAAACGCCGCATTGCGCAAAGCAAATAATAAACTTAGTCGGCGTTGTTGTACAAAAAAGCGTCGAATTCAAAAAAGAAAATCACTTAGCTTGCAAAGTGCGCAAAATCTTTAAGCTCAAAATAATGTTAATACACAATTGTAAGCTGATTTAGTTGAAAATAGTAGTTGTACGAAACTTTTTGCACTACAACAACAACGCTGCAAATTGTGCGAAGAATTTGGACACAACGTACGAATATGCGAAAATAGAAGAATTAAGCTTAATAATTCTGAATCTGAATAGTTTTAGTAATTTACTTAATTATTTGTTGTGTTATTTAAAGTTTTGTTTGTATGCCAAGAAAAATCGGGACATTCGCTTGTGTGGGACATTCGCTTGTGAACTACGTTAAGCCAAAAGATTTTTAATTCTAGTAATGTCACGGAGCCAAATGCTTGCGCTTAGAGAGTAGTAAAGTTCAATTACAAAAATTCTAAACCAAGAAAAAAAAAGTGAAGTTCAACAAATCTCAGCCACTAAGTGAAAAACCTGGCACGTGGCTACCAGTCTCGAATAGGAACAGTAACCGAGACGATAATGTGGGCTCTATGTTTACAGGCAACCAACCAGCCTATTGTAATTTTCTATCAAAAGATTGCCTTGCCGTAACATGTACTTTTGTAACAACAAAGTTTTTAAACAACGCCAGCGAGCTTAAGAAAGTAATATTAAATTAATGGATTAAAGTGATTAATCCTATAGCAATACTACCGTTATAATGCGATTTACTGCTAGTTAATTGCATGTTAGCGATGTTGCGGGGCGGTTAGGGCCGCCTTTTGCTTTATAGATCAGTATATAATAAAAATACTATTTGAGTTGAGCACAAAGCTTCTACTTTAAAAAATACTATAGCGGCTTATAGAATACCCTGGTGGCTAGCTAAAGTTGGCCCCTGGCCTAGGAGTCCCTAGACTTCTCCAGATTCTGGCACCTGACTTCCAATCGTAGGTTCTGCATTGTGGTACGCCAAAAAATCATATCGACCCGCTCCTGTGTAGAAGAGGAGGATAGTGTATTAATACCCAATCAGGCAACAGCTATTTATTCCTGCCCGTCTACAATCTTACTTTTGGCATCTCAGCGGCGAGAGCCTCCTTGTACAAGCGATCGAGCTCGTTGCGGAACTTCTTCGCTATTTGAGGACGCTTGAGTTTTAGCCTTTAATAGCCGTTAGCCAATAGTATACTTTGTAGCATTATGAGGGAAACTCACGTAGGCGTTAATAACTCATTTTTGATCGTAAAGGGTTCAAGCTCAAGATGCACAGCCCTCACTTTTTCGTAACTATTAAACTTATTCTTTTTGCCCACAGAATCAAGATCTTTCACTACTGCAGCACGGATTTGTGGGTTCGCGATGGCAGCCGTTATGCTTGAGATGTCCGAGATATTAATAGGCTTCTTGAGGATATCACTCGCGTAAGGCGCAAAGGTCAGTGGGTCGACACCAAAGATAGCGACTGGAAAGGCCTGTGTCGAGTCGCCGTGCACGTAAGCCTGAGCCAAGATAGTAGAATTGGCAAGGTACACATTCTCAATGCGCTCGGGAGAGATATACTCGCCCTGAGCAAGCTTAAGGACATTCTTTCGGCGGTCGATAATCTTAACCCGGCCAAGGCTGTCGATCTCCGCGATGTCACCCGTGCTAAACCACCCGACACTGTCAATAACTTGGGCTGTCTCCTTAGGGTTCTTGTAGTACTCGCGAAAGCGCAGAGGCCCACGGAGCAGGAGCTCCCCGCGAGGATTGGGCTTGTCGGTGACAAGGTAGTCCATATCAGGGACGGATTTCAAACACGCCTCAACAGCTGCGCCGAGACCGCCGCAGTTCCCAGTAGAGTAGTCACCCGGAAACTGGGCCAAGCTCACAGCGTAGGTTTCAGTCAACCCATACCCCTGGATAAAATTATTGCCGAAGGCAGCCCGGAGAAATTGGTGCAGGGTTGGGTCAATGGGTGCGCTACCACTGACCATCCCTTTTGACTGCTGAAGGCCGAAATTTCTAGTAATCCGTGGCGTCAAAAAGCGATCCCATATTATATGCTTGTTGGTTGCCTGCCCTATAGGGAGCTTCATGGCCTCAAGCTTCTTGTTGATCATATAGCGTGTGGCAGTTCCTGTTAGTCCTGGGGCTGTCATTGCAGTAGCTCGAATAGCTGCTCCGAAGCGGTTGTAAAGACGAGGGACAGAAACAAAGATGGTGGGCTGTAGCATCTTCATGTCGTCAATAAGACCAAGGATATCCCCACGAAAGTAGCCGATGCTGGCCCCAGCAGATAGAGCATTGTGTTCTACTACTCTTTGATAAATGTGCGCCAGTGGTAAGTAGGAAACAAATATGTCGGTGGGAACTACATCAGATGCCGCTCGTACAATTGCTGTGGCTGCAGTTGCGTTTTCGTGTGTTAGGACCACTCCCTTAGGATTGCCAGTTGTCCCAGAGGTATAGTTGATCGTAATAATATCTTCGGCATGAGGAGGGTTTATAGGCAAGCTAGAGGCTGCTCCTAGGGTCTCAACGTCTCCCATATAATGAACAGATATCCCAACATCGGCTGCCAAAGCATTTAAAATAGCAGACTTAGAGTTTCCAGGCTGCTCCCCAGAATCCAAAGGATCCATAGAAATAATTAGCTTTAGCGTTGGGCATCGGGGCGCGAGCTTTAGAAGAACAGGAATATGAGGGAGGGTTGTGATCACACAAACAAGGGGTACTTGGTTAATGATGTACTCTGTGGTATCAGGACCAAGGGTATCGTAGATTGAGACGGTAAATAGCGATTGAGACATGCAACCTAAATCTACAAACTTTGGTCAACACTAGTCTCCTACATCAATTACAACGTACCTGAGATTTGCCACTCTGGCCGGTTCTGGCACCACAAGCCTACCCCGTACTGCCTGTTCTCTTTGACACCAACCATCTTATGTAGCTTTACTAAACCTGCGCCAAAATTCTTTCTCCGAACAGCTGTTTGAGCGTATGTGATCCAATTATAGTTGCGAAATGTTTTCGAGGCTGAATCCCATACCCTGCTTCCCAAACATCTTCTATTAGGCCACTTCTTGAGGGTGGCCTCGAAGGAGTCATGGGCTGTCCGAATATTCGGATCAAGTGTCTTTAACAGCGGCTGGTCGACGAAGCGAAAATGCCTGTAAATGGCTGTATAGCCCTCGCGCTCGCTGTTGGGGATTGGGAGCGAGTATGGAGTACCTGGGACAGGAGCGGCATGCAAGTATTTTGCGTAGGCATCGGCATCCAGATTTACGGAGTCCATGGTCCAAAAAGTTCAGCAGCTGAGTTGTTGAGGGTTTATAGGGTAATCGTTATCTCTGTAGACTGGGAAGCGAGGCGCGGATTCCTGGCAGCTCAGAGATAATGAAAGACTTAGCTGAGAGAATAGGCTCTTAGGTAAGTCTCGAGAGGTTCGGCCATTTGATATTTTCCTGTCAAGTCCAACAAGCCGAGGCTCATTATCGTGTTAGTAGCCTTTTCAATTGTCTTGCTCCGTGTCTTGCCGTGGCAAGGGACTTCCCGCAACATTTAGTTCCTCCGCGTAAACCGGCAAACCTTAGATGTTCCGCACTTGCAAGTGTGTCGGTACCAATAACCAGAATCAACAAAGCCGCTATAAAGCCTCGTAGGTATTGTGTCGCTAGAGACTCCGCGTTCCATCCTGCCCCACACTTTGCCCTCAGCTATCTGCTGTTGCTACTCCTCTATCTCTACAACTCGAAAAATATTTTCTACCATCCACCTAATTTATCTTATCTAGTAACCACGCCAACATGTCATCCCAAAGCCTTATCACTATCACCAACTCTCCACAAAAAGTTCAGTTAGCGCGGATCTCTCATGTCTACCAGAAGCATCCTAATCTCAGTAAATGGGAGCAATTTGCGAAGGACTTTGGATTTGTTGAAGCCGCTCGAGAGGGATGCAATATATACTATCGTGGCTATGGGAAAGACCCATATTGCGTGGTCGCATCTGCCAGCAGGCGTGGGAAGAAGGAGTTCGGCGGCGCGGCTTTCGTTGCAAAAACGCAGGAAGATTTCGAGAATGCAAAGGCCCTCCCGGGAGCAAGATTGGTAGATATTAGCAAGGCTCCTGGCGGAGGCCAAATGGTGTCAATTCCCACCCCTACCAATAATTTCATACATGTCATCTGGGGGCAAACGGAACGTGACAACCCACGATCTCCTCCTGGCACTATCAAGCTGACACACGAAGAGCTTAATACAAGCTTGCAAAAGCCCCGCCATGGTTAGTACCACAAACCGTCACTAAGATGTTTATATTTTGATACGTGTATTTCCAGGAGAATTTCAAAGGTTTAGACGTGGCCCAGCGCCGGTTCATAAGTTAGGACACTTCGGTTATATCACCAAGAAGTTTGATGAGGATGTTGAATTCTACACATCAAATTTCAACTTTGTGCCTTCCGATATCCTAACCAATGGAAAGAAGGATCAGGACACTAACTGCTTCTTTCACCTCGACCTGGGCGAAGAATACGTCGATCACCACTGCTTCTTCCTCGTCCGAGCTCCCTCAATATTTCCTGAAACCAGGATGCACCACACTAGTTATGAAGTTGACGACTTCGATACCCAGCTCATCGGTCACGACTGGTTACTTCATAAGAACTACAGGCTTGTTTGGGGCGTAGGAAGACACGTTCTAGGAAGTCAAATCTTTGATTACTGGAGAGATCCTAGTGGTTTCACGATTGAACATTACGCCGATGGGGATCTAATCAACCACACCCACAAGATTTCTCGGGAGCCAGATGGCGGACCGTTATCATTAGCTATTTGGGGGCCAGCCTTCCATCAGATGGATTTTGCAGGAGTGAGCTTTATAGATTTACTCGGTATTATACTTAGGAGTTTTGCGTGGCCGTTGATCTCAGTTTGGCGTTTTGTAAGATAGCCCTGATTTGCCATTTCAAATATATATGAAGTAATCACAATATTTCCAGTGCGCTGCTGCTGCTCCTCCATATCCAGGCCCTTAGTATAGAGCATTGATACAAGGAACACAAACCGAGTGTTATCCTCCCAAAAGCCAAACGCCAGATTCAAGCACAAACATGTAGCACTTGAGCAATTGCTAATTTTATATACTTAACTTTTGCCACTGGGTATTCGTTGATCATTTTAAGCTCACCGGATCCTCCAAAAACTCTTGGCTGGGATTCGAGAATACTGGCCAGATATTAATAGTGGCCGGGTTTTGTGCCTCTGGATCAATTGGGGCTTGCAGCTGGGACGCGACAAATAAAACATCCTGAAAACTCAGACTCAACCAATTCCAGGAAAGTAAGCCCTGGAGAGATTCTACTATATATTAGACACTTCATTTATTATGATCTTCAAGGCGCTATATACCTAAAAGCAGGCTGGCAATCGGCCAGTAGCGTGCGAAGCCCTTAAGAGCTGCACTAAGAGGCTTCAGAGAATCCTCTACGCTGTCCCAGTGACCACTTTCCTTTGCTTGCTGGTAGGAGGCAGACATGGTATGGAGAACGAGGATGCTGGAGGAGACCCAGATGATACAGCTTAACATCGGATCAGTGAATTTGGAATAGCTTGGCTCCCAATGGCGAAGTAAAGCCGCCATTTCTTCTATGTTATCGATGCATATTTGCCAATCGGCGACTAAGCGCTTCTGCTGCACATGATTTGTGTTATCGAAATCCCGTTCTCGGATTGGAAGGTATAAGATAACCTCAGTTCTACATAACTGTCAGATTACTTCATACATAAAGGGACACAGAGCTGACATATGGAGCAAAATTAAAGTCTCAAGCCTTCGTCGGTGTTCATCAATAGTTTCCCCTGTCGGCTGTCTAGCTCCGGACAAGAACGGACAAGGAAGAGCGGCTCGTAAATAGGGGAATGCCTGCTTTAAGTCGTTGAATTCACTCATTAGCTCTAGTGTTGGATTTAAGTACAGCCGTCGACGACATGTCATGGCTTCTCTGTTATACGAGACGGTGTGGAGGTAGAAATATAGGGAGTCCTTGGATAAAATCCACTGTAGGTCTTGGATTGATCTCCAGGGCCTAATAGCGTCGGCTGGAAGGAAGTCAGCAGAACATGGCGTGATGATACCGCATGTGAAATTCGCAACGGAAGTCGATGGGAGTGCGGTATGAATGTCACGGGTTTCGATGTTGAATGGTGAACTGGCGAGAATGTTAATAGAAGAATCCACCCTCCATACTGCCCACCAGGTGAATCTCCATTCTTCCATTTCTGCTTCTGAGATAAGGGACATGCTACAGTGATTAGGCTGGTCAATGCGATGAAGGCCAGCAGAAATCGCGGCTCGAACTGTGTTTCCCACACGCATCCAAGCTTTGCGTCCAGGAAAGCTTGTATACTCGTGCAAAGTAAGTAAGAATAAGGTTTTGACATCTCCCAAGGATATCGGGGTGCTGGAGTCATTCGCTTCATTGAATCGACTTTTCTCGAAGCCCATACGAGCAAAGTGTTCCCATGGTTCAACAACGTTCTGCCCGAAGGTTTGCAACATTTCAGACGGGAGAACATATCGCGACGCTAACGCAAGCATCATATAGAGTAGGGGCTTGGGGACCCTATCAGCTCTAAGGTCTGTCTGAAAGGTCTCTTTTCGAAACAACGGAAAGACAGGCTGCACATTATCAAAGTATAGCGAAATACTGCATCTCTCATGAATCGTGATCGTACTTAAGGTGGAAGGGCAATACGCACAGAATTGCTATAGTGTCCTCGGAAAGATCCAACGCCTGGTCAGACACGACAGAGCCAAGAGCAGGAGAAGCGTTAGTGGGCATAACTAGAGCAGCTTCCATGGCCCTAGTTGTAGGCGCCTCTGCGGATGTGTGTCTCGGCGCTACGGCGTCTCGACTATTAGAGGCGACATTACCACGCCCACTGACAGGTCTCGTTGCCCGTGCAGCTCCTGCACGTGAAGCAACGAGTGTCTCCGCAAGCTCTGTAGAAAGAGTCAAAAACTATAACTGTATTGTTGACATCGCATGAAGCTAGAATGAATAAGACTGCACTTAGAGTAAAGCCCACCTAATCTTGAACTAAGCGCTGATCGGCGACTAGCCGAACCTCGTGGCGGACCTGGCCGCTTTTTGATATGCAGATACTCGCATTTCCAGCCATTGATGTGGCACAAAGAGCAAACTGGCCTTTCAAGGTTACCTAAATCCAACATTAGAAGTGTCGTGTAGCGAATTCATAAGAAATCCCCTCACATCTTCTTTTCTTCCTAAAGGCGCGTCGGTTAGTGACGGCGGTAGCTCTAAATAGAAGCTAGATCACACCTTCTACAGCTTGAGCATACCCCTAACTTTGAGATCGCATTCACGTCACTAGGCGGTGATGCATGGTGCGGGGCTGCAAAACGTTCATCAAGGCTACAGGCATCATAGGCCGCCGTGGTTGCTGTAGAGTCTGCCGATGGAGGGTCGATGGCCACCGGATCAAAGGCGAATAATGGCTCCAAATCCATCAAAGGAAAGTCCATTGTGAAAGTGCTAAGGCGGAGGATTAGTGTGTCTTCTGCTCCAGACGCATGCGGCTCAACAGATGCGATAATACACCGCGGAACATAGATCTTGCTGGTGGAGCAATGAGGGAGAAGGGTGGGAGGGGGAGGAAAGAATATTATTCCGCAGCAAGGAAGGGAGATGACGTAATCGAGTGGAACTTTATAAGCGACGGTTTGGAGTGGAAAGCGGACGAACCCCTCCACATCAGTTCTTCCGCAAGGAAAGTCAAGCCAATCAGCGCTACCACCTACTTCATTAACCTTTTGTGGCTATGGTACGCCAAAGGTAGATGTGCGCCGCCGTACTTCGATGCTGGTTATTTGCTATACCGCAGGTAAGTTGTTTAACAGCATTACCAGCAACACAGGCACTGTTTGGTTCTACCGCGGGTAAGTTGACAATGCCGAACGGGGGCCACCCTGAAGCCAGTGTAGGTCTATATAGTGCGCGGGATTCCACATGACCTCTTTGATCGTGGTATCGCTCGTTGCAGATATTACACTACGCACATTCACTAATATAGAACCACTCTTTTTACCGGCTGCTCAAAGATGGCACCGTTCTCGCGGCTCATCCGCTTTGAGTCTGATGGAGCTACATATTTTTCTGACCTGGGTGTTGATATCACTGAACCGCCATCTCCAGGATCGCGTGTAACAGCCTATCTGTCACTAGAGGACCTTGTTGTTGAGAAGAATGGTGCCACCGTCGTGTTAGGCAAAGTAGCGCTTCCTGTGCTTTGACTGCGTCTCATGAGGATCTATTAGCTAATCACTTTGGGGCATTGTAAAGCTTATGGCGCCACTTCCGTACGATGGTGTACCGATCTATTGTGTGGGGATGAATTACAGGTCACATGCAGCAGAGGCAAAAGTAAGTATGCCTTCGTACTGGAAAGCTACAAGTGCCATATCCATCTAAATGCGTCTATCATCCAGCTTCTCGTACCGGCGAACCCTCCCTTATGGACAAAACCTGCTGCCGCACTGGCAGCGCCTAACGAGGACATCCCAATGAACAAGTTCTGCGCTTCCAGTTTCCCTGATTTTGAGGCAAGTTCTTCTCATGGCCCTTTGCCACTCACCCAGAGATCGTTAGGTTCTGTATCTGATCCTCGTATAGGGCGAGCTGGTCTTCGTTGTTGCCCGAGAGTGCCGTGATATCTCCCAGGGGGAGGCTGGGTCTTACATTCTTGGCTATACCGCCGGCAATGACATCTCCTGTCGTCTGTACCAAATGCCGGAGCAAACTGGCGGTCAATTCTTCTATGCTAAAGCCTTTGACAAATTTGCCCCTATGGGCCCAACTCTGATAAGCCCAGAAATATTTGGAGATGGTAAAGGATTTAAGCTGGTAACCCGGGTCAACGGCAAAGTCGTGCAAGAGGTGGAGATCTTGAAAGATATGATTTTTAACGCTGCTAAAATTTTGAGCTTCATGAGTCAAGGTAGTTTGTGTGAAAGTACTGTTGCTTAACAAAGACTAACCAACTTATCAGGAACAACAATACCAGCAGGCACGGCGGTTATGACAGGAACTCCTGCAGGAGTTGGTGCTTTCCAGAAGCCCCAACGTTTTCTACGTGACCAAGACATAGTTGAGGTAGAGGTTACCAAAGTTGGGATTCTGAGGAATAAAATTGCTTTCGCAATGAATGGTTCATTATAACAGTCAATGGAATGAATGGAGGGCAAGCGTTTATGCGACCTACCTTTCAGTCGTAGCGTTGGAGCTATCTATGTTGCTTAGAAAGTGGCAAGCTCACTAAGATAATATAATTGCCTTTTTCATCCCAAATAAGATTGAAGTTGCTACAAGACACCGCGGAACGTCTTTCTATTATTTCCTGCCAACTACACATCCAATGCTACTCGAAGCAGAATTAGATATATTGTATTATCTGGTGTAAGATAAGATGTAGCTCTATGATATCCTATCTCTTCTTATCCCATTTGCTCCAATGCACGTCTCCACCGCCACTGTACCGGCCAAAGAGTCTTGTCCTTTGAAAACCCCAACTCCCTTGCGCTGACCTATGGGGACAAGTTGACTTCAATTAAACCTTGGTTGTGGAGCCTGTCTCTAACAGCAACCACACCCTAGTCTGAATCCTCGGGGGCCACCCGATATAGCATCGTACATATCCATAATGCTGTCGCGCGTGTAGGATCCCACGCTACTAAGAGCGCACACTCGTTGTCCCACGCTGTCCACACGGAGATTGCGTTTGTTTGTCTTCACATAGCTAGTCTTGTCGATAAATGTGTCTCGAAGTTATTCAGTTTTTAGTTTCACACCTAGAGCCTCGATGGGTATATCTAAATTCACCGTCTCGCCATCGTCGAGAAGATTCAACAATAAACCACATGTCATCTAGATCTCTTCTAGCATTCTTTTTCTCTATACTACTTTAGCACAGTGAACGAGTTAGTATCGTAGTATTTAGTAATATCGAGTTTCAAGACATATAAGATCAACTTTTTGATACTACGCTAGTATTAGTATGAGATTCTCGTAAAGCGCTAGTATTAATATGGAAATTGAATCTTATACTATATTGGCAATAATACTAAATACTGTGTTATGGCCACTTTGGGGCTTTTTTACAAAAGTCTGAAATGAACTTTACCCTTTTTAGTACGAATAACCAAATTAAAAAGCTAAGACCCTTGTTGTATTGCTAATTTCGGAATAGCGTCATTTAGAGTTAGTGTTGTAGTATATCGCGGTATAGTATGATATAATATGAGATTGCAAATTTTGCTGTAGTACGTATACAAATTTCAAATCTCATATTGCGTGGTATATAGTATTGATTTTTAGGGGTCGATATATCACGATAATACTAACTCGCTCACTGCTTTAGCAGCAAGTAATCTGCACATCGCTTAGATCAAAAGAAAGAACGCTTGACTGTAGAAGAAATTTAGACTCGACGCTCTAAAGAGCTATATTCTTTAATCACCCTACATATTCAAGTGCCTCTTTTACTTTACAATTTCCTGAAAGATACAGTGTAGGC
Source organism: Bisporella sp. PMI_857 (assembly GCA_021307315.1). Lineage (NCBI taxonomy): Eukaryota > Fungi > Ascomycota > Leotiomycetes > Helotiales > Helotiaceae > Bisporella > Bisporella sp. PMI_857. The sequence goes on from JAJSPD010000026.1 coordinate 653,318, forward strand.
CTGTAGCTCAACAGCCTAAGCCCTCATTGGATGCAGCCAACTTAGCTTGCCTTTCATCGGCTCATTCTTTTGGACGTAATCTAATACTAGTCCCTTCTGAAGTTCAGGTGAGATAACAAAATCTACAACTATGTTCTCCACGAATTTCGGTGCGATTAAATACCGAGAAATGATATATTGTAACTTGTTTGCCCAAGTGTGCATTCGCGTCTCGTGCCCCGAGTGTGCAAAGTCAGCCATGAGCGAGCTAGCTGGGCTCTTTCGGACTGCCTCGTAATTTTTGAACAGCTGTGTGAGATTAGAGGTGTCCGGGTTTCCGTTAGAAGCTGCGCGGATGACTTCTCGAAGGCTGTTACAGAGCATCACAACATCTTGAACCCCGTTGTTGAACCCAAGGCCGAGGTGGGTCGTGAACTTGTGGCACGCATCGCCCACGAGCACAATTCTACCCAAGCTCCAGTGCCGCACAATCCCCTCCTCGAGGTTCGTCATACCTGCGCCTAACATATGCGGCCAGACATCTTTGACCTTCACCGCCTGGGTCAGGGGATATTCAGCAAACTCCTTGGCAACAGCTTGAATATCTTGATCTGTGTAATCCATGCGTTCCCTGGTGGGCTTCGTCAGTTTCTTGTATAGGAAGAACCATGACCGCTCTAGACTGCTGAAATACGCGATGGACTTATCCCAACTCTGGGTGTCATATCCTAGATTCGATTCCGACGGTGTTGGAAACGCCCCAAACAGAAGCTTGTAGGTTGCTACAAACGGTTCTTCGGGGTCCCAAGATCGGAACGGATCATCCTTGAGGGCCAAATCGCGCATCAAGTGGCGGGTTTTGCTGTGGACGCCATCGGCGCCTATAACGATAGATCCTTTATACACGCTCCCATCAGTACATGTAACGTTCACACCAGTATTGTTGATTTCGATGTCGACCACTTTCTTATTAGTAAAGATCTTTTCTTTCGCGATAGTAGGGAGACCATTATATATGACTTCAACCAGCTCAGAGCGGTGAAATGCAATAGGGCCATAGCCATGGCTGAAATACGAGCATCAGTAGGAAGCTAGAGCGAATTTGAGCTATCTGGACTTACTTCTCGCGTACACGTTCATACCTCGTGCCTTCTTTGAATGCATGTCCGTCAGCAGTAAAAGACAAATGATGATGGAGCTCGCTGCCGACAGATAGCAAAGCCTCCAAAATACCAAACTGATGCATCACTCTGAAAGTGTGGGGATACACCACTAGACTGGCACCTTTATCTTCGACGATGGCAGGTCTGCGCTCAAGGATAACAAAGTTGATGCCGGCGAGGTGAAGAGCATGTGCAGCTGTTAGTCCTATGGGGCCTCCGCCGACTACTATGACATTGAAACAGCCATCTTTGTCGTTGGTACTCATAGTAATATCTATCGCACCAAGAGCTATCCGACGTATCAAAATTGGAAATTCTATTATTCTGTGGAGCTTGAATCAAACTTTCTCCTTGCGGAGAGCAAAGACAGATGGCGAATGCTGGTCAGGCAAGTGAAATTCACGGACTTGCAAATATCTAGTAGGCAATATCTCTCTTTAAATCATGTGAGTGCTACCTAGTATCCTGCATTATGAGTTGCTCGAACTTTAGCTTGCAGCTATGTGCTATATCTGATACGCAAAGGACGTTCCGAAATGGCTAGGAGCGGCGGGTAGCGGTGCATTTCTTCTTCCGCCGTAGTAAACCCGCGGAGGAACTGTCAAACACACATGCAGCAAAAAAGGAAGTTGCGGGACGACAGACTCATTGTCCAGTCAGCATCTCCGGAGCCATCCCAATTGTGGGCCTTTGTGGGGCTCCCATGGCGAACCCTGTGCGTCTGGCTTAACTAGTCCCGTGACTACGTGCAAACTTACGTCTCATATACTGCAAACTGCTCTCTCTCTCTCTCTCACTCTCTCATCTGTCACCTCGCGGAAAAGTAAAACGGACCCCCCAAAAAGGCATATCGGCGAAAATGCGTGTCTTAGTTTTGGGGGCAACTGGAAACCTAGGATCGCGGCTTTTATCGGCCCTGCTTGCTCGTGGACATGTCACCGTCGGCTTCGTTCGCTCCACTTCCAAGCTTCCACCGCCAATATTAGAGAAGCTCACCGCTGCTGAGTGCGGTGATGCCAAATCAGCTTCTGACATTAAGAGAGTCGTCATCAAGCACAACTGCGATGCGATTGTCAACACGGCCGGTCTCGCCGCGATGGCACCATGGGGAAGCAGTGACCTGCCGGCCATCGTAGAGGCGGTCATCACTGCTGCCATTGACGCGGGCGATGAACGCGGAAGTCCTGTTCGTGTGTGGCTTCTTGCTGGGTTAGGACTGTTAGATATACCTACGCAAAAATCCAGAATTGTTGACTAGTTAAGTGTTCTGATACACGGTGCGTAAGGAAACTCTAAACTGACTAGCTGCCACAGCTTACATATCTACCCTGAACATCGCGAAACCTGGGCAAAGGTTACTGGAGTTCCTCAATCAAGACTAGTCTGGTCTATCCTGTGCCCTGGGATCATGCATAGTCTCAGCAGTGTTACATATCCTCTAGATCATCGTGCCTCTGCCGAGAATCTTCTTGCCACTCGTAACGTTGCCCCGCAATGGTCATCGAGGTTTCTGTGTGCGCCTTTGATTGGCGGCTACTTGAATATCATGAGTCAGGCATCTTCTTACGGGACCGCATTGGAGGATAATGCGGATTTGATAGCTAGGGACCTTGAACAGGGGCTAGACAGCGTGTGGGCGTATCAGAAAGTTGGAACAAAAACCGTGAACCGAGAAAGAGACCCGTAAACAGCCCTTATCACTGAGACACAAGCCGCAGCAAGCAACATAGTGGTCAAATGTATACCCAATAACTTCCAGCGTACCGGAACTCGTGTCTCGGTGGTGTAAGGTTATCATTGACACCAGGTCATTCCCGACGGGAACAGACAAAATTGGGCTCGCGAATTTTAAAAGCCATGGAAGATGCAGCATATGCCTCTCGCCATACAATACAAAGGATATCACCAAAAAAAAAGTCATGTTGCCACAAAACGGCTCCTAGTGAAAAGAGTAATTCTTTCTCTTAGATTCATTCATACTTACTGTCATTCAATGAGCATAAAACTTGATGTGAAGACAACTTAGAACTAAGATGCCTTGTCAATAACTACAATAGATTGAGATGACAGTTCGTGGGGATATTCTTGCCATTAGCAACTTCGTTCTGTGATCATGTGTCTTAGGCACTTTACATATTCTCAGAATTCCGAAGCTATGAAGGTGACAAGTAAAAATCGTAGATTATTTGAACATATACATAATAACAGGGATTAAATCTGGTAATACATTAATCCCACAATGGCACGCTTTCAATGTCATAAACTAAATCGCCCTGGCTTCATGATATCCCAATTTAGATACGCCTAGCGCATTAAAATCCACAAGCCATGTAAGCATGCCTTTTCGAATAGAGCCAATTTCCACGGGGTCATGCGTCTCTCCTCTCTCCACTTCTTGCTGTAGTCTTATGGATCATTTCAACCCTTAGATTTCTGAGCTGTTCAAATTTATTAAACGTCTCCGCGACTGATTTCTGATTTGAAGAGGTCTGAGTGCTCTGAGGCAGATGAGAAAGTACGAAGACATCTTCAAGGGCCATCGACACCCCTTAGCCTGCATGTGGCTGCATGGCGTGGACAGAATCTTCCTGCAGAAGGCATTTTCCTTTGTACCAATTCTCGCCGAGGGGAAGCCTGAACACAGGATATAATCTAACTGTATCGGAATCCATGACTACGCCTTTCAATAACGCACCCCAATTCCCGTTGACATATTTCAGCGCACCACCCACGAGGATTGTCTTGTAAGACTCGATTGCTTTCTTGCCTTGCTCCTGCCAACCGTCACGCACATTTTCTTTAGCTGGTATCGGAACCTCCAGGGTGGAAACCATTACAGCTCATTCTTAGAACTATCAGATGGAGTAACTGCAAAGAGACCGTCAGGCGTGATCGTAGCATGCAGATCCCGTACTTTTCGGAGCTAGACTCATGTTGAGGAGCTGCCATGAGAGAAAACATGGACGCAAGCCAGAGTATTCAGGGTGAATGTCAGTGTCGATATATGTCGGACGGAATAATAGAGCGAATGCCATCGCATCCTAAAAGGAGGTCTGTGGGTCTCTCGAGCCATCCTTGAAGGTTAAGTTAACGACACCACCATCCTCTTGGATTTCAAATAGTCGTTTACCCCAATGCACCTGGATTTCCTTCTCTTTCTTGACTTCTTCCAGCAACTCTTCCACTAAACACCTCCTTCTAACCCTGAGGTATAGATAACCAGTCTTATTTTTGCTCCAACGTGTGATATCAACAGAACCTAGATCTATACCAGAGCTAGGGTGCATAACCACCTAGCTAGTTACAGCCTCGTGGGGGGATGGCGCGTTCGTAGACATCTATGGCGCGCCTCAAAGAGAGCTCCAATATCTGTCCCACTATCTATATCATCGCATTCATAGCCCGATCTTGTTGGGTGCGGCAGCTTGATTGAAGTGATGTAAAGTTTGAGGTATGGTTATTGCGGCAACTATTTTGCAACTGCAGAGGATAAAAGTTAAAGCATCAGCGGGAGACCCGGAACAAGTGTTGGACACTATATCTGTCTTTGTGCCCAGAAACATAATCCTCGGCTCTTGTTGAGCTGCTAATGAAAGGACATGCAAAACTCCCTAGCGCCGAAAGTCCGAAATTCCGGGTTTAAACGTGGCGAGACTATCTCGACAGGACACGATTGGTTCGTCTTGGAGAGTTTAGCCCAATTTCCGAGGCCGAAACGCCTGAGCCAGTTCCGATACTAGTAGAAGCATGCTCATAACTTAAAACAGAAACATTTTTTTTCCTATAAAATCGAGCTGCCACCGGCTCTTTGCTTCAAGCAGTTGGGTACGGAACCGATATTGTCGGTTTATTAATCTATCATCGTGGATAATCTTGTGGTCAATTCATATATCAAGATGAGCGCGCAAGGGACATTTCTCGATGTTGTTGGGCTTTCATATCGCTGTGGTACTACTCGAGGCACCACAACTAGCGACTACGCATACGCATATGAACCAGGCCACGTTGTCACTTTCTCGATTGGAAACCTTGTACTAGGAGAGTCGATCGGCAAGCCGTTGATGACTATATCTGACCTCTTGCCAGAGGGCACGCCAATTTCTGATCTTAAGTTAATCAATCGAGCAAGATTGCTCTACAGCCTTACTCCCGCCCAAGGTTTCGAGCAACCCATTATCATTGACACGAAGGTGGGTGGCTTGTCGCAATTTTGGCTTTCAAATTACTAATAAATAATTCGTAATGTAACAGGTATCGAATGCTGTAGCAAAGTATGCTTCCCAAATTAATTTGGATACTCCCAATGTGTCCGAGCTGGATAATGTTCTTTCTAAAATCTGCCATGAACTGAACCTTTCACCTAAAACTGTCTCGCACACCCGTAATCACCTAAGACGAGAGGCAGCCGGCTTCAAAGTGATGCGGGACATCAAGGTTCCGGTACGAGATGGGAATTTCGTTTTCGCTGACGTTTATCTACCCCTTGGGCACGGGAAAAAATATCCTGTTTTGCTGAGTTGCACCATCTACGGAAGGAGAGTCATGTGCTCTGGTCCCGACATAGAGGACGAAAAAGACATTGCGGAGTTTGAGAGAGTTGAGGACGAGTGGCACTCAACCCAAGACGGAGTCGACATCGAAGTTCCAGATAATCGGATTTGGACCGGTGGTTGGATACGCCAGAGAGGTTTTGAGAATATTGCAACGTTCAACACGTATTCATACGTCCCTAATGGATATGCCATGGTCAAAATTGATCCTAGGGGGGTGTCACAGACACCTGGGACCAGAGGCGTCCCAGGACAGCTGGAGACCGACTTTTTCGATGCTGTAGAGTGGGCAGCCGAACAGAGTTGGAGTAATGGAAGCTCTGCGTTGGTTGGGAGCTCTTATGGTGCCAATATCCAATGGCCCGTGGCAAGAATGAAGCCAAAGGGTCTTAAATGTTTTGTACCATATGCAAGTACGTACAGCCTTGGCCTCTTTACCGGATGGACAAGATTGGTCATCTAATTTTTTCCTGTTAGGTGATACTGATATCTACCGTGAGGCGACTTATCCTGGAGGCATTCCGAACTCTCTATACCTGGCTGACTGGTTCGATCGAGTAAGAAGAGCATCACCGAAATGGACTGAACATATCGACCTGCTGGATCTCGTAAGCCAACAACCATTCGATAATGATATTTTCCGAAGTCTCTCTATGCGGCCAGAAGAGGTAGATCTTCCATGCTTCATGGCCGCAACTCAGATCTTTATCATCCATGGCCGTGGATCTTACGAGGCTTTCAGAAATATGCATTCTGAGCATAAATACCTTCAGCTCGTTGATCGTGACTACTATCCTTGGCCGAGCCACGAAGCTACAGGCAAAATCCTTCAGTTCCTTGAACGGTACCTCAGGGGAGTTGACTATGTCAACCTGGAAAGAGTCGGCATTCAGATGCGGCTCGGCAACTGCAAATGGTATTGGCGCAAGGAAACAGACTTCCCTCTGCCTGGTACTCAATATACAAAATGGTATCTTCGAAGCGACGGATCTCTGTCTTCGAGCGCAGAAACTGGGCCCGCAGAGGCATTTGAATACTCGACAAAAGCCGGATCAAGCGGCCAAAAATGCGGCGTCAGCTTTCACTCTCTCCCATTTGAGCGGGATGTTGAGTTTGCTGGCCATTTTTCTGCAACGCTGAGTATATCATCATCAATGCCAGAAGCGGATGTAGTTGTTACCCTCTGGGCTCTCGATGGACAAGGCAGTATAGTCCCATACGGTGCCAAAGGTGAACCAGAACCGCTAGCGAAGGGTTTTCTGCGTGCAAGCCATCGAAAACTTGACCCGTCAAAATCACGCCCAGAGCGGCCATGGCACACCCATAGACAGGATGACTATGCGCCGTTGAAGAAAGATGAAGTGGTTGTAGTTAACGTTGAAATCTTCCCTGCCGCTGGAAGAATTCGCCAGGGGTGGGCGCTCCGTTTGGATATCATGCCCGCAGAAGTGCAGCCAGATGTTCCAGGCTACAGCCCATTGCCAATGAGACGCTTTTACGGGGAGGAATACGAGGAGGGGACGAATACGGTTCACGTGGGACAATACCAGGTTGGCTATATCACTTGCCCAGTGGTGCCATTGAAGCAAGCTTATCCCAATGTGATGCTTTAAGCATGCTAATCTTAGCCAACCTCTTAGGCAAATTGAATAGTTATTTATCTAAAAAATATTTTTTTAGAAAATTAATCCCTAGCATCATATTTTCTCTTCACGTAGTCGATATATAAGTATGTCTGATTCTCTATCCCAGGTAGAGAACAGCGCCGCGCAATTCATGTCCAAAGTTTTCTGATGATCTAGTCAAAAGTAATTACAGAGCAAGAACTGCCAAGCCCATTTGTTAGAAATATAGTGTACTGACTCTAGCTCCAGTGGCCCGGCTGTCGGTGCCACTTTTGTCTCGGGGTTACAGTTGGCCCAGGGTAGAGAAAAGCTTGGCCAGGGTGGAGGGTAGTAAAGGTTGATCCAGAGTAGAAAATTACACTAAGCATACGCTAAGCACATGCTTTGCTAATTGCTTTTTTAATTCACGCGTTAGTTTCGAACGCGTGTATATAAAAATAACGGTTAATATCTCAAATACCATCAAAAAGTGCCGATATTTCTGAAATACCATTTTTTTTGGACCTTTATTTGGCTATACCCCTTTTTTAAAACAATAGTATTTCAGATAAGAGCCCCCAAAAAATGGTAGTATTTGAAATATTTCCAGTGTGATAACAAACTAATCAACTAATCAATTACTAATCAATTAATTAAGCTTGATTAATCATGATTATGATTAGTTAAAAGCCTTAATTAGCTTGATTAATTAAAACTTGATTAATCATAATTAATCAAAGTTAATCAAATTTTTTTTATATTAAAAAAATTAAAAATGTAATTAATAAACTATAACAAATATTAGTTAATTTTTGCAATTAACTGTATTTATAGTATTTTTAAAAAGTAAAACTATTAAAAAGAATTATAAAATTTTTATAAAAAAAAATAACTAGTAACTAATAATTAAATTACAAATATATTTCCTTTATTTGAATTATTCGTTTCAACTTTCTGATTAATATTATTTTCGTTTTCAATAATTCTTTAATTTTTAGAGCAAATAATTTTTTTAAAAGTGTTTTTATTAAACCGATTTTTTAGTTTATTAATAATTAAAGCTTTTTGTAAAAGAAATCTTTCCGAAAGCGCGCTAGTAGCCGGTATTTGTAAATACTTTTTAACTACTAAAAATAATACCGGATATTTATTTTTATTAGCTTGCCAATATTGTAAAAGTTTAATTTATTAAAATGTCAATAATATTACTATTAAACAAAAGTAAAATTTTAACTAAAATTTAAACTTACATTTTTAGTAGCTTTTTTTTCTTTAAAGTATAAATATAACTCTTTTTCAATTTGTTTTTTATCGTTTTGCAAATAAATATTTAATTCGTCGTCGGAATTACTATTATTTATATTAAGCGTTTCGATTTTTTTAGTTACGAGTAAACGTGTAACAGTCAGCCGAAGGTTTTTCAGCTGTAGTACTTTCAGGGCTGCAAGCGGCACGCTCCGCCCATGGCCAGCCACGTGCTTACAGCTACAGCAGCTCCAGCAGCCACAGGCTCACAGCTCCAGCAGCTCCAGCAGCCACAAGCTCACAGCACAGTGAAAAATATAAGGAACAGCTAAAGCTTTTTGAACAAAGCAAGCTTGAGTTTTTTCTTTCCAGGTTAAACTTACAAGCATATTTTTAATACCAATTCATTACTATTGCCACTACATCGCTAGCCACGTATTTTTATCTGTTATATTGCAAATTTTTCCTGCTGCCTTTATTTGTTACAATTTTCAAGCTTTTACTTACAGGGCCGATTTCAATATAGCAGAAGAAAAAAGAACTTCTGAAATCAATTCAGCCGCTGACATAGCACAATTACGTAAAGAAAGCCGTATTCTTAATTTTCAGGAACTTAAAAAACTCAACGCTAAAGTTAAAGCTCTAAAAAAGATAGCAAAAATAGAAAACCGCTTTAAAACTTTGGAGAAACGGAAACGGCCAAAATCACTTACTAATGTTAAAAGCAACTAGCTAAAACGTCGACGACAGCAACAATATTAACCAGAACTTTTTAAAGAATTTTCTGAAAATTTTTCTAGCTTTTACAGACACGCTTCAAGCTTTTTTGCAATTATAAAGCTTAATAGCTCAAAACTAGGCTTTTTTAAAGTATACATTATACAAATAAACAACACAATTACACTAGAAGCATTAAGATTACACTTAGCTACATTTTTAAAACTAGTTCGAGCTTTCGAGAATAAAGTAACTAAAAGAACGATATAAAACGCGTTTTGAAAAGCGATTCGAATATTTATTGGAAAAGTAGTTAAAAAATACTTAAACCACTTAACTACTTAGACTGTAGCTTAAAATTATTATAGTTTACTTATAGTAAGCAACAAACGTAAAAGAATAACCGTTATTTCTTGAATAAACTCGTAAAAACATACACAATAACTAAAACGCTACAGCTACTTTTTACGAACAGTTAAATTAAGCTAAACAGTTTTCGGATTAATCTTTAATCTAGTTTAATAGTTATTTAGCGTAATCGAAAAAAATTTACTTTAGCAAAATAAAAAGCTTTACAATGACTTTTTACTTAAACTACATTGTACACTAAAGCAACAATTCAAAACTTCGAATATTACTATTCCGGAAATTAAAGCTAAATGTGTATTTGTAGCTTAGCGCGTGTAAAAAACTTAATAACAGAAAACCGAGTATTTCTGAAAAAAAAAAAAAGTTTCGCTCGGCTTCAAAATACTTTTAAGCTGGCTTCGGCAAAAATAAAAAAAACTAATATTATTTAAGTTACCGCAAGCTAAAACACTAAAAAAACGACAAAAAAAAAACAAAAAAAAGTTGTATACTTCAGCTGTAATAAGCTTAGCTACTACGCAACCGACTGTTTAAACAAAAAACTGCCAAAATTTAAACAGCTCGAAAAAATCGTTCGGTGTTAATTATTAGCTTTCGGTTTACTAATGTTTTAGTTTTAAGCTGTTTTAAGTTTCAAAAAGTTAAATAATTTTGACTTTTTAAATTAAAACAGTTTTTTCAAGACTTTACGGCAACTAATAAGTTCGAATAAGTTTAAAAGTTACAAAAGCATTAACAACTTGCGAATAGTATCGCTATTATTACAAGCTATTTTTGTACTATCGAAATTAAACGTATGCCGAAGTAAATTTAGTTGATATTAGCTAGTTCGGCAATTCGGCTTTAAGTTTTGTAAAAACAAAAACTTACTAATTTACAAGCAATTAACTAGCAACAACTACATTTATAAACTTACAATTTTCGGTAAAGTTTAAAATGTTTATATAGTTAAACGGACTATTTTACGCTTATATTTAGCTATTGATCGAAACTTTGAAAATTTACAGGTTTTATTAAAAATAACTGCTTTAACAAAGCTTAAAATTATTCTTGACTGTTAAACTAGTCAATGGCAATACAAAATCGACAAAGCTAGCATTAAAATCGACACTGTTTAGCGTTTTTGGAAAAAAGCTAAAAAAGCTAAAGTTTATGCTTTATAAAAATAAATCATTTGATTTTTTCGAAACAGTATACAAACGGCTAATTTCGGAAATTTTACAGAAATACTTAAATGTTTTTCTAGCTAACAACGCTAAAAAGCTAACTTTGTACAAAAACATAGATTTAGCAATAAAACTACAGCTAAAAAAAAACTTTCGTATAACTAATTTATTTTTGTTACAAACTGAACTAGCGGCTTTTCGAGAATTTCTAAAAAAAAATCTAGTTAAAAAATTTATTAAAAAATCAAAAAGTTCCGTAAAAGCGCCAATTTTATTTGCGCTTAAAAAAAATAAAAGCTTTGCTTTTATTTAACTATAAAAGTTAAATGCGGTTACTATTAAAAATCGATATTTTTTGCTACTGATTTCTGAGATTATAACAAAGTATCCGGAGTTTAATATTTCAGCAAAATCGATTTAAAAAACGTATATTACCGGTTACGAATCAAAAAAAGAAATAAATAAAAAACAGTTTTCGAATTGTTACGAGCACTTCGAATTTTAGTAGTACCGATAAGCTTTACTAATGCACTTGCTACGTTTTAAGCATATATTAACAAAGCTTTTCGCGGTTTAGTTAATAATTTTTGTATTGTTTATTTAAACGATATACTTATTTTTTTAAAACAAAAAAAAATATAACTAGCACTTATAACAAATATGCGAAAAACTTCGACAAACGGAACTTTATACAAAACTTTCAAAATGTTAGTTTTATTAAAAAGAATTAGAGTTTTTGGCTTTATTATTAGTTTTACCGGCATTAGTATAAACTTACGCCGAGTACAAACTATTAAAAAATAAGAAAATTACTTTCCGAAAACTTACAAAAATTTACAAGTTTTTTTTAGATTTTGCAACTTTTACCTATGTTTTATTAAGAATTATTCAGTTATCGCAAAATTTTTGACTGTTTTACTAAAACGTAGTCAAAATAGCCGCATACTCGGCAATTTCAGTACAGTTTAAAGCGTTTTTGAAACAAAAGCGTTTCGAAGCTTTTTCGAAGCTTTTTAAACAGTACTTTTATTTCGATACTACGACTTTGTACTTTTTATTCGACTAAAAACAAATGCGTCTAATATCGCTATAAACGGTGTTTTTTTTCAGCTACAAAAAAATTCCGGCTAATAGCACTTAATTGCTTTTTTTCCAAACAATTCAAAAAAGCAAAGCTTTATTACAGTACTCCTGATAAAAAGCTTATAGCAATAATTAAGTGTTTTAAGCATTAGCGCTATTATTTAGAAAAAAGCTAGTATACTATCGAAGTTTAGTCAAATTATTAGAATTTGCAAAGTTTTATAAAACAGCCAAAAATCAATAGCAAACAAGCTAAATAGCTTATTTATTTTATTTTTTATAATTTTATTATACAATATCGATTAGGGCTTTTTAATTCCGCCGACGGGCCGTCGAAGCGGCCTGACTATAAAGCTACAGATCAAAATGAGCCTGTTCAAAAAATTTGTTAATAAACAGACTAGTAATATCAGAACTAAACTTGCGGAATGCAGAAAAGCTATATGATTTAGCTAGAACAAAGTTTTTGCGGAATGCAGAAAAGCTATATGATTTGGCTAGAACAAAATCTTTGCGGAATGCAAAAGAGCTATATGATTTGGCTAGAACAAAGTTTTTGCGGAATGCAGAAGAGCTATATGATTTGGCTAGAACAAAGTTTTTGCGGAATGCAAAAAAGCCATGTGATTTGACTAAAATACAGCTGTGTAACGCAGTTAGATCTAAGCTTGATAGAGATAAATCAGAATTGAAGCTATGTGATTTGGCTAGAGTACAGCTGTGTAACGCAGCTAAGTCTAAGCTCGATAGAAATAAATCAGAATTGAAGCTATGTGATTTGGCTAGAGTACAGCTGTGTAACGCAGCTAGGTTTAAACTCGATAAAAATAAATCACAGTTTAAGCTCGAAATCAGAAATAAGCTGGGACTAAAGCTCGATAGCTAAGCTTAGTTTGCGCTGCCGGAAGCAGCAGATTTAATAACAGAACGCTTGCTAGATTTAATTGAGATTCAATTAGTAACTAGAAAAAAGCCAAAAAAGCAACTCAAAACGAAAATCTTTTAATTGAAAAAAACAGCAGATATTTTATTAGCTTCGATTCGGAAGCTACAAAAAACTGATTTTTTATATTTAAAACTTGTAAAAAAGCTTAAAGCTAACGCTAGCCGAAACGGCTATACTCTAAACTAGAAAAGTCTTTTAAAATACGAAACAAAGTTGTAGTTTTTGCTTAAAAAGCATTAACACAAAAGTTACTTTATTTATACTATAATAACTAATTTGCAGGCTACTAAAGTATCTGTCACGGCCCTGGCCCTATCTCGAGCTTGGCGCCAGACACTGCAGAGCTCGGTAGAGCTTGGCCCCTGCTACCACAGGGCTCGGCAACCCAGAGCTTGGCGACCGATGCTACAGGCTCGCTTACGCTGGCCCCTGGCCAGCTTCCTGTATATAAAGCACTGTTCTCTTTCCTTTCTTTTGCCTGTAGCTTGTTTTTTTAGTTATAACAATTGATAGTTGTTCACACTTCTGAGTCTTTCTATCTAGATTTACGGATCGAGATCTTTGTTCAGTTTGAGTTGTTACATTAAAACAAGCTTTACAACTTTCCGGGGACGGAGCTTAACAATATCTTTTTTTTTTGTATTGAATCAAAACCGTGACGACTATTCTACGACGCTACAAACGAGATTTGTGAAAATATAAGCTAAAGTCAAAGCCTGTATACACTAATTTCAGCTTCCAGCATATACTAGTTGAGCTCGCTCCTTCTAATTAGTCGAGTTGAGCTATTACTACTACTTTTTTTTACTTTTGAATTTAACTCTACAACAATATGCCCACGACAACTACAAAAAAGAAGCTCGTCGGAAAAGGACAAAAAACGCTTTTTAGACTTTTTTTCGACAAAAGATACTTTTTTGGTTCAACTAAGCGACCGTACTACTTTTAAAGCAACGAGTCAGACACAGTTGTCAGTTGCTGTTTTTAAAGAAACGAGTCGTTCGTCAACTAGCAAAAAACTTGAAAAAGACATACGCAATTAATTGAATCAGCAAATAGCTAATGTTTTAAGGACTTCTGTTCAACTTTTAGACAGCTAGTTCCGTGTGTTGCTAAAACGGTTAATAGCTACAGGACCAGGCAACTTAGTTTTTTTAGTGAAAAAACTTTTAACTTTTCGGTCATTTCGGAACGAAGGAAATGACTCAGACGCGTTACTATCAAACAGCTTATTTTCTGATAGCGACTATAAGTCTAAGCTTAATAAGCGGCACAAGTTTCGGTTATACTCAAAAAAGCTTTTTCCGAAGCACCGAAATCTAGACTCTTTAAACGACAGCACTTCGTTTACGTATATTGCTTGGAAATTCTTATTACGAGAAAAGCTTAAAGCAAATGCGGACTAGTAGCTTACTGAACAAAAGCGAATCGATTACGTGTTCGGCTGTACTACAAATAAAGCACAACGTTACTTAGCGCTTTGGTATAACGAAAACAGCCTAAAACTTTGGCTTTTTGTCAACGAAATGCTAGTTTACTTAGACACAGTTTTTCGGAACTATTTTAAAGCCGAAAAAGCCGAAAACCAGTTTTACGTTTTAAAACAACAAGCTGCACAAGACTTCAATAATTTCTATACCGAGTTTGCTCGTTTAGCTGCAGTAGAACAAGTTTTTTTTTCGACTTAAAAAAGCCACTTGTGAAAAAACTAAATAAGAAATTCCAAAACCGACTTTTAGCTACACACTACTAGCACTTTAAGTACTAGGAACTAGTACACGAATGTCAACGGTTAAATATTGATTTGCAAGAATTTTACCGACAATTTCTATTTGCACTAACTCGTCAAACTAAACCAAATGCTGTTTCGGCTTTTAAACGTTAAAAACTTTTTTCGGCTTCGAAAGCTTACCGAGCTTTTTCGCTAGCACTTTAACGTGCTACTCCAAGCTTAGCTATAAGCCGTAACAGCACTTTTAGCCCGGCTCGTAGCCCAGCCCCGGATCTTTTTCAAAGCACTTGTTTTAAATGCAGTAAAAAAAAGCATTTTGCAAGCTTTTGCTTAAACTTTCGAGCAATATCTAAAATTCAAGAAATTGAACAAAAAAACGCTTTAAATGACGAAGCACAAAATAAGGCCGACGCGAATAAGTCGGAAAACGAACAGCTTTAAGCCAAAGCTTTTTTTTTAAAGCTCAAGTGTTCGATTTTCAACAAATCGACTTAAGTTCACTAATAGCCGGCAATTCTTTTACTGTAGCATGCACTTTTCACAAAAACGGGATTGCAGTACAAACTTAAGTTTTAAGTAATACTAAAGCTAGTAGTTACGTTTTTATTAACACTCGTTTTACATTAAACTTTTGCCGCATTTTCGGATTAAAGCTTAAACGGCTTTTTATTTTATTTATCCGAAAAAATATAATAGTAAAAAAGGATCTTTTATTTTTCAGTACTTTTTGTTTAACATTGAAATTGATAGCGCCGGATTTACAACTTTTTTTACTTATTTTAAAGCTGAGCTTTTATAATATAATTTTCGGACGCAATTTTTTGATTATTTTCGGATTTTAATTAATGTTTACTATCGACGATACAATAGCTTTAAAGTTTTTACTAGCACATACTTATTCCAGGACTATAGCTACTTATTACGAAATAACATTCGGCCTTAAAAAGTTCAAATACAATACTAGCAAAACATGCTACGCCGAACAAAGCAATCGCCAAAAACGACAAAAAACGCCAGAACGGCATTCAGATTAAAGCTTGACAGTAAGCTTAGCTCAAGCTTTACTAACAAACGACTGTTTGCTTAATTAGCCAGCCGTTTCGCTAGCTATTCAACCGGCTAGCCAGCAGCTTGCGCTTAAAGAATCAAGTTTTGTTACAGCTTTTGTTACAATTAGCCAGAATCGCGCTCGAGCGAGCGCTTACGGGCCAACTTGGCCGGGAAACTAGCAAAAACTGAAGCTTATAGCTAAAAAACTTGCACGTTTTTACGACTACTAGCCGGAAAATGCTCAGTTAACTCGGCCGAAAAACTTCGCTAAATCAAAAGAAATAGCCCTTAGCCGGCGTGCACATTTAAATATTAAAATAATTTCCAGTAATAAGTTTATGCTAACGCTCGACAGCAAAATTGAGTATTTTAATTACTTTAAACGGCTTAAACCGATAATTGAAAATCGAAAGCAAAACAACAGCTTGTTAACCGAAAAAATTCTGGAAAACAAAGTTTTATATTACTACAGTCGCTTAGCTTTTTTTTAAAACAAAAGTCAAATACTTTAGCTTTACACCGAAGCATTAACTACAAAATCGAGCTTACGAAAAACAACACTTTAAAGTTTTGCTATTTAAACAAGCATTAATTAAAGAACTTAAACTATGCAGACTACTTAACAGCTAATTTGCAGAAAAATTTGTTGTTACTAACAAAGCTTTTTTTGCATTACTTGTTCTGTTTGCACGAAAGTCGGACGGCTTACTTCGTTTTTGTGTCGACTACCGGAAACTGAATTCGTTGACTAAAAAAAACCGGTATTTTTGCTATTGATTAACGAAACGCTAGCTAAGCTAAGCAAAGCTAAAGTTTTTACAAAGCTAAATATTGCTAAGCATTTTACCGGATCCGGATTTTTTTCGAATCTGAAAAGCTTACAGCGTTTTGCACTCGCTATAGTTTGTTCTAGTACAAAGTTCTGCTTTTTAGCTTTATAATAGCCGGCAACTTTTCAAAGCTATATTAACATACTTTTCGAGACTTGCTAATGTATTTGTACAGTATATTTAATATTTTTATTTACTCTGAAAACGAGCTACAGCACAAAGCACACGTTAAGCAAGTAATCGACCGATTACAAACTGCAAACTTACAAGCCGATATTAAAAAGTGTAAATTTAGTGTAAACGGACAAATACTTAAAATTTATTATTTCGACTAACGGCATTAAGTAAATCAGACAAAATACAAGTAATCAAAAACTGGAACTTTTTAAAACAGTCAAAAAAGTTCAATTTTTTTAGATTTTGCAATTTTTACAAAAAGTTTATTCGGAGCTACAGCTAAATAGCGGCCTGCTAACCAGTTAACTCGTGCTGATTATAAGTTCGTTTTTAAAGCAAATGTACTTAGATTTAACAAGCTTAAAACTATGCTAATAAATGCCTCGTTGTTAGTTACTATAACTTAAACAGCAGTATATGCTTGAAACGAACCTTTCGACACAGTAGTAGCAGCCGTGTTTTCTTAAAAAAACTTGACGGCAGTAGCACTTTGTAAAGTATTTCTTTAAGACTATAGCTTCTGCAAAACTAATTACTTAATTTACGACAAAGAAATGCTAGCTATTGTCAAAGCTTTGCAGTATTAGCGTGCCGAGCTCGAAAGCACTAAAAATCACATCGAAATAATTACGGACTACAAAGCTTAAAATATTTTATGTTTAGCAAGCTGCTGTCAGCTAAACAAGCTGCTAAGCTAAGATTTTTTTCGATACTATTTTAAAATATTTTACAAGCTAAGCAAACACAACAAAGCCGACTTTTTAACACGGCAAAACTAGACTAAAAGCTTGGACTAAACAAAACGAAATAATCGAGACTAGGCCTTTTATTCTAGTACAGCTTAATTACCGGATTTTACAGAAGCTCGAAGTAAACTGTATAGCTTTGTTTTTGTCGCTAATCGAAAAGCAGCTAAACTTAATAAACAAAATCTTTTAAGCAAATCGACTGCTCTAAATTTAAACTATGCCCGAAAAGCTAAATCAAAAAAGCAAAAAAAGCTACAGTCTAAAAAACGGGTTGCTAAAAAAAGAAAAGCTTTTGTAATAGCCGAATTAGCCGTACAGCTTTAATTACAGCATTACACTATAGCTTATCGACACTTACTTAAACAAAACAAAACTAAAAAGCTGATCAAAAAGCAGTACTACTAGTTGGAATAAACGACGATATTAAGCGTTTTGTCAGCAATTGCTACACTTGCTGTAAGTCTAAAGTTCTTAAAAACAAAACTTTAGAACTTTGCATTTACTACTAATACTGACCGGCTTTAGCAGCATATATCGGTGAATTTCAAAAACATGCTTTTTAACCGAAAAAGCATAAACATAGTTTGTGTGTTTATAAACAAGTTAAGCAAGTGTTCTATTTCGATTTTTTGCAACAAAGCAGTCGACGCTAAAACTATAGCTCAGCTGTACTTGGTGCATATTTATAAGTACTATAGTTTACTACTACTATAGTGTTAAATCGAAAACTACAATTTGTTTCCCGCGTTCTGGGATAAATTCTGCCGGCT